>OZ024824.1:58801841-60001841 GCA_964016985.1 Anodontia alba
AACTAGAGAAAAGGAAAACATAATTTCGGTGAAGATGAAAATATTGATTTTTCCCAAAACATATCAGTGATAATATGTCGTGTCACATTATTTGAGAGTATAATGTATAGACAAGTAACCGTTTAGCCGCACAGACTAAAACTCTCAAAAGATTACAGAGATTTTCCGGGATAACCGCTCATTTGTTCTGGGTTTATCGCTGCTGTTGCCTGAATACGCGATGTTCAGTATAGCACACGTTCATAGCTAGACATTAGTTTTTGATTAGTTTTGACTTTCTCGTATGACGGCTCGAAATTTATCAACAGCCTGTACTTCTTATATAACCTACTACACCAAATTAGCAAAATTTAGTTGTCGCGTTTGTGTTATATATATATATATATATATATATATATATATATATATATATATATATATATATATATATATATATATATATATATGGGCACCGTTTCAGGAAAACCGGGCTTAATGACAAATTTTTCGATATCTAGTTTTTTGTAAAATCTTATTCCCCTTTCAATTCTCAGTCCATAATTGAAAACCGTTTTGCGATATCCCTCTTACTTTTAATTCTACAGCCGTTTGAATGATAGAAGTAATTCACACAACTTTAATGCTTTGACGTCATCGTCACGTCGGGATTTAATCAAATAAGGTAAACGTCACATAACACACCCCGTAATCTCGTAAGGGGTAGCCGCTGGTTATGCACACAAAATCTTTACACGAACTTCCGGCCATGACTTACGAGACATCCAAAGGTCAATTAACGGGTAAGTTCTCCTGATTTAAGGGTTAATGACCCCGTAAGTGGTAGTCGACCTTGTAAGTCATATTCGGCACAAATATTTCAGTCCCTGGAACAAATGCTTGGGAAAATTAAGCATCTTATGTATTTCAAAGTGGACGTGGGGTGCAGTACGTCTTCTTTGATATGTTAAATAATTATTTTATAGCCCAGATAGCTGAAAATACCTTCATTTTGTACTGGTAAAAAAGTCAAAACTGGAATATTGGACATTCCCTTCTCCGGGTGAAATTGAAATAAAAATTAGCCCTTGTTTTTTCAAGCCCACACCTACCTTTTCAGACGCAGAAATGAAAGTTGTGGGAATAGCATTGTCCGATTTTTCAAAATATGTCTATGAAATTTACTAAAAAATCTATAAATCAGGAGAATTTATTCTGGATGTTGACATTTGGATGTCTCGTAAGTCATGGCCGGAAGTTCGAGTAAGGATTTTGAGTGCATAACCAGCGGCTACCCCTTACGGGATTACCAGGTGTGCATAACTAAGGAAATACTTTGCTATTCAGCAAAAAGCAAAAGCTACAAACTGTTTTATACTCAAGGGGTGCGGTGTGTGTGTGTGTGTGTGTGTGTTGTGGGGGGGGGGGGGGGGAGGGGGGAGGGGCGGGGGTGGTGGGGGGACCTACATCATACGAAACAGTGGAAATGACCAGAGATTGTTGCAAAAAGGGCCCGTTCAAATTAGTACTTGGGCTGTTATTTTCCATTACTCATGGCAAGAAACAAGGTGTTTATGTTGGCAAACTTGATGCATAACTGTATTGTCGGCATCGTTAGGGGTGGTTGGGTGAGGCAAAGGTGTCGTGTACCTTGCGTCACCAGGCGTGCAACTGATATTGGCTTACAGTTGGGCAAGGTCTGCTGTCCTTGCAGCAGGTAAGGTAGAGGGGGACTGTTTTTATTTCTTCTGTTTCTTCACTATCATTCATTTTCATTTCTCCCTTGTCCCATCTCTTTCATCTCCTCTGTTATCTCTTCTATCTCTCTTCTCCCTTTCTCTTTCTCCCCTTCTCTGGGAGACTACAAACAAAATACAAAATGAACCACAAATGTTGACGTGTCGTTAAACCCCAACACAATCAATCAAAATCGGCATCATTGAGGACAATCGCGTACAATTACTTATAAGGTTATCAAAATATTGTACCTGAGTGTTCTCAACAATGACAGTACAGTAGCACATTAAATGTACAATTTCTGAGCTAATTCTTGTATTTACATTATAATGACGGACATAATAGTAAAAACGACTAACCTATTTGAACGGGCCATTTTGGCGAAAATCTAGTCTTTTTCATTCTGATTTATGAAGTAGGTTTCCTCCCCTTCCCCTTCCCCTTCCACCCATCCCCTCAACCTTTATACTAGAACCGGAGAGAGTGAGGGTGCCATCGAAAAATCAAAAACGGAATTGCAAAGTAGACTCTGATGAGTCGGCTAGTTACGAGCCGTCTCATCTGGAGCTTCACTGTTTGCATCTAGGTAACTGTTGAGTATACAGAGTTAAAAGAGTGAAACGGAGGAAAAAACATTTGTTATTACACTGGCTAAAATAGTTTGGTTAAAGGATTTGACACATTTCTTATAATAAACTGAAATGCTAAACGTATGTAGTTTTATTAGGAGACAATTTGCATGAAGTGTCAAAGCCTATTTCCTGGGAAAAATAAGAGAAGTGCCATCTGCTGAATTAGCCCAGAGAGTGGTATAGCTTAAGTCGAATTATAACCAATTAATGTATTACTAATGTATTGATATTGTGTGCTACACTTAGAATTTTGTTGGGTACACCAAAAAAAGAATATGATCACTAGTATGACACAATAAGATCATACAAACACACATATATAGAGGGGAAAACGAATTGTATAAATACAACATTCAATTGAATGTTAATCAATATTATGAAAACAGGTATCATTCAACAATGTGTTCAAAATTGAATAAAAAATAAATAATAATAACATTTTGCAAAATAGATAAATAAATAAACCGGAAAAAAAATCATGCTTTACCCGGGTTTGAATTCGGGTCGGGAGATTCATAAAGCGGTACCGTAACCACTCGGCCATCAGAATTGTTGCTTTATGCAGCGGTCATTTTAAATGTATTTATATGCATTCGTACGGCTACCCCTGCATTTTTCTTTTCAAAAACAAAATTTATCTATGTGAAGTCAAGATAAATAGAAATTTGTAAACCCACTAAAACTTAAATATATGATTTTATAAAATGAAAGTACGAAAACAAATATAATGTATACAAATTTAAAGTGCAACATGCAATAGCGGATGCGGAGAAGTAGAATATGTATTGCCATGAAATATGCAACACAAATCCACTGAGACCAATATTTAAGTGTCAGTTACAGGATCAAAACATGGTTAGGAAATAAATATCAAACACCAGGGTAAATCTGGTTTCTGACAGACTCAAAATCGTATCCATAATTTAGCTAAATACCAATTCACTTCCGTGTTTACAAATCGCGGCTCAAACAAATTACATGACGTCATTAAATCGCTGTTTTTCTAACGTCATCAAGAGTGTCATTAAGCCCGGTTTTCCTGGAGCGGTGCTCATATATATATATATATATATATATATATATATATATATATATATATATATGTATATGTATCATACACATTTTTCTTCAGATTCTGGTTTACGTTTTTTACGTCAGTACGATTTGCGACGTAACGCTATCTTCTGAAATATTTCCTAATTCTAGGAGAAAATATGTGCTGCTAAGAATTATGATTTCTTTTTCCTGCAGAAATAACTAAAACAGCTTCAGATATGTAATATTATATTTAAAGGAATAATTGATTTTGAATATATAACTCAGGTAATCGTATTATTTAGATTTGAATACTGACTTTTTAACTTCACAGTTCAGTTCTTGTTTATATTTCCATCTTTTAATGTTTCTTCATGCATGGTACCGAATTTTACAATGATATATGGTACGAGGGTCCTGCAAAAAGTTCTGTCACTAATAGGCTTCCTAAGTTTTATCCCAGGTATATTTTAAAATGCTACACTGCACTTGAATGGTGTGTTGAATAGCTAACGATACCCGTTTATTTCGTACAAATTGCTTTCTAATCGACCGAGTTATTTCAAATTGAAATAGATGCAGTCATATACATTGACCAACTTACTTGTTACAATAAGAAACGACCAAGCAAAGGATGGTCAGGAGTCCACCTTTTACATGACAACGCCTCCACTCATAAGTGTGAGGTTGTTAAGTCTTTTTTTGGCTTCTGAAAAAGTGAAAGTTTTAAACCATCCACCTTATTCACCTGACCCGAGTCTTTTTATTTCCAAGGCTTAAGAAAATGCTTTCTGGAAATAAGTATACGTCTAGAAGTTCTCTTGGCAGCACTATTTATCTGTGTCTCCAGCAGATACCAAAAGAAGACTATTTATCTGCTTTTCGCGACTGGGTAAAAGGGTTACAAAAATGTGTTTCAGTAAAGAGGGTATACTTTGAAGGTTTGTAATAAAAATATGTTTGATAAAACGTAGCACTGAAGTAATCCGGACCCAGTGACAAAACGTTTTGCATGAACCTCGTACATGTATAAGCAAAATAAAGCGCAAACTCTAAAGACATTTCAAACGGTAAGTGTTTTCGTACAAGAGATGCAGTTCCAGTGTTGTTATTTAAGTCTCATCTGTGTCTTTCGAACATATTCAGAAACAAGGTTTCAATCAATTTTGATTAACAACCGATACTGTATTTCAGGAGGCAAATAAAGATTATACCATTCGCGGAATCCTTACAACGCTCTGTGTTTAATGCGAATGAATACACTTTGATGGGCGATAACTCTGTCAGATTGTTTTGTCGCCTTTCTGAAAATATGTCTTCTCTAAAAAGGAAAGAAACGATAGCAAACTGTTTCCTTTAATAACAGATATCTTTTCAGAAGGGGTTTGATTCGCAGAAATGCTAACGGAAAGTTGCAAATGTTATCCCAAGTTTTAAAAATGGCGGAACATTTAGCAATGATTCCATTCACTTAATTTAGCGTCTCTCTTTCTGTGACGAGCTATGTTGCATAGTGAGACGTAAGCCTTATTTAAAGGAATGGTTATACGGATAAGAGGTAAGAAATAAAGTCATTGCATTGTATTTCGAATATTTCTTTTCACTTCAAATTATTGTAAATGACTCCTTGTTTGGCCTCTTACATGCATCGTTGAAGGAGAATACATACACTTTCAAGGGAGAAAACTTTGTCATAATTGGTTGCCATCCTTCTGAAAATAAATCGACAATGAAAGGAAAGGATTTGCTCTCCTTGGGAACCAGTTCTTCCTTACAAAATAAGTTCCTTTTCAGAAGGAATTTTGTGTCAAGGAATGCAAATATGAAGTCATAAAAGTTATCTCCTTGTAAAAGCTGGTAGAAAATCAAAAATTCAATCTAGTCCCCTCAAAGTACCTCTGACAGTAGCAATGTAAATTTGCCAAAAATAATGGAAAATAAAGCTTCAGTAAACAGCATGATTTTTTCGCAGTGGACCTGTAATGACCCATCATTACTATTATTAAAAACTTTTTCAAATGATACGTAATTTAAACCTTATTTGAGTAAAACTGTCCAATGCTGTTATTGAAATGGTAGGAACATGGACAAGTTTTTATAAAGTACTGTTTTCCACCTTCTCACTCCTCCCCCGTACCTGAGCTAATCATTTTCCTGGCATTTGTTTACGCATAGTTTACACAATAAATGTAAGGTGACGAAAAGCCCTATTTTTTTTTTACTCCCAGTGGGGCAGTTTTAAGCATGGTAAGAAGTACAACTGTCTTATAATGAACTACCTGAACTGTTATGTCCCAGCATATTCATGCTAGTAAACACTACAATTTGGCATTCTTCCTGACTTCTGTTGCAGAAATGCAGCCGCCACTCAGTACCGTATGGATTTAAAGCCTGAGTCAGTAATGTGCATTTGGCTGGCAACTGTACAACACAAGATACCTGTGTATATATTGCAGATTTTGCCAATGAAGTGGAACCTACAGGTACCTACATTACTTATATTTATCTCTGTTATAACAAACTTTCCTGGAGCACCAGGTTACAAATAGGATAACTGAAAAATATATGCTAGCACGGCTATAGGGTATGTTAAATGTTTGTACACATTTTAATTTTTTCTATGGAAAATTTACATTTATACCATCAATTGTAGTCAAATAATTGGCGAAATATCCAATTTTAAGTGTGTATTTTTAGCTCACCTGAGCCGAAGGCTCATGGTGAGCTATTGTGATCACTCACCGTCCGTCGTCGTCGTCGTCGTTGTCGTCGTCGTCGTCGTCCGGATGTCCGTCCGTCCACAATCTTTAAACAACATCTCCTCCTAAACCCCTGGTGGGAATTTGACCAAACTTCACAGGAATGATCCTTGGTTAGTCCTCTTTCAAAGTTGTTCAAATGGTTCCGGTTCATTGCATATCTAGATCACAGGAGCTAAAAATAGATTTTTTAATTAAAAACTTGAAAAATCTTCTTGTCTGAAACCACTGGACCGATTTCAATATAATTTTGCAAAAAAATGTTCCTTTGGTGATCCTCTACCAAGATTGTTCAAGCCATTTGGATTCGTCAAAAAACATGGTCGCCAGGGCGGGGCTTATTTTCCCTATATATCTATATAGAAAACTTTAAAAATCTTCTTGTCCGAAACCACTGGACCGATTTCAATATAATTTTGCAGAAATGTTCCTTTGGTGATCCTCTACAAAGATTGTTCAGGCCATTTGGATTCGTCAAAAAACATGGCCGCCAGGGGGCGGGGCTTATTTTCCCTATATATCAATATAACCAATTTCCATATAATTTTGCAGAAATGTTTCTTTGGTAATCCTGTACCAAGATTGTTCAAGCCATTTGGATTCGTCAAAAAACATGACCGCCAGGGGGCGGGGCTTATTTTCACTATATATCTGTATAAAAAAAAACTTGAAAAATTTTCTTGTCAGAAACCACTGGACCGATTTCCATATAATTTTGCAGAAATGTTTCTTTGGTGATCCTCTTGCAAGATTGTTCAAGCCAACTGGATTCGTCAAAAACATGGCCGCCAGGGGGCGGGGCTTATTTTCCCTATATATCTGTATGGAAAACTTTAAAAATCTTCTTGTCAGAAACCACTGGACCGATATCCATATAATTTTGCAGAAATGTTCCTTTGGTGATCCTCTTGCAAGATTGTTCAAGCCATTTGGATTCGTCAAAAAACATGGCCGCCAGGGTGCGGAGCTTATTTTCCCTATATATCTATATAGAAAACTTTAAAAATCTTCTTGTTAGAAACCACTGGACCGATTTCAGTATAATTTTGCAGAAATGTTTCTTTGGTGATCCTCTACCAAGATTGTTCAAGCCATTTGGATTCGTCGAAAAACATGGCTGCCGGGGGATGGGGGGGGGGGGGAGGGGGGGGCGGGACTTATTTTTTCCCTATATATCTATATAGAAAATTTAAAAAATCTTCTTATCAGAAACCACTGGAACGATTGCAATATAATGTGGCAGAAATGTTCCTTTGGTGATCCTGTACCAAGATTGTTCAAGCCATTTGGATTCGTCAAAAAACATGGCCGCCATTGGGCAGGGCTTATTTTCCCTATATATCTATATAGAAAAACTTGAAAAATCTTCTTGTCAGAAACCACTGGACCGATTTCATTATAACTTTGCAAAAATGCTTCATTGGTGACCTTCTACCAAGATTGTTCAAGTAATCGTGATTTGTCAAAAAACATGGCCGCCAGGGGTCGGGGCTTATTTTCCCTATATATATCTATATAGAAAACTTGAAAAAATCTTCTTGTCAGAAACCACTGGATCAATTTCAATATAACTTGGCAGATATGTTTCCTTGGTGACCCTTTACCAAGATTGTTCAAGCTATCATGATTTGTCAAAAAACATGGCTGGTAGGGGGCGTAGCTTATTTTCCCTGTATATCTACGTAGAAAACTTTAATATCTTCTTGTCAGAAACCACTGGACTGATTTCAATTTAACATTGCAGAAATGTTTATTATGTAACCCTCTATCAAGGTTATGTAAGCCGTCATGATTCATCTAGAAACAGGGCCGCCAGGGGGCGGGGCTTATTTTCCTTATATATCTATATAGAAAAACTTTAAAAGTCTTCTTTTCAGAAACCACAGGTCCAATTTCATTACAACTTGACAAAAATGTTTCCTTGGTGACCCTCTACCAAGATTGTTCAAGTAATCATGATTTGTCAAAAAACATGGCTGCTAGTGGGTGGGGCTTATTTTCCCTATATATCTATATAGAAAACTAAAAAATCTTCTTGTCAGAAACAAATGGACCGATTTCAATATAACTTGGCAGGAATGTTTCTTTGGTGACCCTCTACCAAGGTTGTTCAAGCTGTCATGATCGTCAAAAAACATGGCCGCTACGGGACAGGGCTTATTTTTCCCTATATGTCTATATAAAAATCTTTAAAAATCTTCTCGTAAGAAACCGTTGGCCCAAGCTCAATGTAGCTTAGCAAGAATGTTGCTTTTGTGACCCTCTACCAGGATTGTTCAAGCCTTCATGATATGTCAAAAAACATGGCCTCCAGGGGGCGGGGCTTATTTTCGGTATATATCTGTATAGAAAACTTTAAAATGCTCCTTGTCAAATACCTCCTGACCAATTTCAATAATGCTTTGGTGACCCTCTACCAAGAATGTTCAAGCAATCCTGATTTGTCAAAAAACATGCCTGCTAGTGGGTGGGGCTTATTTTCCCCTCTATATCTAAATAGAAAAATTCAAAAATCTTCTTGTCAGAAACCACTGAACCGATTTCAGTTTAACTTGGCAGGAATGTTCCTTTGGTTACCCTCTACCAAGTTTGTTCAAGCTGTCATGATTCGTCATGGTTATAAAATTTATACATAAAATTTTAGAGCTATGAACTTGGCTGAAACTGCAACATTAAGTATGCGAATCTGTTTGCTCAGGTGAGCGATATAGGACCATCATGGTCCTCTTGTATAAGGATATGCATAAACATTCACTAACATGAAAACATCCCAATCGGGATCAGCTTTAGATTTTATAAAAATGTTACCCCTGCCTCCTACATAAATATAATACGGATTCTGTATGACAAATATTTACAATTTGGCTACGTCCGCTTCTTTATAGAGTATGTGTCTTTTTAAAAATGCCAGATATAATAGTATGGAGAAAGCATGGAAGTTGGGACAGCCCGCAAACAAATAGGCGCATTGCCTATGTTACCGTTAGAGGTACTTATGTACTGCATTACGAAAACAAATCGTCTGCAGTGTTACGATCGAGCACTCCTGCCTTCGATTATCTGCCTTGGCAGATTACTCATAGCTTGTAGGTATATATACAATCTCTGACAAATGCGTCAGAGAGTCGACTTTGGCTCAGTGGTTAGACCATTGGATTTTTAACCGGGAGGACCGGGTTCAAATCCCACGATAGGCGGGAATTTTTTTCAGCTATGCTTCATTCCTTCGTTGCGACTTTAATGTCGTAAGATGGGGACTACATTACTTAGCCGAAAATGGCTTCACGTCATCATAAATGATGACTTCCTTGAAAAGGGGGAGTGTTACGACTGAGCACTCCTACCTTCGATTATCTGCCTTGGCAGATTACGCATAGCTTCTAAGTATATATTCAATCTCTGACAACTGAGTCAGGGAGTCGACTCTTTGGCTCAGTGCATTGGATTTTTAACCGGGAGGACCGGGTTCGAATCCCACGATAGGCGGGAAATTTTTTCAGCTATGCTTCATTCCTTTGTTGCGACTTTCATGTCGTAAGAGCAGGCAATGCTTTACTGCTCACATTTGCAGTCCTATCCGTGCATGCACAGTTCGTCCAGTGAGTAATTCTGATATCAAACGTTAAATTGAAATCTTGTTCAATAAGGATTAAGTAGTTTAACGGAAACGAAAAGTCTTTTATTTTCAAATATTTCCTATCCGCATCTGCGAAGAATTTCTACTTCATTGGTTTTTATATTGAAAATGAGTTCCTAATGGTTAACAGTCGAACTCTTACTTTGTCCTAATAGTTTAAGAAAAGTGTATCCTAGACATTAAGTACGAGTGTGCTTGTGATGTTCATAGTATACTTAACTAAGCAGAACAAAGCTCTACCATTTGCCATAGATATTATGGGCGATATGCATGTCTTACGGTCCAATACTATCTTGTTGTTAAGAGTGCAGACTCTTACATGTGCATGGAGAAATGCTTTTACAGAGATACATATAAATCAACAATAAAGTACATAAAAGTATCATATGTCACCGGGAAAGCATTGCCGAAACTAATAATAAACATGGCTGATCTCTACTGTGTGCTGAGCGAGTTGAGAGTAGGAAATCCTTGAAGCAGCAGTACAAAGATCATCGGAAGGACAAGGTAAAATTACAATTTAGGCAGTGTGTCATATATTCTAGAATTTTGAAAGACTTCAGAAGGTTCGGTCTACGTAAATACCGCTCAGCCTTCCCAAGGCCTCGCGGCAACTAAAGAAGATAAGATGAGGAAGAAACAAGGACAAAACAAGCGCCACAACACATCTGTGCCGATTTAATGCGTGTTTCTTGAAACGATTGACGTGTTTTCAACTGAAATTTAATTATAAGACGGTCCAGATTTTATAAAACAAAGTATTTTGATTTTACATGTGTATACAAATGGTTTTTGTAATTTTAATTTTAGTCAAAATATATGTTAGATACAAACTGGTACCAAATCTATGTATGTTTCAGAAGAGTTAAAATTTTACCACAACGTTTACACTGTGTTCATTTGACAAAGTACATATTATGATTACGTGTTTAATTCATATTTACTTTTTTCAGGGTGGACAACTTGACTTTGGATTTTCTTTAAACCAACTTGTCAGCTATTACAGAGGGTTCAACGACTGCAATTCGTGAATATTTATTTATAATAATTAGAATGGGCAGTATCCGGATTATCATCATCAACACTCTTGTCTTCACTTGTTTTCCGTTGAGCAGGCAAGGTTTGAAAAATTTGTGAAACACCAACTACTTAGTTTTAGTTTAACAGATACGTTTTAGGTGTTTTCGCTGTTCGAGTTACACTTACATACCCTATAACAGCTGCCTTTCCTTATTTCGAAGCCTGTGCAGGTATAATTTACGGATAATGTACTTTGCAGTCAGCAAATTTATTTCATGCGCTTGTAATATGTGTACGACGAATACTAATGTTCACAAGGAATGTAACTAGAAATGTATGATAAGGACAATTCTCTTTCATATATCAGGAATATGGGCAGCAGCCGTGATTCTTATGTCCATGCCATATGGCTGACGTAGTAGATTCGGGGAAATCCTAAACGAGTGTTCTTTGAATGCACTTTTCATAGACAATTACATAAACTTTCTTGCTATTATTAGGTCAATACTAGTTCTGCCACAGATAGGCATAAATGTCGTCTACGTTTTTATGTTCGTATGCTTATTGAATAGGTGGAAGAATATGAACAAAAGTCGAATTTCCTCATATCATTCGACATCAATCACAGACGACAAGGGTAACATTTGCCAAATGAATGTGCGAGTTGATGGAAACGCATATGATAATATAATAAAACGTGGTTTTCCAAACCATTCAGTTGACAAAAATATACAGCATATACCTGTAGGTTCGAACCTGACTGTAAACGCGGAGTGCCGCATAGACGGTGTAAACCATTACTTACAAAGCTATCATGTACAAAGTATGAAATAATAATAGTGAAATCAGTGAAATGGGTCGTGTCAATTCGTCTGCAGCGGCTTATGACTTAGAATCGAAGCAGACGAGCGGAATAATCAATGATAAATGCGTCTGAGCGAAGCTGAGCAATCTTACAGAAGCTGTAAAGAAGAGGCTGCCATGATATTACAGAATCAAGCTGAGTATCAGTCTTCAAACGCCAATGTAACAGTCATGAAAAGAAATAACTTAGCCGGACTACACTGTTTTTCATTCAGTCAGCGTTTTTGGGATTATTGGGTCCACTGCGGTTTCTTTGAAAATAGAGTTCTGCTCATGTATGCGATAGAGGGCGTAAGCATAGTTACAATCCTCATTACTGCTTATGAAGAGTCCTAATAAAACTGAAACTCCCATATTCTATCTGTAATATGTTCTTTGTTTCCAAAGGCAGCCTTTTTATTTTACTTTACTGCAGCTGGTGTTTAGTGCCGTGTGGGGCCGTAGAATAATATGTTTTCATTACCTTTGGGATCATTCAGCCCTATTGTTGTATCTTTGAAAATAGAGTTCTGCCACTGTATACGCTAGAGGGCATAAGCAGTGTTATATAGTCTTTTTTGTCTTTTCCGTAACAATGTTTGTGTGTCTGTGTATGTGTGTGTAAATTGTTTTCCCTCAAAGGTTTCTCAGGAACTACTGCACCTAGGATTTTGCAATTTGGTACAAACATTGGGTATGACTTGTTGTATTGTGTAAAATAAAAGTAAAAAAGGATTGCCTTTGGAAACAAAGAACACACAAAATCATGAAAATCGGAGACTCGGTTTGATCAAGTCTCTTCATATGCAACACTGTAGTTTGCGAGGCTGCAAGACAGAATCAGCGTCCTCATGCTTATCATTCTTTTTATTTGTCTTTTTTTTTTCTTTTTCTCCAATAAAATATTACGTAGATTTCTCAGAAACTACTGCACCTAGGATTTGGAAATTTTGTACAACCATTGGGTATGACTTGTTATATTGTGTAAGAGAGAATCAGCATCTTCATGCTAACCATTGTCTTTATTTGTTCATTTTTCTTTTTCTCCAATGTTTTTTGTCACAGATTTTTCAACTCATAAGAGATTCGTAAGTCTTCAAATTTTGTATACACCTACAGTGGGTTGATGTTTATTGTGTAAAAGAAAACCATGGTGCTAAAATTTATTATCCCTTCTTTTTACCTTTTTTCCATCTCTCAATCCAAAATAATGAATAGGAAAACTTGTGTCAAAGATTTCTCGGGAACTACTGCACCTAGGATTTTGAAATATGATACAAACATTGGGTACGACTACTTATATCGTGTAATAGAGTATCCTCATGCTTTTCATTACCTTTAATTGTCTGTTTCTCTTTCTGTCCAATAAAATGTTTTTCAAAGATTTCTCAGGAACTACAGCATCTAGGATTTTCAAATTCCGTACAAACATTGGATATGACTTGCTGTATTGTATAGAAGAGAATCGGCATCCTCCTGCTTATCCTTCACTTTATTTGTCAATTTTTCCCTTTCTTCAATAAATCTTTTGTCACCGACATCAGCTTCTATGAAAGCCACAGTCTATGAGAGCTATGAGTACGACTACGTGTATCATGTAAGAGATTCAGCATCCTCATGCTAATCATTCTCTTTATTTGTTTATTTTTCTTTCTTTTGCATTAAACCAGTCACAGATTTCTAACCTGCTATTAAAGCCAGAGTCTTCAAATTTTGTATACATCTTGACAATGGTGAAGTACATTGTATATTGTGTAAGAGAAACCAAGATGTCTAGATTTTTTCTTTTGCCCATCTCTCCAATGCAATACTAAGGGAAATTTGCATCTACAGAATTGCTTCAACATACCTCTGATAGCTATGGCCGGGGGTATGTGAGCCAGTCGAATTCTAAGGGTAAGATTATATCTCCTATTCTCCTTCTCTGTTCTCTGTATAAAGTATTTTAAGCTTCGGGGCTCAATATTTACGAATCACTGTGCTTTTCAACATCACTTGGAAAGAAGTTTTCGCTTGGCGTTTTATTACGAATGTTAATATTTAATTGTGATTGACAGTTTCTTATTAGAAACCATTTGTAGTTTCCGTTTTTGTATTTTGTTCTCAAGTACATGTTTTATCCTAAACAAACTTATGCAATGGCTCGTTGACCATGGCTAATTCGAACTTGTTATTCGAGTCCCCAGGAAATTCTTCCAATAGCTCTAGAAAACTAAATATTCAGGGATACTGAAGGGAAATTTTCTCATTTTATCATGTTTTAAAATGTATTGTCTGTGTATGCATTAGATTTGCCCAATTAAAGCGATTCTAATCAGTGCACTCAACTTACCATTGTTTTATAGAATATGAACAGACAACGCTAAAACATCTCTATTTGCCTCCTGACTTGGCGCTATGATTACCCTTCAATGACTCGAACTACCATGTCTAAATTATATTTCCATGGTTTCAAAGCCACTCGAGAAATTGAAGTTCGACTGTAACACTTATGCGGCATATATGTTACTGAAGGTACAAACAAATGTCACGCGAATATTTCAAAAGTGCATTTAAATAATGTAGACGTCTTGATGGTGCTTCAGTTAGCCTGACATTTCAGCAGGATTACATTACTGGAATAAATTTCAGTCTTATGATTGATTAACAGAAACATACACCGATATATGAATCGGGGCACAGCCTACAAGACAGCTAACAAGATTGCATGTTCACCCAGCGAAAACTCATATCAGCCTGCTCATCCACTTAGGCAGATAAGAGTCTTCTATATTCTCATGAAGACGCTTTTGGTTCTTCGCTAGTCACGGAACGTCCCGCGAAGTCTTTGATCAGACTGCGGATGCGCATGCTAATCTATCCTTTTCTGGGCGCACATTTAGTCTTGTAGGAAGTGCTGCCCCGGCTCATATAATTGCATTCCACAGACATAGTAATACATTAGTGTATTAGGCATCCACTGCTAATATGCAGTCTTTACCAAAAGTATTCTGGCAGCTAAGTTTAAAGAAACAGTTAAGACCCAGACGCGGCGCCTGATACGGGTCATCACAGTTTGCCACTTACTCAACGGTTTAAACATATCAAGAGGTAGTAAATTATAGTAGGTCATATTTTGTGGTAAGGGAAGGAGGTATTCGAACAAGTCTATTGGTAGACTGACATGGCTCAAACCACTCAGTGCCGTACATTATATCCTTTCAACTAACAGAGCTCAAACCATTCATTGTCATGACATTTATCATTTCAAATAAGTTGGCTCAAACCATTCAATGCCATACCGTCCATCATTTCAACTAACATGGCTCAAACCATTCAATACCAGACTGTGTACCCTTTCAACAGACATAGATCAAACCATTCAATTTCATACCGTATATCCTTTCAACTGAGATGGCTCATACCATCCAATGGCATACCGTACATCCTTTAAACTAACATTTAATATCATACTGTATATCCTTTCAACTAACAAGGCTCAGACATTCTATACTATATACATCCTTTAAGCTAACATGGCTCAAACCATTCAATGCCATACTGTATATCCGTTAAACTTAGATAACCCAAACTATTCAATGTCGTACTGTATATCATTTTAACTGACAAGGCTCAAACTATTTAATATATACTTTATATCCTTTAAACTAAAATAGCTCAATCCATTCAATATTATAATGTATATCCTTTTAACTGACAAGGCTCAACCCATTTAATACCATACTGTATATCCTTTGAACTAAGATTGCTTAATCCATTTAATATCATACTGTAAATCCTTTTAACTGACAAGATTCAAAGCATTCAATGTCATACTGTATACTGACAAGGATCATACCATTCAATGACATACTGCATTTCATTTCAACTGACATTGCTCAAATCATTCAATGCCATACCGTGCTTCATTTGAACGAACAAGGCTCAAAGCAAATCAGTGCCTTATTATATACCCTTTCAACTGACATGACCCAACCCATTCAATTCATACTGCATATCATTTCAACTGACATGACTCAAACCATTCAATATCATGCTGCATATCTTTTCAACTGATATGGCTCAAATCATTCGATGCCATATCGTGCTTTATTTAAACGAACAAGGCTCAAACCAAATCAATGCCTTATTGTATACCCTTGCAACTCACATGGCTCAAACCATTCAATGCCATACCGTATATCCTTTCAACTGAGATGGCTTAAACTATTCAAAGGCATATCGTGCATCCTTTTAACTAATATGGCTAAAGCGATTAAATACAGTTCTATATATCATTTCAACTAAAAAGACTCAAACTATTCGATGCCATACTGTATAGCCTTTCAATTAAGATAACTCAAACATTTAGTGCCATACTGTATTTTCTTTTAACTGATATGGCTAAAACCACCAAATGCCATACCGTACGTCCTTTTAACTAACATGGCTCAAACCATTCAATGTCATACTGTATATCCTTTCAATTGACGTGGCTCAAAACATTCAACGCCATATTGTACATCCTGTCAGCTG
Organism: Anodontia alba; assembly: GCA_964016985.1. Lineage (NCBI taxonomy): Eukaryota > Metazoa > Mollusca > Bivalvia > Lucinida > Lucinidae > Anodontia > Anodontia alba. The sequence continues at coordinate 58,817,996 of OZ024824.1, forward strand.
AGATAACTCAAAACATTCAGTGCCATACTGTATATCCTTTCAATTCCTTTCGACTGAGATAGCGCTACCCATGCAACGCCATACCGTGCATTCATTTGACTAACATGGCTGAAACTCAAATTAAGTGACATACTGTATATCCTTTTAACTGAATTGGCTCAAACTATTCAATACCAAACCATACATCTTTTTAACTAACATGGCTCTAACCACATAATGCCATTCCGTACATCCATTCAACTAAAATGGCTCTGACCATTCAATGCTATACTCATTTTCAACGGAGGCGGCTTACACCATTGAATACTATACTGTGTATCCTTTAAACTGACATGGCTCAGATTAATCAGTGCCATATCTTCTCATTTCAACTAACATGGTTTAAATCATTCCATGCCATACCGTACGTCCTTTGAACTGAGATGGCCCAAACCATTCAATGCTGTACTGTTTATCCTTTCCAACAACATGGCTCAGACCGTTCGATGGCATATTGTATAATCTTTTAAATAACATGGCTCACACCATTCAATGCCATAACGTAAATCCTTTCGACGAAGATTGCTCAAACCATTCAATGCTCTTCTGTACATCCTTTCAACTGCATGTCTCAACTTCAGTGCAATGCAATATTGTATTATCTTTAAAATTACATAGCTCGAGCCATTCAATACCATACTATATAGCCTTTAAACTTACATGTCTCAAACCAGTTTATGATCTACTGTATAATTCTCCCAACTTACATTGCTAAAACCATTAAATGCCATACCGTACATCCTTTCAACTAAGATGCTCAAACCATTTAATTTCATACTGAATATCCTGACATGGCTCAGACCATTCAATGCCATACTGTATCTACTGTCCTTACTATGGCTCGAACCATTCAGTTCCATACCGTATATCCTTTCGACTAAGATGGCTTAAACCATTTAATTCTCTACTTGTATACTTTCGACTGCAATGGCTCAAACCTTTTCAATGCCATACTGCTTATCCTTTCCATTGACATGACTCAAATCATACAATACCATACAGTACCTCTTTTCAACCAAGGTGGCTCAAACCATTCAATGCCATACCGTACATACTTTCGACCAAGATGGCTGAAACCATTCAACGCCATACCGTACATCCTTTCGACCAAAATGGCGCAAACCACTCAGTGCTCTACTGTACAGCCTTTCAACTCCGATGGTTCAGACAATTTCATTGCCATACCATATATCTCTTCAACTGACATGGCTCAAACCTATCAATGTCATACTGTATATCCATTCAACTAACGTGGCTTGAACCCTTTAATGCCACACTATACAGCCTTTCAACTAATGTAAACCATTCAATGCCATACTATACAGCCTTTCAACTAATGTAAACCATTCAATGCCACACTATACAGCCTTTCAACTAATGTAAACCATTCAATGCCACACTATACAGCCTTTCAACTAATGTAAACCATTCAATGCCATACTATAATCCTTTCAACGAAGATAGCGCAAACCAGTCAATGCTCTACTGTACATCCTTTCGACTGCAATGGCTCAAACAATTTCGATTCCGCGCTGTATATCCTTTCAATTAACGTGACTCAAACCATTCAAGTCTATACTGTATATACTTAAAACTTACATGACCATTCAATGGTTCACATCATGTTAATTTAGTCCTTAAATCATCAGCCTAAGAAACGGTGCGAGTTAATGTTTTGAGGCTTTTAGTATCAAGTAGATTCTTCAGTAGATTCTACAATATCTAGATCGCTGGATTGTTGGTAGATATATCTTTTTGTATGTGGAAGTTAAAAGGATGGAGACCACCGTGAATACTGGCTCACGTTAACTCCTCATTATACTTGTCCTAAAATTTGAACAACCCCCTTTTACTATTTATGGATGTGTTAATGTGAATTACTAGCAAACCGTGTATATCCTGATATGGGTATGTACTGTTTGTTCTGGCCTGTCTATTCACACTATCAGGCGAAATACCGTATATAAATATAATAGTTGCTATTTCTTTGTAGCATTTAGAAAATGATGTAAAGCCAGTTGGTCGGGTGTCATATGCTTGGGTCAAAGGTCTGGGTAGAATTACATGACTGGATAGTATGTTATGTCAAAGGCCAGGGCAGAATGTCATGTTAAAGGTCTGGGAAGAATGTCATGTCAAAGCTCTGGGTCTGGAAATGTTCACTCAGGTAAAGTAAGCTCGCATCCGTTCATGCAGTTACAATTTCTAGTCCCCTTTTATTGACGGTTAACAGGCGATACTATCTTAATAACCCCTAGCATTTGATTGTTTGATACTTTTAAACATGGATTTGACTTCGGAAAACAGTTGTTAGTTTACAGACCGGCTCGGATTTTTCGTAGTAATACGAAATTCCCCAAACCATCCACAGGAACGCGTGATGCAACCGATTTCCCGACTTTTGAGATTGATCCCGCAGTACACGTCGCGGCTACAGGTAAGAGAGCAATTATTTTCGTTTTTATATGACTATTACAAGAAACAGTATGAGGAGCATTTAGAAAGAAGCAAAACATATTTTCTGCTATTTTCGAAATCATCATTATATTAATACACCTTATTGTGCCTACCCCCACCCCCAACACACATACACACATACACACACACATACACACACACACAACATTTTCTGAGGAATTACTGTACAAGCAACACGACAACCGATTACAATTGCTAATTCGTCGGACCCTACTCAAAAAAATCATATCGAGGATGTTTCTCTACATACCATAAACATAAACTGCCGGCCTCGGTGGCTCAGTTAGATGTGCATCCGACTGGTGATTAGGAGGTTACGGATTCGACCCCCGCCGTGTCGTCAACATTATTTCGTTGAGATTGATCATGAATGATTTTTTTTCTTCGGTCATTCGCTCCCTTCCGTTGATTCGAAGGGCAATTGTCAGTTTCTGGCGAAAGAATATGCACAGTGCTGGTTAACCGCTCCCAGTAAAAATGTTGTTTAGTAAACTGACGTCGCTCGACATGACCCCATTGAGTTGACTAAACCGTAAAACCACAAACAAGTAAACATAAACTCCCGAGAGCCGAATTATTCAGTCCGAGACGGTACATGGCAAAATACACTGAATGAAATGACGTAGGACCATAATAACCCGTTTCCTTATAAATTCTTACAAGCCGGGATGCATAGATTTGTAGGTGGGGACGTTTGAACTGTTAATGTGGCAGTACTTATTTTCTGACGAAGTTACCTATTCAATTTAAAAAAGTAATTAAGATGCCCCTATTAAAATAGAGTTTTCTCTTTATATCTTTATTTGAATCTTATCTATTTAAATCAAATAAGGTATAAAGTAGAAGGTCCGTTGCACCAATTCCCAGCACCAAACTAATCTAACGACAACTCCTCTATCATGCCCTGCCTGCCCTCCCCTCCCCTGACCAACCCTACCCTACCCTACCTATCTAACCATACCAGTCCTGCCATACTCTACCGCTGACTCTACTTAAAATTAATATCAAAAGGACTCGTTTCCGAGTAGAATTCAATATTTGATCTATTTAATGAATGGAACTGCACAGTCATGAAGTCCGTTGCATCTCATTACGAAAACACGCCTATTCAAATATATTGAAAATTTCACATCCAAAAACTAAACATTTTCAGAAGAAAAACTCTGATAGTTTTTATATTTCTGCTCAAAACATAGATTGTGGTACTCGTTAGAATCGCAGCGGCGAGGCGGTTCTAACGAGTACCCACAATCTATGTTTTGAGCAGAAATAAGAAAAATAATGTATACCCCTGTAAACCCCAGTTTTACTATATAAAAGTGGGGTTTAATGGGGTCAGTATTATATAGGCGTGTTTTCGTGATGTTTTGTTTTTTGTTTGTTTTGTTTTTTTCTGCCGCACATTCCTAAGTCCGCTGCATGATTTTCAACAAAACATCATATATATTTAGTGCATCTTCTGAAAACACAAACTGAAGTCGGTTGCAACCATGTGATGCTACCCATAGTGTGTTTGAGACAATATTCTGTGATAGCCTGTTTGATTTGGATAATTTCTTCTGCTTTCATGAAATAGAATGTGTATGGTGTTTAGAGAAACATCCACAATGCGATTCCTGCAAATTAGCTATTAGAATCTTTTTTCTTGTTGCTTACGCATTATTTCCCCAGAAAATGTATTTCTTTGGCACTAGAAGTTGTTATTTAATATAATGATGATGGCAAAAATAGCAGAAAATATGCTTTGCTACTCCCTTTACGCTCACCATACAGTTTATTGTAATAATCATACAAAAATGAAAATAATTGCTCTCTTACCTGTAGCCATACTGTCTCGCGACGTGTATTTTTGGGTCAATCTCGGAACGGGAATTCAGTTGCATCACGGATTCGTGGCGTGCAAACTGTCATTACAGCAACCACCGTCATACAATAGCTGATTCCATGCCTTTCCTATCGTGGCATCCCCCACGATAAGTACATCACTTGCACTGTATTTTCCAATAAATCCATCACACGATGCATGTATTAAAATCTTCTAAGGTGATTAACACACTTTTCTAACTTCCTGATCTACTGTAAAAAGAAAAGATGCTCCCAAGGTACGACTCGTAGCATTTTTTTCTGTACAAGTAGACCCTTTTGAGAAGAGAGGCTAACCATTCAGACAGAGTGGCCACCCCTAAAAGTGTGTTCATTTCTCTTAACAACACAAATTTGCGCACTCTTGCTTTTTCATAGACGTTTTTTCTTGCTGATTCATTGACGTTTTTATATTTCGTTAACTGTCTCAAACAAAGGTTTTGCTTCTGAAACAAATGTGTACTGTTGCGTGGGGAAAAGTCCTCTTGCAAGTAGCGAAGACCTAGGTCGGAATGCGCAGTCTGAAGAGAGAGTTTTGTTGCCAGCTTACAGGATCACTGGTCAATGTAGAATAATCGACAAACAGAGAATCGGCAGTTTATATTTTAATGTATTTTGAAAACAGTGCGCTTATTTCGGTTTATTTGAAAGGGGTTAGATTAAGTTGACTGGAAACGCTTGGTTGATTTTCCGCCATTTTGTATAAGGGATACTATTTTTGTGACTTCCTGTTTGTTTTTGTACAAACTTAAAAGATCTCTCTGAATGAACAAAAAATGCTCCTAAGAAGCAACTCCTTAAATTTCCTTTTAGAATCGATCCTTTTTAGAAGGGAAGAAAACAGTTGAGTCCACTGACAGAGTAGCCATTCTCATTAAACCGGTTTTAATGCGCATGAGCAGCATTGTACATTAAACTCGCTTTCCTAATTAAGTAGACGACAAATTGATGATATTTTTCTTCTTTTTCACAGAAAACACACTAGGAAAACACACCTATTCAAATATACTGAAAAAAAAAAATTCAGAAAATTTTCAGATAAAAAAATGATATTTTTCATACTCCTGCTTAAAACATAGATTGTTGGGTTCCACAATCAATGTTTTTTTTAGCAAAATAAGAAAAATAATGTATACCCCTGTAAACCTCAGATTTACTGTATAAAAGTGTGGTTTAATGGGATCAAAATTATATAGGCGTGTTTTCATGATAAGAATTTTTGACATGTCATGCGAATTTGCATGAAATGTCAAAGCCTGCTTTCAGGGGGAAAAAATAGGAAATATATTTCAAAATCTTGTCCGCTGAAAATTTTACTCAGAGTGCTTAGCGTTAAGTTATTATTGCTCATGAACAGACTTAATAAATAAAATCCGAGACAAATGCACTCTTTGAAAGAAAGCCAAAATAGCAGACTCGGTTTTATCGAGCTTCTTCATGGACAGTTAATATATATAATTTGTAACACGCCACCTAGCATCGGCTTAAGTGATATTCATTTTGTAACTTTTTTTCCAGAAAACAGGATTTGACATTTCATGCAAAGTGTTTCGGGTGGAGACAATTTGCAGACGATTTGCGTGCAATGTCAATGCGTGCTTGTTTCTGTGGGTGAGTGGGGAGAAGAAAGAAAAATTATCACCGATTTGTAATGTGGTGAATTAGTCCACATAGTGCATATAGTGGCAAAGTTCAAATTACTCTTAACGGGTTCAGTGACAGCAAAGGACCAGAAAGTATAAACCACTATGGTAAAGTACCGGTAGACTTTTTACGGCTGCCACACGACACTAACGCCTACAATTTTGCAGGTAAATTAATGCTGAGAAACATGGCTTCATTGAAAGGAAATAACACGTTTAAAAAGCGAAAATAGCAGGCCTATTCTATTGTTTTCGCAAATACTTTACCGTAAGCTCCTTTTCAGAACTTTTTCGAAGGTAGGCTGAAACAACTGCATACCCTAAAAGTGTACACATTCCCTTAATTTTAATGTATTGGGTTCGCTATGCGAAATGTGACATTATTTACGCATATAAATGACAGACACTCCCAGATAATAGTATGTTTGTTTATGTGAGCTGACATATGAGAAAAAAAAAAAAAAAAAAAAAAAAACACAAACAAACAAAAAAACAAACAACAACTCGTATTTCATTACGTTAACAAGTCTAGGTAAGGTATACCGATGATTTCGGTGGGGACGGAGGCATCGATTTGATAAAATTTACCGTATTTGGACTGACAGGCCTGAGCAAACAGTGTAGACCCAGATCAGACGCCACAGAACACAGCGTCTGCTCAGGGTATACACTGTTTGCCACTCACCTTAGGGTCTGCACCATTTGCCACTCACCTAGCAATTTTACATACATTCACAGGTAGCAAAATGAACTTGTTGAATTTGAAAAGAAGTATTAGGTAAAGAGTAAGGAATGTGAATATTTAGGATACATATGGTCAATTTTTCCCATTGAAATGAACTTTTGAGTAAAAGCGGTGGTGGGGGTGGGGGCGGGGGGCGGGGAGATGGGATAGGGGAGGTGGCGGAGGGGATCAGCTGAATTTCCCCGAATATTCTCTGAATCCACCCCTGTTTTACACTTTTCAGCGACTTTCCTGACGTTTTTAGTTTGCAAGTCTGAATTCAATATAATGTTGTTTCTATCAATCTATTACACTGTATAAGCTGGACGTTCAACTGATATTGGCTTTCATTCCTATTCCTCTTTCTTCTCTGTTTCTCTCTTTCATCTCCTCTACTATCTCTTTTATCTCTTTTCTCCCTTTCTCTGGGAGACGACACAAAATGAACCACAAGTGTTGACGTGTCGTTAACCCGCAACACAATCAAAAACACTGTATAAGTATGTATCACTGTGCTTAATCACCATTTCCTCCTTTTCTCCATAATGATTTGGCCGAGTCAAGCGTAAAAGCGCAATCTGTGTGAATTCTTATCATTCTATGCATGCGCAAGGTCTCATCTACACCTTTGCTCTTCATTGATACATTTTTAGTATCTAATGAGTCTTGCAGTTGACAACGACAGCCTGACCAGATGCGCAGGCCAATATGGGTCTTCGCTGTCCGCATATGCCCTGGCACGTTTTCGCAGGGCTCGGCCCATATAATAATACGAATTAAGTTGGGGCTACCTATATCCGTGCGTCTAAATTATCATCATGCTTCATAGGTAAGTTGGCCAGATCTAACTGAATTTGATATCAGACCACGCTTGACTTCTGAATCCACTGCATGAATTGCGATATAACGTCCAAGTCAACAATATTTCAGTTGTTCAGAGACATTGCCTCCAAATTTGTTGAACTTTTACTCGACCCGATCACATGAATTCGGGTCCTGCTTAGTTACAAGCAGCTCTGTCATGGAGGCCTTAGGCAGCCCATCTATTTCGCGGGACCCGATGGGCGAGGCCATACTTTCCGAATACCGAAAACTAGTGTATGCGGATGACGGGTTCAACGACAATATACTGTCGTTCGCATACCTGAAAACCATTTTACTGCTTCAGGATTTTTTCTAAAGATTTTTGACCGTTTGTGCGTTTTTTCTTTTTGTCTTTGTTTCTTTTTGGCAACAACATAAAAAACAACAATTTACAAACCAGTCGAACATACACATTAGTGTGCCGAAGTTTTCTTCAGATTATCACGTAAAAAAGCGTAACGTCTATGTGTTATCTAGAAATCTACATCAAAGTGTACCTTATGCAGAAAACGTATCATGCTTAGCTTGTAAATAGACGGAGAATGGATAGAAATCAAATTCGAAGTGGAGATAAAATTCAAAATGGCCGCGATTGCAAATTTTGTAGGCTGACGTCATAAGTCTCGTGATTCAACCCCTTGGAATTGGAATACTTGGCATTATTGGCTGTTTTGTTGCTATTATCGGTACGGCCGCCGTGTCAATAGTCTCTGCCAAATCACGGAACGCGTATAGTTTTCAGGATAAACACCGAACAACCCAAGCGTTTGTTGGACCATCACATGTTTGGTCACACAAATCACTGGTCACATCGGAAGTCTGTAGTAGTGCGTCTGCACGCCGAACCGCTCCACTGTTCGGGGAACTGCTCCCGTTGGACGCACTTATAAAGGAAATGTAACGGCTTATAGAGTTCTAGATAAAAGGGCTGTTTAGATAATTATTTGTCGCTTTGCTAAAAAAGAAAAACAAAAAACAACAACAACAACAACAACAAAAAAACAACAACAACAAACAAACAAAACACACACACACACACACACACACACACACACACACACACACACACACACACACACACACACACACACACACACACAAAACAAAAAAACAAAACAAAAACAAAAACAAAAAAAAACAAAAAAACAAAAAAAAAACAAACAAAACAAAGACTGTATCGTGATGGTTCTCAGAAGCGGTTCTGCAGAAAACAGAGACCCTCATCAGACTCCGCAGATGCGCGATCTGAACTGTATTATCACTGGACGCACATGGCACTTTCCCACAATCCACATTATGGAGCTTAAACATGATTTTTAAATTTTAGAATAATTAAAGCCAGGGACCAGTGGGTATAATTTGCGTTCCCTATGACCCGAATGATATACAGCTAGATGTTTTATTGAAAGAAAGTTTGTAGAATGTTGTGTTTTAAACCACTGTATAGCAGATCTGCATGAATGACAATTGACCATGGTTATAACGCGCAAGTTTTTACGGAGCCAGACTATACTTGTCCAATTTCAAGTGTACAAAACCAATTGGATGGATTGAAATAGAATATAGATTATCAGTTACTGACCATCATGCGTAAATTTCATGACGTATCAATCCTGGTGAGTATTAAATGTGAAGGTCAAAGCGATAAGGAAATTTATATTGTACACGTTTACACTTGGTTACAGTTGCTGCTCAAAAATGAACTATTATATCGTGCAAAATTCACATATTTTCCCAAAAATGTACTTCATTTTAAAGCAATGTCCAGTGAAGTGATTGCAACGAGCCCTCTCCCCATCCCCACCCTCCTTGTTTCATCACAGTAATTTAATTTGTTTTACACTTTTTTTTACTGTGAAGTTTCATTGGTTGACTTCAAGGTTTTTTTTTATGTCCTCATGGCTGCTCGCTGTGTGACTTTTTATTTCATGTTTTTGGCCTGTTCGTTGCCCTACTGTGCTTTCGACAGCTTTCAGAAAGTCGTTTTTTTTTGCTTGGCGCTTTACACGTAAGAAGTAAATTTTAATTTTTTTGTCATGATTTAATGCAAATCCATTTTCGTAACTACTAATGCACAAACAATTTTATTCTTGTCATTGGTCTTTAAAAAGTCAAATAATTTCACCTTTTCTCATAGTTGTTGTGAAACATCAATAATTCAAGTTCAGCAAAGAAAAGTAAAAACTGTTTTCTTAGACGAAAATTCCAAAAAATCACTTTACTATAGACATAGCATAGATCAGACCATATTTTTTGCCGTAAATTTAATTTTAGAGTAAATATTTAAGAATACAACACAGAAACAGAAAAGACAAATGGTTTCTAATAAGATGTGGTCTATCAGAACAAAATGTTTTCATTTAAAATAAAACGCCAAGCAAAAACGTCTTTCCGAATGATGTCGAAAGGACAGCAGTCTTGTGTTTAGTGGATGGATCATTTCTAGCAATGTGATCACCGTTTTAGGGAAGGTGGCTCTTGTTGCTTTGCTTTCTTTGGTCTAGGACTTGTGTATTGTCTGTCATTGTTTGTTCGTTTTCTTTGTGTCATTGGTAGGTTACGATCTGTGACTGGCTATTCTTGGATATCTTCCTCACTATTTCTTTTAGATATTTTTTATATTTGTACTGGTATCGAACCCCGGGCAACAACAGACCGATGCACTAGCCGCTGCACTACGTCGTGTCATATCCGTTGTTAGCATTGCGTCTTAACGTTAGTACACTGGGTAATATGTACAGCAGACGACATTTTAAAATATTTTGCAAATACATTGAATTAGAAATTTCATGCAAATTGTCTCCAGTGATGACTATTTGCATAAAATGTCAAATCCTGGTTCCTGGGGAAAATTACCAGTTTGTCGTCTGCTGAATTAGCCAAGAGAGAGGTAATGGTTAATGGGGACTGGATACGCTTTTAGCAGAAGTAACTATGTAAACATTGTTTTGTCCCCTTCTGAAAAAGGTCTTCTATAATGAAAAAAATACTCCCTCTGAGAGCAAATTCTTTCCGTATAGAGTAGGTCCCTTTTTAGAAGGAGATTTGCATGCAGAAAAGCAAACAAAAAATTCACCTTTGTGAAAAAGTCGGGCGTGACCATTCGCCTACATTCAAAATAAACACGATTTATATAGCGTCATTAGTAGCTATTTTGTCAACATAATATGTTGCCATTATGATAATAAAATCGCAACAAGGAAGTAATAGTTCACATACACATTACTGCATCTCACATGATAATAAAAATACTCAGGTGTAAACAGTTGTCCATACCTTTCATTTTAGTATTTTGTGAAGCTCTTTATCAGGAAGCTCTTATATCAGGATAAATTCTTTAACGCAATATACGTGTATTCATGTTGGGTCATTATCGGTAAAGGTGAGTTGTTTATACACAAGTATGTATTTTCAGTTTTTCAAGGAGTTTGGTCTGAGCCTGCGCTGTTGATAAACTAGGTTGCCATATTTAGACTAACTTTTGGGACAGACAGGCTTGTGCAAACAGTGTAGACCCAGATCAGACGCCGCATAACTGATCAGTGTCTATATTGTTTGCCAATCATCCAACAGTGCGTTAGACATATCAACAGGTTGTAAACTCATTGCCCGTGCTTCATAACACAGTCGGTAGCGCGTCCCGCTGCATATCCTGGGGTCGCAAGTTCGAATCGGTGCTAGGCCGCATGGCGTTCGTGAGAAACTAATGATGAAGTCATTTCTACAGTCATTTTTCCCTTCTGCTGATTCAAGAAGGGCGGTTGTCAGTTCCGCTGATTCAAGATGGGCAGTTGTCAGTTCCTCTGATTCAAGATGGGCATGGCGTTCGTGAGAAACTAATGATGAAGTCATTTCTACAGTCATTTTTCCCTTCTGCTGATTCAAGAAGGGCGGTTGTCAGTTCCGCTGATTCAAGATGGGCAGTTGTCAGTTCCTCTGATTCAAGATGGCAGTTGTCAGTTACTGGTGAAAGTATGTTCACAAGTACAGGTTAACCGCTTCGAGGACTAAGCCTGCCAAGGAAAAATAGTGTGAAGAGGTTAACTGGCTTGCTCGACATGACCTTAACTGTGTTGACTGGTTCGTAAAATTCCAACTCTAACAAACAAACAAAAGTAAACTGATTGTATTCCCTGAGTGTGCCCTTTCATGGGTATCTATATATTTAATTTTTCTTCCGTGTCTAGGACAAGCCATTTCGTAAACACGCCTATTCAAATTTATTGAAAATTTTACAACCAAATAAAGGAACATTTTTCACATTTCTGCTCAAAACATACATTGTGGGTACTCGTTAGAACCGCCTCGCTGAGGCGGTTCTAACGAGTATCCACAATATATTTTTTGAGCAGAAATAAGAAAACTAATGCATACCCCTGTAAACCCCAGTTTCACTATATAAAAGTGGGGTTTAAGGGGGTCAAAATTACATAGGCGTGTTTCCATGATACATAGTAAGGGAATTAGGTAGCCGAACACCAAAGATAAATACATTAACGATACTAAATGGTAGGAAAGTTTAACATTCGTAGTTGGCATATCTAGTCAGTGAAAAAATTAACAGGGGAGTAAGAACTAAGCGGAAGGTCTCCGAATTGCTTGGAATCCGTGAAGAAACTACATAACATCAGTGAAAAATTAATACACAATCATTGCCGCCCATATGTTCCATCTTATCACCCCGTTCGAACTGTCCGATTTTATTGAAGGAGAATGGATACACTTTCAAGGGAGGCATTTCTGTCAAAATTGTATTCCTGCCTTCCGAAAAGGGTGGAATCTGAAAGGAACGGATTTGCTCCCAAGAGGACCAGCTTCTTTAATTCATTAGTAGACGCTTTTTAGAAGGTACTTCTTGTGCAGGACAGCAAACAGGAAGTGAAAAAGGTTGCCTCTCTTGTTACAAATGGCAGAAAATCTACCAGTGTATCATGTCCTCTTAATTTGTTAAGCACTCGTCCTTCCAGCGCAGTTGTGTTCTCACAGTGCGCTTGATTAGCATTATCTTGACCTGACCGGATATACCACCCTCCCTGAAGAGTAACTTCCTGTTTAAAAGGAAATCTTGGGCATACCCACTCAAACCCCTATCTATAAACAGAAGTAATTTAATTTTTCGAATGGACCTGAACAGACTGTTTTGCTTTGCAGTTGATTTGTTCTCATGTACCTAACGACAATATGGGATGACTATTTTTATTGTTGATGAGATTGTTGGAATCTGTACGATATAAATTTAGTATCTATGTATACTAAAGAGGAAGTATATCATATAGGCTGGGGTGGGGTTGTGTGTGTGTGTGTGGGGGGGGGGGGGGGGGGTGGTATTAAAGACTATTTGGCTTTTCGACAGGTTAGTTTGCATGTACCTGACTGGTACCCTTGGAAGACTCATTATATTGTTGACATACACTGTATAAATCTGTTCAATATGAATTTTTGTCCGTACACTTAAGAAGAATGTGGTTGAATTGTTCGCATGTACCTACTTGGCTGAAGACCACACTGGACGACTCATTCTATTGTTCTATTTGCCATCCATAAACTTAAGAAGGATGTATTATATTTAGGCTGGAGATTGTAAAGTATTAGTATTTGGCTTTGCGACTGATCTGTTCGCATTTACCTGACTGGCACCGTTGGGGGAATCATTTTATTGTTCGCGGACAATGTATTACGAAAACACGCCTATTCAAATATATTGAAAATTTCCCCACCAAAAACTGAAAGTTTTCAGATAAAAATTCTGATTTTTTTTTCATATTTCTGCTCAAAACATAGATTGTGGGTACTCGTTAGAACCGCCTCGCCGAGGCGGTTCTAACGAGTACCCACAATCTATGTTTTTCAGCAGAAATAAGGAAATAATGTATAACTTTGTAAACCCCAGTTTTACTATATAAAAATGGGGTTTAAGGGGGTCAACATTATATAGGCATGTTTTCGTGATGGTATAAACTTGTACAATGTGAATTTACTATCCTTATACTAAAGACGGATGTATTTCATTTAAGCTGGAGATATTAAAGACTATTTCTGGCTTTGTCACTAATTTGTTCGCATTTACCTGACTGGCTTAATACACAACTAGACGACTAGTTTTATTGCTGGTAGACAACGTTTAACTCGTTGCAATAAGAATTTACTATCCATACATTTGAGGAGAATACATTTACGCCTGATTACACCCTTTGTTCTGGGGTCCATGTCTGTTGGTCTGAACATTCTGATTCGTCATTCGTTTATGGATTTATGATTTTGAATTACGGCTTTGGTACCATGACCGCAACTACTTTCAAATAGGCTGGGGACATTGAAAACTATTTGGCTTCGCGGCTGATTTGTTCGTATGTACTAGACTGGCTGAGAACACCAATGGGCAACTCATTTTATTATTGGTAGACAATGTATACATCTGTACAATATGAAGTTACCATCCATGCACCAAACAAGGCAGTTTTGCATTTGGGACTGGGGATGACAATCTTACATTCTTTTTCTTATGAACAAACTTGTCTTAGTGCTGTACCATTTTATGGAAATGTTCATTTATTGGTCAATAATTTATTAGCTGTATATTGGTCAATAGTTTATTAGCTGTATATTGGTCAATAGTTTATCACCTGTATATTGGTAAATAGTTTATTACATGCATATTGATCAATAGTTAATTACATGTATATTGATCAATAGTTTTTAATTTATATTGGTCAATCATTTATTACCTGTATATTGGTTAACAGACTGTTACATGTATATTGGTCAATAGCTTATCACCTGTATTTCGGTCAATAGTTTAGCGCCTGTATTTTGTCTAATATCTGTTAATGTAGATTACAGCAGCACCAATGAAGCTGGATGATCACAGATGCCTTGTTGCAGTCGGAGTGATGTTAGCTACAGGTAAGAATATAACTAAGCCGCGTCATGGGAAAAGAGCCCCTATAGCATATGCGGATAGCAACGGTTCAGGCGAACCTGCGTATCCGCGCAGTCTTGCCAGAACCTATGCTGTTTGCTCACTTAAGAGGTAGACCAAGAAAAAACTTCAGCCAGTGACTTACAGATGTGGACTTGCCAAGGGATCGGGCATGCGCACTGAAAGATTGATTAGCTGAAGTCATAAGTGTTTTTTTTTTTTTGTTTTTTTTCTAGCGACGCGGCTCACTTGTTTTTATGTATTTACTTGTTTATTTATTTGTTGTTTGTTTATTTTTTGTTTGTTTGTTTGTTTGTTTTTTGCATATCTATTTGCTGTTTGTTTGACTGATGTATATATAACGCTGTATTTGCAGTGACAGTGGCGTCTGTCACTGTACTCGGGTATAGCAGGCTTTGAAAACGTTGCGGATAGTTTTGTGTATTATAGCAACTTACCGCAGTAACGAACACTTCCGCAATGTGTTAATTTAAAAAAAAAAAAAAAAAAAAAACATTCAAAGTTTAAAAGTTTGCCTTTAAAATATACAGGTATAAATTAGTATGCAACGTTTATCTAACATTTGCCGTTCGAGTTTCCTCCGCAAAACTGGCTGACAACCATTAAAGATTCCTCCGTAGAACTGCCTGACAACCAATGAAAGCCAAGAAACATGTAAACATATAATGGCAAAGGTTAGATAAGCATTGCATACTGATTTTTACCTGCATAATGACCGCTATCCATGTGGGCATTACGAAAACACGCCTATTCAAATATATAGAACATTTCATCTCCAAAAACTGAAAATTTTCAGACAAAAAACTGATATTTTTCATGTTTCTGCTCAAAACATAGATTGCGGGTACTTGTTAGAACCGCCTCAGCGAGGCGGTTCTAACGAGTACCCACAGTCTATGTTTTTAAGCAAAAATAAGAAAAATAATGTATATCCCTGTAAACCCCAGTTTTACTATATAAAAGTGGGGTTTAAGGGGGTCAAAATTATATAGGCATGTTTTCGTGATGGGCGCGGTTAGGTACGGAGGAGTCAGTTATGTATACGTTAGTACAACGTAGTACATAGTAAGTAGAGTAGAGCACCCCGTGTATCCGTGATGCAACCCAACGGAGGACTTCTAAGATTGATCTAACAATACACGTCGTTTGATGTTATGGCTAGATGCAAGAGAGCAACAATTTTCATTTTTGTTTGATAATTACAAGAACCTGTAAGGTGACCGTTCGGGAGAAGCAAAGCATACTTAACTGCTATTTACGCCATCATCATTATATATATTAAATAGCATCCTTTTATTCCAGAAAAGAAAACATTTTCAAAAAAAAAAAAAAAAAAAAAAAAAGAAAAATGTAAGCAACAAGAAAACAGATTAAAAATGCTAATTCGTCGGATCCTACTCCTCAAAATCACACCTAGATGTTTCTTTACATACCATAAGCATTCTGTACTTCAAAACAGCAAATGACCTATTTCAGGCTTTCACAGAATATTGTCTCAAATACACCTGAGGTAGCATCATATGGATGCAAATCACTTCGATATGTGTTTTGTCCTTGGTGGATGCACCCGACTTAAACACATTTTTGTTGAAAATGATGAAACGGACTTTGAATGAGCGACAATAAAAAAGAAGCAACGGATATCTTGGATTGTAGAGTTTTATAAACTGAATAGATTGAATATCAAATATAGAACTCTACTCGGAAACGAATCATGCTGGGTGCATTTGCATTCCTGTAGGAAGTGCTGTGCCCTGGCTCATTTGTAATTTGAAACGATTTTCTTCCTCTACTTCCTTTTAAAGTGGGACCCTCGTTCGAGCGCTCGATTCAATGTTATCCTTGTAAGTTATCGGCTTTTTAATGCACATTTCTCTGTTTACTTTGATCTGCACTCTTTTGTTCCTGTTTTTTGATAAATAACTATATGATATGCTTGATAACAGTGACTTCTGGCATTTACACTTCCTTGAAATGATAATAGGTAATACGGTTCATCGCTCCCGTGCCTTCTTAATGGTCGGTCGGGTGATCCAACCTGAGATTATTAAGCCGTGCCTTGGAGAAGGGACCTTAGAGCTGTGCTTTGTCCTCGGGGGCTGGGGGGGGGGGGGGAGTGTTTAACTTGGGGGTAATTGCTGTACGGGTGTTCGAGCCAGTATTTCGAAACCTAACCCAATCATATACCTGGCCTTTGAAAAAATATTCATATACTAGATCGTCTGAAATGTTGACCCATTCATATACTGCCCTTTGATTTTTTTTGTACCTATTTATTGCTGGTAGTTAGACAAATATAGCAGTCAATTCATTGAATACCAAGAGAACTAGTAGCCTCGAAAATCGAAAAATCTCTGAACGGAAAATATGTGCCTGTACCGGGATACCTCAGAAAAGTGGGGCCTTTCATATACTACTCCAGAAAAATGGGGCCAATCATTTACTTTTAGCTGAAAAAAAAAGGGGCCAGTCATATACTTGGCGGCGCTGAAAAAAGGGGCCATTCGGCACGCACATCCATACTATGCCATATATAGGAAGTTAGCCCCGCCCCCACCCCCTCCCCCCCTCCCCGAGGGGTTGTCATTTCCTGACAACACTTCGTCATAATTATGTGATTTCATCCCCTGACAACATATCACCACATGTAATAATTTTGTATCATAATATCAACTGACCAGGCAGAACTATCTGGATGTGCAGCCTTGTCTACGATTTAGCGGAATACACACCTGAGAATATACAGGATTGAGCGCCCTTCTCCAGTGGCCCGAGTTCATATTTGAATAACAGGTTTTTGTAAGAGACAAAACTGTGTAGTTTCAGCACTACTAAGTGTATAGGAGGTTGCCTCTCTTGGTATGCTAAAAAAGTATTCTTTCCCTCCGTATTAATTATTTCCCTCTCCTTTCTTCTCTTCAGTTGAAAAATCACAAGAATATATCCTTTAACCGTCTCCTAGAAAGGTCAATTCTTGTTTTATATGCTACGCCATGCTGTATTAGCACTGTATGTTGACAGTTCTTATTTAATACTGTTTGTATTCTGAGAAAAAATAAAGTCGATTGTATTGTATTGCTCTTGTTTCATAGGAATGGTTTTCGGCACAAAGGGAAATCATCACGAAATAGCTCGACACGAAACAGACCGACGGCGGGGCGAAAATATTCTTGATTTAAACTGGGTTTATTTTTACATCATGTACAAAATGACAAGAAATTGCATAAGACATTGGTTATAAGTATTGTATACAAAAGAGACTTGAAAAAAAAGCTATTCGGCTTATTTGAATTCAATTCCCATAATATTTCAAAGTATCATAGATTCGTGATCATGAGTCACTGCATTCGATCAAAGTACAACGCACAAAATGAATTTAGCAAGGAATCAAGAAATAGTGAAAAGAAATACACAAAGAATTCCGCACAACTACGACAAAATGATAAGTGGACACTTTAGAGTCTGAGACTGAGTTTATGCATACTTTTGCCGTAAAAATATTCTTAAGGGGGAACGGATACACTCTCTGGGGAAGGCAGTTCCGTCATAATAATTTGTCCCCCTTCTGAAAAGGGATCTACCTTAAAAGGAAAGAAAGTGTACTCCATACCCATTGGGAGAAAATTTGTTTCTTTATATATATATAATACTTGAAGCTATGGATACACACTGAAAACTAAAAATTAGAAAAAAGCAGAAATAAAAAACTTTCTGGGCCAGACTACTTGTTTCAGCCAATTAGGCTTCATCAATGACCCTCATATATAAAGGAATCTACCTTAAAAGAAAGAATGTGTACTCCATTCTTTTAAGGTAGATCCCTTTATATATGAAGGTCACTGATGAAGCCTAATTGGCTGAAACAAGCTAGTCTGGCCCAGAAAAATTCTCATTTCTGCTTTTTTCTAATTTTTAGTTTTCAGTGTGTATTCATAGCTTCAAGCGTTACCCTATTTAGAATCAATTTATCTTAACTACAGCTGGTGTTAGTGTCGTGTGGTAGTCGTAAAGCGTCTGCCCGGTCTTCACTATAGCGCAGTGTATATGTCCTACTCCTTTGTGATAATTGGATAAAATCCTATATTTTTTTAATATTTATATGAAGGTCGCTGATTATGCCTAATTGGCCGAAAATTGCTAGTATAGCCTGAAAACTTTAAAACAGTTTTAGTTGTGTGTGTGTTCATATCTCTCAAGGGCCATTCCTTTTGGAATCTGTTGGTGAATAGAATAGCAACAAGTAACAAAAGTTGTCTTTCAAGGGCAAATGACAGGGCGAAATATCTACAATGTACCACGTGTAACCTGTTTCCTTGAATATATGACTGCAGGGGCAGATGTGTGGTTCAGGCGAACCTCTCTTTGACTCAAGAACTTCATTTCCATGGGAAATTTTGGATACATTTCACAAATTTGGGACACATTTCCTTATACCACTTCAACAGGTCTATTTTACTACCTATAAATGTGTGTAAAATTGCTGGGTAAGTGGCAAACAGTTCTGCGGCGTCTGATCTGGGTCTTAATGATTGCTGAGGCCCGTCTGTCCGAATACGTTAAGTACGTGACATGATTTAATCGACCTCCCCCCCCCACACCCTAGAAAGCCTCCAGGATCCGCCCTTGGATTTAATATGAGCGAGGAAAGACATAAGCAAACAGAGAAGGTACGTGATAACGGCGAAATCGGTTTTGATTGTTCGCTTACAGAGCCATAGGAAATCATGGATTTATCGAGGACTATAACGGAATATATCGAGGAATATGGCCTAGCGAGACTGTGATAACCTGAACCGCAATGGCAAAAAAAAAAAAAACACACAAACACACACACACACACACACACACACACACACACACACACACACACACACACACACACACACACACACACAAAAACAACAAAAAAACGTACCTACTGATATGGGCGATCAACGAAGAGTCAAACCAGCCAGAGCAATCGCGCAGTCTGATCTGAGTCTTTGTTGTCCTCATAAAGAAATGTTGCATTCTTGATCTTCCAAAATGCACCATGAGAAGATTCTGATCAGACTGAGCGAATGCACAGGCTGATCTACATCTGCTGTCGGCGAACATGGCCGAAGGTAAAAATTCTTACGATTAGGCTTACATGTATATAAATTGTTCTTGCCGTTATTGTTTGAAGAATTGAAAATTATTTCTGTAGATAAGAAAAAGACCAGAAAAGTCGTAAATTGACTCCTCCGTCAGAAGGCTATAACCACGCCCATGCGTAAATCCTTAGACAAACAATATCGTGATACCTGTATTTGTCAATGAAAACTGCATTCGTACCTGTATTTATCAATGAAAAAGTACATAGGTAATAGTATTTTGTCTAAGCAATAACATTACCGTTAACTGGTAAGCCAGTTTGGTTGGTCAGATTTTGGTGTCATTTACTGGTCAGGTGATTTCACGGAGGACTCAATTGGTTTAGATTAAGACTTTGTGTATAATTTTCATAATGCGTTGAACTGTAAACGTCTTTTATAAGTAAAGAATCTTTGCAAATACTAATGGTCTGTGAAAAGGCCTTTATCTATTAAATTAATGCCCGACAATACCAAGATTTTCAAGTCTTTTTTCAAATAATAGTCCTATGATGACGTTTGAACTTTTTGCGATAAGAGCAAATTTGTATCCCCGTACATTTGCATGGGGAAAATGTTGAAAAATCATTTTCTCAAAATGAATTAAAGACTAATGGATGAAATATATAGTGTATGAATAAAGTAGTAAAACTTTTTTTGTTACAATCAAAGTTTGTCCCCCTGAAGGTTCTATCGAAAGGATATTAGCAATTTGTTCAAATGGTTCCGCACCACTGAACAAGGTGGCCGTCTTGCCTATTTATGGTAAAAGACACTTGAAAAACTTTTTCCCCAGAATCAAGAAAGCTTTAAAGCTGAATTTTGTTATATAGCATCGGGGTCTCAAGGTCTGCTAAGTGTGTTCAAATGATGATCCTAGGCTGACCTTTGACCTTTTTATGGCAAGGTCAGATTTGTATCCAAGTTGCTTTGGCGATTCTGAAAGAATGTTGCATGGCATCTACAGATATGAAATGACTGTTTTACACAGGTGAGCGAATCGTTGTCCATGAGCCTCTAATTATTTCTCTTTTCAATTCTAAAAAACGAAAAAACCAGATCTTATTGTCCTAAAATGAACCGTAATGTTATTCACAAATCTCATATTGATAAGACGCTTTCTGAACTTAACATTCTTACAGAATCAGAACAATATTTTATGCTATCTGTATTAGCATTTCTTTCTGTTTCTTCTTAACGTAAATAGAACCGGAATAGACACAGAAGTTGATAGATTCTGCAATAGTCATCACGCCTTTAATGAAGCGGTTCTGTCCATACGAGGATATACGAGGCATGCTCTTCGGCCAAATCAGTATTTTTCAGAAATTAACCATATAAGACATTTCATTTAAAGTCTATATATTAATAAGGGTATCGACTTAACTGAACTTCCTAGTATATTAAGAGATCCATCTGATGTTTGTTCTATTTCTGCTTACTTCTTGAATACTAAATCATCCAAATCAATTACAAATATAACAAGCTAATCGAAATACAATGTTCGATTTCAATAAAGCGTTTCTGATTGAAATTAATACCCTTGATATCTGAGAATGCAAAGTTTCTAAATTCTATTATCCTGCAGCTGGCCACGTTATTACTGGCAGTTTAAAAATTAATTCCGTTAATAGAATTTATCTCGATATATATATACCTCGATATAGATTCCCATACCATATTGACTTTAATATATGTCATTTACAAATTTCAGAAGCTTACAGGAATTCAGCAAACTGTAGTGCAAACGAGAGCATGCTAAGTCTCATGCTTTATGAGTTGCAAGTAAATGTTTTCAAAATAATCGATTTACGAATTTCATTTTGTCTGAAACAAGGTATCCAGGACTTCCATAGGAATTAGGCATTGGTGCCATCTACAATGGTGTTATTGTATAATGTTTGCACTATGTCGATATTATAAAGAAAATGGAAATTGGTAGTACCAAGACATACATGCAGACTTCCAAAGATGAGAAGTCTGGTATTGACAGTCATAGTATTCAGTCTGTCAGGTTGCAGTTATTATTAAAGAGAACTTGGACAAGTTTCCTACGTTTTACTGGTTACCGATGCTCCATAAAGAGCCGTATAAAGCACGCTTTATCGCAAACTCTAGTCCATGCATTACGATCAAATTTTCAAAATTATTAACTCCTTGTCTCACTGCTGTTAAAAAGCGTCTAGTTTTAAAAATACTGCGAGACAGCATATGAAAGATCCGGTAAAAAATCTCTTTGATCTATAACAAATTATAGTAATCTTAGATAAACTTAAATACAGAATATTTCTAATTGCCTAATTTGTCTGCATATATTTTTCTCATGTTTAATACAGCAATGCCGCACAAGCTAATTAAAAAATAAACTTCTTGATTTAATCAAAATAACCTGTTACATGTAAGAAAACTTTCTCTTTTTCATGCTTGTAATGGGAAACATGCAATTTTCACTTCTGAGGAATAAACATTATAGACTCTGAAGCAATAAAAAGTGTACATTTTTTTTATTTTTAGATACCGGCTCGTGCAAAAATTTGTTCGTTAAAATGTTTTCATTGTCAATTTTTTGCCAAATCTTAAGCTTGCAGACAAAAAATTATGGAGTTATGGGTCCTGGATTAAAAACAGTATTTCCTGTCATAACACGACTCATATAAAACAAACGCCATTTCGCATTTCACAGTTATCTTGCACAAATGTCCATGAAAAAAGCCACACGATTATAAAATTAGAAATACCCATCAAACGGCATCAATCCTTATTTGAATTTCTATCCGTCTCAAATTATCTCCCTTTGAATGAGACAAACAGGGAATGAAAAGAATCTATATCTTAGCTGGTGTTGGACATTTTCACTTTGAATTTTCGGAAACTTGTTATTTGGCTTGGTGTCGTTTTGCTAAATTCAGATAAATCTCTAGAACATCCTATAGAAACTCAGCGCATTCTACCAGAATAGGAACGAACATGTCAAAACCATTTCTTTGGCACATTTGACACTGTACTGCGTGCTGCATTTTAAATGCAAAACATATCATTAAAAGGTTTTATCCTCCTGTCGACCAAATGAATAAACATGCATAAATATAATCTCCATTATCTTAATTGCATGTTTAAAGGAAAACTACCCATATACAAATATTGATTCAGATCCCTTTTTCATTTCACTCGATCCAATTTTATTGCACTTTGATAGAATCTCCTGAAAATTGTTGCAAATGCCTAAATTATTGTCCTTAACAACGACAACACAGGTGCATAGGATAGGTAAAACTCTGATGGCAAATCAAAAGTGAGTTACTTGTATACTTATGTTTGCCTCTTTGCATACTTTGTGGTCTTATCCGAAAATTGTGAGGCTCTTTCGCTTTTCTTTTATTCTATATTAATTTGGGTTTGGTACTAAATTATACCAACCAATAGTCGGTATACCTATGGGTACAAATTGTGCCCCCATCCCCCCCCCCTTGCAGATATAATTCTATTTTGTTACGAAAGGGGTTCTATGTTTTCTCTTTCTCGCAAATATCAACCAATATTACTGAAGCATTCAATTCAACGTTTCAATATTTTGATGACTAATTGATAATGACGCCAGTGAATCGTGCGTAGCCCTCCTCATTTCCGCCCACTTTTATAGCGGTACGAAACAACATTACCTCCATACGTTTAATAAAATCAATTCGGTAGATTATTCATGTTTGACAAATGAAAGAAAAGTCTCACATTTTCTCCTCGGTTTCTATATTTAACAAATGGATCATATGCTTTTTAACATTTACCACACTCTGGATAATTTCAGCAGAAGACAAACTGATCATACTTTTTTCCTTTTTTTTCAGAACATATGATTTGACATTTGATGCAAACTGTCTCCTAAAGAGGCAATTCACATGAAATGCCAAATATAATTAGAAATGACAAACCCTATTTTCTAGGACAAATGAGAAAAAATATTTCAAAATGTCGTCTGCCGAAATGTTATCTGCTAAACATTAAATTTCTTTCAGGTTTTCTTTCAAAGGTAAATGCCGATGTTAAAAGTGCATACGCATGTTCGGACACATCCAGTGGCGTGGGCAATGATTGTATCTTGTTTAACATCAGCTGCAAAAGTGACAAACGTATCCAAATACATAGTGCACTTTATGGATTTAGAGTTTCAAACCCAGATAAGTGCAAGACTGACAACGGAAAATGTAGGAAGGATAACGGTTGTTGTTTTGCCGCTTCCGGTGACAAAAAAACTATATTTTCACAATTGCATATATATAATGTTTACCGGGCGTGCTCATGGAATAGCAGCTGCATATCACAGGCACCATTTGGTCACGACAGTGGAGGTAGCTCTAAATACTCCGTTTTAAAGTACAACTGTGTAAAAGGTATGGTGATTTGTCAATTTTTTTTTTTTCTTTTAATTGATGTCTTTTTTTGTATTTTGTATACCAGACTTTATAACATGCATGTGTGTATGTGCATGGCATGCATATGTCAAGACATTTTCTAAGTGCCTTAATGGGAGTGGATACACTGTAAAAGAATCTGTGCCACATTTTCAAATCTTCCCTACAGTTTGTCAAGCGTGATTCACTGCAGCAGCTCTTTCCCTGTATAAAGATGTATCAAGTATGAAACGAAGGCCCTGCCAGGCAACGAGAAGTAAATTTAAAATGGCCAAGCAACTGAAGGAGCTCTAGCTTTGTATAAGTTGATTTGGTCATCAGCCTCTTAATAAGCTGCAAGATTCTCTACACTTTGTCCAGGGGCAACCGAGCCTCCATACGGTTACCAATATGACACCAAGATATTCAAGATAAATCGTAGGTCCAAGGCACTTGTGCTGCGACAGAGTAGATGTAAACGACCAAGACGTAAAGTAAGCATTGTCATTGTGAGCACTCCAGTACAACTGTCTGGCTTATCAACAGTGAGAAAGTCATCTAAAAGATAGAAAATAGTCTCTATACCATAGTTATTAGAAGCTGTCGAACAAACAGCTTGATACATGGTAGCATATTTTTGTGAAGACCGAAAACCAAACAATAAGCCTAACATATACATATTATATGCCCCTCCACAAACAAAATAAGGCAACTAGTATCTTTTGATCGGCAACTGCTTAAAAGCATCTGCAAGATCCATCTTACATAATAAAGCGCCCTTCTTATGAGACTGTATAACTTTTATAGCGCCATTAATTTTAACATAAGTTAAGCTGCAAGCTTCTTTGTCTGTCAAACAACTGATGCCCATATTAAGAGGATCATTACTGGGAGAAGAGAATTCAACAATAAGCCATTTCTTGCTAGAATATTTACCAAATACAAGGCCAAGGGGGCAGCCGAAAGCACATGTCCTGTCTGAGGGTGACGAGCATTTTCATCATGACCCGAACTTTTGCATTACTTGCAAAGATGCTGAAAAGGACTGCCTGCTCTAGTACAGCCTTTCCCCTGATTGAAGTTATTACAGATTTCTTACAATTTCCCCTTTAAACGTGACCCTAGTTCGACCAAAGCTGTCTTTAAAAGGATCCTGACTGAAGTTACTTTTAGTCTTCGGTGATCGAGGAACCTTGATTTTAGTCGGACGAAAAGGATCTGGTGGTCAGTGCTCACACAGTTTAGTTTTCGTACCACCAATGAGTAACCGAAATAAATCCATATACCGTTTAGACCGCGTGCCTAGAAAAAAGTGACATGGTACTGATAAAAATCACCACCATAAGGCTCATATATATTCCCTATATTTGCCTCATATAAATTTAGCTCATCCTCACGTAGGGAAAAAACCTCAAATATGACACTTTTGTATGTACTAAATGTTTTGTAAAACTGAGTGATACTTAGAGCTCTGTTAAGGCGATGATCTCTCTGTTGGTGCTTCAGTAGGTCAATGCCAGTCATATTATCCAAAATAGATCTGGAAGTGTCATAGTCCGGAATCAAAAGGCTAGCAAGGCTGACATATTTACCAGACGTAATGTTCTTTTTAATAATATCTGACACCACATTTACATGTGGAAAACTGTCAGCAACTGCTCCATATGACATGTATGAGAATTATTACACTTAATACTGAATTTCTGGTCTGCATTAGATTTATAGAATTGTTCGAAGTAATTAGAAGAAATACTCTGTGGCTATTTATTTTGCAAATTGTTTATTGTAATTTGTAATGAAGCAGTTGTTCCGTGCAATGGCCGAGACCATGCCATTTATAGTTAGAAGGAGTCCTGCCTGTGAATTAACACTGTCTGTAACCAGCTGACTTGAAACACTGTTGTTTTCTTTTGCGGACGATATAGCTGTGTTAGAATTATTTGATATGCCAGGTTGATATGATCATCATGAAAACACGCCTATATAATTTTGACCCTCTTAAACCCCCTTTTGTACAGTAGAACTAGGGTTTACAGGGGTCTACATTATTTTTTCTTGTTTCTGCTCAACAACTTAGATCGTAGGTACTCATTAGAAACGCCTCATCCGGACGGTTCTAACAGTACACACAATCTATGATTTGAGCAGAAATGTGAAAATAATTAGATTTTTTTTTATCTATATTTTCATATTGGTATAAAACGTTTCAGTATATGTGAATATGCGTGTTTTCATAATGGTGCTATCAACCGACTTGTATTGCCATTTACGATTTCTGGCTGATTATTGCTAGCAACATTGGTTACTGTAGTATATCTGTACCAAGTCGACTTTAGTATTGCCTGTGAAGTCAGGTTAACTCCATAGCATTCTATTTCTGTCTTTAAACTGGCTAAATTGAAGGAAGTGTGTGCCATAAGGTAAAGCTTTTCTTTGTGCACGCCTTTTGCCTATTTGCCATGTTGATTTTACTCCAATCCAGGTTTGAGTAATAGTAAACAAATGATTCCTTTATTATTCTCCTCAGGAGCAAACAGCTGAACTTAAGTTTGCAATGGCCCAAAATACCATATATGAAATATTTATCAATTTACACACACACACACACACACACACACACACACACACACACACACACACACATATATATATATATATATATATATATATATATATATATATATATATATATATATATTGTAATAATAAAAGAATGAGTGCTATCCTCAGTGGCTGTAGAAAAAAACTGATTCAATTATCTGGGGACCCGCTTAAAAAAGGTTCTGCAGTAATGGATGAAAGAGCAACAAAAACTAGGTCGATGCAATGGGTGACTATGAAATCCCAGCCAAGTTGCAGAGCAATATTAAAATATCCTCGTATAAACCGCATTTATTCCTTAATAAATACCAATTTAATCATAGCAATTAAACAGACACAGGAAAAATTATTTATTACATTTCCTTCTTCTCTTGCAACGTATTCAAACGTTTTTTTTTTTATTGTAGATATCTTTCTTAGAAAAATTTACCTTTACTGTTTTTTAATTAAGAAAAAGAAAGAAATAAACACTGACGTAAAAAAGAAACGCTTCAGAAACATAACTCAAGAATTCATAACCCAAAGTTTCATTCAACATTATCAACAATAATATTCTGCTGACTTAAAATGTCACAGAAGATCATTCATCACACTTCAGGGCCCGGAAATCAAACGCCAAACAAACTCACCATCTTTCAAATGTGAGTACAGAGTATGTTCGCCCCGTCTTGCAATCACTGCCTCTAGTCTCCGCCTTAGTAAACCTACAAAGGTTACGAAGAAAGTATCTACCGAGGGATACGCGTCCACTCTTTGCGCATTGCAGCCGCCAACTCCAAAACATTTCTAGGCCGATGTAGATATTTACGTAGCCGTCGACCAAGTACATCCCATATATGCTCAATAGGATTGAAATGCGGAGATTTCGCGGGCCACGGGAGAAAATTGGTCTTTTTGGTCGCCAGGAAGTCCCTAGTAACACGTGCTACATGATTGCACCGGCTACCCAAATAAGTGGTCATGCCACCAATGTATTGGTATAAATAATGAAGTGAACAAAACGGTAATGCTTCAGTAGTTAAAAAACAAATTAAGACTGGTGTACGATACTTTCTCCGAGATACGAAACATGAAAAAACAAATACGCCCCGTTTTTGCAGAAGCGTTTCTTTTTTACGTCAGTATATGTAATGAAAAAGATTTAATGCAACAGTTTTCATTTCCTTGCTGATGCAATATATGTTTCTTTTTCTATAATACTTGCACTATCAACATTATATAGCTGGCAATTAAAAAGAACCCTTGATAATGATAATTAAGTTCATTTGTGAGAAAATTCTTTCCTTTCAAAGTAGACCTTCTCTCAGAACAGGAAGTCACAAAAGCTGAAACAACTTGTCAAAAATGGCGGAAAATATACCAAGTGTATCCATTCTCCTTAAAGAAACAGCAATACTATTTACCCTGTATACCTTATTATTACAAATTGCTGTAGTTATTATTTTGTTGATGTAATTATTATTACTTTTATTATTATTTATTATTATTATTATTATTTGCTGTCATTTTAGCAGTGGGAATATCATGGTTAAATCCAAATATTCAGAACTTTTGAAAAACATGCATGCATAAAGAGTTCTACAAACATTTAAAGTAATCTTAATGTAATCAATTACATTTCCAAAGTTATGTAATTAATCAATCACATCTGCGCAAATGACATAACTGTAATTATTATAATGCATTGTGTTTGTTATGCAAATTTAATGTAATAATTACATTTAAGGTAATTTGCTTAAGTTTAAAGAAACACACTGAAATATTATCATTTCTTATTACAATGTTAAAAGACCATGCCATTATGTGTGCATGGTAGAACATACGTTTTATAAACCTTTATTATTGTTATTATTATTATTTCAGAAGAGCCAGTTGTGCGTTTCTGCAAGCCCAAGAAAGTAACTGGAAACTCTGTTAATCTTATTTTCCGTAGAGACAACTTTTTTCCAAGCAATAGCCCCTCTTCAAACCCTACAAAGTGCTTGTGTACCATACATAGTAAGACAGGAGATGGATTCAGAATAGCGGCGCCAGACTTACGACTTATGTCGGAATCAAGTACATGTCAGCCGACAACAGCACTGCATGGCATCACAGAGAGGGCAATCAACTGCTCTGGTTCGATTTCTAATATTAAAATGTCGGAGATGTCATTTTCAGACAAAATATTAAAACTGTCTTTCAAGCATCTGTCTCCGCCAGAATTTATATGGGTTAAAATTAATGCTAGAAGTGAGTATAATGTTATTCCCGCTGTCGGAAATCATTCAAAATTGCATCATAAAAACTTTAGTACCAAAAAAATCTAAATCATCAGATAATAATGGTGATAATTTTAGATACTGCCTAAAGCGAGGGGATGTGGTATTTGGCTTTCCGTGGTGCTTGGTGCGTTATGCGTGGTGAGTGGTGCGTCCTCCTACAGTTTTAGGCCGAACCTTCTGAAACTTTAAAAGTGTTTTAATAATGCTCTGAAATTGTGCATGTGCGTTTTATAGAATTCAAATTTCATTTTTTACACAATTTTAACTTAGACTTTTTTGTGCTCGAATACTATGGACGTTAATAAGTAGTAGGTACTTATGTTTTACTAATGGTCTGAGAATATGCATATGCTTTTTTATGGAATCCTGAAACTATTTTTTTCACTTTTTTACATATTTAATATAGATATTTTCGTGCTTTAATTCTATGGATGTGTGTATGGGGTAGGTACCTTGTGAGCGCAACTCCCCCGACTCTTGCTGTCGAGTCCTCATCGTTGTTTCATCTTTGTATTCATTTGATTTCTATTTTCTCGGAGATGTTGCACTGATACGTTAGAGAAACCCTTCACGCGGACCGAACAAATGTATTCCACGGCAGAACTAAGGGCGAAGGGCTGTGGCCACATAAAATTGAATTAAGCCCCCTACCCCACCTCCCCCTTCCCCACCCCGGTAAAGTTCAAAAGCGGTGCTTCTGCTGTGGTTTACTATTTCTGGCATTGTATATCTTTGCATGTATGTCCTGGTGAACTTTTTACTTTGGACAGCCGTTTAGCCATTTTTTGGGGAAAGAAACTGTCCGTTTGGCTTTCTGCTTGTAGTGTTTTGATTGTGGTGCCGTTGCTTTAAGTGCGTCCATCTTTCCCTTTGGTGTCTTGGACTGAAGGTGTTAGGTAATTGTTTCGATTCCGTATCAATGTCTCCCTTTTGATTTACTGTATTTGTTATGCCCACACAAAGCATGTTTTGTAAGTATTTACTAGAAGCGCTTTAAATTTAGCTGTTCACTTTCTTCTTTAACCCTTACACCCTTGAACTTTACGTCTTCGAAATTTGGAAGTATTGCAGTCTTAAATCCAAAACAGAATCTGACAGGACAGCATGTTTCTACACTATTTGCACAGGTATCTGTTTTTGCCTGTTGGACTGAAAGGGTTTCAAAGTAAGGCAATAAACAAACGCGAGACATTACAATCAATGCTGGTCCACTCTAAATTTCAATCTGATGCATGGAGCCCGAGCACTACATGCGGCCGAGCTCAAGATGGTTCTACTTTTGTTTTCTAAAATTGCATTTTTTGACTTTTATTTTACCAGACTGCAGCTGGTGTCAGTGCCGTGTGGCGGCGGTAGAACGTCTCCCCGTACATCACCATAGTGCAGCTTATATTTTCATTTCCTTCGGGATCAATGGGCCCATTAGGGTATATTTGAAAATGGAGTTCTGCTCATGTATACGCTAGAGGGCGAAAACAGTGTTGCAAACTTCACTGCTTATGAAGAGTCTCAATAAAACTGAGACTCCCGTTTTGTGTCTGTAATGTGTTCTTTGTTTCCGTTGGCAATCTTTTTGACTTTCTTGTCTTTTATTCTGTTTTTTTAACTCAAAGTAAAATTAAACGGGAAAGACCACTAACACAAAGCGGAAGTTACTCCTATAGTGACTGCTCACTAGTATACAGCCAAGTTTTCTTTAGAACCAAATAAAAACCCGACATTTTCGTAGCTTAATATATAATTGAGCCGCAATGTGAAACAAAAAGCACATACATGTACCTTCTTACAAGTGAGCCCAACGAATATTCAGAACAGAATGTGCAGTCTGATTAGAGTCTTTAATATTCGCATGATTAAAAATTGCATCCTTGGCTGTTCAAAATGCGCCCATTGAAGATGCTGATCAGCGCGAATAATACTTCTTCTTTAGTTGCGGCTTATTGGTGTGTTAAACTATTTCGGCAGATTTTAAACCCTTGTTTATGACGTTTCAATTTCAGAAGCCAACAATGCGATAGACGTTAAGTGTTTTGATGTTGATGAAGATATTCCATGTAAGCAGTTTATGCAAATTCTAAGCCTCAATTCTGCTAAACCCTGCCCTTCGTACAGTGTAGATCAAGATCAAATGGCTGCTGAAGAAGAAAATTGATCTGGATTTGCACTGTTTGCCATTAAATATGTGAATTTCTATCAGCAACCTGGATCAAGTAACCTGGCTGAAAAATAGAAGTGGGCGTGGCATCTTAATTTTTCAGTATGGCAAGGGTTAAGGTACTAGATACAGTTGGTAGACTGTTCACCATTTTTTGGCTTTTTCACGAATTAAGTATTCTCTTGTTGTAGTTCCTTCTGATCTGGGTCTTCAGAAGGAGGGCCCTTACCTGAACACCTGTTATTTGCTTCGTTCTTTACCCACTTGATTCAGAGTCGCACACGTGCGCACCAATAGGCAGTCTTATTATGCACCCAACTTTCGTTTGGGATTATATTGGTTTGGCCATTTTAAGGTGCTTGTATAACTAGAGAATGACTTATGCTAGGAACTTGAAATTTTATACATGGAATGAGCACAAAAATAAGCAAGCCCGTATTTGTTTTCTGTCGGACATAGTAGTAGTTGAAAATCGTGTTAACATGATAACTAGAGATACCTTCGAGGTAGCAATCTGACATTTGGCATACAGATTTGGATTAGTGTGCAGGCGGCCTTGTAAACTTTTGAGAGAATTCCGTAATATATTGATACAGCTATACCCCTTTTCGGAATTAGAAAAACAATAGAAAACCTTTTCAACACGATATCTAAAGAACTGCTTGAGCTAGAATTCTTATATTTGGTATACAGTTTAGGATCAGTGTGTAGACGACCTGATTAATTTTTGATCCAATTCCATTAAATATTTATAGAGTTATGTTCCTTTTCCGACTTTGTATAGCAATAGAAAACCTTGTCAGCACAATATCTACAGAACAACTTTAGCTAGGATTCTTATATTTGGTATACAGTTTAGGATTAGTGTTAATTTTTGAGCGAAATCCGTAAAATATTGGCAGAGCTATGCCCCGTTTCGGACTTTGCTATTATAACAATAGGAAAACCTTGTCAACACGATATCTAGAGAACCGCTTGAGTAAGGATCCTGATAGTTTGCGTACTGTCTAAGTTAATGTTTAAATGAGCTGATGATCTTTTGAGCGAAATTCGTAAATATTTGAAAGAGTTATGCCCCTTTCGACTTTGACTGCATTAGAATGGGAAAACCTTGTCAACACGATTTCTAGAAAACCACACTACCTACGTTTCTGATATTTAAATACAATTTAGGATCAGTGTGTAGACGACCTCATTAACTTTTGAACAAATTCCGTAAAATATTGACAGAGTTATGCAGACTTAATTATTATAACAATAGGAAAACCTTGTCGATACGATATCAGGAAAACCGCTTTTGCTAGGATTTTTTCCATTTAGTGTACAGTTTAGGATCAGCATGTAGACGACCTGATTAACGTTTGAGCCAATCCCATAAATATAGAGAGAGCTATTCCCCTTTTTGGACTTTTCTAATATAACAACAGGGAAATCTTGTCAGCATGGTATCTAAAGATCTGCTTGAGCTAGGACCCTGATAGTTTGCATGTTTAGGGTCAATGTTTAGATGACCTGATTAACTTTTGAGCGAAGTTCGTAGACATTTTACAGAGTTATAGCCCTTTCGACTTTGCCTATATTCCAGTTGGAAAACCTTGTCACATGATATCTAGAAAACCGCATGAGCTCCGATTGTGATATTTGGTATACAGATTATGATTAGAGTTAGAGGACTTGATAAACTTTTGAACGAAGTCCGTAAAATATTGACGGACTTTATTCTTATAACAATAAGAAGATCTTGTCAACACGATATCTAAAGAACTGCTTGAGCTAGGATACTTATATTTGGTATACAGTTTAGGATCAGTGTGTAAACGACCTGATAAACTTTTGAGCGAATTCCGTAAAATATTGTCTGAGTTATGTTCCTTTTTGACTTTGTATAGCAATATAAAACCTTGTCAACGCGATATCTAGAGGGCCGCTTGAGCTAGGTTTTTTTATATTTGGTATACAGTTTAGGATCAGTGTGAAGACAACCTGATTAACTTTCGAGCGAATTCTGTAGAATTTTGACAGAGTTATGCCCCGTTTCGGACTTTTCTACTGTAACAATAGAGAAACTTTGTCAACAAAATATCTAGAGAACCGCTTAAGCTAGGATCCTGATAGTCTGCATACTGTTTAGGATTAAATCTCGGATGACTTGATTAACTTCTGAGCTAAATTCGTAAATATTGACAGAGTTATGCCCCTTTCGTCTTTGCTTGTATTACAATGTGGAAACATTGTCCAACACGTTTTATAGAAAACCACATGAACTACAATTCTGATATTTGGCACACTTTTTAGGATCAGTGTTTAGACGACCTGATTAACTTTAAAACTACTCCGTAAAATATTGAGCTTTACGGACATAATTATTATACCAATAGGAAAACCTTGTCAACACGTTATTCAGAGAACCGCTTGAGCTAGGATTCTTGTATTTGTCATACAGTTTAGGATCAGTGTGTAAACAACCTGATTAACTTTTGAGCGAATTCCGTAGAATATTGACAGAGTAATTTTCCTTTTCGGACTGTGTATAGCAATAGAAAACCTCCTAACACAATATCTAGGGAACCGCTTATTGGATTCTTGTATTTGGTATACAGATTAGGATCACATAATTTGAACTATTTCCGTAAAATATTGACGTAGTTAGCGGACTATTATTATAA
The DNA here is from genome assembly GCA_964016985.1 of Anodontia alba. NCBI lineage: Eukaryota > Metazoa > Mollusca > Bivalvia > Lucinida > Lucinidae > Anodontia > Anodontia alba. The sequence continues at coordinate 58,851,732 of OZ024824.1, forward strand.
CAGTAGCAAATCCTTGTCAACACGATATCCACAGAACCGCTTGAGCTAGCCCGGGATCCTGATATTTTCCACTCTATTAGGGATCAATGTTAAGCTGATCTGGTAATCTTTTGAGTGAAATTAGTAAAAAAAAACAACAACAAAAAAAAAAAAAAACAAACAAAAAAAAAAACAAAAAAAAAAAAACTGGAAGAGTTATGCCCTTTTCGACTTTGCCTGTATTACAATGGAAACGTCGTTAACACGATCTATAGAAAACCGCATGAGCGAGCTAGGGGTTTGACATTTAGCATACAGTTTAGGATAAGTTTGTAGACTACCTGATATATTTTTTGAGCAAATTCCTAAAATACTGATGCAGTTATGCGGATTTTGCTATTATAATAATAGGAACACCTTGTCAATACGATACCTAGAGAACAAGTTGAGCTACGATCCTGATATTTTGATTTCAGTTAGGATCAATGTTAAGACGACCTGATAGACTGTTGATTGAAATTTTCAACAGGGCTGTTAGGGCGACCATCTTGAATTTCCGATCAAAATGATTTTTTCTTATTTTTGATCTACAAGTCATCCTGATACTTCATGTTAAGTTTCGAGTCAATAGGCCTTTCTGTTCAGAAGAAGAAGTTCAATACAGATTTTCAAGATAGCAACTGTGGCGGCCATCTTGTATTTCCGATCGAAACGATTTTCCCTCTTTTTGATCTACAAGTCACCTTGGTGCGTTCTATCCAGTTTCTAGACAATTGGCATTTCGATTCAGGAGAAGAAGCGAAAAATAGATTTGCGAGATTGCGGCCATGGAGACCATCTTGGATTACCGATCGGAATGGTTTTAGCTATTTTTATCTACAAGTCACTCTGATGCTTCCTATCAAGTTTCAAGTCAGTTGGACTTTCGGTTCAGCAGACGAAGTTAAAAATCGATTTTTAAGATGACCGCCGTCTTGGATAGCCGATAGGAAAGATTTTAGCTATATTTGATCTACAAGGAAACCCTAATGCTTCTTACTAAGTTTCAAGTCAGTTGGCCTTTCGGTTCAGGAGAGGAGCGAAAAAATGTTTTTCAAGATGGCGCCAATCTTGGATTTCCGATCGGAACAATTTTTGCTATATTTGAGCTACAAGTCACCCTGAAGCTTCCTACCAAGTTTTAAGTCAGATGACTTTCGGTTCAGGAGAAGAAGCGAAAAAACAAACAAACAAAAAAAAAAAAAAAAAAAAAAAAAAAAAACAGGTCACCATGGCGGCCATTTTGGATTTCTGACATGAACAATTTTAGCTATTTTTGATCTACCACGCATTCTGCATGTTTCCTGCAAAGTTTCAAGTCAGCTGGCCTTTCATTTGAGGAGAAGTAGCGAAAAATAGATTTTCAAAATGGCGACCATGGCAGCCATCTTGGATTTCAGATCGGAATGATTTTAGCTTTTTTTTTTGATCACTCTAATGCTTCCTACCAAGTCTCAAGTCAACTGGCCTTTCGGTTCAAGAGAAGAAGCGAGAACAAAAGATTTTCAAATTGGCCACCTTATCGGCCATCTTGGCTTTCCGATCTGAACAATTTTAGCTATTTTTAATCTACGAGTCGACCTGATGCTTCCTGTCAAGCTTCAAGTCAACTGGCCTTTCGGCTCAGGAGAGGAAGGAAAAGTAGATTTTCAAGATGGCAGCCATGTCGGCCGTCTTGGATTTCCAATCGGAACGATTTTAGCTATTGTTTATATCTACAAGTCACCACGATGCTTCCTTACAAGTCAGTTAGCCTTTCGGTTCAGAAGAAGATGCGAAAAAACAGATTTTCAAGATGGATTTCCAGTCGGAACCATTTTAGCCATTTCTGATCTACAAGTCATCCTGATGCTTCCCCTCACGTTTCAAGTCACCGTGATGCTTCCTATCAAGTTTCGTCAAAGCAAGAAATAGATTTTTAAGATGGCCTATGGCGGCCATCTTGGATTTCCGATCGACATGATTTTAGCTATTTTTTGACCCACAAGTCATCCCGATGCATCCTACCAAGTTACGAGTCAGTTGGCCTTTCGGTTCAGAAGAAGAAGCGAAAATTAGATTTTCAAGATGGCCGCCACATCGGCCATCATGGATTTCCTATTAAAACGATTTTAGCTATTTTTTGATCTACAAATCATCCTGATGCTTCCTACCAAGTTTCTAGTCAATTGGCCTTTTGGTTGAGAAGAAGCGAAAAATAGATTTTTAAGATGGTGGCCAGAGTGGCCATCTTGGATTTCCGATTTTAGCTATTTTTGATCTACAAGTAACCCCGATGCTTCTTACCAAAATTCAGGTCTATTCGCCCAGGGGTGTAGGAGGAGTAGGAGTTATGCCTCTTTCGACTTTGTCTCTTTTACAATGAGAAAGCTTTGTCAACACGACATCTAGAAAATTGCATGATTTTTTATCGACTTTTGAATTTAACCATTTCTGTCCATCTATCCGTTACGCTTTGCATCCAGTCAAGAATGGTAAGAGCTAGGATCTTGAAATTTTAAATATAGTAAAAGTAAGAAAAATAAGCGGACTCATAGTTTTTTTTTGTTTTTCTGTCAGGGCTCTCCTTGCGAAGTTATTTCCCTTTTCCGACTTAGGCTTTAGAAAACAGATGGTGGGTACTTTGTATGCGCAACTCCTCACACAGTTTTCTACCGATCAGTTGAAATTTTGCCGGCTCTATTGTCATGGTCTGTAAATGTACATGTGTTTAGCAATTTAATTTTTGTCACTTTTTTGACTTTTGGACTTAGCCATTTTGTGGGCTCAAATACTATTAAAGTGCGTTACTTGTGTGCGCAACTCCTCCGACAGTTTTATACAGGTCAATTTGAAACTTTGCAGGCCGCCCTTTTGTCATGGACTGTAGATGTGAATGTGTTTTGGCATTGTCGTCAATTTAATGTTTGTCACTTTTTTGACCTTTGAACTTAGCCATTTTGGTGCTTAAGGAATACGGTCATTGCATGTTTAAGGAAAAGCATATAATTAGGGGCATAGTGTTTTATAAACATATTTTCTAGTTATTTTTGAAACACAGTCACGCCTCAAACCGGTGTTTAATATATTAAAAAGTGAATTTCTAAGAGATGAGTGAACAACGTAGGCGTTCATTGATATACCATTTATGATCAATTTTCGCCGGACGTTGTTTAGGAAAGAAAATGTTGAAATCTAGCTGTGATTTAGAAATAATTATTTCACTGGTTGACCTTGAATGCAAACAAACATTTTTTCTAAGCACATCTCTAATCTGTCAGAAACCTAGAACTAAGGGATGAATCTTGTTTCTGGAGGTCTTTAAAAGCACGCAAATATGCCTGCTCCACAATCCCCGAAAGCTGAAATATATACCTCACAGCAGGACAAGTGTTAAGCAACGTACACTATCTATATGGGTGATCGCCAAGCTTGACTTCATAAAAAACACAGTAAAAGCATCATCAGGGACAGCGATGGGATTGGAAATAACACCATTATCATCTCCGGAACCCAATATGTAGGGAAAGGTTCCTCTGACAGGGTGGCGTCGGCTCTTCCTTGATTCAGCAGAGTGAAGATTTTTTGGTAAGTTTGGGCGATGTCAAGAGAATGGAGAAATTTAATGGATCATGTATACAGATCGCTACAGATAGATATTTGGAAGGCGATGATGATTAACGTCATATTGAATGATAATACGAACTTGACAAGGTATACTATTAAATGAAGACCTAAACATCTCTGCTGGCTCCTATATATATATATATATATATATATATATATATATATATATATATATATATATATATATATATATATATATATATATATATATATATATATATATATATATATATCTGATTTGGGAGTCAAGGTGCCAGATTTGTATAAATTCTTCTGACTGAGCCCATAGATTAACTATGTAACCAGTCCTATTATACATCACGTTACCATGCCTATATAATTTTGTCCCCCTTAAACCTCACTTTTATCTAGCAAAACTGGGGTTTATAGGGTATACATTATTTTTCTTATTTCAGCTCAAAAGCATAGATTGTGGGTACGCGTAAGAACCGCCTCTACGAGAATCCACAATCTATGTTATGGGCAGAAATATGACGAATATCAGAACTTTTTATCTGCAATTCTCATTTTTGGTATTAAAATTTTCAGTAATTTTGAATAGGCGTGTTTTCGTAATGAATCTGCTGTGTCCATTAAATGCAGAAAGCATGTATAATTTGAGGATATTGATGAGCCGTAACGTCAGAGAACGTACCTTCAGACTGTCTGATCAGACTCTTCACTGGGCGCATTTTGGATAGCCAAGGATGCAAAGTCTCTTCATGTGAATAGTGATGACTGATCAGACTGCGCAGGCTGATTTTAGTCTTGATTGGGCGCACATGTCAGACGGTACGTTTTCGCTTGACTCATATATTGTTATTTTACCAAAGTACCCGATATATATCACTGTTTTATTGTAATGTTATTAACAATATCCCAGCGGTTATTGATGCTTGTACAATGTCGCTTAAACGTGATTCTTGAAAAAGAAAATAACCCACTATGAATTCCAAAATGTCGAAAAATGAACCTTATGTAACTTTGACAGATTTGTTTTCTTTCGGTTATATTCCACATTTTAACATTGGGTGCAAAATTTTACCCACACCATTTCAATGGTTTCCCAGGTTTTGACTTTAGAACATGCTCGTTACGGAGGAGTGTTTATATTTGTAAGTCTGTGTATCTGTTGCATATATCAGTCTATGCTAACACAATGAGTGTATTAATGAGCTTAAATTCCTAGCCATTGCCAACAAACAACACTTCATTGGCCTGTTGTTTGTCTTAATGAATAATGTTCACTTCAAAATTGCTCTCCTCCGAAACAGTTCAACTCGCCTCCGTATCCTCTCCTCTGTAACTATAGATAAGAAGCCGAAAAATCTGTAGAGAGACCGAAAACAGATGTTTTTCTTCAGAGTTTTGATGTTAATAGCACAAATAGCGATCAATAGGCATATAAATCTTTAGGTCTTTAAATTCAGCTACTTGTTTCATAAGCAACGTATCATGATACCGCAAATGCTATTTCAACCATCTTATAACTCAAAAGCTAGATTTTTGGCACTACAAATATGTAAACCATGCCTTGCGACATGGCAAAAAATGCATAACCCACTGGTATATTAATGATGCGAACTCAGTAATTCTACTAGATAGCATTGGTATTAGAGCTGGAAGAAAGTTTCTGAATACACCTCTTTGTTTATATGGCATATTTACACCCATAGTCTGCGTTGTTTGACCTTCGTAAAGGAGCAAACACTGACAAAAAGGTATTTTCAAAGTTGGGTCAATTTTGTTAAACGTCGATGCAACTTCATGACTTTGCAACAATGTTGATGCCAGGTTGTCGCAAGGTTCCGGGCCCGCTGAGTCATTCTTGGATTTCTTCTTTCGCTGGTAGTTATACATTTTTCTTTAACTGCTTTTCTGTATACAGTTGATTTTCTTTGCAACCTCAAACTGCAAGAGAGATAATCGTATCCTACATTGCTAAACTGCTATACGAGTTCGCTAAACTGCTATACGAGTTCTAAGGTACAGTACGATCTGAAGAGCACAATTGTATATATCCCAAACATTTGAACATCATAATTCCGAATCATGTTTCGCCTGTGATTTAAATAAGTGAATTGAATTTGCTCACTTTGCGATATACTTAAAATTATGTTGGTTGAATCAGTTCCTGATCAGACACCGTGTTTTGTGGCGCCTGATCGAGACTTACAGCTTATGCTGTTACTTTCGCAGCTCTGTCCGTCCGAATACTTCGGATATGTGAGGTATATCTGAAGGACTGTGTCGTGTTTAGATAAAATACCTTGTTACTGTTTCATGTAAAGCTATAGTCAAAGGGGAATAAATACAATATGCCATTATACTGTATTAACCCAAAGTATTCAGGCACCTTGACTCCCAACTAGTATGTCTTTGAATAATCCATTTTACCACCCGCTGGTGTATTGAACACCAGCTGGATGAGTAGCAAACAGTGTAGATCCTGATCAGACGCCGCGCTCTGCAGCGTCTGACCTGGGTCTACCCTGATAGCTCTGGTCACTCCGTCCGGATACTTAGTGTCAGTACCGTAACGATAACTAATAGTTACTATACTTGTAGCACCAGTATCGGATATTTGCCATAATATCTTTTTTGTCCCAAGTTTCGGACACATTTACCATACTTGTCCTAAAATTTTAATAAATTTATTATACTATCTGGTGATGTGTTTAAGAACTGCTAAACTTGTGGCAAATAGTATAAACCATGATCAGACGCCGCGTTCTGCGGTGTCTGATCTGGGTCTACATTGTTAGCTCAGGCCCCTCCATCTGAATGTTCAGGATAAATAAAATAACTAATTGTTGCTACGAGGGTCGTGCAAAAAGTTCTGTCACTAATAGGCTTCCTTGGTTTTATCCCAGGTGTATTTTAAAATGCTTCTCTGCACTTGAATGGTGTGTTGAATAGCTAACGATACCCGTTTATTTCGTGCAAATTGCTTTCCAACTGACCGAGTTATTTCAAATTGAAATAGATGCAGTCATATACACTGACCAATTTACTTGTTACTTTGGAACATGGACCAGAAGACTGAAATTCGTAGCTATATCAAATGCCACATTAGGCTTAATATAGATTCCAAGCAGATATTTAATGAATTGTGTGGTATATATGGACCCCAGACCATTTCAATGCGCACAGTTTTTAGGTTGGTTGAAGCTTTTAAAGCTGGGAAATTTTCTGTTGAAGATGATACCCGTCCTGGAAGGCCTAAAACCTCTGTTACCAAAGCTAACATCGCTGCTGTAAAGATTGTGGTCGAACAGGATGCGCGCGATTGTCTGTCAAAGATATAGCTAGTTGTACAGGCATATCAGAAGGCAGTGTGCAACCAATTCTGAAAAAGCGTTTGGACCTGAGAAAGGTTTGCGCTAGGTGGGTACCTCATTTGCTCACTGAGGAGCAAAAGACACAACGCCTTAAATGTGCCCGGGAACTTTTGAAAACATACAAAGGCTGTAATAGTCGGGTTATTTCTAACTTGCTAACAGGTGATGAAACCTTGGTGCACATGTTTGAGCCACAAAGAAGGGCTGATAATAAGCAATGGAAGCGAAAAGATAAAAAACGCCCATCTATTGCCAAGAGAACCGTAAGTTCGAAAAAAATGTTGTACGCAATTTTCTTTAATTCAAGTGGGCCAGTCGTTCAAGTGCCTTGTCCATCTGGTCATACAGTCACTGGCCGATTCTACATGAATTCTGTACTGAAGAAAGTGAAAGAGTTTTACAATAAGAAACGACCAAGCAAAGGATGGTTAGGAGTCCACCTTTTACATGACAACGCCTCCTCTCATAAGTCTGAGGTTATTAAGTCTTTTTTGGCTTCTGAAAAGGTGAAAGTTTTAAATCATCCACCTTATTCACCTGACCTGAGTCCCTGTGACTTCTTTTTACTTCCAAGGCTTAAGAAAATGCTTTCTGGAAATCAGTATACGTCTAGAAGTTTTCTTGGCAGCGCTATTTATCAGTGTCTCCAACAGATACCAAAAGAAGACTATTTATCTGCTTTTCGCGACTGGGTAAAAAAGTTACAAAAATGTGTGTCAGTAAAGGGGGAATACTTTGAAGGTTTGTAATAAAAATATGTTTGATAAAACGTAGCACTGAAGTAATCCGAACCCAGTGACAAAACTTTTTGCAGGACCCTCGTATACTGTCGCACCAGTATCGAATATTGGTGAACTGCCTTACTGCCTCCACCTCTTTACTCCAGCACCAGTATCGGATATTGGTGAATTGTCATAATCCATTTACAATGATTCAATCAAGTTGCATTAACTTTTCTGTTTCAGTTACTTCCACGTCTGAGTCCCCCATTTTGACTTCAGGCAAAAGTGGAATATATTCGCCTTTTCCAGACAGCATGCAAACGACGGAAGTGCAAAAGACAACATCTGGACATTTAGCCATAAATGATTCCATTAGCAAAGAAGACACAGAAACAAAAAATGAACTCCCCGTTGCTGCAATAATTGTGCCATGTCTGGCTGTAATAGTTGTGATTGGAGTAGTCATTTTCATCTGGTGGAGAAGGTAATAATTATATCACGGGCCGTGCCATATAAAAAGGTGTCTTCGGGCATATGCGGACAGCGAAGGCCCAGATCAGTCTGCATATCTGTGCAGCCTGATCAGGGCCTTCGCTATCCGCAAACAGAAGCATTTAGTACTATAGAATATTTCAATGGAAAGCAAATGCCCGGATGATACTTTGCGCATGTGCAGGATGTGTGAATCCACACATTTTACGCATGCTCGAAGGCACTGTTTTGCTTGATGCGGCCAATAACTTTATTTTCATTTTTCATCACACCCACACGTTCATTTAAATCCGAAGACATGCCATTTCTTGCAAATTCCACTGAATAAATAGTTGCAGCTTGAAAAAATAGTGTATGTTTAGGGAAGGAAGACCAAAATCAGCCTCCTGGGAATCCGCGCTTCTGATCTCGGCAACTGTTTCCGCTTACATTGAATCATTGGATACTGCAAAATATATCCAGCCTACGGAACATGCCTTGATAATCCTGTTCTTTGATGCTGATCGCCTGTAATTTCGTTGATGAGTTAGGAAACCCTACGCATACCAAAATATTATATTTTCAAATCAGTATTTAACATTACGAAAACAAGAGGCCCACGGGCCACGGGTCGCTCACCTGAGTGACATAGCCACAGCAGATATGCAGATGTTATGCAACATTTTTCCAATCCTGTCATCGCAACTAATGAAAAGATCATCATTTAAGTAGTTCTTAATTTTGAAGAAGAATATATATGGCATAACAGTAAATAGAGCGTGATCATCTGAACAAACTCTAAATCACATTTCAACAGTAGTATCAATGTGAAATTTGGTGGCAAATGGCTAAGTGGTTTCTGAAGAATCATGATTTTATACATGGAAACAGCTCAGTGGCAGGGAAATATAATTAACATAAACAAGATGGCAGCCATCTTGGATTTCCAATCAGAATGATTTTAGCTACTGTTGATCTACAAGTCACCTCGATACTTCCAATGAACTTTGAGTCACTTGCCCTTTCGGTTCAGGAGAAAAAGTTCAAAACAGATTTTCAAGATGGCCGCCTTGGCCGGAATTTGGGATTTCCTATCGCAAAGATTTGAGCTATTGTTTATCTACAAGTCACCCCGATGCTTCCTACCAAGTTTCTAGTCAATTGGCCTTTCAGTTCAGAAGTAAAATAGATTTTCAAGATGGCCGCCATCTTGGATTTCCGATTGGAACGATTTTAGCTATTTTTATGTCTACAAGTCATCCCGATGCTTCCTACCAATTTTTGTAATCAACTGGCCCTTTGGTTCAGGGAAATAAACGAAAAAGAGAGTTTCAAGATGGCCGCCATGGCGGCCATCTTGGATTTCCGATCCAAACAATTTAAGCTATTTTAGATCTACAAGTCACTCCAATGCTTTCTACCAAGTTTCCAGTCAAATGGCCTTTCAGTTCAGGAGAAGCAAAAAATAGATTTTCAAGATGGCTGTCATGGCGGCCATCGGATTTCTGATAGGGACGATTTTAGCTATTTTTGATCTACAGGTTACCCTGATGCTTCCTACCTAGTTTAAAGTCAATAAGCCTTTCGGTTCAGAACAAGAAGTGAAAAATAGATTTTCAAGATGGCCGACATGGCGGCCATCTTGGATTTCCAATCAGAACAATTTTAGCCATTTTTGATGTATAAGTGACCCCGATACTTCCTACCAAGTTTCAAGATGGTGGCCATCTTGGATTTCCAATCAGAACAATTTTAGCCAATTTTGATGTATAAGTCACTCCTATACTTCCTACCAAGTTTCAAGTCAATTGGCTTTTGGGTTTAGAAGAAGAAGTGAAAAAAAGATTTTCAAGATGGCCACCATGGCGGCCATCTTGGATTTCCGATCAGCATGATTTTAGCTACTTTTGATGTACGTCACCCTGATGCTTCTACCAAGTTTTGAGTCAATAGGCCTTTCGGCTCAGGGGATGAAGCGAAAAATAGATTTTGAAGATGGCGGCCATCTTGGATTTCCGATCAAAACGATTTACGCTATTTATGATCTACAAGTCACCCTGAAGCTACCTACCAAGTTTCGAGTCAGTTGCCATTTGGGTTTAGGAGAAGAAGCGAACAATAGATTTTCAAGATGGCCGCATGGCGGCCATCTTGCATTTACGATCGGCACGGGTTTAGCTACTTTTGATCTGCAAGTCACCCCAATGATTCCTACCAAGTTTCAAGTCAACTGGCCTTTCGGTTCAGGAGAAGAAGCGAAAAATAGATTTTCTTGGATTTCCGATTGGAACGATTTTTGCTTTTTTTGATCTACAAGTCACCCTGATGCATCCTATTAAGTTTCGAATTAATTGGCTTTTGGGTTAGCAGAAGAAACGAAAAAAAAAATTTCAAGATGGCCGCCATGGCGGCCATCTTGGATTTCCGATCGGAACGATTTTAGCTATTTTTGATCTACAAGTCACCCTGATGCTTCCTACCAAATTTGGAGTCATTTGGTCTTTCGGCTCAGGAGAAGAAGCAAAAAAAAAAAAAATAGATTTTCAAGATGGCCATCATGGCGGCCATCTTGGATTTCCGATCGGCACGATTTTAGCTATTTTTGATCTACAAGTCACCCCAATGCTTCCTACCAAGTTTGGAGTCAATTGGGATTTCGGTTCAGGAGAAGAAGCAAAAAAAAAAAAAAAAAAAAAAAAAAAAAATAGATTTTCAAGATGGCGGCCATGGCGGCCGTCTTTGATTTCCGATCGAATGATTTTAGCTATTTTTGTTCTACAAGTCACCCCGATGCTTCCTACCAAGTATCGAGTCAATTGGCCCAGGGATGTAGGAGGAGTAGGCTTAATGATACAGTTGAGGAACAAATAATGATACAATTGAGGAACACATAATGATACAGTTGAGGAACAAATAATGATACAGTTGAGGAACACATAATGATACAGTTGAGGAACAAATAATGATACAGTTGAGGAACTCATAATGGTACAGTTGAGGAACAAATAATGATACAGTTGAGGAACACATGATACAGTTGAGGAACAAATAGTGATACAGTTGAGGAACACATTATAATACAGTTGAGAAACACACAATGATACAGTTGAGGAACACATAATGATACAGTTGAGGAACTCATAATGATACAGTTGAGGAACTCATAATGATACAGTTGAGGAACTCATAATGATACATTTGAGGACAAATAATGATACAGTTGAGGAGCTCATAATGATACAATTGAGGAACTCATAATGATACAGTTTAGGAACAAATAATGATACAGTTGTGGAGCTCATAATGATACAGTTGAGAAATAAATGATACAGTTGAGGAACTCATAATGATACAGTTGAGGAACTCATAATGATACAGTTGAGGAACAAATAATGATACAGTTGAGGAACACATAATGATACAGTTGAGGAACAAATAATGATACAGTTGAGGAACAAATAATGATACAGTTGAGGAACAAATAATGATACAGTTGAGGAACAAATAATGATACAGTTGAGGAACACATAATGATACAGTTGAGGAACAAATAATGATACAGTTGATAACCAACAAATAAAACAGAACTGCAATAGATGAACCGACTTGGAACGGTTAGCAGAAACGTTAGTAGGAGCCAGAACTAGTTTTACGCGGTCGTAACTTTGTTCTTAATTCTAATGAAGCTTAAAGTTACATTTCTGTCCTGTGGGTATGGTGGGTATGCATGGGGACGGGTTACTTAAACCTGATGAGCACTCAGCCCCCTTTTTATTAGTTTTGTTACAGTTCCAACTATAGTCGAACCTTAATAACTCGAACATCTTTGGGACCACGTAAATTTGTTCCAGCCACTTAAGGTTAATCATAGCGTCAGGTCAGAAGACAAATGGATATAATATAGGGATATCTTTTCGGTCGTCTGTATATTAATAGTATGTAGAGTGTACTCATTAGAATCGCATCATCGAGGCGGTTCTTAAGAGTACACACAGCATGTATTTCATGATGAAATGAGAAACAAATCCCTAAAATATCGATAAATATTTGCTTTCTCGAACTATCAAAAGAAGTTCCTAGGGACTCAAAAACGATTTCGAATTAGCCATGGTAAACCAGTAATCGTTGTTCGGGATATTAAGGTTTTACTGTATATACAATTGTTTTCTTTACGAAAGGTCACTAAGAAGAATTGTTACAATTTTAGGGAAGAAAACTCTGTCAAAATAATTTTCTTTCCTTTTGAAAAGGAATCTACCCTAACAAAAGGTATTTGCTCCCATTTCCTTTTAGAGCAGATCTCTTTTCAGTAGGGCATTGAGGTACAACAAAGAAAACAGGGAAGTCACACAAATTGTCTCCCTTGTAAAATGGAAGAGATTCTACCAAGTGTATCCAGACCCCTTAATTACACTGTTTGCCTGTATGCAAAAATAGGTTTCAAAAGTTTGCAAGAATATTCAGCAGACGACATAAACAGACGACATTTTCAGATGCAGATTTTCTTGGCGTTTTAAGGGTTAATATATATGTTCTATCGAACTTTGGTATATTATTCTGCGAGAACTTTCCAGTGCTGTGTCCATTGCAGACAAGGCAGATACCACAGGGCAGTGTTGAGGTATTCTGTTGTCTGTTTAGTTTTCTGAACTTCACGAAAACATGCCTATATAAATTTGACCCCCCTTAAGTCCCATTTTTACACAGTAAAACTGGGGTTTACATGGGTATACATTATTTTTCTTATTTCTGCTCAAAAACATAGATTGTGGGTACTCGTTAGAACCGCTTCGCCGAGATGGCTCTAACGAGTACCCACAATCTATGTTTTAAGCAGAAATATGAAAATATGTCAGAGTTTTTTTTTTATCTCAAACATTTCAGTTTTTGGAGGTGAATTTTTTCTATATATTTGAATAGACATGTTTTCGTAATGAAACTGTCGCTAATATCGGTAGGAGACTGACAACTATCACAAACGACTGTTTTTGTTTGACCAGTAAGGCAACTCTCCATATGAAATGTCTCACATTTCTTACCAAACCTTATATCGCCGTCTTTTGGTGTCTTTGGAGGGTTGTATGTTTCGTGATTGTGGCTTTTCCTGGGTATCTAAATTTGTAGTTTGGTCATTTAAAGATTACACGAATAACAAAGTTAGAATTTATAGTTATAATGTTATTATTATTATTGTATGCTAAGAGTATGCTGATAGCACTTTTCTGCTCACATACAGGCATTAAGGGCAAACTTTACAGATTTCATTTGATATTTAATACATCACAACTTGAAAAAAACGTACCTTCTGACTTGTGCGCACAACAACCCAGCAGGCACACAGCATCAAAATGACGTCGTATCAACGTTGTGTGCCCACTGGGAAATGCTCAAATCAGCCTGCACATCCGCACAGTCTAATCAGTCTTCGTTGTCCGCACAAAGAAACTTTGCATCCTTGACTAGCCAATATGCGCCCAGTGAAGTTTCTGATCAGACTGTGTCAATGCGCAGGTTGATCTGAATCTTCGCAAGGCGCACATGTCCTAAGGTGCGTTTTCTGACGTTATTGCCCAAACGTGTTTTACACAATGTACATCACGAAAACATGCCTATATAATATTGACCCCCTTAAACCCCACTTTCATATAGTAAAACTGGGGTTAACAGGGGTATACATTATTTTTCATATTTCTGCTCAAAACATAGATTGTGGGTACTCGTTAGAACCGCCTCGCCGAGGCGGTTCTAACGAGTACCCACGATCTATGTTTTGAGCAGAAATATGAAAAATATCAGGCGAGGCGGTTCTAACGAGTACCCACAATTTATGTTTTGAGCAGAAATATGAAAAATATCAGAGTTTTTTTTTTTATCTGAAAAATTTCAGCTTTTAGAGGTGAAATTTTCTATATATTTGAATAGGCGTGTTTTCGTAATGAAATCTTTCATTGTCTGTTCATCTGAGAAAGTTAACATTTCTTAATATTTATCTTTTCAGAACACATGACAAAATAAGCATCTGTGCTGTGTTAGGAAAGATAAAGAACAAAGAAAGTGTATCAGGGAATGACTCACAAGACGCCATGCCAACATATTTTGATGTACAAGGAACACCACGCACGGAAATATTCGGAAATAACGTTTATCTAGTTTTAGATGCAGACAGTTCATACCGTTCCGTAGGTCCTGAACAGGCATCAAAGAAGAACCCGTTGGATGATGAAGAAAAAGATACGGCTTGTTCTAATTCGATAAAACACATCGAAGTAACCAGCTCTAAGGGAAGCGAGTACGAATACTCTACGATTGATCCAAATGACGTAGCTGAACAAGATAGTAAATATGATACAGTACAGAACATGCCTGACGATGAATATGACGTCGTGAACAGAACAAGAAATCCTGTGATCAGAGATCCAAATTACGACGCTTTAAATTCTGATGGACTTAACAGAGATCAGGAATTTAACGACGAATATTCTCACACTGGTACAGGTTCAGCGGGCTTAACCCTTTCGACCCCGAGTTTTTGACATGAGCTCTTCCATCTCTGAATTTGGATACATTCATTTTTGCAAGTAGGGGTTTCAGTCAAAAACCGATAACAAAACGGCAAACAGTGTAGATCCTGATGAGACGGCTAATTACGAGCCATCTCATCTGGATCGGCACTGTTTACAAAGGTATCAGTATAGATCTACAGGGATGATAGGTGTAAAATAACAACGGATCATTCATTTGTTACTGTCCGATGACAATGCTTTTGACCCATGCCGTCACTCTAGTGGGAGGAATTTGGTTCATTCTTGCAGCCTCTTCAAGTACTCCTCTGTTCAACTGAATCTGGAGAGTTTAAGGAAACCAGTTACGCATAGATGTTCAGCAACTGTTTCAAAGGGTGAAAACTTTAGAACTTCCTGTTTGCTTTCCTGTAAACTAAACCCCATTTAAAAAGGGGTCAACTCGAAAAGGAAAGAATTTGCTCCCCGCGGGAGCAAATTCTTTCCATTTTGAGTTGACCGTTTTTTTAAAGGGAGACAAAGTAATGTTGATAGAGTTGCCTCCCCTGAAAGTGTGTTCATTTTTATGCACTACTAGGATGCTATGTGATGGTGTCTACCCAGCAGTGATATGCCAAAAGCTATTTTAGATGCGTATGCAAAAAGCGAGGACCCAGATCTGCAAGAGCATCTGCGCAGTCTCGACAGGACCTTTGCTTTCATATTTAACAGTAAAGATTATGACAGTAAAATTTTGCGTATGCTGATATAGTGTACCCTCATTACAACGACACCACTTGCTCTCAAAGATGCTGCCATTAAAAAGAATTTGCTTAATGAACAGAACAGTATGAAAGAAAGGTTTTTTATTCTTACGTATTTTATCATAGAAAATATGTTTTGAATATTTGTTGCCTCAGAGGAGCGATTCTAACAAAACATATGTTTCTTTAAGAATTAAATACAATGTCATTGCATAATATCTGAACTATCACCTCTTGAGCAAAGTTTTTGCGCCAGTCAAGTAATCATTATAACATTATTTGCCGTTGTATCGGGTGTCGTAATAAAGAGGATTGACTGTATAAGGCTTTGAAAATCCGCCTCTGCAGACAAGTTTTTGCAGATGCTGAGTGCGTCATACGCATAACAATGACATCCTAAAGCAGCAGCACAGTGTTTGAATCTTTTCAGAATATACAACGCACAATAGGTGAAAACCTGACCGGACCGCACTGATGTAAATACCGTTTCTTGATTCAGAATTAGCCAAGTGGACTCTTATAGATCATTCTTCGCATATCTCCATGTTCAGTTTAAGGCGAATCTGATTTCCTTTACAATAATGTAGTTGATATATTTTACGGTCCCTTATGATCACTGCGTTTTTTAGAGGATCACTGATGAAGCCTAATGGTCCGAAACTAGCTAGTCTAGCCTAGAAAACATCGACACCTTAGCTATTTTCAGTTGTGTGTGTGTGTGTGTGTGTGTGTGTTCGGGGGTCGTTCCTTCTGGAAGTTATTTATTTGATTGTGCTATGTCTTTTACAGAAGTTCTTATTTTAAATGCCAGCAGTGTAGACCCTTTCAAGACGTTCCGTTCTGGAGCGTCTGACCCGAGTCTGCATTGTTTGCCTGTATCCTATGTGTAGGCAAATGATAAGTGAATTGTTAAGTCCCACTTTACATGATAAGAATTTTGTATTATATTTGAGCTGATTGAAATGTAGGCAATTCTATAGTTTTGATCAATTGTAAACTGATATGCTGTTCAAGAAATTTTATCGCAGTAAGTTACATTTTATGAGACCACAGATAAGCTCAAAATTTAATAAAACAAAATTAAAAGCAAACAAGAGACCCAAGGGCCACGATTCGCTCATCTGATAAAAACAGCTATCGCATATCTGCAATTGCCATGCAACTTCTTCCAGTATTGCCACAGCAACTAGGACATAAATTTGACCATACCGTAAAAAGGTCAAAGGTCATTTTAATATCATCATTTGAACAAATCTAGTAGACTTTGAGTCCCAGATGCTGTATACCAAGATTCAGCCTCAAAGCTTTCTTAGTTCTGGAGAAGAAGATTTTTAAGTATTTTACCATATATGGGCATGGCAGCCATCTTGTTACCATTTAAACAAATTGTCAACAACCTTTCGACAGAAGACCCAATGTGAAATCTTGTAGAAATTGTTCAAGCGGATTCAGAAAAGTTTAAAGAGCTCACTATTTTATATACGTATATAGCCCAGAGGCAAAGGCAGACAGCCCCTAAAACTTTGACAGTAACTAAACAGTTTTACTTCTTTAATCAGACGATGTAAAGTTCAGCCATTAAACTTAAATGACTACTGAGAAAATGATTTTTCAACAAAATGTATGGGGGCGCAAATTTGACCTTGCCGTAAAAAGGTCAAAGGTCAACATACGACCTTGAGACCCCGATGCTATATACCAAGATTCAGCCTAAAAGAGTTCTTACTTTTGGAGAAGATTCTAAGTGCTATTACTGTGTATTGGCATGTCGACTATCTTGTTCAATGGCGCGGAACCATTCCAACAAATTGTCAACATTTACCTCTTGTAAATGTATGGGGGTGCAAATTTGAACTTGCCGTAAAAAAAAGCCTACGACCGTCATTTGAACAAACTTGGTAGACCTTGAGTCCCCGATGCTACACACCAAGATTCAGCCTCAAAGCTTTCTTGGCTCTAGAGAAGAAGATTTTTAAGTGTTTTAACATATATTGGCATGGTGGCCATCTTGTTCAATAGCGCGGAACCATTTGAACTAATTGTCAATACTCTCTTGACAAAAGGCTCCATGTAAAATCTGATGAAAATTGCTCAAGCGGTTCAGAGAAGAACACATTTAAAAATTACAATTCTATACATGCATCTAGCCCTGTGGCAAGGGCAGATAACCCCCAAGGGACTACATTTAGATTGTAACTAAAAAAAAAAAAATAATTTAATCATACATAGGAGAGAAGGCTTCGCTGGTATGTACATGTGAAACGCTCCAATGGTGCAGTCATGACAGCCTTTGACCTAAAGGTTGATGGAAAATGTGGGCCTGGGAGGCCAAAGATGACACTGAAGCAGCTGACAGAGAGGGATTGCAGAGAGTAGAAACTTTCGGCTATCGACCCTCATGATAGACATACCTTGAGATCTGCCATGCGTGCAGCAAGCCAGCTACCTGTAAGGGGGACCCACTGATGTGGATGGTGCCCCTATACCTGCACGTTAATAAAAAATCCGATGATGATGATGATTGTAAGTTTCAGCCATTAGTCTTTAATACATTTTGAGAAAATGACTTTTCAACAATTTCCCGAAATAAATGTATTAGGACGCAAATTTGACTCTGACGTAAAAAAGTCAAAGTTCACCCTATGGTCATCATTTGGACAAACATGGTAGACCTTGAGTCCTCGATCCTATATATGGTTCTGGAGAAGAAGATTTTTAATTTTAAGTGTTTTTACTATATATGGGAATTGCGGCCATCTTATTAACGGAGTGTGACCATTTGTACAAATTTTCAATCCCTTTTTAAGAGAAGCTTCCACGTGAAGTTTGAAGCAAATTAGCCCAAGGGGTTTAGAGGAGAAGTCGTTCAAAGGTGTGGACGGACGGATAGACGACGGACGGCAAGTGATCACAAGGGCTCATCCGATGGCTCAGGTGAGCTAAACACTAATATACACGTTTATTGGTTCATGAAATCCTTTTGTAATCATGTAATCGAATGCCGAAATAAAGTAAAAAAAAGTAAGAGAAAAGTCCAGGGAGTGCCACAATCACAAACTGCAACCCTTCCCAGACACCAAGAGGAAGAGGAAACTGACAAATCCAAACAAGTACAAATCGAACAAACGTACGAAAAGCACTAAGATTAGCTCTCTCTTCCCCAAGCGAGGTAATCGCAATGCTAAAACGACTGAAAAACAAGAACAAAATAACACAAGGTAAGACATAAAACAAATCGCCTCGTAGAATAAACCACAAAGCAACAAAGAGTAAGACTAACATCGGGACCACCACCTTAGAACGGTCAGTAGAGTAAACCATCGGGGGTTTAAAGCACTTTTAAATCACAAAAAGAGAACCATAAAGATGTGAATCACTTACCAGAGGGTCGGTTAGTTTTAATGTTCAACAAGTACATGACCTTGTCATTAAATATTTTTATAGTTAATTATATATTACTAAAATGAGCCCAGCTTATAAATTGAGCTAATCCTAAACGTGATAAATTTCCGCAGTGCTATTTGCTATCGTGCTATATGGAAAAGAGACAAAAAAGATTTGATTAGAAATGAGGAAATGAAGCAAGCACAATCCTTGTCTGCTACATGATACAAGGCTTCATGGTTGTATCAGCTCCTGTGAAAACTGTAACATTGGAGCTGCACAGTATTTCCTACAAGACTAAATGTGCGTCTAAAGAAGATTCAGATCAGCCTGTGCATCCGCGCAGTCTGATCAGTCTTCAGAGGGCACTCTGTTGGTAGACAAGGCTCCAAATCATTTACAGGCGGACAGCGAAAACTCTGATCAGCCTGGGCAAATGCATTTGATCTGAGTCTTCGAGTCGCACGTATTCAATATTGTAGGAACTGCTGTGTCTTTAATACATTTTGAGAAAATGATCTTTCAACATTTTTACATACAAGTGTACTTGGAAGCAAATTTGACCTAGCTATAAATGGTCAAAGGTCAGTAAGATTATCATTTCAACGAATTTGGTAGACCTCACAATCCAAAAGCTATATAATACAGATTCAGTCTCAAAGCTTTCTTGATTCTAGAGAAGGTATAAGTGTTTTTAACCATATATGGACATGACAGCTATCTAACAAAGCAGGAACATTGAACACATTTTTAAACCCGCATTGACAGAAGGTTCCATATGAAATTTGGTGAAGACTGGCCGAGCTGTTAAATAGGGGAAGTCGTTCGCAGACTTCACGATTCTTTACTTGCATATAGCAAAAAGGGCAGGCGCAGATAGCCCCCGAGGATTAAAGTTTTGATTCTAACTAAAAGGTTTTATACACCCCTGCAAACTACATTGCTCTCATATGAAGATTCTAGTTTACTAAGACTCTTTTGTGTGCAAGCTTATCTGTTTCCAAGTGGCGTGCTCTGCTAATTTTTCCAGATTTTTGATTATATAAAAAAACGATTTTCTGTCTTATTATTTTTCAATCATATTTCCCAAAGGTCTTTGTGGTCTGCAGTGCCTGAGAAGAACATTTATATTAAAAAGTCTTTCTGTACAGGTATCTCGTTACAATCTGATAAAATTTAGACTGATTAAACTCCCGCACATTATGTTTTCGAAAAGTCAAATTTCAATCCTCAAACTATTTGATTTAGATATTCCTAGAGAAAATTGGCTAAGCTATTTGCAAGCAGAGGAGACTGACAGACGCCGCAGTTTGCTAAAACATAGTGGTCTCTCAATATAGGGATCAAACATGGTTTTTCATGCATTAACATTCGCCAGGTCCCGTGGGAGGTGTTGAAAACCGAGGCCGAAGGCCGCGGTTTTCAACACCTCCCAAGGGACCTGGCGAATGTTAATGCATTGAATAACCATGTTCGATCGCTATTATTACATAAAAACTGAAAACATTTGCTACATTTCATGTTATTTCTTGCACTTTTCACCGATGCCTTTTCATCGATGTCTCGCGAATGAAATTTCCACGGACTATGCTCGTTCTAGGGCCGGGCAGTATACATTCGTGACGGCAGCAATTCTGTGGCCCCGGTACAGGCTTAATGAAAGTTTGCATAGCCGTGCATTAACAGCGTGAATTGCCTTGTTAATACACAGCTTTTCGCCGGTTAATTCACGGCTGTTAATAACGTGCGGCACTGCTTTTTATGCAATTACTGGATTTAATTGGTTTGAATGATACGTTTTATACAGAACTATTTCTAAATGTATAACCAAGGTCGTCATAAAAGTCTGACTTCTTCTGGCCTTGTTGAGTTTTCTGGCCGACGTTAAATCTAGAAATTAATTTCGATATTGAACATGCTTTACGAAATTTCAGTAAAGTAAATTCGTTAATTCAGGAACTAATACAAGCAATTCCACATCAAGTTCTCACAGACAAATATAATCAAACGGCCACAAAAAAGAACAAATGGCAAGCAGAATGAAATAAAAATGATATAATTCGATATATTGTCAGGCCGTTTTCGATCACTAACATACAACAGATACGCCAACTTTAAATGTGATATAATCAGACCATTCCATATTTCGGCCCGATTTGATATTGAAAACATGATCATCATTATACTTAATAAGCTGTATGTCATGAAAGCTTTAAGACTTTGTCTGCCAGGAGGTGGAAACATTTTCAGCATGAATGTATTCATATATACTGATACAAAATCTGAATACAATACTTTTGTTCTGAAAAGAAATGTAAATTTGATAACTTATGTTTTGTTGCAATAAAATGTATGTCCATAAATTCTTGTAAGTAGCGTTGCATTTATATTTTGCTCATTATATTAACACACTTGCCATCTTTTCAGCCCTTTTTTCAATGTTGTGTGATTTTTTTCTTTGGCTTGGACCCGTTTAGCTGTCAAGCCCCAGCCCCAGCAATTAAATCTAGTATATGATATCTGATCTTCAGTCCTGTCTATAAGAGGAGTAGGAGGCTCAATGTTGCCCTAAAGAAAGTGATTTAGTCCATATTGCTTAATCAAGAGTAATTCTTTTCATAGCAGTTGGTGCTAGATGGGAAATAAAAAAAAAATGAACAATAACAAGTAAATGGAACTTTTATTAATAAACCATCAAACAAACAATCAGACAAAATTAAGACACTAAATCAACAAACTTGCTTAAAATTACACAATAAAAAAATTAACAATCATACTTTAGATTATTCAAGGATGTGGTACAAATAAAAACAACAACTGTAATACTTAAAGGGGAACGCAATATAAGCTGTAAGTATATCTTGGAGTAAAGTGCTTAACATGCAATTTATTTTGATGCAAGAGTTTACAAAATCGGCCTGGAAATAAGGAAGTTATGGTGGTTTGATTATATTTAAAATGGCTATCATCGATGCCGCCATATTGTAGTCTTTGTGACGTCACACAGCCCAAATTAGATATGGAAACCAGATTATAAAGGGGTTTTGAGAATAATATTTTTTCGACAGATTTTTTTTTTATAATCTTTTAATTCTAATGACAAGCAATCATTTTCCCCAAAATAAACCAACTTTACGAGAATAACTACCTTTATGAAACGAATTTTAATTTTTATGAAACCTCAATAAATATTCAAAAAGGCGGCACCCATTCCACCAATGTTAAAAAAAATATTAAATTGTCTATAACTTACAAATTTTCCACCGATTTTGATCAAATTTGTGTCAAAATTGATTGTCTGTAAAGTTCTTTACTTCAAAGCACAATACCTATTAAGGTTGCGTTTCCCTTTAAACATATACTACTAAGCGTTGCAAAGAACCACTATCATATAAATACCATATATACGGAAAGTCTGTATATATTTGGAATATTATTCTCATTAATTGCAGCACGGTAATCTTTCATAGTGTGCTAATATTTCCCCGCTTATAGCCATACGTTGTTGGATGGTAATCATAAACTGCAATAAGGCAATACTTTATCGTGTGCTGATAGTTCTCTGCTGATAGCCATAAGTTGTATGCTATACACATACTGCAGCAAAGTAATATTTTGGTCCTGTGCTAATATATTCCTGATGCAAGTCATATCTTTATGTATGCTAATCATACACTGCAACATCTTGTTGTTTCCTAATCAAACTATACAGTAAGGTAATCCTTTATCGAGTGCTAATATTCCCCTGCCACAAGGTCTACGTTGCTGTCTGCTTATCATATTCTGCAGCAAGGTTATCTTTTATCGGGTGCTAATATTTCCCTGCCACAAGTCATACGTTATTGTAGGTTAATCATGTACTGCGGCATGGTAATCTGTTATCCCGTGTTAGTATTTATCTGCTGATAGCCGTACGTTGCTAATCATAAACTGCAGCAATGTAATCGTTTGTCGTGTGCTAATATTTCCCTGATGCAAGCTATACTTTTATGTATTGTCGTTTGTCGTGTGCTAATATTTATCATCGCAAGCCTTACGTTGCTGTCTGCTAATCTTATAATGGAGCAAGGCAATATTTTGTCATGTGCTCATATTTCCCTGATGCAAACCATACTTTGTAGTGTGCTAATCCTAGACTGCTGCAAGGTTATCTTTTATCGTGTACTAATATTTTCTTCTGCCGATAGCCGTACACTTTTGTGTGCTTATCAGATACTGCAGCAAGGTTATTTTTTTTTCGTGAGCTAATATTCCCTGCTGCAAACCATACATTGTTTTTTCGCTAATCATAAACTGCAGCAGATAATGGTTTAACTGGTCTAATATTTCTCTGCTGAAAGACGAACGCTTTTGTGTGCTAATCACATACTGCAATAAGGTTATCTTTTCTCGCGTGTTAATATTTCCCTGCTGCAAGTCATACTTGTTCTGTGTTCATCATATACTGCAGCAAGGTGTTCTTTTATCATATGGTTATATTTCTTTGCAACGTGCCATACGTTTTTATATGCTTCTCATGTACTGCAGAAGGGTAATATTTTTTATCGTGTGAAAATATTTCCCTCCACAAGCCTTATGTTGTTGTATACTAACTAGTACTGCAGCAAGGTAATATTTTATCGTTTGCTAGAATTTCCTGGTGCAAGCCGGACATTGTTTTATGCTGATCATGTATTGAAGTAAGAATATCTTTTACCATTAACTAATATTCCCTGATGCAAGCCATACGTTGTTATATGCAGAACAGAACAAATAAAAAAGTTTAATTGAGATAAACATTCTTCTCAGCCATGCACAGATGGCATTTAGTCGTTCACATGCACATACCAAAAATAATAATGAAACCTTAATATTTCCCTGCTGCAAGTTATGCGTTGTTGTGTGCAAATCATATACTGCATTAAGGTATTTTTACCGTGTGCTAATATTTCTCTGCTGCAAGCCACACACTGTTGTATGCTAATCATGTACTGTAGCAATGTAAACTTTTATCGAGTGTTTATATTTCTCTGTTGATAGGCATACGTTGTGGACTGCAAATCGTGTACTGTAAGGAAGATAATTTTTAGCTCACTGAGCTATTGTGATCTCTTGCCGTCCGTCCACACATTTGAACGACTTCTCCTCTGAACCTTGGGCCAATATTCTACAAACTTCATGTGGAGCCTTCTCTTAAAAGGGGATTGAAAATTTGTACAAATGGTCACGGTCCGTTAATTAAGATGTTCGCTATGCCCATATATGGTAAAAACAAGTAAAAATCTTCTCCAGAATAAAGAAAGGTTTGGAGCTGAATCTTGGTATATAGCATCGAGGACTCAAGGTCTACCAAGTGTGTTCGAACGATGACCGTAGGTTGACCTTTGACATTTTCACGGCGAGGTCAAATTTACGTTTGTTTGTTTGTTTGTGTTGAGGTTTTACGGCCCAGTCAACCCAATGGGGTCATGTCGAGCGCGGTCAGTTTACCTAACCACACGTTTACTGGGCAGGCTTAGTCCTCTAAGTGGTTAACCAGTATTGTGCACATTCTTTTCGCCAGAAACTGACAACTGCCCTTCTTGAATCAGCGGAAGGGAGAGAATGACCGTAGAAAATATTTCATGATCAATCTCCACGAAAGAATGTTGCCGACCTCGGCGGGGGTTGAACCCGTGACCTCCTGGTCTCCAGTCGGATGGCGCATCCAACTTAGCCACCGAGGCCTCAAATTTACGTATCCTGGCATTTGTATAGGGAAAAGTTGAAAAGTCATTTTTTCAAAGACTAACAGCTTTAACTTACAATGTATGATTGAAGTAGTAAATCTTCTTAGTTACAATCAAATTTTTGGCTCACAGGGATTATCTGACCTTGCCTCTGGGCTATATACAGGTTTAATATGACGTAATATTTAAACGTCTTCTCATCTGAACCTTTTACCAATTTTCACCAGATTTCACATGAGGCCTTCTTTTTAAAGTGTTTTAGCAATTTGTTTGAATGGTTCCGCGCCATTGAACAAGATGGCCGCCATGCCCATATATGGTAGAAACACCCAAAGTTCTCCTCAAGAACCAAGAAAACTTTGAGGCTGAATCTTGGTACATAGCATCGGGGACTCAAGATCTACCAAGTTTGTTCAAAATTAATGATGATCGTAGATTGAACTTTGAACTTTTTATGGCAAGGTCAAATTTACGCCCCCATGCATTTGTATGAGGAAAATGTTGAAACAGCATTTTCTCAGTAATGATAGAAGACTAAGGCTGAAATATACAATATATAGTAGTACACTTTTTAAATTACGCCCCACTCCCATCCCGCTGGTTATCTGCCTTAGCCTCTGAACTATAAACAGGTATAAAATAACGTTATCGTTAAACGTCTTCCTCTTCTTCTATTGAAGAAGTATTAACGATTTGTTCAAATGGTTCTGCATCACTAAACAAGATGTCCGCCATGCCCATATATAATAAAAAAAACCACTTAAAAATCCGACTTCTCTAGAATCAAAAAATTTTATGCCTGAATCTTTTTATATAGCATAGAGGACTAAATTTGTTCAAATGATGATCTTAGGACAACCTTTGATTTTTTATGGCAAGGTCAAATTTGCATCCCCATACATTTGTACGGGGAAAGTTGAAAAATCATTTTCTCAAAATATTTTAAAGACTAATGGCTGAAACGTACAATAAATGATTAAAGTAGAAAAACTATTTTCTTCCCGTCACTATTTTTGGGGTTATCTGCCTTTGACCCTTGGCTGTAAACATGTATAAAATCGTGAAATCTTTAAACAGCTTCTCTGAAACCGCTCGACCAGTTTAACCAGATTTTACAAGAAGCCTTTTGTCGAAGGGATGTTGACAATGTTTTCAAATGTTTCTGCATCATTGAACAAGATGACTGTCATGTTCATAAATAGTAAAATCACTTAAAATCTTCTCCAGAACTAAAAAAGCTTCGAAGCTGTATCTTGGTATACAGCATTGAGGATTCAAGGTCTACCAAGTGTGTTCAAATGATGGTACTAGGATGACATTTGACCTTTATACGGTATGGTCAAATTTGTATCCTACTTGTTGTGGCAAGAATGTTTCATGGTATTTGCAGATATACAATTACTGTTTTCATCAGGTGAGCGAATCGTGACCCATGGGCCTCTTGTTTATCATGTTCTTAATTTCCTTGCTGCGAGTCATACGTTATTTTGTGTTTATCATACACTCCAGCAATATAACATTTTATTGTGCGCTGTTATTTCTCTGCTGCACGCCAAACCAAAAAAGACCCCGTTCTATGAATCCCTGCCTTAACATGGTCGGTTGGTAATAATATTTGATAGAAACGATCAACCAAATTAGGTCGTTTTGACCTTGGGCCGAAACGACAAAGAACTCGTTGGTAACAGCTTTACCAATGTGCAGGCGGTGCTGGTACAGATTTCAAAAACTATCAATTATATGGTGCGAACTTTCATGTGAGAAGGAATAATCATTTTGATTGGATATTGCTTCGACACTACAAGTAACTAATGTGCGAAGAGATGAAGATGTCTTGAAGTCTTCTGACTATACACATACGGCACATTTATTCATAACCATATTTTACCAACAGAGTTTACCTATTTTGCGATGGAGTATTCTTATATGCATATTCACGGACCGAGTTAAAAAGAGACACGCAAATCAACACCAGATATAATTTGAACCGGGGCACAGCATTTACTACAAGACTACATATGCCCCATCGAAGACTCGGATCAGACTGCGTATATGTAAATAAGACAGACAAGAACGTTGTTGGCAAGCGATATAGCATAAAGAAGTTCAAGGTAACAAATGAAGGTCTTGACTTCTATGACGAAAAAAAAAAAACAAAAAAAAAAAAAAAACAAAAAAAAAACAAAAAAAAAAAAACGAGAACTCAAGAGCTATAACAATGAACACTTTCCTTTTAAAGTAGACCACTTTTCAGATGAGACGTAATGTGTAGGCAATCACACAGGAATATGTACTTGTAAGAAATGAACATTGAGCCCAATGAACGCACTCACAAAATTAACAAGAGGCCACGAGGGCATGAAAGTCTATACTAGTAAGTACAGTATCTGTTTTATTTTTTACTTGTTTTCACCACCGGTACAATAACTTCCTTTGCAGATAAAAAGACTTTTTCTACATGAAAATACTTAGAATAACCCCTCAGAAATCTAACTGCAGGAGAATAAGATTGTTTGCAGGACTAGTGAATTTAATAACAATATCTCCTTATCCCGCATTGTTTTCTACCCATCAGTGATCTACTGACTTTAAATTTTACTAATTTTGTTGTCAGCATATTCTTTCCAGAGTCTAAAATTGGTAGTTTGGTAATACATTAAACAAAGTTAAGAGAAAAGTCGAGGGAGTGCCACAATCACAAATCGCAGCCCTTCCCAGACCCCAAGAGGAAGAGGAAACCGACAAATCCAAACAAGCACAAATCGAACGAACGTACGAAAAGCACTAAGATTAGCTCTCTCTTCCCCAAGCCAGGTAATCGCAATACTAAAAGGACTGAAAAACACAAAATAACACACGGAAAGACACACAACAAATCGCCTCGTAGAATAAACCACAAAGCAACAAAGAGCAAGACCAACACCGGGACCACCGCCCTAGAACGGTCAGTAGAGCAAACCACGGGGGGGGGGGGGGGGGGGGGGCAAAGCACTTTTACAGCTAGCTTACTTCACCCTGGGTCCCGATGCTACTCTTAATACAGAAACACATAAAAATTTGGTTCGCATAAAGGCTCCCAACTCAGTCAATGCATCAAAGCGAAAACACAAAAATCAAATTAATCACTATAATAAAAAAAGACGAGTACTCATGGCTAATTCTACTGTATGCCAGAGTAAATGAAAACCAATAGTTGAACCACGGCGGGCCAAGCCAAAGACATATCGTCAAGCCCCAACCCTATGGTTAAAGTATTACGAAGAGGCCGTCATTGGGTCTGAGGCCGCCGTCGTGCAATTAAAGAGTGAAGCATAGTTATCAACAATGATTGGGTTGACGACTAGGCATGCAGTCTGCCGCATAATATCCAGGCTATAGCCAATTCTTTTATACAGGTTAATAAGTTTTCTGAATTGCTCCGAAAAGTTAGAGTTAAAGCCTTTCCTGCATCAGGAATATATGGTATAATGCTATATAGACGGATGGATGCACGGACAAAAAGTAACCTCGTCGTGACATAAGGTCATCTGGCCAGTTTACCAAGAAAAATCTCACCGCCAATGGAATTGAACATAACCATATTTATGAAGTCTATAATCAGTAATTCATCCTATATATATATATATATATATATATATATATATATATATTATATATATATATTATATATATATATATATATATATATATATATATAACACTATTTAAAAAACTCCCTGTCCCAAAGTATTTATCAAATTTTCACAATTTTTTTACAGGGTGTCAAGTATTTAATGATAAAAATGATATAGTGATGAAATAAAAAATTATCACGATATAAAATAATACTGATAAAAAAAATATTCTTGGATCCAGCGGGGATTTGAACCTGCAACCCTCAAGTTGTAAATCACTAAACCAATATATTGTGTACATCTTTAAACAACAGGAAAATTTAAAAATTCAAATGTCTCTTCCAAAACTATTTGATTTTCTTCATTTTCAATAGGAGTTGTGTCTGTGATAATAAAATCAATCTGCGCAAGTTTCAAAAGAATTGGATAAAAAATGTTGACTTTATCGCGAAAAAGAGAAAAAAATAACCATAGTTAAAATTGCTCCTTATCCCATAATGTTTGACGGATTTTCTTCATTTTTAATTGGGCTGATGTCTATGATAATACAAACAATCTTGGCAAATTCATAAGAAATGAATAAAAAATGTGGACTTTATCGCGTAAGCGAGATACAAATAACCAAAAACTGAAATGGCTGTTGTTCCCATAATGTTTATCGAGTTTTCTTAATTTTAAAAAGGGTTGATGTCTATGATGATCCAACCAATCTATGCAGTCTATGATGATCCAACCTATCTTTGCAGTCTATGATGATCCAACCTATCTATGCAGTCTATGATGATCCAACCTATCTATGCAGCCTATGATGATCCAACCAATCTATGCAGTCTATGATGATCCAACCAATCTATGCAGTCTATGATGATCCAACCAATCTTTGCAGTCTATGATGATCCAACCTATCTATGCAGTCTATGATGATCCAACCAATCTATGCAGTCTATGATGATCCAACCAATCTTTGCAGTCTATGATGATCCAACCTATCTATGCAGTCTATGATGATCCAACCTATCTATGCAGTCTATGATGATCCAACCTATCTATGCAGTCTATGATGATCCAACCTATCTATGTAGTCTATGATGATCCAACCAATCTTTGCAGTCTATGATGATCCAACCTATCTATGCAGTCTATGATGATCCAACCTATCTATGCAGTCTATGATGATCCAACCTATCTATGCAGTCTATGATGATCCAACAACTCTATGCAGTCTATGATGATCCAACCAATCTATGCAGTCTATGATGATCCAAACAATCTATGCAGTCTATGATGATCCAACCAATCTATGCAGTCTATGATGACCCAACCATTCTATGCAAGTTTTAAAAGAATCGGATAATTTTTTTTTTACTTAATCGCGTAAACGATAAAAAGATGACAACAGTTTCAAATGGCTCCTTTTCCCACAATATTTGACGAATATATATATATATTTTTTTCAATAAGGTTAATCCTTACAATAATACAAACAATCTATGCAAGTTTCAAAAGAATAAAATAAAAAAAAATGTGGACTTTATCGCGTAAATGAGAACAAGTTAACGGACCGACGCACGTACGGACGGAAGTACGGACGGGAACCACAAACCGCTTACGTTTAGTTTTCTGTGTCAAATTAGCTAGATTCGGCAAAAAGGAAGTCTCAATTGTCTCCGACGTGATAAGGGCGGAAAATCTATCTAGTGGTATATAATTCCCTTTGAATAAAACCTGTTACAAGTCCATCTCACCACCCAGTGACATATCTATTAACCGTGAGCCTGTCCACACGAATGCACGTTATCTATTTACGACACATATCTACCATTCTGAATATACATACAAATTTATTTGAAGTTTGTTCTTTCGTTTACAGAAACTGAGTCAAGGAAAAGAATGGCCATGACCTTACTGCTGGCCATTCGCTGTTTGCGCAACTTATCTTCGGTTGGTTCAGACATTCAATTGTCGCTGGACAGAGCACTCGAACCGTGATAAATATAATTTGCTATATAAAGCTAATTATTTGGAAGATTACAGTCGGCAAACAGCAAAGGCGGTAAATATATTGTATTTGTTTTGTTTGCTATGATCATAAATATTGAACATAATGGAAATTGCTGGGCTCTACCATGTTTCAATACCATGTTTTTATGGTTAGAGTATCTCACTTGTAATGACGATACTGAAGGATCGAATCCGCCAGCAAATAACATATTTGACATGCACTTACCATACTTGTCTTGAATTTTGAAGTTTTGCGACATGAGGTTTTGCACGAATAAAACTGGTCAAAGCCTAAGTAGTTTTGTCTGCCTATCGTTCCAAGGCGGTTCCTCTGTTGCACTTCTTCTGTATTTGTGCGTCTGTGGTTTGATATGTGGCGTTTGTTCTGTTCTTGTTTGTTTCTAATCTGTCCATCTTTTCATTACAAAAACATACCTATATAATTTCAAGCCCCTTAAACCCCATGTTTATATAGTAAAACTGGGGTTTACAGGGGTATACATTATTTCTCACTTCTGCTCAAAAACCGGTGAGGCGGTTCTAACGAGTACCTACAATCTATGTTTTGAGCAGAAATATGAAAATATCAGATTTTTCTGAAAACGTTTTGGTGGTGAAATTTTCAGTATATTTGAATAGGCGTTTTTTCGTAATGTGGTGCATTAGGAGCGTTGTGCTTCGTGTTTGAGGCATTTCCTGGGTATCTTCACTTACATTTTACCTTAAATCCTGAAAACTGTCTGTTGATGTGTCTGACACTTCTGGATGAATTGCGAACAGTGTAGAGCCAGATCAGACACCGAAAAAACGAGCAATATTCTCTAGGTCTACATTGTTTGTATAGGCCAATCTTTCCTATTAGTTAGGACAGGTAGGGTATACCTTTTATGTTTAAGTAAAAGAACTGCCTTTCAAACGCTCGAATAAAAACATATCAACAAAAACATAACAACTTCTACAATAACATAAATATCAGAACAAAATCAAAACATACGAGTAGCATTTAAATTCTCCGTCCGTTTATGACCTCTGTGATCGGCTATGATCTAGAAAGCATCTTATACCGTGATCCCTAGGCAAGCAATATAAAATGATCAAGGAAGGCCACAGAAATGAAAGAGCTACGGAACAAAATGAGAAACAAACAAACAAACAAAAAAAACAAAAAAAACAACAAAAAAAAAAAACAAACAAAAAAAAAACAAAAAAAAACAAACAAAAAAAACAAACAAAAAAAACAAAAAAAAAACAAAACAAAAAAAAACAAAAAAAAAAAACACATAAACAAACAGCACAACTTCAATAGCAGACATACAAAATAGTCATTCTTTTTAGAATTTATTAAAAAAATAACAACTGTATATTTTGCAAGAATTTTGCTCTCCAATAATTCTAAATTTATAACATAGGTCCATGGAATGGTGCGTAAAACAAAATGTTTTAGGATCATGAACTATTTAAGGAGACTAGATTTTCTGCCAGTCCATACTAAATATACATCTTCTGTGATTTCCTTTTTCCAGCTTACCTAGCCCTTTCAAAGGGTCATAGGAAAAGAGGTCTACTCCTTAAGGAAAGCATTTGCTCCGAAAAGTTTTGCGCCTTCTGGGAGCAAAGTCCTTCCTTAAAGAGTAGACTTTGTTCAGATGGGAAGTAAATCCTTACTGACAACGTTGCCTCCCCAGGGAAGGTTGTCAGTTGCCCTTAAAGTAATGATGATACCACGATCGAAGAATCTTTAGATTACCAAAGATTTCTAATCATGCAATTCCGATAAAAAAAGATAAAATATCTATATTAATGTAAAAGCGTGCACTTTTGCTACTGTTATGAAGCAATTAGAAATTAACTAGATATTAAATGTCAACCAGTCAATGTCAATCCAATTTCTAATTGATGTAGTATGAATACCATAATTATCCTGAATATTCGGGATTAAATGCCATAGCGAACAGTGGAGACCCAGCTCCAACTCCCCTCTCAAGGAACATTCTTATTGGGGGTCTGTGTGGTGTACATTTCCGCGACTGTTTAGCCATATGGACTGGTTGTTATTATAAGGCGAGTAAATACCTTTTAAATTCTAAGGCAATTTTTTTCTAAAAAAAAAAAAAAGTGAAGATACACAGGAAATGCCACAAATACACAGCATAGCCTTCCCTAGGCACCAGAAGAAAGAGCGGTGAAGAACAAATAAGGACATAAAAAAAACGTCGCATATAAAACCACCACCTAGTAACAAGGCATAAATGCAACAAAGAATCCGCCTTGGAATGGTTAGTAGGAAATTACTGGTGTTTATACCAATTTTACTCGCGCGAAACCTCACCCTGAATTCTGATGCAGCTCCAAATTTCACATACATGTCTGGTCCGCATAGGGTCCTCTACCTCATCACAATGAAACTAACATAGTAAAACACTGTGATGAAACAAAGCAAAAGGGCTAAATACAGTTTATTTGTTTGTTTTGATCGAATACGGTGAAATAATTCACTAGTGTTCTAAGGCTTGCGCGTAGAAAATGAGTGAGTGAAGCGAACGAGTTTTTTTTTTTTTACCCGAAAGCCTTAGAACACGCGTGAATTATTTCTCCGTAATCGACCAAAACAACCAAATAAACTGTTTATTACATTTTCGTTCATGTTTAACTTTTGAATTTTCACATTCAGCCGTTATGATTTCCTACGAAAATAGTTCCAGTCAGTGTATAAATTTCAGGAGGCGTTGTTTAGTTTGAAAATCAGTCGCCATCTTGTTTTCGCTTTAATGCAAAAACATCCTGTGCTTGAAATACAGACACAACAATGTCACGAAACTTGCACTGGATTATCAAGAAAATCATACTTAATATGTATGTTGCAGGTCTTTCCTCAAAAACGCCAACTGGACGTGAAAATTGCAGACTGATTTCCATGATTTTACCAAATTTTCCGCGAAACGTCAAATATTGTTATTGTTGTTACCAATAACGCCAGAAACGTCGCCTAGCAATTACGACGTCAAAACGTTCGAAATGAAATAATTCACTCAGGGAATTATCACTTATAATTCACCGAGAGAAATCTCAGTAAATCACTGCTGAAACAGTAATAAATGATCTCAAGCCAGAACACAAGAAAACCACACGCAGGACCACGATGGGCCCGACCACTGACATTGATAGTCAGTGCCAAACGTCTGAGGCGCTGTCATTAGGACCAACCCCATTTCGCGCAATATAATGGGGAAGCAAAATTATCAACAATAATTGTTTTGCATGCAGTTTGCCACAGAATATCCATGTTGTAGCAGTACAAAGCATCGCAATTTTTATATTTAAGAAAACTATTCGGTGTAAGATAGCGCAGGTAGTGAATCTAATCCGAGCCTATTCGAAATAAAAGTAGGTTTTGCCATGTCGCTTTTCAAGAAAAACAAATTTTGTCAACCAGTTTGTAATAGCTATTTTTTAAAGCGTCACGGAAAGGCTTTATCCTCAATGTGTATATTACAGGATTCAAAGCACTATTCATAAGCGACAAAGCCATCAAAATAAATTTTACTTGACGCGTTAAAAGACCATCGTTTATAAGCTCAATGATGCAAAGAAAGTTCAGTGGTGTCATAAAAATGTTTAAAACCAGCAATAACATTCCTATTGTCCATAATACCTCTTTTTGTCCTTTAATACCAAGTCTGCGAGATGTGCGACCCGTAATAATTCTTTTGCTTTCCCTACTGGCATTATCATCTTTCCTCAAATGCAATATTCTTCGACTTTGATTTTCTGCATGCTGATTTACAACAGCCAACGATTGCATTTTGTCCTCATGTGTCTTGTTTACCCTAGAGCGTGCAGTAACAGGTATCTCCTTTATTTTAGAGTGTGTTTGCTCTCTCATCTCGAAAGATTCTGACTTTAAATTTCCTTTTAAACTGATGTTGTCAGTATAATTTGACTTGATGAAGTCTGCACCACACGGATATGCACTAGAGTAAGATGCTTCGTATTCCGGGTGTTTGGAACTTCCAGTTTGTGATTTGTTTCCAGGGCATCCGGTATTTCCGACAGTGCTAAAGTAATTCGAATCTGTACCCATGACATTCGATTCTATTAAGGTATATTTGGTTTTATTAAGAAAAGTGGCATTTGAAACATCTGGGGTTGAGGTGTCAGTGTTAAAATGTGACAATGCCGTTTTATGAAGTCGTGCTTTACTTTGCAGTCGTTTGTCGTTTAGACCGTTGATACGCCTCCAAGTGACCATTAGAAACTTTAACATGTATATGTACACAATATTCATTCCAACCTGTGGCACCATAAATATTGTGTTAATAATTGCAAGAAATACAATATAATCGTTTTGAAATATCGTATTTAAAGAACATGTTTCCAGTCTTTTTCCAAATTTAGCAAAGATCAAAAACGGTAGAGCAACAAGAACGATAGAAATTAGCCACACAAAGCATATGTGTAGTAGGAGTTTCCTAAGCATTCCTTTTGGACTCATCTCGGAAGCATATGTTTGTCGTTTTACAGTAACAAGTCGGTGAATACATATGTCGAATGCATGAATTAAATTTGCGTCTGTGAAACACAGTAGACATAAAATATACCAGCACATGCTTCAACATAGGGAAACGCGGACGTAATTTGATATGTCAACGTAACCGTCATGGCTGATACACCAACAAAAATATCTGTGAGACTGAAACTAAGCATTTGTAAGTTTATGAACGCACTTAAAGCACTCCGACTAATTATAAGGCATATAAAGACTAGAGCGTTGACCACAATTATCCAAATACTAAGTAGAATCAGAAAAACGACCAATGGTCTCTGAGCCTGCTCCACGAGCTCATTTGTTGAATTGAACGTCATACTTACCGAAGCATTAGTTGTCATTTTGGCTTTTAATGGTGTCTAGTAATACGAGTATTCAAATTTCGAAGACGTAGGGATAGTATAACTTGAGCTAAACCTCTATGTCTTAAAATAAACTTGTTTAAACACGCAAACGTTCTCGAAATACCATAGTCCGGTTTACGTTCTTGTAATCATTGTCGTTCCCACACAATGGTATAACCCTGATAATATTTTAGTACAAATAGTAGATTTTGTTCAAAGAAATGTTCAACAGATCTGACAATACTTTGATGTTTTATCACTTTCATCGCACCATGTCAGTTGAGTAAACGTAATCAAATTACGTTTGCGTGTCGATTTTTCAAAATCAGGATAGATGTTTCTATACACATAAATTAACGTAGAGAACAACATTGCAATTGTTAATATGTATATGGATAAGTGCCTCTAGTTAAAAATGCTTAGAAATCAAAGTATGTAGCTACTGCATACACATAAAGCATTTTGGTACTTATTTGGGAGAGTTCCGCTACATTTCCGGACATCGTCATCTGTTGCTGGCGCTCTTCTCCCGCCAGATAACAACAGGGAACCTAAAAATGCCAAAGAAAAGTATATGAGTTTTAAGAAACATTGAGACAATGAAAATGGTACCAAAAATCATCAGAGAAACGCATTGCTATGAAAATATTATGAGCAGTGACGTCATGAAGCATATCTTCGGACATGTCCGCCAAGCGAAGATTCAGATCAGACTGCACAATCACATTCTGATAAGAAAATCACTGAGCGGATTTTGGATACCAAATGATGCAATTTGTTTTTCATGCGGACAACGAATACTCTGATCAGACTGCGTGAATGAGCGGGATTATTAGCAGGATGATTTGGTTGATTCCGTATGGTGCACATATCAGAAGGTATGTTAGCCATTCGGAACCAGAATTTTACGGTGACTTTGTGTATAAGTTTAGAAAAAATGTAGGAAACCCCAAATTTTCTGATTATTGTTATAAAATTGTCATATATCATAAACGACAGGGTGTAACATTTATATCATAAAACAGTCTGCTTGCTTAGCGGTTAATCTAATCACAGTTGGCCACTTTGCTTACTGCTTTAATTGCACGCCAATGGGTCGGGATACAAACTCTATGATAGCCTCGACTTAAAAACTGTTAATTAGATGGTCTGAACCGGAACATTTTATGTCTGACTCTCAGCTTAGCGGGACTCAACTGGTGGTTTTCTTTTGCTCCAGTATTCCAGTGGAATTGTTTGACAACCCAGGGATCCCCAAGAAACTCAGCATGTTGTTTCTATTGAGTCTCAATCTTTGCATCATTATAGATTTTATCTGTGATTTACTTGTCGCCCATAATTATTCATGGATGAGTTAGTACCTCCACAAAGACAAACAAATATATGTTTTACCACGATGAAAGCTGAGAGGGAGAGTTTGCATCCCGTAAAGCTGGCTTAAACTTCCCAGAAACGCATTATTGACGGTTCCAGGAGTTGCCAACTGTTTGCTATCTGTTCATTTTGTGGCTGCTCATTTTTTTTGGTCTGTCTTTTCCTTTGGTGTCGGGGGCCTTATGTGGATCTGATTGTAGCAGTTCCTGAGTTCATTTAAATACTTTTCTCACGTTGGGCTAATTAAAAAGAAAAAAATATTGGGATAATCCGGAGAGGCAACAAAACTGTAACAGAAATACTGCCTTGGATTTTTAAAGATTGTTTTTCAATGAAATAAATCATGTTTCATGTGAATCCCCTGCTTGGCAAAAAGACTGTCGTGGATTCTCCCTGTGTTGTGGTACGTATGTTTTGCTGTTGACCTTTCGAAAACGGTACTTGTCCTGTTTGCTTTGTGTGGGCGTTTCGTGTTATTTAACCAATATCTAGTGTCACTGGACAATTATTTTCCGTGACCATGGCCTGTCCTGGCTACTGGTATCTCCCTAGTTAAATGAACACTGCAATGTAAATCAGACGAGGGGTTTTATTTATCATTAGAGCAGACACTCTCGCTTAGTTCTATATACATCTATACTTAGAAGTAATGGCACTTCTAAAAGGACATAAATTTAGAAAAAAAAAAAAAAAAAAAAAAAAAAAAAAATGACAATTTCACAAGACACACATTTTGGCACAAAGAAACTTATCCCCACTAATGACCACTGACGGTATCAATGTAAATTTTATTTGCCTACAAACCGAAGGAAAATAAAGTTTCAGTAAACTGCTATTTTTATTGCAGTGAACTTCTAATGGCCTATCATTACTGGAAAACTAACCAAGGCTTGGAGGGGTGAGTGGGATGATACCCTAGAGGCAAAAATAGAAACCCTATTTTTTTCACTCAGAGTAGCAGTTTTAATCACAGAAAGAATTACAACTGTTTCAAATGGAACTATCTGAACTGCTATATTCATTGTAGTATACACTGTAATTAATCCGTTCATATATTTAGCCAGCTGCTTGACTTGCTGCTGAAACGCAGCGTCCTTGCAGATATAACGCTTGATTCAGTAATATACATCTGGAAGGCAACTGTACAACACAAGATACCTGTGCATATGTTGTATATATAGTCAGTGAAGGGGAAGTGGAACCAACAGTTAGATGTGAGATACTTCATAGGGCGCCGGTTAAGTACAGTATAACCTCGATTGCTCGAACACAGATTGCTCTTTTACTGTGGATGGTTCAAACTCGTTTTCGAGTCCCGAGGAAATTCTTCCGATAGCTAAAGAAAACAAATATTTTGGGATTTTAATGGAAGTTTTTTTTTATTTTATCATGAATATGTATGTTGTGTGTACTCATTAGAATCGCCTCATCGAGGCGATTCTAATAAGTACACTCAACATACCATTATTTTATAGAAGATGGAAAAGACATTCCAAGCTTATTTTTATTTGCCTTTTGACCTAACCCTCGGTGGCTCGAACTACCCATGTCTCGAACAAATTTCCTTGGTCCCGAAGATGTTCGAGCCACTGAGGTTCGACTGTAGTCAGATGTGTTTTTAGTTTTTTATTTTACTATGACAAAATGACGTGGGTTCCTAATTAATATATTGTCTTGTAAATTTAATGAAATAGCATGTACAAACCTTATTAATTTGTGTAAAAATGGCAAAACAAACCGATATATATCTCTTTGATAATCAACTTAACTGGAGCACCTGGTTACAAACCGGATCACTGGACAATAAATGATAGCATATACATTCTCTTGCATAAAAACAATTCCAAATCAATTTTATTTTCTAAAAGTGTTACCGCTCCCTCCTAAATAAATAAAATGTGGCTTCTGTTAGAAAAATATTTTACAATATATCTACTTCGACTTCTTTATAGAACATGTATCTTCGTAAAAGTACCAAATTGTCTGGTATAGAAAAATCATCGCAGCTGGGCCAACCCGTTAAAAAAATAGGCAGATTGCTTATGTAACCGTCAGAGGTCCTTTTCACGTCAGTAAAACAACACATTATTGAATATGTCAGAAAGTTTGTAGACAATTTAGAATGTGAAATTTATGACATAAAGCTTCTCTTCTTCAATAAGTGAATAAATACCATCTATCTTACTAACTTTCTGTATTTCATTACGAAAACATACCTATATAATTTTGACCCCCTTAAACCCCACTTTTACATAGCAAAACTGGGGTTCACAGGGGTATACATTAATTTTCTTATTTCTGCTCAAAAACATAGATTGTGGGTACATGTACTCGTTAGAACCGCCTCGCCGCTCAAAAACATAGATTGTGGGTACCCGTAAGAACCGCCTCGGCGAGGCGGTTCTAACGAGTATCCACAATCTATGTTTTGAGCAAAAATATGAAAAATATTAGAATTTTCATCTGAAAACTTTCCGTTTTTTGGTGGTGAATTTTTCACTATATTTGAATAGGCGTGTTTTCGTAATGTGATCCTAAAAATCTGATAAAGGGTGCATTTGATGACAATGTGGATATAGGCTTGAGTATTTGTGTGTCTTCATAAAACCTGTTGTGAGTATTCATTAGAACTGCCTTGGCGAAACAGTTCTAATGAATAACAACCAGGGCCCAGTTGTTCAAAGCGTCGTTAGCTTAACGAGCTCGTTAAGGGTCATTTCGTTAACTGTTTTAGCAGACTCAATATACAATATTCTGATACTTTTTGCTGAGGAAATGTGAGTAGCTTTTGCACTGCAAAAGCTACATACATTTTTTCAGCAAAAAATTTCAGCATATTTGCGTATCACTTGATGTAAATTTTAACGAATCGTTAACAAACGATGTCGTTAGCTTTGAACAACTGGGCACAGATATATTTTAGACTTAAAATAAAAAAAGTGTGTGTTTCAGAGTCCCCAACAGTGCCTAATTCCACCACCGACCCTATTTCTTTAATGTTTATGGGGGATTCTCTGTTGGGCCACATTGTGTTCCTATTAAACCCCATATAAATCTTTTAACTTTTAAAACGTTCAACAAAAATTAAAATATTTTCAAACTTACCACCTCTATTTTAAAGTTCCATGTAACCTTCAAAACATATATATATCTTTTTATTTGTCCTTATTGAATAATAATAATAATAATAATAATAATAATAATAATAATAATAATAATAAACAGCATCAAACTGTCACCAAATTACCCACCTTATTTGTTTCGTTGTCTTCATCATGAATTTTGCTGATATCAAATCTAATTACCCTAGTAAATCACCAAAGAATTCTTATCTCTAATCTGCTTAGAGTCATCAGGGTGCTATACATTCCGAATTGCGTCTTTAAAACAGGGACAAGCGTTTCACTTCGAGATAAGCAGTTATTCGTGATAAGCGCAGTCGAGATAACGAGATAAAAAAATCAGCCTCATTTTTTTTACTTTATTTCCAGAATCCGTCAAACCAAGCCTCATCTTTTAATATGTTTTTGCTTTATTCTGTATTTTCAAAAGACCTCCTGTCAGAAGAATTTAGAAAATGCTTTCGTTTCTCATAATTCCAATAAGACATCATATTATTTTGCTACGCCAAAATAACAACACCAACAAAATAGATAATTCCAATCAGATACCTTGTGACCATGGAACAAAAGCAAACAAATAAATAAATACATAAATAAATAAATACATGCGCTTTGCAAAAGTGAAGATATGTTTAATATTACTTACATTACAGAGCAATAAGCTTGAGCTTTAATTTGGTTCGCGCTCATCTCCCATAAGCTATAATTTTGTGTGCACTTGCGAAGAAATAGATTTTATGATTATTGCATTTTCATCTGGCGGATGCATGTAAACATGTTTATTAATTCTTAGATCAAATACACGAGACGGTTAAGTATTGGTGAAATGGAAATATCACGTGATAAAATAAACGAATGAACAAGGTTAATATCTTTTTCCAGCTTTTGATGGCATGACAACAATTAGCTTGCCAGATGTGCCATAGATAGAAAATGGCTTGATAATGGAAAATAATGGAGTGCTTCAACTTAATTGTCATAATAATCAAGAGATAAAATTTATCATGACGTTAATGCAACATATATATTTTTTTACCATAAATCTAGATAAGCCATTTAAACCAAAATATTCACATTTTTTAAGATTTCTCCACCAAAGCGTATGTTGTGGAATTTATTGGAAGTGCCTTGCAAGGGCACTTCTGATAAGTACACACAACATATGCTTTATCTAAGAAAGAAGTCATCACGAAAAAATACCTATATAATTTTGATCCCCTTAAACCCCACTTTTATATAGTAAATTGGGGTTTACAGGGTATACATTATTTTTCTTATTTCTGCTCAAAATCATAGAATGTGGGGATCCGTTAGAACCGCCTCGTCGAGGCGGTTCTAATAAGTCCACATTATCTATGTTTTGAGCAGAAATAAAAAAATATTAGATTTTTTATCTGAAAACTTTCAGTTTTCGGTAGTGAAATTTTCAATATATTTGAATATTCGTGTTTTCGTAATGAAAATATTAATCTTGATATCCCTCGTATCAAGACATTAGGTTTCCTTCAAAGAAACCTGACCTTTGCTCCAAAGGAAACCAAGCCTGCTGTACCTTGGCAGGCGCGGCGGCAGGCGCGGCGGAATCAGAGTCATATTAGAAAGATGATTGAAGATCTCCAATGACAAGACCTGCAGGAACGACGACAGCAGGCTTCTCTGACTTTATTCTGCAAAATTTATAACAATTTTGCAATTGTTGACAAGAATATGGATCTGAGTCTGGTGGAGGGAGCAAGAGAACTAGGTCCCACCTTTTTCAGTATCGCCGTCCAAATGCTTATACGGACGACAATAACAACTTGAATGGACTTACAACCGAGGCTGTCTCTTTGGAGACAGTTGATGGGCTTAAGTACACAATATAGCATCCTAGGGTTGGACGGAGCTTGGCAGGTTCGCCCAGTCCCTTAGGACTTCTTGTAGATAGTTTTAACTCCTGGTGATTTTGTCACAAATTTCTTCTCAATTCTGTTTTTTTTTTTTTTTTTTATTGTGTGAGTAACTTACATGCCACACCCCACACATGTCATTATGGTTAGTTATGACTGAGTTTCTAGAAGAAAGAAACAATCAACTGCTATGCAAGACATAGCGTTTTCACTATATACTAAGGGGTAATGAATAGTTTGACCTTTTTGCGCATTAATATAGATTTATGCTAGAACTACATGTGAGAAATAAATGGTAAAGCTGTTAACCCATTGTAATCTGGAGACCCCTAAAAGGTTAATTGGCAAACAGCACAGACCCAGATCAGACGCCGCAGAAAGCGGTGTCTGATCAAAGTCTCCACTGTTTGCAAAAAGTTCAGTCATTTTTCTCTAGAAATATCTAAATCACATAGCCTGGCATACCTAAAATCGAGATTAGAAGCTTCCAATATAGAGTGTGGGAGAGTTCATTCAGTCTTCAATGGGTTAAAAAAACTGAAAAAAAAATCTGAATACCTCCTTTTATTGTAGACCCCAACATACCCTGTTTGCACTATAAAAGTATACGATAGGGTACATATTACAAGGATTAACTAATCTTTTTTTAGTGAGAATAAATTCGAGTGCCTGCTCCTGACTGTAACATGACAACTGTGCTACTGTGGGTCAACTGGGCTCGTTTCGTCATTATACCGTTTATACCCTGTGTATTCGAACACCCAAATGCCTTAACATACTAGACCTAGAATTTAAACAAGCCCGTTTTACCACTTATTGATGTGTCTAAAGTCTGATGAATGAGTGTCAAACGGTGTAGATTCTGATAAAACACCGTTTTATTGTAGCATCTGATCTGAGTGGACACTGCTTTCCCAGCATATCCGTCCGACTATTGAAAGTAGATACAGTATGAGAACAGATTCTTGCCTTTGAGCAAAGGGAGGAGCTAAAACAATTTTGTTCAGTTATCTACCTTGAAGATATATCTGGTCCTTTTAAGCCAACTGTAGCATTAAAAAATTTCGTGCATTCGTTGCAGCGATTAAAATGCAACATCCTGAAGGCAACAGGACACAAACGGGTCTCGGTTAAATTAACCAGAAACCACTTCATTTATATAATTTACCGGAGGCTTTAGAGCGAAGACGGCTGATCCTTAGATATTTGTGATAGTGGCGGGCAATTTCAGCTGAGCAAATTATTCTTACCCGAGTCATAATTCATGAATTTAATTGTGCAAATATTAATAGTACGGACTCCAGTACTTAATTTTTTGTTAACCTAGCATCGGAAAGATATACGATTTATTTCGATATAGGAAGAGAGCCTGGACATGTCTGTATATAAAACTACTGTATCACGATATGCATGTATGCATTAATTGCATTTCTCGAAAACTTGCACGCTTCTATGGAAGCTCAGTGGATGCTAAACAAATTCTTAATGTACCAAACCTTGTGTATAAAAAGCATAAAAAGAAAGAAAAGTGCTCAAAACAGAAAGCAGATTATGCAAACATGACGTCATTAGTGACACCTCGGTTGTTTTCCACATTTAAGGGAGAGTACCCTGTTTTCCTGTCTGACATCATTTTTTTTTTAAATTTCGCAAGCAAACTACGTTTCAAATAAAATTTCTACCGTTTTCTACAGCCTTTATTAAAAAATATGCAGAAAAAGATTAACACAAAAAAAAAAAAAAAAAAAAAAAAAAATGTTCAATTTTTGGTCCAAAATGGCTGTAAAATAAACCTGTAAGAAAACGTTAGATTGAAAAAATTATGACACCATTTTAATGTCACATTTTAAATTTTTGGAATGGAGGTGATGTAATGTCTGGAGAGTTTACCCTCACCCGGGTGAGGTAAGTCGAATCTGGCATTACAGTGCGTTTCTATGCAGCGGTGATAGCTACAAGTGTCAAACATTGCACCGTAATTGTCCTCGACATACTCTTCAAGCATGCTTTTTGACGCGGTGCCCTTGACCATTTTTCGCACTTCGGTGTTTTTGCTGTGATTTTACGGGGAGTTTAGCATCAAAGTGAGTTTCTCTAAAGCGAAGATAGCTGTTTCAAACCTTGCATAATTAATGTCCTCGAACGCACAATGACCCAGTGGCCTCGACCTAGGTTTCGCACTCCAGTGTTTTTTAAAAAATTTATGTCGATGTCGCATTTAAGTGCGTTTCTCTTAAGCGGTGATAGCTGCGAGTGTAAAACCTTGCGTAGTAATTGTCCTAGACATACTCTTCAAGCATGCACTATGACCCTGTACTGTTGGCCTAGATTTTGCGCTCCAGTGACTTTGTCAGGATTTTACGTCGAGTCTAGCATTACAGTATGTTTCTCAGTAGCGGTGACAGCTGCCAGTGTCAAAAAAAGGTAAAGAGAAAAGTCCAGGAAGTGCCACAATCACAAACCGCAGCCCTTCCCAGACCCCAAGAGGAAGAGGAAACCGACAAATCCAAACAAGCACAAATCAAACAAACGTACGAAAAGCACTAAGATTAGCTCTCTCTTCCCCAAACATTGCATAGTAATTGTCCTTGACAAACTCTTCAAGCATACACTATGACACGGTTCCGCTGACCTATATTTCGCGATCCATTGACTTTGCCCAATGCAGGTGCGACATCGACTTCCGTGAAATTCTTGTTTAAATCGGTATTTGTATTAAACCGTATTTACTCCAAGTGTTGGGACACCTTATCTACGTATCATATTTGTCTTAACATTTTAAATAGTCCATTCTACTACCTCTTGATGCGTCTAAAATATTGCTGTATGTATGGAAGCCAGTGCAGATCTAGTGCACACACTATTGTAACGACGGCGGAAACGATGGG
This sequence comes from Anodontia alba, assembly GCA_964016985.1. Classification (NCBI taxonomy): domain Eukaryota; kingdom Metazoa; phylum Mollusca; class Bivalvia; order Lucinida; family Lucinidae; genus Anodontia; species Anodontia alba. The sequence goes on from OZ024824.1 coordinate 58,896,024, forward strand.
ATCTGTAAAAAATGTGCCTAGTATATTCATCCCCCTTAACATGTGGTCTCTGGACAGAATTCATACACGTTCAAGCTGGTAAACACATCGTACTGGCGGTTTTCTACCTTAGGTCCTGGGCATAATGTATTGTTTTCAGATTACCACTAAACCCGGGGATCCATTGCCGTCTCTGGTGTTCCTCCAGAACTTAACAATCCCAATACTAATGGTTCTTACGGTAATTACTTTCTCACCTCTAAAACCACTCCTTGAAAATGAGTAAAACCTGTCTAAATGACACAAATCTTATGCACATTGCTTGATGAACATACATTAAACAGTCTTGAGATTTCTTGCTACGCATCTTTTTTCTTCTTTCTTTATTATTGTACGTTTGGTTGTGCAAATGTAAGAATGTTGGACTGACAGGATAAATGTAAACTAAGAGTCGTCTCTCTTGGAAGCGTATTCGTTTACCTTCCCAACAATTACGGATACACTTGTGAAATGTTATATGCTTTTGACATTTTTTTCTTTGTTTGATTTGGTTTTACGGTCCAGTTAAAACTGTTAGGATCTTGTCGGGCTGGTCAGGTAATCTACTCATCATACCATATCAGCGCGCTAAGTTTCAAGGCCCAACATAAGCTCTAATAGTTTCGAGATATCTCACTGACAAGATTTCATTATCATAACATTACCAGGGCATAACTCCATAAAATTCAGTTAATCCGGTAATCGACTCATCATTCCGAATCAGCATACCCAATTGCAACAGAATAAAGTAATAATCGTACTTATTTTTTTGCAGTTCAGAAATGTTGCCTCATGGTCTTTCCCAAATTGTCTTGTAGTTTTATCTGTCTCAAATGTAAATTCCTTCAGAAAAACATCTGAACCCGAGTTTATGATGAATTGGAATAAATTTAGAAGAATAGGAAGAAAGATTGTTTTTAAAACTGATTTCAAACTATTTAAACCAATATGAAAGTATAGTCTAATATGTCGATGTTATCCGGTGTTCAGGTTAACTACTTATGTGTTTTCTTTAACCTTTACCACTCTATGGACGAATTCAGGAGATGACAAATTGGTATTTTTTTCTTATTTTTCCCAGAAGACAACCTACTTTTATGCTAATCATCTACTGCAGCAACGGTCACATTTGCACCTCGCCTGTAGAAACGGTATGTGGGCGATATGTTAGAAGTCATTAAAAAAGACAAGTAAACACACAACACCTACATCAGGCTCACGCCACTTGGAGCATCAAACGGTCATATTATATAAAGAGAAAAAGGAAGGAAAATACCCAAGATACACTGATACAGAACGGTGGGACAGTGACATCGTTGGTTAACCGTATATCAACTCACATGGACCAATTACTAAATATGTATTTTTTCGGTGGGTGCGGAGAAAAAGGAGAGGAAAGAAGAGGTTGTGCATATAAAATATGCAAATAAGACATGTGGGTATCGTGATGGCCGATAGAAATAGTGAAAGACTAAATAAAGAAAAGAAAACTGGAAAGGGAATGAAAAACCTTAAAACTTACAAGGACAAATCCAAAGGCTGTGTTGTTATTCCATATGTCGAAGGTTTATCGGAAAACATTGACAGGGTAATGAAAAATACTAAGGTTGGCACAATTAATCGGACAATCGATTAATTAATCGATAAATTCTACAAAAATGATTATCATTACTGATTTGCTAACAATCGATCATTTGATTTCTGTGTTTGTTACTTTACCGTATTTACCCTTAGTATGCAGACACCTCAACTCCTTACCGTACTTAATCTAAAATTTGAACAAGTTTACTACCCACTGTTGTGTCTAAAAATAGCTAGATCAGGGTCTACACTATTTGCTCAGGCCTGTCTGACCAAATACAAACAATAAAGTATAACAAATGTTGTCATGCTCAGACAGGTAAAAATACGACCAAATCTTCAGTGATTACTAATCGATTATCGATCATAATAGCAGGACTGATAATCGATTATCTTTTCAGCTCCGATTAGCCAGCCTTAAAAAATATGGTATATCAGTAGTTATGCGACCATATTACACGCTGAGGAAGGCCTTAGTCCATCACAAAGACAAAGTGGAAAAGGAAAATACCGGTGATGTCAGGTAAGAATCCCGTGCCATATCATAAATTAAAATCCATAGGTGAAAAGGGCATCAGAAAGATTCCATAACTGCATCACAGGTATACACCAGATGGGAGCTAAAGTAATCTGAAACATGTTTTAACAAAAGTGCAGTGACAGATCACGGTTAGACTTAGCTAACCATGTCATTGATTGGGAGGAAGAAAAAGTAGTTTACAGGGAAAATAATGACACACTCAGACAAGGCAAAGAAGCAACTGTAAAGCACAAATATTTGGCGTTAACTTTATTTCTTTATTTTGGCGCTATTCATGGCCCAGATACAAACAACCAAAGTAAAAAATACCACCATTATATATATATATATATATATATATATATATATATATATATATATATATATATATATATATATATATATATATATATATATGCCCGTTTTAATCTCTTGGAAATACACTACTTTCTGATCAAATCAACACACATATATATCCGTTTTAATCTCTTGGAAATAAAATACACTACTTTCTGATCCTGTCCAACACGCGTATCCTGTCCACTCAAATGTAACGTAGATCAATTACCTTGATTGCTTTCTAGAATGCGACAGAATGCTTGAAATATAAAGCCACTTTAATTAGGACTATTTATATCAACAACTGCTAATGTATTCTTGACGATTGATCATATCTTTCACTTTAGCTTTGTCTCTAGGTAACAAGAGATCAATTACAAAGAGCACGTGTTCTCCGTTCCAGAGATGTTCATGCATTACCAGCAATTAGGGACGTTGTTTTCGGAAAATACTCCAATTTGGACATAGCGATATTAGACATTCATTAACTCAACGCATCATTCACCAACACGATAATGGCGGAAGTACATTGCGGTTAATATGTATTTCAAAGATCATTTGTTTTCATCCTTCGTGTTTCATGTTAAATGATGTGCATGGGATTTAGTCCATATTAATACAGAAATTATTTGAATAAGTGTCATGAATTATTCCCCTTTACACAGTCTTCCTTCGTTTTAGAATAGTGAAGAAAATAACTAGGTACAGCCATAATGACAGAACAAATGACACGAAAAGGACATGTAAACAAACAACGACGGATAGCACACACATAAAACAATTAATTGCTAAGCAACCAGTTTCCCCTTCCCTAACGAGGTGATCGCAACGCTAGACAGAACTAACCAAGCACAACGATCAGACAGAAGTTATTTGTATAATTGCCATGCAACCATTCAAGGTAAAAAAAGCTAATATACATTTCCTTTTTTCTTGGAAATGGTAAACGCATTTATCCATACCTTTATTTCCGAAATATAATATCGGACACTGTGTCATACAGTGTGGGGAATCCACGTGACCAAATGACTAGGTACACGAAATGTGTTATTTCTTTTTAGCTCCGCATAAGGTAGGATTTTTTAGAATATCTGTATTCATACCAAATGGAATTTGTTAAAATAAAGCGCAGAGTACGCGGAAAATCAAGGTCTTTCTGGTGGTGTAAGCGCTATTCTGCGATCTGGTCTAATTCTCGAGAACATTCGAAGAATGTTTTTGCTGTCATTCTGGGCCACCGGGACAATGTACATGAATTTTGACGAAAACATTCTCCGAATGTTCTCGAGAATCAGAACAGATTGCAGAATAGCGCTTAAACCACCAGAAAGAGCTTGATTTTCCGCGTACTCTACGTTTTATTTAAACAAATTCCATCAGGTATAAATCGAGATATTCTAAAACATCATCGCTGATGCGGGGCTAAAAATAGTAGCAACTTGTGTGCACCTAGCCATTTGGTCATGTGGATTCCCCACATTGTATATAGAGACTATGAGAAAATTGGGTTTGAAAAAAGGAATTGAAATAACAATTAAAGGACATCTTATATAATATATGAGCCGGTGCCTAGCGTTTCCTACAAAATTGCAAGTGCGTACAGCAAAGACTCATATCAGCCTGTGCATCCGCGCAGAGTGCTCAGTCTTCGCTGTCTGCCTGAAGACGCACTGGGTCCTTAGCTACCCACAGAGTGCCATGTAAAGACTGATCAGACCGCGCGCATGCTGGGCGCATATGCAAGCTTGTAGGATATGCTGTGACTCAGCTCAAATCATATATGTGCAAAGCACGAAAAAGACCCTTATGAAATTGGCGGACAATACAGCCCCAGATCAGCCTGCGCATATTGTCCGCTTACATAATCAATGGATACTGTGGTATATGTCGACGAACAGAGAATGCTCAGATCAGATTACACGGATGCGTATGATGATCTGGACCTACGTACGTCCGAAAACTGTATAAAGGCCTTTTCGTGCGTTGCACATCATACGTATGCCGTAAATATTTGCATTACGAAAACACGCCTATTCAAATATATAGACAATTTCACCATCAAAAACTGAAAATTTTCCGATAAAAAAAACTCTGAAATTTTTTCAAATTTCTGCTCAAAATATAGATTGTGGGTACTCGTTAGAACCGCCTCGCCGAGGCGGTTTTAACGAGTACCCACAATCTATGTTTTGAGCAGAAATAAGAAAACTAATGTATACCCCTGTAAACTCCAGTTTTACTATATAAAAGTGGGGTTTGAGGGGGTCAAAATTATATAGGCATGTTTTCGTGATGGATACGGTAACCATTTTCACAAGGATGCCGTAACATTTATCATTTGAACAGTGTTACACTTTCCATTACTCTTCATGAACAGACTCAATAAAAACGCTAGGAATTTTCTCCAAAATGGAAACTATCTCCTGATCGGGGGAATTATCCTGATCGAGTGAATTTTACCTATTCTACGTGTGTGAAATTGTCTCTTGAAGAGGAGAATTTCTTCTGATAATACGAATTAGCTATATAGCAGTCTAGTTTGGCGCTTTCTGCGCAAAAGCAGAAGCAAAAGCGCACTTTGAAATTACCGCCATTTGAAAGAAGAGAAAAAATTGCGGAGACGAATCCAGGGGTCTAAAAGGTTTCACCGAAGCATTTGTGTGTTATAACAGACGGAAAACGATGGGACCTATTTTTTCTTACCGTTTTTTCTTACATTTCATCGCCGAACAAAACCCTAATGACAAAAAATGCACATTTGTATTTCTTCTTTACATCAATCTGTACAGAGGCCGCCATATCGGAAACACAGTGAGGACGTATGGAATAGAATGGAATAGAATTTGTTGCACTTAGTAACACATAATGTGGCACCATGCATGCATGGGCAGTGAAGAACAGCATTGATTTGATTGTTTGACATCATGTTCACAAATCTATACAATTAAAAACCCAGAGAACCCCATGCACTTAACATAGGGATATTGAAGATTTTACATGGCTACATAGGGTCACTGTTGAGGCGTATTTAGCCGAAAGCATGTGGTATGGCCCATTTAAATTCTTATGAACTTGTTCATAGATTTAAAAGGACACTCGTTACAGCTTTTTAGTTACATTCTTTTATTAATAATGGTCTGAGGCACATATTGTGTGTTTGTTTGAGTTGAGGTTTTACGGCCCAGTCAACCCAGTAGGGTCATGTCTAGCGCGGTCAGTTTACCTAACCACACTTTTACAGGGACGATAGCGTTTTTCTTGCCCGTTTACGCGTTTGGGGTGCGTTTTGAAATCGTTGTATAACGTTTGCGTTTCGACAACGTTTCTAGCGTTTCATATCGTTTCGGCCAATCAAATTACAGAGCAAAGCGTTTCATGCAAACGCTAAATTTGCACATGCGCACTGAAGAGCTACGAACGTTTATCGAAACGCTTTTCACCGTTTCGGCCAATCATCTGGCCTTATCGGAAATGCTGTTTTCCGTTTCGGCCAATCATTTGACCGTTTGGCACCGTTTGTATGTATAGACCAATCGAATAATAAATACCTGTTGGACCGTATTAAATCATGTCTTTACAACTAAGTTTACGTATAAAAATTGCATTTATTTTATTGTATTTTCTTTCTCTCTCTTTTTTTTTTATAAAACAATTATAATTGATATAATTTCGTATTTTCAAAAGAATTAACGTGATTGATTATTATATTTTGTGAAGCCTAATATTTCCCACTACAATGATGATAATCATTTTCTTTTGACAATTAAATGTTTGAGCGCGTAGTGCTCGGTATAAAATTTTAAGCAGATGACATTTTGAAATTGTTGTTTGTTTTTTTTTTCTCTGATTTATTGAATCATATTAAAACCACGTTTTTTTACAAATAGATTATATTTATCTACGTTTTTTTGCTGTTTTTTTTTTTTTTTTGGTCATTTTCTGTACTTTTTTTTTTATTATTATTTTTTTGCTAAAACATATTTTATTGTTTAATTGAGATAATTTTCTATTTTCAAAAGAATTATTATATTTTGTGAAGCCCAATATTATTATCACACCACAATCAACTTGTTTTGACAGATAAATGTTTTAAGGCTTATAAGTACACTGTATAAAATTTTCAGCAGATGACATTTTGAAGTATTTTTCTTCTGTTACCTTGAAAAAGGTGTCGGCATTTCATACATATTATCTCCACAGGATATGACTTCCTATGCAAATTGTCTTCAGTCGGGATCAGTAATTTGCGTGAAATGTCAAAACCTGTTTTATGGGAGAAAATAAGAAAACAGTTCATGAATTTATCATATGCTGAGTTAGCCCAGAGAGTGATAAAGGTTCAACTGGAGAACGAATCGTTGACATACTGCATTTTGTTGGCGATATGTGTAGATTCAGAAGATCAGAATTCGCGGAAATGCCGGTTTATCTTGGTCTAAGGTGGTCTCAAATACCATAAGGTCGTTTCACATTTCTTTTCGAAGGGGCTCAAATATATATTCAACCAGATCACCTTCGCAGCGTGATCAAGATCAAAGATTTTCGTTCTGCACCAAACTGAACTACGTCAAACCTGTGGATTGCTATTATTGTTTTGAGTAATATTCTTTTTTTTAAAAAATTAAATGTGCACTGACGTTTAGACAAATAGTGCTGGAACAGATGACCTGCATTATTGAAATATATTGCTAGAATTAAGTATCATCAATATCTCGGACCTAATAGTGTATATTGGGTCCATGTCAATATTAATCCTTTCATTAGATCTTTACCAAGTGAAAATCTCCCTCTGAGCATACGTATTACTCAGATCAGAGTGCGTGACGCAGTCTAGTGCATAATGGTGTCCACTCAGTTCACTGATTAGGTATTAATAGTATAAAATACTGTGATACATGAATTGCACAGTATCCAACTTATACACAGACTGATCAGATTTATAAAATGTAAAAAGGTTCATTTTTACTTGTTTGGACCATTATTTTTCAAATACGATGCACTGTGCACATCGGAACAATTAAGTGGTCAGTCGGCGAATAACTTGCTGGAGGGCTTTCGTGAAAGTGTATATTTCCACTATGAAAACATTTTTGGTATGATAATGCAAAGCTGTTAACCCTTTAGCACGCTATATTTAGCAATATTTAAATAGTAGAAGACGACGTGCTGGATAAACAGATCCACTAAATGCAACAAATGTGTGGACGAGTAGCAATTACCCAGATCAGAATGCGCGGATGCACATTCTAATCTAGAATTTTGCATACTGCAAGCTATAATTAAATGTTAGAAGACGATGCGCTGGAGTAACAGCAGATCATATCGAATAAAAAAAAAACAACAAAAAACAAAAAAAAAAAAAAAACAATGTACAGACGATCTGCAACGAATCAGATCAAAATGCATGGAGTTTGCATACTGCCAGGTATACTTAAATATTAGACTAATTTAGCCTGGCATACCTAAAATCGAAATTAGAATCTTCCAATATATAGTGTGGGTGAGTTCATTCAGTCTACAATAAGTTAAATGTTAGAAGATGATGTGCCAAACTATTGGCAAATCGTATCGAATAAGACATTGTACAGATGAGCATAAACGAACCAGATCAGAATGCGCGGATGCCCTATATTTTTCATATGGTGGCCAAACTTCCCAACATCCAGCATAAAATATCTTGGGATGTGGATGATCTACTTAAAATGTGTTAAATTAGTTTATACTAACACGCTTGTGCATTATCACATCGTCACACACACACACACACACACACACACACACACACACACACACACACACACACACACACACACACACACACACACACACACACAAAACAAATGCGTTGTCTATGTCCCAAATCTTTTAATATGTTGTTAACTTCTTTCAATCTTTGTTTTTTCCAGTGACTCACATGGCGTCAAGGTTATTTTTCATTTTCTACAGTGAAAATTTAAAATTGAACAAAATAATTTAAAATCACCATAGGAATATTTGAGCTTTGCTTTGATTTTTGTTTTCTGTGGACTGCAAAGCTTTTCAACTATGGATTTCACCGGCCAGTAGATTTAGGATAGTCTGAAATGAGATGAATGACAGGTATTATCAAATTATTGGCACGTCTTATCAGGTGAATGACATGTCATATCAGATACTATAATAGGACTTCGCAGGATTATTAAAAAAAAAGTAAAAAAAGAACACTGAAAATATTAAGAAGTAAGTATATTTTTTTAACACATTTGGAATGTCAAAATGCAATGCAAAATAATCCTTTTCAGTCATTTTTTTACAACGCTTATCACTCTGGGTAATATTTTCAGCAGACGACATTTATAAACTATCACAAATTTTCGTTTGAAAAATGCTAATAAATGAGATATTGAAGAAACCATTTAGGACACATATGTGTAAAAGACAACATATATGTAGATATAAAATGTTTTAAAATGGGGTAAATAAAACTAATGCTACTGAAGGTAATGTTACAAACGAAATTATTCAGATATGTTGAAGTCCAAAAAAATGGATACCTGCTTATCATACTTTATTGTTATTATTATTTTTATTATTATTTACATGAATGACAATGAAAGCTTAAAATCAATCATATTTATAGCTGAAACCTGTGCAATCCACACAGAGTGATAAATATATTCCCTAGCCACTGTCAACTTGATTTATGCATCAAAATCTCAATACGTGTTTGATTATGGATAAGAAAGAAAGAAAGAAAGAAAGAAAGAAAGAAAGAAAGAAAGAAAAAAGAAAGAAAGAAAGAAAGAAAAAGAATATCTTTGGATATTATATAAATTATGAATTAAAATTTTTCTGGAAATTAATAAATTGATTTTTTTTTTCACAAAAAAAGTACTTAGAAATTTCATTCCAAATTTAAGAAATTAACAAAGATACACTTATGAAATTTCTATCCAAATATAAATGAAGAATAATATGACTTCCATTATGTCTGGTGTTGTCTAAATTACAAATAAACAAGCAATAAATCCGTTAATACTTCATGAGTTTTTTTCTCATCCAATCAGAAATAAGCCGAAAAAAGACTTGGAGGTGCACCTGCATGTCATTAAATTTCCAATAAACAGTACATGGAATGAGCATTTCCTGTATCTCATCCTCCTTAAGCAATACATAGGCTAATATGTTACATTTGAAAGATCAAAAGATTAAATTTAGAACAAAAGGAAATAGTATAATAAATAAATAAAAAAATGTAAATGAAATTGGAAAATATCATGATATTATACACATTAATTACTCCAGATTCATGTAGCATAGTGTATTTGATGATAATTAATATAAGTCTTCATTTCCCCACTAAAATAATTTTGTTATGGATATTTATTAGAATTGTCTCACTGAGACAAAATATTACAAAAACCCAATCTTGAAAGGGGAACTCCCGTATACGGTAATAGAGTGAAATGTCTGCAAAACCGTGACTTGAATAGTTATTATAATTTAGTGAAACTGAAGAAAAAAAAAAAAAAAGATCTTAAATAACTTGTCCGCGGGGTTTTGATTGACTGAAGATGCAAACGATAAAACGTTTGCAACCAGACAGGGTTTCTATGACAGCGTTTTCCGAACGCTATTTTGATTGGCTAATATTCGAAACGCTTGAAACGTTTCAAAAACGATGATCTGATTGGCTAAAACCGCAAACGATCGTTTAAGCGTGGTCCAAACGCTGCGTTTCCAAATCGTTAATAAGCGTTTCGCATGCGTTTCCGTGGACAAGAAAAACGCTATCGCCACTGTACTAGGCAGGCTTAGTCCTTAAGCGATTAGCCAGTATTGTGCACAGTCTTTCACCAGAAACTGACAACTGCCCTTCTTGAATCAGCGGAAGGGAGAGAATGACCGCAGAAAATACTTCATGACTAATCTCCACGAAATAATGTTGCCGACCTCAGCGGGGACTGTACCCACGACCTCCTAGTCTCCAGTCGGCTACGCATCCAAACGGTACTTGTAGACATGTACCGATAGGAACACAAAGAAAAAAAACATAAGTCAGTAGGCTATTTTATTTACTATTCATAATTTCAGAAATCATGGCTGATCACCAATACAACACAATTCCACCAATATCAGAAAAAAAAGTAAGACAAAAGTCCAGGGAGTGCCACAATCACAAACCGCAGCCCTTCCCAGACCCCAAGAGGAAGAGGAAACCGACACATCCAAACATGCACAAATCGAACAAACGTACGAAAAGCACTAAGATTAGCTTTCTCTTCCCCAAGCCAGGTAATCGCAATACTAAAAGGACTGAAAAACACAAAAACAAAATGACACACGGAAAGACATACAACAAATCGCCTCGTAGAATAAACCACAAAGCAACAAAGAGTAAGACTAACACCGGGACCACCGCCTTAGAACGGTCAGTAGAGTAAACCACCGGGGGGTTTAAAGCACTTTTATAGCTAGCTAACTTCACCCTGGGTCCCGATGCTACTCTTAATACAGAAACACATAAGAATTTGGTTCGCATAAAGGCTCCCAACTCAGTCAATGCATCAAAGCGAAAACACAAAAAATCAAATAAATCATTATAATAAACTGGAGCTGGTGTTTGTAAAACACTATGCACCCAACTGCCTGACTCTATTATTGCTTGACTCCAACACTGCTTGCCCATGACGGTAACAACAGTACAAATAGATGAGATTTCAATGTTATTTTATCAAAGGGAAATAACTCTAAAATAAGAGATAATTGGGAGAAGAAAAATAAATACGGGTCGCCTATTTTTTCATGAATCAAAATATGAAATTTGAAAACATTAGCATACGTGTCTAAACTTATGCTATACACAATAAAGCAACGACATTAAATGGCCAGAAATTGTGAAGGGCCATAACTCCAACATTTCATTTAATTGTTTTAAAATTTAATCAGGTGATCTCCTTCTCAATCCCAATCAGTATACCAAATATCATGGCTCTGGCTTAAATATTTTTTGAGATATCTTGCTGACAAGGTCAAAATGCCTAGAACTACAAAGGGCAATAACTATGTCAATTTTTCACGGAATTCCCTAAAAAAAATCAGGTAATCTCCATATCATCCCCAGTCAGCATATAATATTTCAAGACCCTAGCTTAAGTACTTTTTGAGACATCTTGCTGACAAGGTCAAAATGCGCAGAACCGCAAAGAGCCGTAACTTTATCAATATTTTCACGGAATTCTCTCAAAATATAATCCGGTAATTTACACATCATTCCCACTCACTATATTGAATTTCAAGAACCCAGCTTAAATACTTTTCAAGATAGCTAGCTCACAAGATTTAATTCTGATTTTTTTTTAAAGGAGCATAACTCTAAACAAACATACTGGACAAGGAAAAAAATATGAGTCAGCTATTTTTTCATTGGGAACCCAAATATAAAATTTCAAAACCCTAGCATGCAGGGTTCTTAAGATATGGCATGCATAAAAAAAGCTTGACGAACGGACAAACGGACAGCGGACAAACGAAGGCAAAATAATATGCCGCATCAATTTCATTCGAAACTGGGGGCATAATCAGGTCATCTACTCATCACTACCAATCTATTCATAAAGTTTCAAGGCTCCAGCTTCAATAGTTTTTAGATATTTTGCTGACAAGGGAAACATGTCCAAATTTACAAAGGGCCATTACTTACGAAGTATTTTTCAGAATTTACACAAAAGTTAATCAGGTCATCTACTAATCATTACCAATCAATTCACCAAGTTTCAAGTCTCTAGCTTTAACGGTTTTTGAGATATTTTGCTGGCAAGATAAAATGTCAAAAATTACAAAGGGCCATAACTCAATAAGTATTTTTCAAAATTTTCTTCAAAAATTAATCAGGTTGTCTACTCATCACTACCAGTCTATTCATCAAGTTTCAACTCATGAAGTATTTTTTAGAATTTCTTCAAAAGTTAATCAGGTCATCTACTTATCACTATAAATCCATTTATTACGTTTGATGGCTCTAGCTCTAATAGTTCTTGAGATATTTTGCTGACAAGGTAAAAATGCCCAAAATTACAAAAGGCCATAACTCAAGAAAGATTTTTCAAAATTTTCTTCAAAAATTAATCCGGTTGTCTTCTCATCACTACCAGTCTATTCATCAAGTTTCAAGGCTCTAGCTCCAACAGTTTTTGAGATATTTTGCTGACAAAGTAAAATTGCCCAAAATTACAAAGGGCCATAACTCATGAAGTATTTTTCAGAATTTCTTCAAAAGTTAATCAGATCATCTACTCATCACTACAAATCCATTTACTATGTTTCAAGGCTCTAGCTTTAACAGTTTTTAAGATATTTTGCTGACAAGGTAAAAATGCCCAAAATTACAAAGGGGCATAGCTCAAGAAGAATATTTCAAAATTCTTCATAAGTTAATCAGGTTGTCCACTGAGACTATTTATCAAGCTTCAAGGCTCAAGCTTCAATATTTCTTGAGGTTTTTAGCTGACAAGGTAAAATACCCAAAATTACAAAGGGACATAACTCATGAAGTATTTTTCAGAATTTCTTCACAAGTTAATCAGGTCATCTAATCATCACTTCAAATCCATTTACTAAGTTTCAAGGCTCTAGCTCTAACATATTTTGAGATATTTTGCTGACAATGTAAAATGCCCAAAATTACAAAGGGCCATAACTCAAGAAGTATTTTTCAAAATTTCTTCAAAAGTTAATCAGGTTGTCTACTCATCACTACCAGTCTATTCATCAAGTTTCAAAGCTCTAGCTCCAACGGTTTTTGAGAATATTTTGCTGACAAGGTAAAAATGCCCAAAAATTCAAAGGGCCCTAACTCATGAAGTATTTTTTTTCAGATTTTCTTCAAAAGTTAATCAGGTCATCTACATATCACTACAAATCCATTTACAAAGATTCAAGGATCTAGCTCAACTCGTTTGTAAGATATTTTGCTGACAAAGTATAAATGCCCAAAATTACTAAGGGCCATAGCTCGAGAAGTATTTTTTTTTTAAATTTCTTCAAAAGTTAATCAGGTTGTCTACTCATCTCTACCAGTCTATTTATCAAGTTTCAAGGCTCTAGCTTCAATTGTTTTTGAGATATTTTGCTGACAAGATTGCATCCATATTTTTTCAAAGGGCCATAACTCAGAAAAGGGGCATGATCCTGTCAAGAAAAAAAAATACATGTCAGGTATTTTTCCATGAGGAATCCATATAAGAAATTTCAAAACAGTAGCATTCACAGTTCTAAAGTTATGCAATGCATCAAAAAGCGTCACGAACGGACGGACGGACGGACGGACGGACGGACGAACAACCCAGAAGCAATATGCCTCTCCACTTTCTTTGAAGTTGGGGGCATAACAAAGACGAGTAACTCTAGAAGAACCCATATCTGAAGTGGTATGGTTAAAATTTTTCACATTCTTATAATATGAACTTGAGCCTGGGTGCAACAATTCCCACAATTTTCATGAGCATCCAGCCAATACTCAAATCAGCCTGTGCATTCACACAATCCTAGCAGAGTCTTTGCAGTGTGCTCTATGGATAAATAAGTACCAAAGCCATCTTCATGCTATCAGTGAAGACTATGATCAGATTTCGCAGATTAACAGGCTATGAACATTATAGGAATTGTTGTGCCCCAGCTAACTTTACTCCTTAAAGTGCCACGATAGTTTCATGAGAATACAACAATCATCTCATTCTCACATTAAGCCGTTAAAAAGACAACGCATAGATGACAAAAATCCTGTCACTGGTGCGAATCAAACCCCGGGACACCTGGGTGAAAATCCATTGCTCTAACCACTGAGCCAAAGAATGGACTCACAGACGCAATTGTCAGAGATTGAATATACTGATACAAAGTATGGTACCAATGTAGAGACCCGAGGAGAGGAGTTATCGTCAGTAATACTCCCCTTATCTAAAGGAAATCTTCATTTATGATAACATCATTTTTATCTCATGTGTGAAAAACAAGATATGATTTACTAAGAGAATATCTATCCTAGATATTTGGAAATTTTGAATTCTTGAAATGCCATAGTTTTTATGCTTTATTTCATGTTACTCATTGGAAAACAGTGTATACCCTGATCAGACTGCTTCTTGTTAAGACTGAAGCAGCAAATGAAACCTGGATCTACACTGGATCCTGTCATTTGATTTATCATATAATGTCACTGTTATTCAGTAGCTAACGTCAGCACATAAAAATCGTATGGCCACACGTTTAATAACACTTAGGAGCGAAGATGTAACCTCGTTGACGACGTCTGTGACAAACATTTTCTTCTTGAAATACTGTTCATTTTGAAAGCGACAAAATCCACTTTTAAATGGTCATATGATAAGTAGAATCTTACACTCATGTTCATTTGATATGAAATTTTTGAAACTCGATAAAGGCGCGTTTCATAAGAAATGAACATGAGTGTAAGATCCTCTGTTTCTATGGTGTCCAAATACATAAGAGTAAATACAGTACTGACTTGCTAAACTTAGAAAAAAAAAAAAAAAAAAAAAAAAACTTATACAGGCCTCAACAGTTTCGACATCTTCCATAGACGAGATTGAAGCTGCGGATATTGATCTGTGCTAGACCCTACTGGTGAGAACATCCATCTACTTTATAGCACGGTTGTTGGGTTAAAGCATAAACCCTGTTACTTAAACAACCATGTAACGATGTTTTATAAAAAAAAAAAAAAAAAAAAAACCCTTGTCATTTTTCTATATAACCAATACATTTTGGGACACTCATTTGAGTTTGAATGTTTATATCCATATTCATACTACAACGAACTGTGTTATAAAGAGGCTAATGTGTACAATTTTCCACTCTACCATTATTTGATATTAACACATACAGGAATCAACTAAGGAATTGTCTACCTCATATTCAACAGATCAGCTCATGATGTTTATACCATGCACAGGTGTCAAAAAACATACTCTTTCATCCAATTACTTCAAAATGAACACTAAAATAACACCATGACTTCATAATTCAGATTGTATGTATTTTTAAATAGGTATTTTTTAAAAGCTCATTTTTTGAATTAAAACATTCCAAATATTCTATATGCAAAATGGTGCCAGTGAAATCTATTTTAAATAGGCAAATAGACACCACAAAAGACCAGTCTCGGAAGATTACATTCAAGACAAGACCAGCAGACAGAAGTCATTCTCGAAGCGACTGAAGACATTTACAGGTATCCTATCAACTTTAAACTGTACCTCTTACTAGAAAATATATGAATGACTGGTTTAATCAAACTTGTGTTTAATATACAAATTACAGATCCGTTAAACAAGATTGTGCTGTCATATGTATTTGATTATCTGATTTGCAATTTTGTATGCAACATTTCTTGGAAATTTAATAAACAAAAAATTGATAAATCACAATTCAATTGTATTTACCTGCATAAAATCAATCAGCTTGACGTATGTCTTTACATTGTCACCTTGGGACATTTCAACTGTCTTCCTGTATAGAGTTAAAATTTCTATGTACGTTGCTTTGCTTTTACCCTTAACCGTGCGATAATAGACTTCTTCAAGAAGTTTACTATCAGATAAGCCATCTAGCTTTAAAAATATTTCTCTCTCAATTTCACGAATAGGCTTGCTTTCTAAGGAGGCCTTCCGAATGGACTCTGATTTAGATACTGGTATTGCATTTGATAACTGACTTTCACCATTTATGAAAGCTTTAAGGTAGTTCTTTTGGAGGATTTGGGATTCTGCAATTTTTCTGAGAGAACCATTTTTTGGTTAAGTGACACATGCTGGCAATGGTCTTTTGGTGTCAGAAGATACTGCTTATTCCTCAATAACTCCCTGACTGAGATAATTTCCTGATTTTTTAACGCGTGACAATATAGTGACTTTGCTATTCCCATCCAGGTATTGCTATTATTATCAGATTTTCCAAACATCTTAGCTTTTAACTAAAAAGTATAAAAACAAACATAATGATAAAACTAGAGCAAGTGCCCAGAGGGTCACGAATACCTCCGGCCAGCGCCATTTCTTAATTATAAACAATATTTTAAAGTCAATGAGAATGATATAAGGTAGAAATCAACGGACCATAAAATTTAGGTCAGACCCACATATAGTGTACAAGGTCAAGCTCTGAGTGACACTGATCTATCATCCCAAGTACAGCTTGTCTAGAATATATAGTCTTCAAGACATGAAGCAAAATTACTGGAACATAAAAATATAGGTCAATGACCTACATGTACTTGAGAGGTCAATCTGATGTGTCACGCTGATTCATTATACCAACTATGATGTTAACGAAGTTGTCTGCAAGATGTTACATAACATCACAGGGTCATGAAATATAGGTCACAGTGACCTACTTTACTTTTAGGTCAATTGTCGGAACACACTGATTAATAATCTCAAATAATAATGTTCATACATCAAATAACAGTCAAGATATATGGCCAAAATCACTGGACCATGAAATAAAGGTCAAGGTGACCTACATTTTTTATGATGTCAATTATGATGTCACACAGAACCAATATCACAAGTATCAGATTAATCCATGAAACAGTCTTCAAAATATAAGGCAAAATTGCTGGAGCATGAAAATAAGGTCACATTGAATGGAAGACAACCCTCCCAGGTACCCTCATACCAAATATGAATATGAGTTTCTGATAAGTGGCTGCAGAGATATACATAATAATAATAATAAAAAAAACGTGTTTATAGCAGATGTTAACGGACGGATGGAAAGACGGAAGGATGGAGAGACGAACGGAACAGACGGAAATTATATACCCCGTATGCCGGGTGGGGGAAGGTATAAATATGAACCAACAAATCAGACTTATCTGATTTATGTTTCTTTACATATGCGCATGCTCGGTGTCTTATACACATTAACCTCTTTATAAGATGGTTTGTTATTACATGGTTTTGGATATAACATGGTTAGAAGAATAATCCCCAAAATGGTCATTTTTTCTGTATAATGCATACATTTTGTTTGGCTATATAATACACCTGTTTAACTAACACATATTCCAGCAACCAGGTTATGAAGAGGCTGTTGTGTATTTAAACGGGCTAGATACATGGATTCTTCTATGAGGCTACTACAAGATTCCTTTTACAAGTACATGTCTGTGTGCATGCTGTTTGCCTATGTGATATTGACCCTTTTCAAATATGCAGGCCCAAGTAAAAAAAGGTAAGAGAAAAGTCCAGGGAGTGCCACAATCACAAACCGCAGCCCTTCCCAGACCCCAAGAGGAAGAGGAAACTGACAACTCAAAACAAAAGACACATTTTCAAGTTTGTTATTGGACAATTATAGTTTGTAAGTAAAAACAAAATCAATAAAAAAAAACACAAAAAAAACAAAAAAAAACAAAAAAACAAACAAACAAACAAACAAAAACAAACAAAAAAAAAAACAACAACAAAACAGCCAGCTCATTTAATAACTACTTATCTCATATGCAAACAGAGAATGCTCAGAAGAGACTGTCAGTCTTCGCCAAAAGTGCAGGACTACCTGACAAAACTGACATTTTTTCATTTTGTCCTGCAAAATCTTTCAGTCTGTCTGACAAATGTCCTGTGAATCTCATTAAAGAAAATAATATTCTGATAACAAATATGTCTTTATTCATGCAGATACTTATCTGTCCTGCAAAAGATTACAGTCTGTCTGACAGCTGTCCTGCAAAGACTGGACTGTGCCTTTGAATTATGTTTTTATGGTGATCAAAAAGTAACATTCTCTCGTAACATGTCTCTATCACAGGGCCGCAGACTTACACCATGTGTGGCGCTAAGGTGATTCTTAAGGTGGTCAGCGAAAGTGGAAGGGTGACCAGCAAGGCATACCCTGGTCTGAACTTCAGGACCGTGAAGTAGGCCGGGGGTTCATCTGTAACACCGATGAAATCAACAAGATCAACTAGCAATGAGGGGTCACCAAAGAAGGTAGTGGTGCCTTCAGTATGTCTCAAACTGAAGAAAATCAAAAATCTTCCAGGGAAAAAACTAAATTGAGAAGAAGAAAACACCCATCAAAAATGTTTTAACAAATGCAAGATCTGCAACATTATATATAAAAGTAGGAAAGATCAGGAGTTTTTTTTGCAGAATTTGGAAAGCTAAGAGCGCAGTGGGTTGCTTGCGATGTTGATGGGTGTGACTGCTGGGTACACGTGAAATGTGCTGGCGTCAAAGTTAAATGCTTGAAGAGTTACCAAAGGTTGTATTTCTTTGTCCAAAACACACAAGTAAATAAACACATATCACATGTTTTGAGCCAGGATAAAAGTAGGAGTTTTTTGCATAAGTTGGAAAGCTAAGAGCGCAGTGGGTTGCTTGCTATGTTGCTGGCTGTGACTGCTGGGTACACATGAAATGTGGTGGCGTCAAAGTTGAATGCTTGAAAGAATTACCAAAGGTTGAATTTCTTTGTCCAAAACACACCAGTAAATAAATACAGATCACATTTTTTGAGCCAGGACACATGATAATGGTTCTTTTCTTCATCTGTAAACACATTCAATAATACATGTATACGAAAAGCAAAGGCTCTGGAAAGACTGCTTGGGTGGTCAGTCGCCACTGAGCCTTCATTTTCTCACATGCGAAAAGTATCATTTTTCATGTGTGATCTTATTTAAACCATTATATGAAACTCAAGTAATACTCAACTTGGTAATACCTACCGTTTTGATCCTATGTTTTCAGATATACATATATGTGCAAAAAGTGCAGACCCAGATCAAACTGTTCTTAGTGGAGCAGTCTAATCTGTGTCCTCACAGTTTGCCATTCCATATACGTCTTTTGGACACATTTCTGCGTTGTGAAATCACTCATATCAAAATTTAGGATAATTGGAGCAACATTTTCTGGTGTCTGAAATTTTAGGATTTTTTACGGACTGTTAGGTTTGTTTTTATTTATTTATGCTGTAAAACATAGGTGATGGGCACTGGTTAGAACTGCCTGTTTTTAACTGAATATATATATATATATATATATATATATATATATATATATATATATATATATATATATATATATATATATATATATATATATAGGTTATCAGAAACAGGAAATTTCACTTGCCATTGAGAGAACACGGCAACAAAAGAGAGAAGACCTACTTTCTTATAGGCCTAAATCCGAGTCGAACATTCTCCCCTTCGTGTTGACATATCAACTAGACTTGCCAAAAGTGAGGGGTATAGTCAACAAACACTGGCCCATCATTTAGTCCTCTAGCACTTTGCGCGAGATCTTTACAGAAAGGCCGACCATGGCCTACAGAAGACCCAAGAGTCTGCGAGATCTTCTTGTACGTGCCAAGCTCAAACCAGACATGCGTGATGATAAACCACTTGGGAAGACACGACCGTGCGGCAAAGCAAGATGCAAAATGATAACCCCCACGCAGATCGCGAAGTCAGCGTCTGGGGCAACAATCAAGCTTAGAGATGATTGGAAACACAAGCGGTTTGAGAGGTCTCCTGTCGCAGAACACTTCTGTTCGCCAGAACATGATTTCCTCAACCACGCCACGCTTTGTTGCTTAGACCATAACCCGGAGTGGACAGATCGAACCAGGAAAGCAAGAGAGAGCTATTGGATCCAACGTCTGAACACACCATATGGGATCAACAAGGGCGACCAGTACAGGAAATCATCGTGCCACGGTTTATGTGGAACGTTTTGTTCATGTAATTTTACGTAAGTTGGGCCCAACTGCCTTACGTACTGGTGAAAAACAGTCTGTTTGGTGTATATCCCTTTCGGTGTAAGGTTTATGTGTATTGTATACATATGGCAACAGTGGTGTTGATAGTAAAGATAAGCTTTATACGTTTTGAAGATAAGCTTTATACTTTTTTCACATTGTGTTTACGCATATTGTTTACATTTCATATATATCTTATTGTGGTTTTGCTAGGATCACAATTAGTTAAGAAAGAAACACACGTTAATATTACCTGAAAAAGTAGATGATACTCTCAGTTCTCACCGGTGTTGTTACTTGTTCGGAAGTCAGCTATCGAAGTAAGGCCCCTGTCTGCCACTCCTGCCTCGTTTTGGACCAGGTTGCCTCTTATTGCTCCTTTTCCGGGGTGTTCAGATTCTCCACAAGGGTCCCTTAAGCCAAATTGTAATGAACAGCCAAATTTCCCTTTTTCACTACATCCCCCCAACCCTCCCCCGCACCCCCGTCCCCCCCCACCCCCATTTAATGAGTTCCCGTTCATAACTGCAAAATTTAGGAATTTTAAAGGTACACCCATTTATCATACGGGGTTAATTTTTTAATTATTTCCCTCCACCTTTTGTTCCCGGTGCCGTATGCCGTGAGTAATTATACTGCCCAGACGGCCAAACTGTCCCAGAGAAGGAAGGGGACAACCTGGCCGCCTCAGTCCCCACACTAGCACTCTAATATTGCAAGACAGATCAAAACTATTTAACTAACAATCTAATTACAGTGGTGTTTTTTCCACACCCACCTATCCAACTAGATGAGTTGGAGTAACTTTATGGAGTCACGAGTTATCTTATATGGCTTATCATTAATTTTTAGAATGTTCTAACAGTTTAACGTCTTCACTGTGAATTCAGGGTCTCTGATGACCATTGCTTCTCCAGCATCCAGTCTCAGTTTCTCTGGTTTCCCTGATTACTGTCAGAGGATCGCTCCTCTAGGCTCAGCACCATAGTAGAGCTCCAGTCCGTTCTGCACAGTAATCTCCAGGATCTCCTCCATGGACTGATTCCTTACTTTCTCAACCTCCTCAGCCACATAGCCGATCAGATGTGGAGAGTTTACACGGAATCCAGGTGATGGCAGGTGTGGAGGATCCAGTCTGTTATCCGACACCGCCTCAAACCTTCTTGTTGTCTCCCAGAGAAGTGCCGAACCATGTTGGTGAACCCGAAGTATACTTTCGGGTAACATCGCCGCCAGGCCTGAACAGTCTCCGCAGTCCCAGTAAAGCAATGGAGATGCACCGCCTGTCCAGAGTACATTCCCCTATTCCTCAGGATGTGGAGACATCTCTCGTAGACCTCTTTCCCCTGGATCTCTAGGGTCTCCTCTGCAGTGAAGGACTAATACCTGGGTGGGGCCCTTCAGGCAGCTCAACGCTATATCTAGCTGTTGTTCCTGCGCCTCCCATCGGTCTACGGCTGCTGTGTAGTCCAACCCCACTTCCCCAATATAACAAAGACCCTGACAGACAATATTCGGTAAGTGCTGTTGGTCGGCCTCCCATACTGGAGCTCTCTTTGGATGACCTCCAACCGAGACTGTAAGAAAAGGTGAGAGAAAAGTCCAGGGAGTGCCACAATCACAAACCGCAGCCCTTCCCAGACCCCAAGAGGAAGAGTAAACCGACAAATCCAAACAAGCACAAACCGAACAAACGTACGAAAAGCACTAAGATTAGCTCTCTCTTCCCCAAGCGAGGTAATCGCAGTACTAAAAGGACTGAAAAACACAAGAACAAAATGACACACGGAAAGACATACAACAAATCGCCTCGTAGAATAAATTACAAGCAACAAAGAGTAAGACTAAACCGGGACCACCACGTGTAGACAATTGCCTAATGTCGCCACTTTCCGGGAAACCCTCGGGGTCGCAGAAGTTGGTGTTTTACCTCACTAATTCCACATCGTAGCGCTTATCTGATGGCCCGACTGCTTCCTCTATCTCCTTCAAGGTTGCAGCCTATCCAAATGGAAATGCGAATCAAAGGCGTACAGTGGATATACCGCTTCCCCTTCCGCGACTTCTGGGCCTGCTTTTCCCACATCCGTTAACTCTACCAATGGCATTTCCCTACTGTAATCCACTTCGCACTCTGAGCTCGCTCTTGTGGCCTCTGTGCTTGGGAACGTGCTTTCATACCCAGTCGTCCTGGATGTCCTAATGTCATACCCAGTCACCCTTTCTGTTGCGGGTTCCGGTTCGTCATGTCGGTCAAATTTCTGTCTAAACTCCATTCTCTGAGGTGGCACCAACCAATGGATAATCAGGAGCATTGCTCTCCAGTGCATTAACATGGCTGGCGAATTTACTGGATCCAGGCCGAACTGTTCTGGATTGTCCATCCTGCAAATGTGCAAAGCTCCCTCATAGCTTCGGCCTGCATTTCCGAGATGCACACCCCCCTCCCCCCGCGATAGCCTGACTCCTATTTTTTATAGTCACCAGCTCCTCCAGTCCCCGTCTGCAGAATCATTCTAGCTGCCCTTTCCAGGGCTAATAGTCTCAAGTGTCCCTCGAAGGCCTCAGCCTATCCTTGAAAATGCCTGGGTGTAGGTCCTCGTCACATGACGCTTGAGGTGTCTCGTTACCTCAGGGCAGCCACCTATTGGGCAATGAAATATGTTTCGGGGCTTCCATTCTTCCTGGCCTCTTTGTTTAATTTGGCTTGTTCCTCCCTCACCTAATCTAGACTGGGAAGGTCTGGATGACGTTTAACGTTTCCAGGTTCTTGGGATGGTGCCTACGGGAGCAGGGGCTAATGGTGAAACAGAGGGGCGCCCTTCCTCAGGTAGACTAAATCTTACTGTTCTTGTGCGGGACCGTGATCTTGATTTCGCCCTGTTTTCCCTCCTACTTGTCTCTCCATTCAATAATTGTGAATATTTTATATTGTCTTATCCGGGATAAAATCGACCTCTTCGGTCTAGATTCACTTGTTTTTCTTTTCATCCCTGGTTTTCCCCTTTTAGGTACTGGCCAGAAATCTTTTTCAGTATGGCCTCTAGTCTTCCAACGTCTCCAGTGGGGAGAGCTGTGCCTGTGAAGAAAGTTTTGTGGCCTGTCCTCATGTGACTGAGAACGACGTGAATTCGAGTGGTGCAGCCCTAGGCGAGAGCGTCTTTCTTCATCACGAAATCTGGGCCTACTGTCCCTTTGGTGTGAGGGTCTTGGACTCGCATCCCTCCTCCGGTGCCTGGTTGCTGGTTTAGAGTGCTTTATTCTTGCCCTCTTCGAGACCCTGCATTCTTGTAAGATGTTGTCCCAGTCCTATCCCTCTGTCCCTTACTAGAAAGCTCTGTTTGCTCTGTCCTAAGGTCACCTGGTTTCCGAATGCCTATTTCGGCTAGTACAGGAGCAGGGGGGACAGAAATTTGCAGCTGTATTGGGGACTCTGGTTCCTCGCTGGGGCTGTCTTCCTCGCTTTCCTCCGGTCCCACGAGAACGGTCACCTTGAGGGTTGATGGATTCGACTTTGGCAACCAAGTGCGCTGTGGCGAGATCGATTCCGACGGTGATTGGCCCGCAGCCGGGCTGTTTGTTGGTGACTCCGGAAGTATCTTGCGTATGAAACGCCCTCAGCCCCCAAAGAGGGAAATCTTCCTCAGATGTTGGGGTTGGTACCGGCTCATCTGGCTTTGGATCCGGGCGGTAGCAGAGGGAAGCATATACTCTCTCCGTGTTTCAATAGGTTGTCCTGAAGTCAACCGATAATCCCGGCGAGATGATCGGCTGGAGCTCCTTGATGTCCTTCGGTCCCTATTTATGTGCTCAATATATTGGTCACACCACTTCTTGTCAAATAATAATGTGGCCTCATGTGAGGTTTTCCTCAGCCACGCTTTATTGCCCCGCCTTCGGGCAATATTGGCCTGACCTAATACCAACTCTTTCAGTTCGGCCTCTGTCCTTATGGGCAGCAACCATAGACCTTTAATCAGTTTCTTTGGATCCCATAGGTCCCCCATGTGAGTGCTGAGGCTCACTTCGTCCCTGAAGTTTTGGCACGGCTTCCAGAGGCATACCTGAAGGAAAAAAATACAACCCAAACTAGTATTTCAGTGAACAGTCAGTTTTCTGACTAAGCATTAGCACTGACAACATCTATATTTATCTATTTCTAGGGCATCTGTGGGTGAAATATTTACACATCTTTCATGAAACCATTCCCCACAATAGTCACACTGGATCATGAACTGTTTTCCCCAAGGCTGCTGGCATATACAGTAGAGGCTGTCATCTATGATGGGTTGTGTCTCTCCTTGTTCGGGGTTCGTTCTATAATCCGTTAGCCATTTCGGTAGGACTCTGTCCCTGTCGTGATTCACAGTGAAGATAGAATTTTTTAGTTTCACCCTAAACAGGGCTGGGGTAATTTTCTTGGTAATTATCCCTGGTCCCTTCCAAGGTGAGCTTAATTTCTTGCAGTTTCCAAATATATATACTGCATCTCCCTCTGTGTACGACCTCTCCAGAACCCTGACATCGTAGTTCCTTTTCATCACACGTTGTGTGCTCTTCAAGGTGTTTCTAGCGGTCTCGTGGGCCTTTTTTGAGCTCATTTTCCAGTTGGCTGACATATTCGTCCACGTCCGATGCCCGGTCTGCTTTATTCAATGGGAACACAAGGTCTGCTTCCCTTCCTATTATTAGCTTGTTTGGATTGTAGCCTGTACTGCGGTTTACAGCCGACCTCAACGCCCCTGCTAGCTGAGGTATATGCAAGTCCCATTGATGCTGGCGTTTTCCTATGAAACACCTCCATGAATCCATCAACGTCCTATTATATCTTTCAACCTGGCCATTCGCTGATGGCCGGTACGGGGTCGTCCGTGACTTATGGATCGGCAAGATCTGGCACAGAGCTGAGAATAAACGACTTCCAAAAATCCTTCCTTGGTCTGAGAACAACTGCAATGGATATCCGAGTCGTGAGAAAATTTCATTCACAGCCGTCTTTGCGGTCATTTCTGCTGTTTGTGATGCGACAGGCAGCACCTCTACACATTTGGTCCACCATCATGAGTATGTGTTCATTTCTCTGGCTAGTTTTTGGCAAAGGGCCCAGAAAGTCAATATGTACTCTCTCCATGGGCGCACCTGCATGATATTCCGTCAGTGGAACCCGACCATAGGTGATAGTTTCCTTGTTCTGGTTACAAGCCTTGCAGGTTGTCACATATCGTTCGATGTCTTGCGACATCTTATACCACCAGAAGTTATCTTGCATCCTTGTTCTTGTTTTAGCCACTCCCTGGTGCCCGGCTGAAGGAAGGTCATGGTTCATTTTCAGTGTTTGTTCTCTCAATTCAGGGGGCAGAACCAATGTACGGGTTTCTACTTCTCTCCTCTTTCGGTATATCAATCCATCCACCAGAGAAAATCTTTTTTTCTTAATCCAGCAGTATTTCGCCAGGAACAAGTCTTCCGGTGAGGGATATCCTTGCTTTCTAGCCAGATTACTAGTAAGAATAGGTCAGGATCTTTGTGTTGGGCGTTTTTCACTTCATCAGTTGAGTACGCCCAACACTAATTAGTTCCATTCCTATCTATGTCCTGAGTTATGAGGGGATCCCCATCAGGGTTCACCAGCGCAATTCCACCACGCCTTGTGGACATGCATACTGCCGCCGGTGACATGGCCATCTATATCTCCATGTCTTACTTCCATTTTGTGGCACTGGCCCTCCTGGATCCCAACATCTGGAAGCCCTTCAGAAATCCCTCAATCCTCCTCTGTGGGCTAGATGTACCAATCTACATCCCGCGTGAATGCGGACCACTGCTGGTCTGCCCGTTTGCAATGTTTACATCCGCCACAGGACAGATCCGCCAAGTGCACATCTGCTGAGTAGAACTCGCAAGTTCCGGCCTGCGGGGGCCTTGACAGAGCATTTGCATTTGCATGTAATTTACCCTTGCGGTATTTCAGCACCATGTTGTACTGACTCCACTCTTCCATCCACCTTGCTAATTGGCCTTGAGGTTCTTTGAACCGCAATAACCAAGAAGTGAGACGCGGGATGTAGTATTATGATCTGTCCTTGCCATGAACGGCCTGCCTGAGATAATGGCCGGGTGAATCTCACTACCGCCAACAGTTCCTTCCTTGTTGTGCAATACCTGCGCTGTTCTGGGGTGAGTGCTAGGCTACCATATGCTATTACCTTCTCCTCATTCTGAACTTGGATCAATTCTGCCCCTATAGCTTGATCAGAGGCATCCGTGTCCAATATATACTCGTCTTGATAATTCGGCAGTGCCAAAACTGGCGGATGTGTCAAAGCCTGCTTCAACAGTTATAATGCGGTTGCCTGCTCATGTTCCCAAACAAATTTTTGCTTTCCTGTTCTCCCATAAAGCGGCACCGCAATTTTGGCAAAGTCTTTAATGAACGTTCGGTGATAATTAGCTAGCCCAGGAAACGTTCCACATCTTTGGAGTTAGTGGGGGTCTGCCACTTTTCAACTACCTTGATGTCCGCCTTCGTCATTTCAAGGGTATTCTAGCTAATCTGTCTGCCCAAGAACTCAGTATTCTTCTGAAAGAACTCGCACTTTTTTGGTTTAAGTTTTAAGCCTTACTGCCTAAATCTGGCTAAGGCCTCCCTAAGATTAGCCAAATGGTTCTCAAAATGTTTTTCTATCACTAGTATGTCATCAAGAAAGGCCAGCACTGTCTTCCAGTTTAATCCCCATCATCACAAGACTGATTACATGTGAAAATGTTGCAGGAGCATTACAGAGCCCGAATCCCATTTTCACATGTTCAAACAGTCCAAACTTAGTTGTTAATGCCGTCTTCTTTCTGTCCTCTTCCCGGATGGGAATCTGCCAATATGCGGAGTTCGCGTCCAACTTCGAAAACCACTCGTTCCTAGAGAGGGTATCCAAGCAGTCCTTCACCAGTGGTAGTGGGAAAACGTCCTTAACCGTTACTGCATTCAGGGCCCTGTAATCAATACACCATCTTAGATTTCCGTCCCTTTTTCTAATCAACACAGGAGCCGATGCCCAGTCAGACATGGAGGGTTGAATGACCCCAACGTCTAGCATCTTCTTAAGGTGAGCCTCTTCCTCCTCAGCAAAACAAGCCGGTGTGCGCCGCATTCGTTCCTTGACTGGTTTAGCTTCTCCCATGAATGCTCAATCTGTGTGAACGTACCCAAGTCAAATTCATTCTTGGCAAAAACATCCTCAAACTTGCATAAAACTTCTTCCAACTGTTTCACATGCGCTTCAGACAGATTCTCCCTGGAAGCCTCCACCATGGTCTTAACGTGCTCGGAAATTCCAGTTTCCAAGTTTTTCACCTGAGAAACCATGGTGTCTGATACCCGTTCTGCGTTACACCTGTTTATTTCAGGGACCCATTCAGATTCTATTTCATGGGCCTCAGCCACACAGAAACTCTTCTTAACAGTTACTAATTTCTCAGTGGGGTTCACCATACATATAACAGCTTGCTCCCCTCGACTGTGCACGGTTCTTGGGATCATTACTCTCAGTTCAGGTTCTGGCTGAACCATATAACTTCGCATCTGTTCACTCAGGATACACTGAACTTGAGCCACCGAGTTAGGTGGAACCACTCTCCTCTTACTGACTATTACTTTCGCTACACAGGGTTCTTTTCCTGATTCCCCAATCTGTAGCTTTATAATTTCTCCGCCATCTAGCGAGTCCCCTCTCATGTCTAGTTTTGCGCCGTATTTCTTCAAAAAAGTCAAATCCTAACAGCATATCATCTTCTATTGGTGCTACATAGACATTTTCCCTGTCTCAAACCTATTCTTCTGAACACTGGCCCGACTACAAATCCTTTCACTGACAACTCTTTTCCTGCCGTAGCTATCCTACACCGTCTTAATATTGTCGGCACAGGTGTGAATGACCTATATATTCTATCTGAGACGAGTGTTACTTCAGCTGCTAAGTCTACTACAGCATCCCATTTCCTGCCCTGTACTTCTAGTTGCACCTTATACAATCTGGATGACTTCACCTGACCGATGCTTACCTCCTCCACGTCGGAGATATTCTCCTTTTCCAGGTTCAAGTTGTGCTTGTCCCAGGCTGAACTGTGGGAGCGTGCGGTGTTTACGCTCTCTCCCGTTGACTTTGGAGAGATTAGCTCAATCTCATCCACCCCAATGGGTAAGGAGGGGGTGCGTTGTTTTCGCTCTCCCCAACCTTTGACCTGTGGATATCCATAGAGTTGTCTGTTCCTATCCTTGAATAACCTTCAAGCAAGCCATTACCACAGTCTCTATTCTTACTGCTATGGAAGTGTATTTCCACTTCCTCATTCAGTCCCATTTCGTCCTGAGAAGATTCAGGTAGGCTTGAACTGGAGTCGAATTGTAGTTCTTGCTCCTTGCCACTCTGTTATTCCTAGCAGAGTTGTTCTCACTGTCCGACCTGAATGCATGGGTTTCTATTTTCTGCGTAGCCTGGGTCCCTCCTTTTTCATACATTTTTTCCTTCTTTCTTTCTTCATTTGGTGTTTAGATTTGTCCTTGGGCTGCTGGGCTACATCTGCCCCTTGGTCATCGGATTCATTCGAGCTGGATTCGGAGAACTGGGCCGGATGCCGCTTGATCTGTCCGACCCGCTGTTGTTTCAATTCTCTTTGAATGTGACGCGTTTTTCACCCTTATTTAGGCTGGTGCATTCATGTTTGAAATGCACCCCCCACCTTTCCACATTCGTAACACATTCTATTAGGCGACCTGTCTGGTGATCGAACAGGCGAGGGCGAGAGTGGAATCTTCCTAGACGAGTTGAGGACTTCCGTAGCCACCCGTTCAAAACCAGATTTCATTTGTTGAAACCCTTCTTCAAAACCCGATTTTAATTGCTGTAGACCTGCTTCCAACGCGCGTAATCTTTCATTGTAATTGCGTGAAGGAGACGGCAAGGAGTTAAACTTCCGTGCCGGCTGCGTCTTGGGTGTAAGGTTTGCTGGGAAAGTCTCCACAGCAGGTGTCCGGTTTGACCTTCCTTGCTGAGCCTTGCTGGCAACGCGGGTTTCAGTATCTGGGCTACTTGAGTACCTCCGAGCTGTCTCTCGCTTAGTCGCTTTGCCATATATGGCTGTGTGTGTACTGGAACCATCTAATATGATCCATTGCTTCATCTAACGACTTCGGCCTCACGTTACAGGCGCTTTCCCCAGCTTCCTTGTCGAAACACCCTTGGCAGAATTTCACAACAGCCTGCTCAGTCAAATATTTTTCTTGAAGATGTCCGAAAGTTTTAATAGCTAGGGTAAGAACTCTATCGGCCCAGTCTTCTAAATCCTCATCTGATTTTTGCATGGCTTACTGAAACTTGGCATAAGAAGCTTCAGGTAATTATCTTACTCCGAAGCGTTTCTCCATCCTGGCTAGTAGCTCCAAATACGATATCTGATCATCTGTCTCTGTCAGTGCATCCCTACATTCGGCTTCTGTCCAGCCAGAGGCTTGTGCGTTACGTTTAAACTTGCGCTTGAAAGCCGCTGGTCTAAATTTGCTTTTTGTATCCCATCGCGCTCTTTGTCCCCTATAGAATGGTTCTTATCATCCTCAGAGCTCAACTCATTAGAGGAGTCTGCTCTCCTACCATACCAATCTGTGAAGCGAGAACGGCCCTTCCGTCTAACTTTAGTTTTAGGCGTTTCAGTCGGGGCTTCCTGTCCCCTTGGGAATGTATAAGCTCCCTGTCCTTGGTAACCTGTCCGTCCCCTGGTGTGATTGTTGGGTTACCTTTTGGGGTAGAGGTGTGTACGCTGACCGTCCCTCTGGAGTGTAAGCTGGCTCATTCTTAAACACATTAAACATTGGGGCATATCTCGTCAACCCCTCTAGTGACGGTTTTTACACCCTGCCCTTAGTAGGTTTTTTCCCTTTCCCACATAGTCTAATGATGGTGGTTGTAAGGGATATGCTGGAAACTGGGGCTGTTGAAAAGCTGGCACTGCTTGTGTGGGGTATAAACCTGGGTACGGGGTAGATGAATACATGGTTGGAGGAATACACATATCCAATGGGGGTGGGGGTTGTGAGTGCTGCGAAGTGGAAGCAGGCAAATTTAGTTTGGAGTTGCCATTCTGTCTGGGTTGATTTACCCTGTAGTCAGTAACCTTACCCACCCTACGTATGAACTCCTCATCCTCCAGTCTTGGAGTGAATGATCTGGTCTTCAGTAATTGCTACATCTTCACTGTTCTTTGGGTTTCTCTCAAAATCCACCAGCTTTATTAGTCTGTTGACGTTTCGTAATCTGGATAGAGTAGATAGGGATCCCGGTGTTATATTGCTTTCTCTTTCACGTAATAGCCATATAGTCCTAGCGACTTTTCTTCCAACTCCTGGTAGGGTCAATAAATCCTCTTCCTCACAAAAGTTGATCTTTAACTTTGGCTCACCCATGGTGCTTATTATGCTCTGTTAGGTTTAAACCTAAGCTTTGCTTAGGTATATAGCTGTAATGGAAAAAAATATACACACAATGCAAGTGTCGTGGTAAATTACCAGGATGTACCAATTATAAGCACTACTAACAGTTATGGGTAGTAGACGAAGGACTACTCGTAAGTGGGAACAGTACCCCAAATAAGCTGCTTCTCGGGACATTAAATGTTGGTCAAAACTGAAATTTATTGAACAAATGCCCACATGAAACTAAAAATCCTGATAATCGATTTAGTAAAAAATGAGAGCCACAATGCCGCGCTGAATACCCAAGTAAATAAAATCTTATCCAAAGTACTGTTGAGATATTCCTCAAAATGTCAGAGAGCAAAAAAAAAAAACAAAAAAAAAAAAAAAAAAAAAACAAAAAAAAAAAAAACAAGAAACTACCTATACTAAAGTATATTTACTTTCAAAGGACTAATGTAGACGTTACAAGAAACAAAATAACTCAATGAAGTTATCAGTTACCCTGTCTCTTTTTCTCTATTTTATACTTGTTTTTGAAAAATATGCTACTCTCGCCTGAAAGACTTATCATAGTGTAACCAAAACCAATTGTTTTAAAAGTTATAAAACTTGACTGAATAAAGATTTCAGTATATTTTATAAAACCGGATAATTATTCACACTTGTAGTACAGTAAGGACGCCTTGGTCATAGATGATAATGGTACCACGAATATTTGGGGCCGGTGTGTGTGTACAAGCCACTAGTTGGAAATATTGGTGTAAATGACTAATGTGACACACCACTCAAACTATATCTAAAAGTAACTTTATAATTTAGGTGAAAATAGCAAGGAAGCTGTATATACCGTAGTCCTTTGAATGCCTAAATAAACAAGCATGTGGTAAATTTAATTTACTGAATATATTCCAAGTTTATATATTCAATTCTTTTAAATAGTTTGCCTTTATTGCTACTTCAATATGAATAGACCTTTAACATGCAGTCTTTATGAACGAATTTCATACAGGAATTACCTAAATGCCTTTTATGTACTTATTTATTTATTACTTATTAAAATGTTGTTTTTATTTTTTTGGGGGGTTTGTTATTATTATTATTTATTTATTTATTTATTTATTGTTTCTTTTATTAAATATAAAAAATTTATTAAATATTATTAAGTGCAACTTTTAAACTTACCTACTGCTATACTAGACCGAAAGGACAAGGATGTTTGTCAGCATAATCAACACAATGTCATATTCCCGCAAAACTATCTTGCTCAAGCAATAGCTATTCGGCGGATGAATATGATCTACCCCCGCAAATCTGTAGCTCGCTTAGGGTATATCCTGGTAGAACACTGAGTTAGTGGGTGGTCAAATTTTACTGCATATCCCCGCAAAACTGGCTTGCTTGGGATGGCTGGATATTCTGTAATACACAAGGGTGGGGAAACGGTAAATATTCTGAAAGGGGGGAACTACGACTATTTACCGCAATACCTGCGAATAAATGTTGTTCTAGCTGCCTCAAAGCTGTTCACTGAAAATTACTTAAACATTCAAGTGAATGCTCTTCTTCAGTGAGCGAAGAATTACAAGTAATATGCGATAAAAACTAAGTAAAAGTTACGACTTTTTTTTTTTTTTTTTTTTTTTTTTTGTTATTTTGCCAGAGCGCGGCCATCTTAATTGCGAAAGGGAAATGTCACGTGTCGAGCAAAAGTTTTCTCCAATTCGCGAACAAAAGGACAAGCAAATGTTATTTTAATAGTAATTAAAACTTTTCACCCAGCCGACTTTGGGGAAATATCCTAACTGCATAAAGTTAATCTCAATGTTACCTCATACAAGAGATATAGAGAGAAAAAGAAAAAGAAAAAAAGAAAAATATTTTTGTGCTGTTTCTCGCGGACTTTTTCTCGTAAGTGGCGTGTTACGCCCACATAAGGAATGTTTGTGATGCGGTTAGTTTCACTAATTTGAACATATCCCTCCGCACTACGCAGTCATTGCCGAACTACTTTATACACTTCGAATTGTTGTTAATTACAACCACACACATTAAAAAAATGTCACTTTCATCCAAAATTAAAATGAATCAATCGTAGACGCGAAACTCTACCAATGACAACCGGTTTTCGAGACTCTTGTCCCAAAATTTACGATTTCAGAGACTTCCGAGTCGATGACCTACTTTCCTCGAGAAAGTAAAATCGAAAGTAGACACCCAAAACATGACATATGAAGAATTTTGAAAGTAATGAAACAATGCTGTTTTCTATCAATTTCCTAAACTTGCACGGGTCTACAGGTTAACAAAACAGACAATGACGGTAATCGTCGGTAAACTTACAAAGCCCGTCCCCTTTCTTTCTAGAGGCTAAGACAACAAGTCTATTGCGGCACAATCAGAGATTTACTCGAGGACGTCCCATACAGAGCAACACATTAAGCAAGTTACTTACCAAACCATACAGTAATTTGCTACATCCAGCATATCCTGGACCACTACTTCTGTGTAATCCGTCACAGAATGTCCACCATTTTAAGACCAGCACGAGTACTGAAGGAATTTTAGTCCGATCTGGTGGCTTTTCCACAAGGCATTGTAGATAAGATTAATCCCAACTCGTCGCGAATATTGTGATTTTGCTAGGATCACAATTAGTTAAGAAAGAAATACACGTTAGTATTACCTGAAAAAGTAGATGGTACTCTGAGTTCTAACCGATGTTGTTACTTGTTCGGAAGTCTGCTATCGAAGTAAGGCCCCTCTCTGCCCGGCGACAATCTCTGCCTCGTTTTGGACCAGGTTGCCTCTTATTGGCTCCTTTTCTGGGGTGTTCAGATTCTCCACAAGGGTCCCTTAAGCCAAATTGTAATGAACAGCCAAAGTTCACATGGGCCCGAAAAGGGCATAAACTTTTATTTGTAAATTTTACATTTTTATGTCATTTTTTAAAATAGAAAACCTCTGAAGAAGGCGAAAGCCGAAAGGCCTCGGGTAAACAAAGCATTTGCACTGTTAATGATTAATTCTCAACATATAGTTTAACGGCTGTCATTTCAGCATCCTTTCTGCATCCAATGCTACCAAAAAGACTTTTTGTTAGATGTTATGCTCCTTTTCCTAACTTATAATAATTGGCAATCTGCCCTTACCAACATGTGTTAATCAGGGATATCACAAAGTAAATTAAAATTTTCATATGATGACATATGTGTTAAACAAAATGCTAGAAATGTTTTCAAAACTTGCAGGATTTATTAAATCTGGTTCACCAGTCTTAACTGTAAAGTTATTCTGGTTTATCTCTACACAGGAGAAATTCTCATATGGGTACTGCTTGTCAGATTTTACATAAAAATCAGAGAAGTTAATTCCTTCAGTAACAAGTGGCCCCTTGCAGTTTGTGCACTTCCGCTTACTGCTTTTATTTTCTGCACCGCATTTTAAACATATTTTTTCATTTTCAAGATCGCTCTTTTTTATACCCCGCCACACAATAGTGGCGGGGTATTATGGTTTCACGTTGGTCGTCCATGAGTCCGTCCGTCTGTCCGTCCGTCCGTCAGTCGTACGTGCGTCCGTCCGTCCGTTTTTCGTTTCCGGATGATAACTTGAGTAAACATCAATGGATTTTCACCAAACTTGGTATGTGCATTGATATTGTGGAGACCTGACTTGGGATTGCTAATGGCCAAATTTCGTCAATTTTTGACGGAGTTATCTGCCCGAGAAATGCCCATATTTTCGTTTCTGGATGATAACTTGAGTAAACATCAATGGATTTTCATCAAACTTGGTATGTGCTTTGATATTGTAGTGATCTGGTTTGGGATTGCTAATGGCCAAATTTCGTCAATTTTTGACGGAGTTATCTGCCCGAGACACGCCCATATTTTCATTTCCGGACTATAACTTGAGTAAATAACAAGGGATTTTCACCAAAATTGCTATATGCATTGACATTAAGGAGATCTGGTTTGGGATTGCTAATAGGCAAATTTCGTCAAATCTTTACGGAGTTATCTGCCCGAGACACGCCCATATTTTCGTTTCCGGACAATAACTTGAGTAAATAACAAGGGATTTTCATCAAACTTGCTATATGCATTGACATTAAGGAGATCTGGTTTGGGATTGCTAATGGGCAAATTTCGTAAAATGTTTACGGAGTTATCTGCCCGAGACACGCCCAT
Organism: Anodontia alba; assembly: GCA_964016985.1. Classification (NCBI taxonomy): domain Eukaryota; kingdom Metazoa; phylum Mollusca; class Bivalvia; order Lucinida; family Lucinidae; genus Anodontia; species Anodontia alba. The sequence goes on from OZ024824.1 coordinate 58,930,909, forward strand.
ATTTTTGTTTCCGGATGATAACTTTAGTAAATAACAAGGGATTTTTAACCAAACTTGCTGTATGTATTCACAGTAAGGAGATCAGGTTTGGAATTGCTAATGGGCAAATTTCGTCAAATTCTTACGTCTGCCCGAGACACTTCCATATTTTCATTTCTGGATGATAACTTGAGTAAATAATAAGGTCTTTTAACCACACTTGCTATATGCATTGATATTATCAAGATCTGCTTTAGGATTGTTATCTGTCCATTGATATTATCAAAATCTAGTTTAGGATTGTTATCTGTCCCTCCGTCATTTTCTTTCCCGACATTTTCGCAACGATAACTTTAATACATAAACAAATAATTCCTATGGCGGGGTATTATGCTTGCGGTGCTTTTATTTTCAAAAGGTCATCGATGAAGTCGTGCTGTTGACCCTTATGTTCATCATACACAGACTTAAGACGGCCGTCTATGAAATTATTTCTAGTTTCCCGAAACAGGCTGGAATATGGAGCAGAAAGGTCTGCAAATGCTTCTTTGTCTTCTTCAGTATTATCCGAAAACAACCAGTTAGTAGGAGCAAATTTTACATCATTTTGAAGTTTGTTTTTTGAATCTATAGAAATATATATATGGCTTGTTATTACGCTGGAAGGAACTTTGTTGTCAGATTTTACTTTATGGGTTTTACCTATTACTTGTTCATTGTCAAAAACAGAACTTACTAAACCTTCAGGGAACTGAACTGGCACATTACTTTGTCCAGTCAACCATTTTGAGATAAAGTCTGGGCTGCCAGATGGATACATTTTACAGTTATATGTAACTAGCTGTTTACTCCTACAGAGAGAATACACAAGCAAATTTTCTTGAAATGAAAGAGGTAGAATAAGTTTTGAGTTGTGACATCCATAAATTTGCTCCATACACTTAGCTAGTCTCTTACTTTCTTCATTATTCATGGTTTCAGAATAGTCATATAAATGTCTCAAAAGACCAATTAAAAGCTTGGGACGTTGGTTCAGCCAATCATCTCGACTGTATCCTAACAAGTTGCTAAGTGAACATTTCTCTTTATCACTGTACAGAGCAGCAATATCAGACTTAATATAAGGTATTAAATGCTCAGCCATCTGAATGCTAGAATCATATGCTTCATCTTCACTTATAGAATTAAAATCACATTCAGAAGATTCTACTAAACTGCACCTTTGAGACTTGTCTTCAATTTTATCTACACATGTTTTGCAAATGTACTTGGCTTTTTTTTTTTGGCAATATTTCATTGTGTATTAAAAAATCTTTTGTAGATCTTTTGACGTTTTTGCCTTTAATTGTATTATAAATTGTTGAGCATGGATCAAAATCATTATGAATCACAGCCCCACATTTCTTAGCATATCTCACTAAAACATCTCAATCAGGACTGGAATTTCTTGTCTTTGACATGACTGTTGAGCTCTGAAAGATATAATGTTCCATTACCAATACCATTATCTGCACACTGCTGCAGACAATAGCAAAGCTTAAATTAATAGCTTGTATTTTGGATTATTCAACCTTCTATGCCAAAGATCACTTTAAATATGCTTTAAAGGACTGCTCCAAAGCATACTGCTTTTAAAAGAAACTGCTACAAAATATTGGAGCGACACAGTTATACACCAATATAATTATATGTATCATGATATATAATCATTTTAGAGATTAACTTATACTATTATTGCTTTCTAAAAGGTTTATTTAACCATCTTCATTCAATGTTTTTAATTTTGCATTACACACATTTCATTCATACATTAAATACAATAAATGTGGAAAATTAATGATAATAACAATAATTAAATGAAAAAAGAAAATAAAATTTGCATTTACTGCGGATATGCTATTAAAATTCATAACAAAGCAGACAAAAATGGCTAGAAGAATGATAGCTGTGGAATGGTCTGTTAAGGGCTATAACATATACAGAAGACGGCCACATAGTGAAAAAAATATGTATCTAATGGGCGAGCCAGAAAATGTGTATGATAGAAACATTTCAAAGTGATTATGCCAGCATTACATATGATTCAGCCTGCTATGTGAGATTTGGCAAATTCTACAACTCAGACTGTTAGGGACATTGCTGGTGAGACAGTTGGAAGGGTTCCAGCTAGACGGAATCAACTGTTCAGGACACTTGTTGATCAAAATTTCCTGTTGACTTCAGATATTTATGCAACATACCTTGGAAGATATTCAGCTGATGAGTTGGACTGCATCTACCACCTTTCACTGAGAAGATTTCGAGATGCCATAAAGATCTTTGAGGACAATTTAACTGTGAATGAACTCGATAAACTACGTTATTGAAAATTACAAACTGCTCAGCATATTAATATTTTACACCGGGCATCAAATTTCTTGAACATGGTTAAAATGTGAATTAAACAAAGATTTCAGTAAAAATAAAATATTTTCCCGCCTTTTATTAATCTCCCGTTTCACAGTATTTACCATGCTACATATTAATTTTATTTCACTCTCCCAATACCATCTATGAAGGGTCATTATTGAAACCAATTCACTCAAATGGTGGATTTCTTCCCATAAAAGAGAAATTCTCTTGATCCGGTACTATTTTTTAAATCAAAGACACATTACAAATATAACTAACATACAATTTTATACCATCTTTCATGAAAGTAACTTACTGTCTTTGTAAAAGTTCTTAAATCCCTCTAAGGTTTAGTTAGGTCTGTATTTCGGTACTATGTCAATAAAAACACATTCCCACCCACTAATGATACCATTATGCACATCCACCCGCAACAGAATAGAACCTTTTCAAATAGAATTGCAGGTGACAACAATCATAGTTTATGTGATTATTCTATAAAAGTGCCCCAGGGCATAGGAGTAGGTAAAATAATATAGAATAGTTTACTTGTATGGTGTATTTAACCAGTTTTTTTTTTTTTTTTTTTTTTTTGCTTGGCTTGGCTTGCCAAGCCGAAGGCCAAAGTAGTCATACCACAATTTCAACCCTTGCCAAAGCATTTACGGAAAAACTCGAGTAAAAGTGCAAACTAACGCATCCCAGTACGCTGAAAAAAAAGACCCTTGAAAAAAAAATACATTGTATATTTCGGTTTGAACATAATAATTAGGTTTAAGTTTACCACAAACTTTCATAGATGTGCGATGTCAATCGTACGAAACTGTTTAGTTAAGAATTTTGAGCTCGAACGAGCTAATTCGTAACTGGAAATTACTACGCTATAACATTGAAAGAATATACGGTTGTATACGGAGATAGCCGGTCTAGATAATCGATAGTAAAACGGAAAAGTACGAGTATTTGCGTATCTGAAACATGAAAAGAATGTTAACTAATTTTGAAGTTTGGAACCGTGTGTCTCAAATCTTTTGATAACTTTCGGGATTAGACCCATCTTTTACACGTGCATAAATAAAGTTTGTCTTTTACCATTACTGCTCTCTGGGAATATTCAGCAGACGACATTTGTTGATAATTTCCTTAATTTGTTTTCCAGAAAATAGGCATTGTCAAGCCTCAAGAAAAAATAAGAAAATATTTCAAAATGTCGTCTGCTGAAATTTTTACCCAGACTGCCCAGAAGATGATTTTAGTGATATTTTTGTCATTTTTTTTTTGCACAACATCAGGCCATTCTACTGTGAATCCAAAGCATGTTGATATATGTAAAACTCTTCCGTGTTTCCTGCAAATGTTTTTTTTTATTAAAGACAGTATGTTAGATGCTAACCATAAGGCGCCATAATGTATATACGTCTGACTTACTTAAGAAAGATACTTCTCTGTGGTATATCTACGAGTACAATACTTTTTGATGTAGGCTGAACAAAAGCTGTGCAAAAGCTACCTCTTCTAAAATATTACTTATGACACGTATGTCAAATACCATAAGTAGATCACTATGACCTATATTTTGAACTCACTTACATTTGTTAAGTTCTGCGTTCTACATTCAAAGTTTTAATGAATTCTGAAAGAAGAAGCAAACACACATAAATAGATGGAGATAACAGTTGTGTAGCGTGCAACACTTCTTTATAGCCCATGGTTTAGCAGTATTCTGTTTTCAAATAAATCCGAATGGGCCCAATAATCCCAAAGGAAGAAAATATAAACTACATTAAATTGAAGTACGAGAAACATTTTAAGGCTGTTGCACATCACTTAACATCAGTTAAAGTGTAGGTAAATAAATACTGTAGAGAAAGATTCTTTGTAAGCAAATCATATTGCATAAACGTAAAGAGCAGGCTTCATTTTATTAAGTCTGTTAATGAACAGTAATATGACATACACACGGCTTACGCCTCCTCCTAGTCTTACAACTAACGCTTTTGTTAGGACTGAAACGACTGATATCCTGCCTCGTTCAGAGGTCTGAGACTGGCTACTTGCTCAATATTACCTCTTCCTAATTAGAAATTCGCCTGTTCTTTAGAACTTACCTCTTCTGACTAAGTTTTGTGATCATTTATTTATTTATTTTTTCAAATATTACCTTGCTTGGATGGCTTATGAGACTGATATTGCGATACGTCTGGCACAGTTCTAAAGTTTCATTTCGTTTGAAGTGTTATTACTGTTGAGAAAGCCTGTTTTGCACTTTGACTGTAAAACGATACTGTAACGCTAAAACTAGCTTTCTCTCAAAGACGCATTGTATGTACATTACCCACTTTGTTATCCGTTTTGTGTTAGTGCGTCTTGTTTTGCTGTTCTGATGCTGGCATTGCTATCTGGCATTGTTATCATCTCGATCGGGAAGAAAATGATTGTTTTAATTTTCGTTGATTTGTAAAGTGTATGCTGTCCGTCGTAGTTATTTACTTTTCGTCTTAGTGACATTGGTATGCTCTGTGACTGAACAGTTGGCAATTTTGAAATTTTGCTGCGCTGGCGCATTCGGTATATACTGTTGTGTAATTTGTGTTGTTCCTGTAAATTTGTATACATTACGAAAACAAGCCTATTCAAATATATACTGAAAATTTTACCACCAAAAAATGAAGATTTTCAGATAAAAAATTCTGATATTTTTCATATTACTGCTCAAAACATATATTGTGGGTACTCGTTAGAACCGCCTCGACGAGGCGGTTCTAACGAGTACCCACAATCTATGTTTTGAGCAAAAATAAGAAAAAAAATATACCCCTGTTAACCCCAGTTTTACTATATAAAAGTGGGGCTTAAGGGGGTCAAAATTATATAGGCATGTTTTCGTTTAGGGCTGCCTACACCAAAATAGCATTATTCTATATTCAGAATTCTGTATACTTTTCTGACTGTTTAGTATGGTTGGCATGTCGCCTTAAAATTTAACTATTCTCTATTCATTTATAAGCTTACAATTAAAAGAAATATTATTGTAAAATAACAGTGTATGGTATGTGGTCTCGTTGGGGCTCATCAAGACCAGGGTTAGATATCAGTCATAATATTCTTTGTTTCAGCTTTTATGATTTCAGAGTCTATGTATGAAGCAATAAGGATGCCAAACATTTCTGTCAGCCAGTGATGTATCTTAGTAGAAATGCTACTTTACACAGCTCCACATGCAATGGTAATTTAGAATGCATGTTTACAAACGTTTGCACAGTACTGCTTTGTTCTGGGAAAGATACTGTTTTACCATGGCTTTCATTCTTGTAGTAGCTAATTTAGACTTTTCTGGAAAAAGAATGAATTTTTGTAACTGTTCAATAAAGCGATTCAGTTGCTTCGCTCAATGTCCATATTGCATACTTTTAATGCTGACTGATTCTTTGAAGTATGTTACTTAGTATCTCATTTTGTTTAGGCTGCAATGAAACTCTTGTTCAGTGTGCTCAATTAACTTTGATACATTTGATAAAAATTTTAATTTTATTTTCTACGAAACTTAATGTCATGTATTATTATATATCTGGTACTGTAGATGTCTGTCCGAGGAAATGAACCATTTCAATGACATGATTCATTAACTGAATCTAATAAAAGAGGCAAATTTCATTAAATAACAATATTTGTATGCATTTTATATAGTGAAATAGCTTGTTATACACTCCAGTTTGTTTGCTTTAATTTATATGTAGCATTAATGCCATTGCATTTAGTAAACGTAAGAGTTACAGCTGTTCAAAGATGACCGCTGACATTTAGTTTGAGTGTATTCTTAGGCTAATTCCGTGTCTTTGATTGTCTTAATTTCATGTATCTAAAATATTTTCTTACTACAAAAAGAGAGCGCTAGTCAACTATCTGACGTATTCTGTAAGAAGGTCGTCTCAAAAGCAGTCATTCTGTTAACATACCTGAGTTTCTGAAACGCATATTGCTTGGCCAAATCAGTACATAAAATGGCTTTACAAATAAAATGTATCAATCTGTGTTTTTATTTCTTCTCGAAAACAAGTGTTTTGGTGTTCATTCAAAGCACCTCGGCGAGGCCTTTTGAATGAGTATCCATAACATCTGTTTTCGTGCAGAAACAAGAATAAAATATAAACTGGATATTCTTGTCATCAAGAGAGATGTAAGCTTAAGTAGAGCGATATAAGCCATGGTATTTCCACCATATAATATAGGGACAATTGAAAAGATTCTGGCATAAAACGCTATCAATGCAAACAAAAAAATGATAGAAATAATAAATACCTTAACCCATTAATGCTAATCATCCCAAAAGGGGACATTGGGAAACAGAGAGACCCAGGTCAGACGCCGCAGTACGCAGTACGCAGCGTCTGATCAGGGTCTACACTGTTTGCAATAAATGTATGAATTTCTATATTCTTATGTGCGTTCTTTGTTTATAAGGACAACTTTAATAGATTTTGTTTGACTCCACTGCAGCTGGTGTTAAGTTCGTATTTCATTATAGTTCAGTTTTAATCATTTTTCCTTTGGATGATAGCTCCAATGCTGGTAGCTTGGAAAAACGATGCTAATGTGGGCGGAAAGAGAGGGGCTGGGGTATTCAACCATGTAAAGAGAATAAGATTTTCGTTCTTTTATGCATTCTTTGTTTCCCAAGGCAACTTTATAGACTGTATCTCAATTTTCTCGCATATATATCCTTTTTATGCTTGTCATTATTTGTTTTTATTACGAGTTTACATGCTTATCTTTTTCAGTGCTGTTTGAAACGATCCGTTTTATTTCAGTTTCGCCGCGTTAAGCGAAAAGGTGCCTTCGAATGCAAAAAATGTTCAAAGTCAGATCATCCTGCGCCTGCGCGAAGTATCATCTGTGCCTTTGCTCTCCGTTCATATATTCTGTAGTATCCACTGATTTTGTTAACGTACAGTGAAGGCCCTGATCAGATTGCTCGGATGCGCAAGCTGATCTGGGCATTCGCTGTTCGCATATGCCCGATGAGATTTTTACGCATGGCGCGGCCTAATTATAGAATTACTCTTTGTTTGAAACTGAAATATAATCGAATGGATGTCACGTCCCAGGAGTACATATGTTATTTAGCATTATGCTATTATGCTTTAGCTAAAAATAGACCTGTATGTTTGTATCTCGAGATTGTGCTAATACAAGGAACCATTAAGTGATTGAATTATAGAATAACTGCCCGCAGCATTAAATTCTTATCATGTTTTAAGCCAAGAGTCAATCTACGGTTTTTTTTTTTTTTTAGTTTGCCATAACATGCCTTTAGACATAAACTGTATACTTCCCAGCCAAAGCTCTACATTACGAAAACACACCTATTCAAATATATAGAAAATTTCAACCTCAAAAACTGAAATATTTCAGATAAAAAAACTCTGATATTTTTCACATTTCTGCTCAAAACATAGATTGTGGGTACTCGTTAGAACCGCCTCGGCGAGTACCACAATCTATGTTTTTGAGCAGAAATATGAAAAATAATGTATACCCCTGTAAACCCCAGTTTTACTATATAAAAGTGGGGTCTAAGGGGGTCAATATTATATAGGTATGTATTCGTGATGAGGTTTGGCAATTTTTAACCAAAATTATTGACTGTTTTCTGATTTTTCCATAGACGCATTTGCTGTGATAACTCATTTGAGACGCCTCTGCGATGCGCTTCGAATGCGAATCCACATCCTTTTTGTAGGGAACTTGTAATGAGTACCCACAATATATGTCTTTGTAGAGAAATGAGAATAAAAGCACTGCACCTTGCCCCGTCACTGCATATACATCAAGCAAGTACCATAACTCTGACAAAACTAAAATGTGTTCTTCATGCTATGTCCCTTTACATTTTTGCAAGGCTTCAAGGAAATCTCTTAAACCGTTTTCAAGTTATAGAAAAGGGCACACATATATCACTTGGATCACTATTGAACATATTCGAAGGGCAGAAACTCCAAAAGCAGTTAAGTCAGATTTACGGTACGTGTGTTTTGCAAGTTGTAGCATGATGATATATATTAGCATAGATTTTCAAGAAAATATCTCGAACAGTTTTCAAGTTACAGAGTGGACACCAATGTATTACGGAAATCATTAATTTCAAAGTTCAAAGGGCCATAACTCCAAAATTGGGTTAACTAGAGTTACTGTTCTTGTGTTCTGCAGTTTGTCTAATGATGCTTGACATTTGTATGAAGTTTCGTCTAAATATCTTCAACCGTTTTCAACTAACAGAGCGGACACGAGTACATAGTAGAAAGGGCTATTTTCAATATCTACTATGTTCAAAGGGCCGCAACTCCAAAAGTAGGTTAACCAGAGTTACGGTTTTTGTGTTCTGCACGTTGTCTTACGGTGCTTTACATATCTGGAACGGTTTTCAACTTACAGAGCGGACACGAGTCCATGGTAGAAATTGCCATGTTGAATGTTCAAAGGGCAATAACTCCAAAAGTAAGCAAACCAGAGTTACGATTCATGTGTTCTGCACGTTTTCTTATAGTGCTTTACATTTGTGTGAAGTTTCGTGAAAATATCTTGAACGGGGTTTTTAACTTACAGAGCGGACACGGACACATGGTAGAAATGGTTATGTTCAATGTTCAAAGGGCAATAACCCCAAAAGTAGTCAATCAGGGTTACGGTTCATGTGTTCTGCACGTCATCTAGTAGTCCTTTTACATTTGTGTGAAGTTTCGCGAAAATATCTTTGACGGTATCAGAGTTATGGAGCGGACACGAATGATGGAAGCGCTGACGGCCGGACGGACATTCGAACGACACGGGTGTTATGCGACTTTTTGTACTCACAACTGATGGTTATGGTCACATAAAACAAAAATGTTTCACATAACACTCATTTTGACGGAATAAATCTGCCCAGTTGAGAGTTGTGTGACTGTAGTCACATGAACATATAGACAATAGTCACATAACGCCCATTTCGTTAGCCCGGACGGACGGACGGACGGAAGCTCAAATTTTCGAACAGTATAACATAAATATCCCCGCCACTTTTTGTTGCGGAGCATTAAAAAAGTATTTTTCTTTGCACCCCTTTTGTCTAGAGATATTTCATCTTATAATATTTGGAATGAGGACGATTTTGCTGATTAAGCACATTTAGACACATTAATACAGCAACAAGATTACTAAAACGTCACTAACAAACGGGAAGTCTGGTTTAAAAAAATGCAACATTCTGAAAACCGCCCTTATCCCATTGTAGTCGGAAGACCCGTAAAAGGGCAATTGGCAAAAAGTGCAGACTCATATCAGACGCGGCGTCTGATCAAGGTCTCCACTGTTTGCAAATAGTTTAGCCAATTTTCTCTAGGAATATGTAAATCTCATAGCCGGACGTACCTAAAATTGAAATTAGACTCTTCCAATATATAGTGTGGGAGAGTCTATTCAGTCAATATACAATATACAATAAAATGACATTAACATAAAATATTTTGCTTCTTCACCATAGGGCTGCTCTTAAAGGAAAGAATTTGCTCCCTCTGGGAGCAAATTCTTTCCTTTAAGAGTAGCCCCTATTTTGAAAGTGTTTCTAGGCATATTTTTTAAGTTTTTTCCTGGATGTGCGTTAAAAAAAGTTCATTCTGGCTATGCCACAGGCCGTTTCATCTGGATCTATACTGTATGCATAGATATGTGTATCGTTCTGCAGGGGTGAAAGAGTTCCTGTATTTTGTGGGAACATGTGCGTAAGTAAATATGACATAGATTTGTTTACCTTTGTCTGCAACTAACTGAACCCAGCTGAATGCAGCTGTTCGCGGATGGTGAGAAAATTTCTCAGGTTCGTAGATTAGTAGTTGAATTGAATATTGTACAAGTATTAGCTTTCACAAAAATCTTGGTCTACGCTTAGCACACAAGCAGTCTATGGAAAAAGGCATTGGACATGACCTTTCATAAAGTGCTTCCGGAGCATTTTCAAACATTAAAATTGTCTACGTCCTTGAGTGTAGACAATAAAATAAGCCTTGTATGAACTATTTAGACATAGGAAGGCATTTTTATTCTAACGGGATAATTAATAGCGAGCTTGCCGCCGCATGTGGCCTGTCGCAGGCCGAAGGCCTGCGGGAAAAAGCTATGTTACAACACACATAACGTGAAATTCAACGACAAGCTTTCATAACGTGCTTGAGACACATTGTTTTTAATGAATTTCTAACGTGTTTGACAATTTATTTATGTTGTCGAACGAAAACGGAAGTACAAATACATTAGCCGGGTCTTACTACGAGGGCGTCAATCAAAAACCAGCTTAACTTATTTCTGGGTGAGATCGATCTCTTCTTTTTCGATGTAATTGCTCTCTAGAATGATGCACTTGGACCAACGGTGTTCCAGTGCCATCAGCCCAGAACTAAAGAAACCAGGGTCCTTGTCTCTGACCCACTCCTCACCTGCCGCCACGACTTCTTCGTTGGACCGGAAATGACGTCCACGGATATCCTTTTTCAAGTTAGCGATTAGGAAATAGTCACTAGGAGCTAAGTCCAGAGAATAGGCGGGGTGCGGTATTAGCTCGTACCCATTCCGCTCAACAGCATCCATTGCAATTTTGCAAGTGTGGACTCTCGCATTGTCCTGTTGGAGCAGAATCCCTTTGGAGAGTTTACCTCGGCGTTTTTCACGGATCACAGTTCTCAGTTGGTTGAGCAAATTTGCATAACACGCAACTGTAATTGTACTTTTCTTTGCTAGAAAGTCCAACATAATAACGCCTTGTGCATCCCAAAATACAGTTGTCATCACCTTGCCAGAAGAGGGTTGCGTTTTGAACTTCTTTGGCCTCGGAGACACCAGCCCTCCACTCTTGCGACTTTGGGCTTTATTCTCTGGCTCATAATAATGGACCTAGGTCTCATCTACAGTCACCAGACATGAAAGGAAATCATCTTCCTTTGACCTAAACCGCTTCAACAATGCGCTGTATACTGATGCTCTGGTTGCCATTTGCTCGTCGCTAAGGGATTTTGGGACCCAACGGGCTGTTAGCTTGTGCATACCCAAGCGATCATGTAAAGTTGTTGAAACGCTACCAAGTGAAATGTGTAATGCATTCGCTATTTCTTCCACCTTAATTCGACTATCAGAGTACACCAGATCCCGTACTTTGTTACACATTTCTTCATCGGTGGCATCTGATGGGCGTCCAGACCTGGTTTCGTCTTCTTAAGACGTTCTAATGCGTTTGAATTCCCCAACCCAGAATTTAACTTGTGCATACGATGGTACAGAAGGCCCATTAACATTGGTCAACTCGCAATGTATTTCCTGACCTGTTTTTCCCTTTCAAATACAAGTACCGAATTACAGCACGGAACTCAACTTTTGACGAAAAGCTTACTTTTGCATCGCTAGCCATGTTTGACATTCTATATCTTATGAGTGAATGACACGATAAGGGTGCAATTTTGCCCTCAGACCTAAAACATGTATTGAAACAAGGCATGAAAATCTTGGGTGTCTCGGTCAATTAGAATTGGGATAGGCTGGTTACTTATTGACTTGCCCTCGTATGTCGATCTGAAAAAAAAGGAAGAAAACCGATATCCTTTCAATTCGCTTACCAAGGAAGCAAAGTCATGGGTACGTTTCGTTGCCGTCAAACCAAACCGGAAATAAACATTTTATTTGCAGTTTGTCGGGTTGTCAATTAATGTGGCATATCTATTTGTATTTGCCACGATCAACTGGGAAAATCCGGTACCAGAATTTTTACGGTATAGCTTAGGTCTGATACTTTGATTTTTTGGATGATTTTTGGCCCGCATACTCCATAGGCCCCTTAAGTTGAAATGTATTGAAGAATTTTTATACTATCCAATTGTACTGTAACTGCAAAATGTGGTTTTTCAAAGCATAGTGCATTGCGAGCTCGCCAATAGGCATTGCCTATGTTCATATTAAGTTGCGTTATTTAAGGTAAATTTATATACGGTTTAAATGTCCCAGTTCTAAAATGCTTGACATCTATTGCAGATTGGAACTACCTCCCTTGTATTAAAAAAAAATTGAGCCCAGAGGGAGCAAATATTTCCTTTAATAGTAGCCCCCATGGGACGGGAGTTATTTACACTTGACCTTGTTATCATTTCGTTTAGCGCATAAGACTCGCCTTCCGCATTCTTATATCTACTTGTTTTTTATGAAGTTGATATTCATCTTTCTTTCAAAATATATTCTACATGTCATAAGAAAAATTGTACTTAAAGGCTCCATATTCCTCACAAATAGACATTTGTTATCCAAGAAAGGTTTAATAAATTGATATATAGTATTAATGCGATCATAAAATGTGGCATATGACAGCCTGAAAATTTCAGTTAGTCTCTCATGTTTGAACTGGATCTAATGAAATGATTATTTTTATCATATCTCTGAATTAATGTTGGCAACATTAATTCAGAGATACGACAAAAAAATCATTTCATTTCAAGAACGAGCGACTGACTGAAATTTTACAGGCTGTCAGGTGCCACATTTTATGGTTGTATTAATACCATATATCATCTTATTAAACCTTTCTTGGATAATAAATTGTCTATTTTTGAAGAATATGGAGCCTTTAAAGTCAACTGAAACAAACTCTTGAAAATATCATAGAAACAAAAAAAAAAAAAAAAAAAAAAAAAAAAAGAAAAGAAAGAAAGAAAACAAGCCCTAGCTGACATTATCAAGACTTAAGGTTATTCAAATTAGCTTATAAGCTCCGCCCATACTTTTTGCAGGAGCACCATTTTAATATTGCAATTTGGTTTGGTTGTTATTGTCATATTCTAATGCAAGCTGTTTGACTGTCTTTTCATTAGATTTTGTAGTCGGCTACCATTTATTAGTTTCACGAGAAATTATAATAAAATCAAATTTAATGTGTTGAAATAGTTTTTGTTTTGATAATTAAAATTCTTCAGTCGACGCCACAAAACTCTGGCATACTTTCAATTAACTAGTGCTGAATCTGAACTTAAATTTCTCCTAGCTTTTTAACCATTTGGAATTTGTCTGTGCGGTTTCCAACATTCTTCTAGATAAAGCAAAAACAATCATTTCGCATCACTGAAAACGCTTTTCAGTGGACCTTTAAGTCTGGCAGCTAGTCCGTTGATACTATAGCTCAGACCTTACGCTTTATTTTTGTCATTACGAAAACATTCAAATATATTGAAAATTAAAAAAAAAAAAAAAAAAACGGAAATTTTTCAGATAAAAAATTCTGATATTTTTCATATTCCTGCTCAAAACATAGATTGTGGGTACTCGTTAGAACCGCTTCGGCGAGACGGTTCAAGCGAGTACCCACAATCTCTGTTTTTTAGCTGAATAAGAAAAATAATGTATACCCCTGTAAACCCCAGTGTTACCATATAAAAGTGTGGTTTAAGGGGATCAAAATTATATAGGCGTGTTTTCTTGATGTAATTTTAAGAGCCCTAACATTAGAAAAGAGCTCCCCCCCCCCCCCCCCCCGCCCACACACACACTCACCCATTTCGAATTTTGCAATTTTTTAACTAGCTTTCTATTTTTTTTTTTTTTTTTACTTGTAGCGATCCTTTTTATTTTAACGACGCAAATCTTCCACATTTCACATTTCACATACTATAGGGTATAATGCAATGGCTTACATATCTCAAGATAACGGGCTACCAGGATAAGCATTGCAGAGTCGCTTCTAATGAGTACCCATATTTTCTTTTGTACGAAGAGGAGAACAAAGTATTAATATTTAGGTTAAAAATAGCGTATTAAAAGCTATTGCGAATAAGTACACATTTTCATAGTTGTGATAACGCAATTAAATGAACTCGAGTGAAATGTGGGGTCTTTTTGCGACTCGGGTAGATAATTAATGCAGAATATATTGTTTGCAAGAGGAGGAACAACGGTTTGGCTACATGGGCATATCATCATATTGCTAAACGGAAGAAAACAACAGCGTATACGTTGTTCTAGCAGGCAGGCTAATAAATACGATACTTGGGGTTTGAAAAAAATCCCTACAGGCACTATTCACTCAACATATATTTATGTTGATTTACAGGCAATATATGTAAAGAAATATATTTTAGTCAGTTTGCTGATTGACTAATACATAACAGATTTGAATATATCTGCACTGTTTGTGCGTTAACCCCTTCGGCCCTACATATCAATACATATTCTTTTGCAAACCGTGCAAATCCAGATGAGACGGCTTGTAACGAGCCGTATCATCAGGATCCATAATGTTTGCCATTATTGTACTGGTTTTGACTGAAACCCCTTTTTGCACCAATGGATGTTTCCAAATTCAAAGATGGAAGAGTCCATGTCAGAAATTCAGGGTCGAAAGGGTTAAATCTGATACATCCTTTATAAAGGTGAGAACTGACTGACCATGTATAAATCCATCACGAAAACATGCCTATATAATTTTGACCCCCTTATACCCCACTTTTATATAGAAAAACTGGGGTTTACAGGGGTATACATTATTTTTCTTATTTTGCTAAGAAAACATAGATTGTAGGTACTCGTTAGAACCGCCTCAGTGAGGCGGTTCTAACGAGTGCACACAATCTATGTTTTGAGCAGGAATGTAAAAAATATCAGAATTTTTCTCTGAAAATTTTCCTTTTTTGGTTGTGAAATTTTCAATGTATTTGAATAGGCGTGTTTTCGCAATGTGTATACATGCGTACATTCAAATTACTTTGACTATCGATATATTGTTAGTTTGGCGATAGAAATAATTAACTCTGTTGAAATTTAATAAAAATATAGCACTTTAAATTGTTTTGAAATAAATCTAAATTGATGAGACTCAAGAATATATTAAAGTTAAACCTGTGTTAAGCAAGCACCTAAGGGAAAGCCAAAAAGTGGTTGCCTAAGACAGGTGCTTGCTTAATAAGGTAAATTAACGCTTATTGACTTGAAAGGGAACCTGAAATTATGGCCTCTTTATAGAGGTGATTGCTTTATACAGGCGGCCATGACGACAGGTTTGACTGTATCACCATTACATGAAGAAATTAGAAGATATTTATTCTCATCTGGAATTCTGGTTTACCTAGTGTGTCAGATAGGATGCATTCATGTTACAAGTGTGTCAGATAAGATGCATTCATGTTACAAGTGTGTCAGATAAGATGCATTCATGTAACAAGTGTGTCAGATAAGATGCATTAATGTTACAAGTGTGTCAGATAAGATGCATTCATGTTACAAGTGTGTCAGATAAGATGCATTCATGTGACAGATGTGTCGGATAAGATGCATTCTTGTTACAGATGTGTCAGAGAAAATATGTGCAAATATAATTGTATCTGTCTAAAATTTCCTTTTGAAGTTTTTCCCGCGCCACCCTTTCCTCTCTGTCTCTTATTATTACAAATATACATAAATGCACGGAGGCAGTCGTTGGTACATGGCAGTGAGGATGATATTTTAAAACAAAAATCTCCGCTTTACCTAGCCTTTAATCCATTTATGCCGAGTAGACCCTTCCACCTCTTCTCTTTGGACAGGTCCATTTCCAGTCGAAAGGGCGTTTGGTTAGATTTTATTATTCCTCAGTTTAGAGAAATTTCTGTATTTCATGCAAACAGCATAGACCCTGATCAGATGACGCTTTCTGCGGCGTCTGATCTGGGTCTACACTGTTTGCAAATAACCCTTTTATGGGACGCTAGGCTTAAATGGGTTAATTGCAACTTTTAAAAGTGTAACCGTATGAAAAAAAAGTCAATGCGCCATACTTGCTTGCGTGATACTTGCTGTATACTGTATGACGACAACATAAAAGCATTTGTTCTTGATAATTTGTTTTTTCTAAAACTGTTAGAAAACATCAAAGAAACCCTCTGAGGTACCGAAACCCCTCCAAGTAAAGAAAACCAGACGCTGATAACATTGCAAACATTTCCTCAAGGTCACCCCAGCAGGCACACGAAGATTTTAAAAATAACTTCGTTTCAACGTTGAATCAATTACCTTGACGTTAAATCAATTTTAAACGAGTTTTTTTCCTTTCAACAATGTGTGCCCAATTGGTATGGTCCACGCTGGGAGAATATTTAATATGTAAATGAACAGCTTAGGTTCTATTCAGTATAGCGCGCATATGTGGCATTATAATGTCAGTTTCTAACTTCGTGGAGCACGCACGATAAAAATTATCCAATAGTATCTGTTACAGATAATTTAAGCTGTTGTGTTTCTTGGGAGTTGTCATATAATGTGAGCGCTTATCAGATGATTGCATCGAAAGTAATTTGAAATTGAGCCGAGGCACAGCAGTTACTTCAAGATTGCATGGGCGCACACCGAAGACTCAGATTAGCCTGTGTATTCGCACAATCTGACAACAGTCTTCGCATGGCATTCTTTGGGTAGCAAAGGATAAAAAGCGTCTTCAGACGGACAGAGGAGACTGTTCGATGAGCAGGCTGGTCGCACATTCAGTCTTGTAGGAAATGTTATGCACCGGCTCAATTAAATATAAAGCAAATTATTGGTTAATGAATGTACTTAGAAAAATCTACATTCTTCAATTATTTCAAATTTTAGGTTGAACTTCTTCGAACAGAGAGCCCAAGCTACGTGTTAATATAAGTGGTGAAATAAGGAAATTTCGAAATGGCGTCGACGATCTATAGTATTCGGATGACCGTCCGTCCTACTTACACAATATGGTCAGTACTTTTCTTTCTTTCTTTCTTTCTTTCTTTCTTTCGTTCGTTCGTTCTTCTTTTATAGTTAATACACCTACGTGAAATATATACATCTAAGACGTCCTCTGGATAATGCATTTTTAAATCATAATACATTGATATGTTTCTTATTTTTCAACAAAAGCATATGCTATGGATACTCATTAGAAGCGACTCGCTGGCTGATCTGATTACATCCTGCTGACCTTTGGCCCAAAGGAACGTTTTAGGGTTCTGATATACTTTGTTGATTTTTCGCAGTTTTGTACTAGGAATGCAATATTTTTGTGTTTCCTGATTGCTTTCTTGTACATCAAGACCCTAATAAAAGGGGTCTAGCCCAAAGGGAAGCATTTGCTCCCAAGGAGAGCACATTCTTTTCTATTTGAGAAGATCTCTTTTCAGAAGTTAGACAAACCATTTTTAAAGAGTTACAGCCTCTGAAGATATATCAGTTCTCCTTAATGGCGCGACCCATATATATAATAATATAAGATGAGCCCAGAGTCTTATAATTCTACTAGCGGGGCTATGATCCTTTGAACGACTTATTTGCGGAAAGGGCCATATCATTGGCTAGCTGACTCCGGCAGTGATTGGCATTGATGATGTGGTTTTAGAATCAGAATGGTTTCAAGTTTAATTACCGTTACTGCCGTTTTTTATAATTTTGCACAGTTTATTTTACAATCAAATCTCAACGTTTCAGTTAATTAAAGCCTTTTTCAAGAGAGTTAAGTTCTTTCAGTGCTACGCCATCTTCTTATCAATACTGCCAACCATTTTGAATACAGATGTTATGCCCAACGTTGTCACCTTTACCACCATCTAGGGAAAAGTCAGCAGATAATAATTTGATGATTTGTAGTTCTAGTTTTCCCAAGAAAACGGGGTTCAGCATTTCATCCAAACTGTCTCCTAAGGAGATATTTTTCATGAAATATCAAACCCTGTTTTCTGGGAGAAATAAAAAAAAATCAAAATGTCTTCTGCTGAAGTTTTTACCCAGCATGAACAGTATTGACCAGCTTTGACTTGGCAGCTGGCATGTGTGAGGATAATCTCTTAACATTTTATGAAGTATTTCAGAGGTGAAAGCTATTATCGTAACAGTTTCTTTGAGAAAACGAGATTTATCTCTGTCAGCAGCCAATCAAATGATAGGCAGTTCACACACGTTTTATTCCCTATACTAGGTGACTAATAGCTCCATTAGTAAAATTACAGTCGAACTTCAATGGCTCGAACATCTTTGGGACCAGGGAAACTTGTTCGAGACATTGGTAGTTCGAGCCACTGAGGTTAATCATGGCACCAGTTCAGGAAGCAAATAGAGATAATTTAGGGAAATCTTTTCGATTTTCTACACAACGATTGTATGTTGTGTGTACTCATTAAAATCGCCTCCATAAGGCGATTCTAATGAGTACACACAACATAAAATTCTATGATAAAATAAGAAAAAAAAACCCCTAAATATTTGTTTTCTTGAGCTACTGGAAGAATTTTGTAGGGACTGAAAAACGAGTTCGAATCATCCACGGTAAATGAGCCATCCGTGTTCGAGCCATTGAGGTTATACTGTATAAGCCTCTGGATGAACCTCACCAGCAAAAACGTTTTAAGGAATATGCGGACAGCGAAGACCAATAAATTCCTTTATTTTCTGTGTCACCACATAACAACAGATAAGGCGCTTTTTTCATCCGAAAAATGCTGATATCTTTCTTATGTCTCCACGAAAACATATGTTGGGGGTCGCTTCGGCGAGGCGCTTCTAATGAGTACTACAACATATGTTTTCGTGGAGAAATAAAAAAATATTATGTGGATACCCCCTCTTATCTGTAGCTATGTCACCAGAGATCTACTGATGCAGAATTTGATATCCTAAATTATATCCAGTTTCTCAAGAATATCCACAATAATGAAGCACGGCCTAGAGCAAGATAGCAAAAGAGAAAGAGATGAGAATGGGAACGAACAATAACAATAAAAGTAAAAAAGGTTTGCCTTTGGAAACAAAGAACACACAAAATCGGAGATTTGGTTTGGTTGAATATCTTCATATCCAACACTGCAGTTTGCGAGGCTGCATACGCCCTCAAGCACCAGCTTAAGCGGTATTCGATTTTCAAAATAACCAGAACCAAAGGAAATAAAATATAACCTGCACTATGATGATGTACGGGGAGATTTTCTTACGGCCGCCATACGGCACAACACCAGCTACAGTAGACTAAAACATAAGTCTGAAAAGATTGCCTTTGGAAACAAAGAACACACAAAAGCACGAAAATCGGAGATTCAGTTTGATTGAGTCTCTTTATATGCAACACTGTAGCTTGCGAAGCTGCATATGCTCCCAAGTGCCGGCTTAAGCGGTATTCGATTTTCAAAATAACCAGGATGGGCTCAATGATCCCAAAGGAAATAAAATATAACCTGCACTATGATGATGTACGGGGAGACATTTTATGGCCGCCAAACGGCACAACACCAGCTACAGTACAGTAAAATAAAAGAAAAAACAGGATTGCCTTTGGAAACAAAGAACACACAAAATCACAAAAATCGGAGACTCGGTTTGATTGACGCTGTAGTTTGCGAGGCTGCATACGCCCCCTAGCGCCGGCTTGTGGTATTCGATTTTCAAAATAACCAGGATGGGCTCAATGATCCCAAATGAAATAAAATATAACCTGCACTATGATGTACGTCACAGCAGTACAGTTCTAATAACTCATATACGAACAAAGTATTGCAATAGAGAAACCGCTTTAGAACGGTCAGCAGAAAAAACTACTTAAACTGGTTGTGATTTTCGAACCACCGCCCTAAGTTGTGATGCAGCTCCAAGTTATGAATATCTGTTCAGTCCGCGTAAGATCTTCTGTAGCATCAGTGAAACACGCATAGGAAAACAAAAATACTCACAAAACTACGTTGAAACAAAGTAGAGGCTTCAATTGCAATGCAGTGAGGGGAAAAATTGGACCACGATGGATCTCATTACGAAAACATTCCTATTCAAATACACATGTAAATAGAAAATTTCACCTCCAAAAACTGAAAATTTTCAGATAAAAAAACTCTGATATTTTTTTTATATTTCTGCTCAAAATATAGACTGAGAGTACTCGTTAGAACATGTTCACCCAAGTAAACCCCAGTTTTAATATATTAAAGTGGGGTTTAAGAAGGTCAATAGTATATAGGCATGTGGTGCGATCACAGACAGCAAAAGTCAGACATCAGCCTCTGAAACAGATTGAGGTCCAACTCACTGTCATGCAATTCAAGAGGGAAGCAGAATTATTGACCATAACTAGGTTAACAGTTAATTATGCGTGCATTTATGCTTATAACCTACCTCTTTTGTAAGACTGACAATATTCTGTTTTACTAACAATCCTCCTGAATTTATAAATAGGTAGCCAAAATTCGGGATTTGAAAGACTTTCCCGCGGAATTATTTCCGAGCCAACGCTATATAAGGATATTAATTTAAAAAGACTGCGATTAAGCCTAGAAAATATTTATTCAGTTTATGATAACGGAAATCCCTGTTTTAGACGATTAACACTTAAAAATTTAGTTTGATTATCAAGGTGAGTGTTTTGAAAGGATGCTCTAGCAATACGAATAAACTGAGGATGTCACGCGAGGAACGTCATCATCTAAAAATGTAAAACTGACAATATCGAAATGAAAGTCACACCACTTGTAATCAGTTTGGTAATTATATTATAAGATATCGACAAATTAAAAAAAATGTGGTAATTATATTATAAGATATCGACAAATTAAAAAAAATGAAACGATGGAATTAGTTTTATTAACTAAAGCTCGTTTGCACAAATTCTATCTAGCATTTGGTCAAAATAAATATTATCAATATATATTAAGTCATCTTAATATGGAGCACTTCAACTGAATGCTTAAAAAATATCGGCTTGAGTTTCGTGAGAAAGGACATTTTAAGAAGAAAGCAAAAAGGACGAACCAAAGACTTTGACGACGCTATAAAATATAATTTTAATGATCCTTCAAAGTACAAAAAGCCTGTTTTGCAATACTATAAGGTATAATTTTTATGATCATGGCAATGTCGCATAAAGTGTAGGAAAGATGAGATGTAAACAAGCTAGAGATGACTTTGTAATTGACAAAAAGAAGTTTAGTACTCATACTTAATGACGGCTCCATCCTCAATACGTTTCAAATGTTTGGTATCTTACTGTCAATATGTTTGTTTGTGTCCATTGTGGTCCTGTCTGGTTTTCTTACGATCTGGATTCATGCCTAGTTATCAACCCAAATCACTGTTGATGACTATGCTTTGCTCTTTAATTGCACAACCGCGGTGCGGGCCTCAGACTCAATGAGGCTTCTTCGTGAAGCTTTAAAAAGTGGGTTGGGGCTTGATGATATGTCTTTGGCTTGGCCTGCCGTGGTTCGACTATTGGTTTTCCTTAATACATGCTCGCGGTGGGTGTTGCATTTGCTAAGAGTACTCGTCCTTCTTTATTATTGATTTATTTGATTTTTATGTTTTGCTAAGGTGCATCGACTGAGTTGGGAGCCAGTATGAGAATAGAATTTTAATGCATTTCTGTTTCTGTATTAAGAGTAGCACCGGGACCCAGGGTGAAGTTAGACGACTGTAAAATAGCTTTAAACCCCACGTAGCTTATACTACTGACCGTTCCATGGTGATAGCCCCGGTGTTGCTCTTACTCTGTGAAGCTTTTTGGTTAAATCTAGGAAGCGATTTATATTAAGTCTTGCCTTAAGTTTCGTCTTTGTGTTTTTCAGTTCTTTTAGCACGACAACCACCTCGTAGGGGTAGAGAGAGCTGGTCTCTATGCTTTTCTTGCGTTTGTTTGTTTTGCACGTGTTGGTTTGTGTCTCTTCCTTCCTCTTGGTGTCTGGGACTGGCTGCGACTTGTAATTGTGGAATTCCCTGGACTTTTCCTTTAACCTTTTTTTTTCAGATCGCTATTAAGCCCTTTGCTTTGTTTCATTACATTTTTTTTCATTTATGTGTTTCACTGTGATGTTTCCCAGATGAGGTAGAGGACCCCTATGCGAACACGACATATATTTGTAATTTGGAGTTGCAGCAAATTAAGAGTGAGGTTTCCTGCGAGTAAAACTGGTTTATTCCCCAGTAGTTTTCCTACTGACCGTTCCAAGGTGGTTCTTCTGTTGCAGTTCTTTGTTTGTAGGTCAATGAGTTCATCTGTGGCATTTGTTTTGTCATAATTCGTTCCTTTCTTCTTCCTTTGGTGCCTTGGGAAAGCTGTGCTTCGTGATTGTGGCATTACCTGGGTATCTTCACTTATATCTTATCAGCTCTCTTTATATACTAAAATCACACTATTTAACTACATTTGTAACAACAGTAACCCATATATGCTTGGCGTCCCACAAAAGGGACAAATGTCAAACAGTGTAAACCCAGATCAGACGCCACAGAATACGGTGTCTCATCAGGGTATACACTGTTAGCAGTCAGGACAGGACTTTCTTTAATACTTGGCAAAAATGAAAACTACCCAGACACCCCTTCTGCTGGAAATGGGCGTGTCAAAAAAGTTGAGGTAGGAAAGTCCATTTGGCGTTAATAGGTCAAGTTTGTCTCTAGAGAGTTCAGCCGTAGTGCAGGTAAGATCCCATAAGTCTGCATGGATACGCAGGCTGATTGAGTCTTCGCTTTAAGCATATTGTCTGAAAGTACCTTTTCGTATATATGCAGTTTAAAAACACAGCTTCGTTTATTATTATTAGCAGTATTAGTAACAGTGTACAGTGTTACTATTTTCTTTTACAATTGTTATTGTTAATATCATTATTGTTGTTTTGCAGAAAAATATACAACAAGAAAATCAAGACACTATGTAAAGACTGGCACAAAGAGAGGACTTTTAACAGTGCATAAGGACACAAAAGCAAGTAATGCATTGCCACAGGTGAACCCACTCGGTATTCTGTTCATTAAGGCAACAAACCTCTTTTCCAAGGTATTGTGACAGATAATAGATCAGGATATTAACATGTTGAATCGAAGACTATCTTTTTAAACTTGTACGCTTATGTTCGTTGAGTCCAATTTTCCTTCATACGTCGAACACTTTTCTGTGACTTATTCAGGGCGCCCAGTTATGATTAAAGCTTTTAGTATTCAAGAAATGACGTTTATAGTAAAAGGTTGACATAACTTAAATTAACATGAACATGGTGCTATAAAAAGCTACGAGTATAACAATTTATTCTGGTATCTCATTTTTGAACGACAGAATAATTTGTACTTATAAGTCTGGAAACCTACAGTCATGTTCAATACGACAGTTCCAATGAACACTTCGAATACTGCTACAGTAGCCATTCAAACAGGGCCAAGTGCTTTGATTGTTGTACTGATGTCAGTTAGCATCTGGATAGTGTTGGCAAATGCTCTTGTGCTGACATGCCTCGTTGTGAGTCGGCATGCATTAACAAATTTCGTCAATCTGCAAATAATGACCTTCAGTGTAACAGATACCCTTGTTGGCCTTTCCGCCATACCAGTGACGATGACGTTCAAAATAGCAATGTCGTTTCCATATTTTTGGCCATGTGCATCAGTTCTCTATGGCTATTCTGTAGCACAAGCTGCCACTCTGTACCATGCTTTTGTAATTTGTATTCATCGCTTGATGACAATTAAACGATGTACCGGTCGATTAGAGACTAATCCAAGAAGAATGTACAGAACTCTTCTTTTTCAAATATCCATACCTTGGATTGAAGCCTTGATTATTGTTGCTATCCCGTTTCTGCTGTTTGGTAAACATGATGCGATCTTGCCTGGTTGTTCACTGAACACAGTATTCGAAGATAACTACAAGACCGCCATGACAATACTTAACATTAACCTTCTAACTCCACATATAGGAATGAATGTTAGTTACATTTACATGTTAATATTTCTTCTACGAAAATGGAAACGCATAGACATACTTCGTGATCATTCTTCCACGGCTGCAACAGTTGCAACATCATCTAGAACAATAGGGTATACGAGCAATGGCTCATCAATAATGAAGACAAAAATGACTTCTCAAAACAGGAATAGTGAAATTCCGGATTGTGGAATTCATATGATTAGTCAGTCGGAAATTGGAACTCTCTCGGAAGCTAAGGGTGGAGATGTCATGCGAAATGTGTTTTTAAACAGTGAACATTCAAATAATGGTGTAGCAAATGAAACACATAAAGGGAAAACGCGTCAACAACTTACTAGAAAAAGTAAAGGAAACCTTGGAATGAGGGGGCAGAAGGACGTGCTTATTACAATAGGACTCTTGCTTCTGGTTTTAAATATTTTCATGACGCCTTTAACCTTTTTAGTTGTTATTGAAAGTTTGAATGTTGACCTTCTAAGTCGAAAGGTGAAGTTCATTGTGATGGTGTTTGCACTTATGAACAGTGCTCTCAATCCGTTTATCTATATATTTAGGATCAAACCATTTAGACAGGCGATAAGGGGAATATGGACCAAAATCCTTTCTAAGTGTTGCTCTCGCATGTAGGTCCTTTTAGGGAATACCGATAGTGTATATGAAGATCTTTGTATATTATCTGACCGCCTGTGAGTTTGAGAACCTGCGTATGAACATCGCCGCAGAGCCTGTTTATATTATTTCATCCGCTCACACAGAAAACGTCAACATAATTGATAGTAAGAGTATTAGAATAATCGTATTTATTGTCCTTACTTGAATCTAGGTCTTCAAGCAAATTACATCTTACCGCACCCTTCAACATGCACCTGTATTTCTTCTATGTTTTACGGCGCACTAAATATTATAAAATAATTCGGAGTTTTTAAATTATGCGAAAAGATTTAAACTAAGAAAAACACGGTAAAGTTCAAAACACTGACCCACTGCTGTTTATTTAGAATGCAATCTATAAGTGTTGTCCTTGTAAACAAAGAAAACATAAAAGAACGAAGGTCGGAGTCTCAGTTTTATTGACATCCTTCATTCTACATCCACATAGTTTTCAGGTCTGTTTACGTCCTTTGTGAGCGGAACTCGACTTTACAAGATGTCATTATGAGCCTAGTGTTCTGGGCCCAACTTATGAATTCCGGACCACAAATTTAGGTAAAATATGGTAATTTTGTTCATTTATTCTATATTTTTTGTAATAATTAGCTGTCGCTTAATGTTCAAGAATAATAACAGTTCCTACGGTAACCAGAACGTGTTAGAATGCATGTTTTAACACTTTTTCGTTTGTCAGTTATTAATTTTATTTTTATTGTTTGCCGTTTAATATGTTTGTGTTTACTTTATTTATATTTTTGAAATTTTTGTTAACACACAATGCACACGTACTCAACAAATCAATCTAAATTATGCTACTGATTCTTACTTAGGAATAAAAAATAATTTTAATATAAATAAACAGTCCATGTTATTCTGAGTTGTAGGAAGGACACACATTTGTACTTTAGATGCAAAATACCTACACTAAATATCTTCAGATCTAACTCCAAAGCCGCATGAAACTGTAGACTACAAAAGAAAAAATAACAAACTGATGATGCACTATCATTTGATTTTGTGATAAAATAAATATTTCGGTTGCTATGGCAACAAAAATTATAAAAGTAATACATGTATCCATCCTTAACTAGTAACTAAAAAATGTTTTTGTAAAACACTATGCTCCAAAGTATATGTGCTTTCCCTTAAACATGCATTATCCGTAGTACTTAAGCACCAAAAATGGCTGAGTTCAAAAGTCGAAAAAGTGACAAAAAATAAATTGACAATACTGCCAAAACCGCATGCACATTTGCAGACCATAACAAAAGGGCCTGCAAAATTTCAAATTGATCGGTAAAAGCTGTAGGAGGAGTTGTGCGCACAAGGTACCCACGGTATTGCATTTTAATAGTATTTAAGCCCCAAAATGGCAAAGTTCAAAAGTAAAAAAAAAAAAAAAAAAAAAAAAAAAAAAATCACAAAAATGAAATTGATAATCATGCCAAAACCATTTACAGACCATGACAAAAGAGCCTGCAAAGTTTCAAATTGACTGGTATAAAACTGTATGAGAAGTTCATGACACAAGGTACCCACCATCTGTCTTTAAAGTCTAAAGTCCAAAAAGGGGAATGACACCGCAAGGAGAACACCGACAGAAAACAAAATGAAAAAAAATATGGGTCCACTTATTTTACATGCTGATGCTATATCTAAAATTTCAGCGTCCTAGTTCTAACTATTCCTGAACGTACGTTAAGCATAACGGATAGACGGACAGAAATGGCTAAGTTCAAAATTAAAAAGTAAGTGACAAAACTTTAATTGACGATATTGCCAAAACTACATGCATATCTGCATGACAAAAGGGTCTGCAAAATTTCAAATTGATCGGTAAAAACTGAAGGAGGAGTTGCATGCACAAGGCACCCACGGCAATGCACTTTAATAGTAGTTTAGCCCCCCAAAATGGTTAAATTCAAAAGCCATAAAAGACGACCATGCCAAAATCACGTGCACAGCTACAGACCATAACAAAAAAGCCTACATAGTTTCAGATTTATAGGTTTAAAACTGTATGAGGAGTTGCGCACACAAGGTACCCACTATCTGTCTTCCCATACCTCAGTCGGAAAAGGGGAATAACTCCGCAAGGAGAACCTCGACGGAAAAAAAAAAATGAATCCGCTTATTTTTCAAGCTATGGCTATGTATAAAATTTGCAGGATTCTAGCTTTAACAATTCCTTACCGTATGCAAAGCATAACAGATATACGGACAGAAATGGCTAAGTTCAAAAGTCGAAAAACAAAGTAAAAAAAAAAATAAAAATAAAATAAAAAAAAAAAAAAATAAATAAATTTAACGATAATGCCAAAACCAGACCATGACAAAAGGGCTTGCAAAGTTTCAGTTTGATCGGTATAAAAATATAGGAGGAGTTGTGCACACAAGGTACCATCTGTAATGCACTGTAATATTATTTATATGGTATTGATGAAGCTTAGGTAACCAATACATCGTAGGAAGCTTGTCCTGCTTTATCTTAAAATTAACAGAAAACTTCGGGGCTAAATGGTGGCAGTGGCCGAAGACAACTGACTTTTCTTCTTCAGAAGCCTCTTTGCCGCTCGATTCATGTTTCAGTGTATTAATATAATGTAGCTGTCAAACAACGACTACGTTGTTTGCGGCCTTGTCAGCTGGAACCAAAACATAATTCCTTTGAAATTCTGGAATACTCTGCCTCAGATTTAGTAGATTTAGGTTTAGGTGGTAATAGATTATCATTTTGGGAATAAAAATTAATAAGTTTATCGATAACATTAACATGTTTGGTTTCCATTCCATTAAAATATCAAGCTCAACATACTCTCGTTTACACTATCGATCAATGAAGAAGCTTTTTCTTCTCTACCCTTATAAAAAAGCCTTTTTGATGAGGAAATCTATAGCTCGGGCCCTCAGAAATTATTTTACGAATTCTTGGATCTGAAATGACTTAAGATTAAACTCTGAAATTAAAGAATTTACTTCCTATCAAATACGTTCCTTTTAGGACAAACTCCTTTTTAGAAGGGCACAAAAACAATTTGAACAGAGTTACCTTTGAAAATGATAATTTCTCCTTAATGCGTATGCTGAAAATAAATGAAAATAAATGCCTAGGTCGGATGGTGGATTCGGATCGTTTGATCAGGGTCTTATCTCTCTGCTTACAGAATCATTGAATACTGTAGAATATATTAATAATTCGAGCAAGTCTAGAACAGTCTGTGTGGAATGTTTAGAAAAATCCGAGTTCTTACTTGGCGCACATGTCACGCATATTTATCCTCAAACTTTGCTTCGTAGATCATTAAAGAATTTCTGATAGATTGGCATTATATATGTATTATGTTTTAGCCCTTCTTGCAAGTCAAATTGATTCCCGATACAGAATATATTGGTTTCAGTAGAAAATAAAACGACCTACCTTCATGGTCATGTAACCACTTTGTTTTAAGAGGCATATGTGATAAAAAAAGAAATTTGAGTTGAACTTTGGATGAAGTAAAGTTAGTTTAACCCTTACCACAATATACGAGTATGTTACTGCTAACCGTTCTAAGTCATTAGTTATGGTGTCATTCGTTTTTGTGGAGCATTGTGGCTCACTGCAGGGCAGTTTTCGTGTTTTTGTCCTGTTTGTAGTGTCTTATTGCTGTGTTCAATCAGTCTTGTCATGCAGTGTGGCCATTGTGTGTGTGTGTGTGTGTGTGTGTGTGTGTGTGTGTGTGTGTGGTGGAGGGGCGGGTGGCGGGAGGGGGGTGGGGGAGGAAAGGGGGACTCGGCCAATCACACAGTAAAGCCAATCCGTGGTATCCACATTTCAAGTCCGAGTAGACTCGTGACAAGGAACAGGTGATTCGCTCCAGAAATACATTTACTTATTTCGTACACGGCCAAAAAACGTACTTTTTGTATCCACATTTCAAGTCCGAGTAGACTCGTGACAAGGAACAGGTGATTCGCTCCAGAAATACATTTACTTATTTCGTACACGTCCAAAAAACGTACTTTTTGTGTTAAGCATGTTTCTAATACTTCATAGACACTGGAAAATTGACTTTCTGTGAGGTTTTTCTCGTTTCAAAAAAAAAAAAAAAAAAAAAACTTCGTAAAAATGGGTACGCTGCTTGTGAAAGGCAGCTAGTCGCACAAAGGGCAGTTCAGCACTTGGAGAACGAAATGCAACTAAGCAATTAAGGCTGCAGAATCAGCGAGGTTCGTCATATTCTAAAACTAACCTTAAATAGTAAAAAACGTAAACTTTTACCTGTCGGTTTCAACGGATTGATGGTTCAGCACCATATTGAAACTCTTTCCAACCGGATTTACAACGGGGCCTATATTACAAATCGGAATGTCAACGTGGGGTATCGACTACTTCCGCCTGCTGCGGTTTGTTGATCTAAAATTTAGCCTCGTTCGCCAGGCGACTACTAAAGAGCTGCCCAAGGAACTGGACTATCTAAAATTGGGTCAAACTAAAACACCTGGTTCCCGTATTTGAACACAGTTCAAACAACAGAAAGAGATCAAGCAATCTGATACGTAGCGTAATTCCACTGTCAAATTTTAGAAAGCGATGTCGCATGGAAAATCTATTTTTGGAAACTATTGTTCCCTGAAAAATCTAACATCAGAAACCAATGCCTCATGGAACAGTGGACATCAGATATGACTGGCCTTATAGATTTCGTTCTTGGCCAATGAGATAACGTCTATTTATAGATTATATAACAATAATGTTTATTTACACGAAATCATTTAGTAGAAGTGAATATTTGATCTGCTTGTAGTTTTGATATTAGACATACATTTAAGCAAAGCCGACCTGTATGGGAGTTGAATTTGACACACCAACCATGTATAATGCTATATCTTTATGTATTACTTTTGGGTACAGATTATATAGATAGTGTGGCGATAGAAATAATTCTACTTACTTAGGATTTTACGAAAATATAGCGCTTAAATTGCATTGAAAAAATCTAATGAGACTCATGTACATAAAATTACATATAAAGAAATAAGAAAATGTTGTTGTTTTTTTACGTATCTGGTGTCCTGGCTTACTTGTATTCAGATTCAGGTTAGAGGACTGGCATAAAAATACGTGCAGATACAATAATTCCCGTCTTCGTTTTATTTTGACATCTTTCCCCGCTCTCTGTCATAACACCAGCTGTTGGTTTATGGATGTGGGGATGATGAAAAGAAGCTCTTCTGATTTCCATAAGCCTTTAGTTGATGGGTATTTTTCTTTTTATTGCCCCAAACGTGTGATACAATATATACTTGCTGCGTACAATATGAAGAAAAGGTTGACATAAAAAGCATTTGTTATGAATGAACAATTATTTATTTCTGAAGGCAAACTGGAAAAGTTCAAAGAAACCGTTTTGCTGAGGGTCACCCAAGCAGGCACACACAATGTTAACAACTTCGTTTCAATGTTGTATCAACGACCTGAATGTTGAATCAATGTTTAAACGACGTTATTTAAACAACATGTGACCACAGGGGAAAGCTCTAAGCTGAAAAAAAAATTCAAGGGCAATGCATTATGCAAACGAGCAGCATATATCCTGCTTATAGTGCGCAGATGTGATAAGGTTGTTTACTAATTTGATGATCTTGTATGTTGCATATTATCAAAAAGTAACAGTTTCTTAGTGGTTGTCATGCAATTAGTGCCAGCTTATATGATGGCTGCAAAGATATACTTTGTGATTATTCTAACAATGTTGCGGCAACATCTAGAACTATAAGGCATAGGATCCGTAGCTCATCAACAACGAAGACAGGAATGCTTTGCAAAACGGGAATGGTGACATTCGAAATTATGAAATTTAAATAATTCAAATAAGTCAACCTAGTAAATATAAATGAAGATACCCAGAAACAGCAATAATCATTAAGCATAGCCTTCCCGAGGCGGGAAAAGAAGGAGAGATAAGGAAGAAATAATGACAAAACAAACGCCACTTATGAAACCACCGACGCACAAGCAAAGAAGTACAACAGAGGTATTGCCTTGGAACGGTCAATAGAAAACTAGGAATGAAGGGACAGAAAGACGTACTTATTACAATAGGTTGTTTCCTTCCGGTTTAAAAGTTTTGAATATGGCTTTAACCTTCTTAGTGGCTGTTGATGGCATGGATGTTGATCTTCTAAGTCGACAAAATAAAATTCATTATAATGCTGTTTGCACTTATGAGCAGTGCTATCAGTCCATTTATCTATTTATTCAGGATCAAATCATTTAGAGAAGCGCTTAGGGGAATACGGGCCTCACATGTAGTTCCTTTTAGAGAAGACCGCATGTCTATCCGAAGATCCTTGTATATGACCCGACTGACAATATGTGTATAATGGTCACCGTTGGGTATAGTTATAATGTTAAATCTGGTTTTACAGAAAAAGAATCAGCATGGTTGAGGATATGACTAATAGAAATATCGTATTTATTAATCATGTTTGAGTGTAGGATTAAGCGACAAACTACAATGTACTTGTCTTTCAGCAGGAACGTGTGTGTCTTAAATAATCGGAAGATCCTTGTATATGACCCGATTGACAATATGCGTATAATGGTCGCCGTAGGGTATAGTTATTGTTTAATCTGGTTTTACAGAAGAAAAAAATCAACATGATTGATGATATGATTAATAGAAATATCGTATTTATTGTTCATGCTTGATGTAGGAGTTAGCGGCAAATTACATCGTACCTTACTTTCCAGCAGGCACATGTGTGTCTTCAATAATTTACGATGCCTTATCCATCATATAACAATTGTAGTAAAAGGCTAAAGTAAGAAAACCACAATACACAATAAAGATCAAAACACCGAACCACCGCCATTAATTTGGAATAAATCTGAAAAAGTTGCCCTTGGAAACGAAGAACACGTGACAGAAAGAAATCGAACTTACAGTTTTGTTGAGGCTCTTTATATGAGAGCAATGTAGTTTGCAGGTCTATAGAGGCCATTTACATCCGCTTGAGCAGACCCCGACTTTCAAAGACATCAGTATGAGTTCAATAATCCCAAGGATAACTTGAGGTATGCGTTGGAGAGAATATCGATGTCTTCCTTTACCCAAATCCATATATTGGATACCCCATGCAGCTCCCATTACTAAATCAGCTGGTATTTTGTTTTTCAAGTCACTACAATTAGTCTGTCATAGATCTAGAAAGTTCAGGAGTCACGTAATTATCTCTTCATAGCCGAGCTGGCCTGTATATATATATTAATACTAAGACGTATTTGTATCTCATAATTCTTATCCAATTTAAACTAAAATCAAAAGCGTTATCAAAATTGAAGCAGACAGAGTTCTAAACTACTGCTTTCGTTTCAGAGAATTTTATGTCAGCTTCATGTTTCTCGAGCTACCTTAATATAATATCTACATCGCAAAATCAGCACGCATGATACTAATGATGAACTCGGCTAATACAGAAAATACTCGGCCGACTGTTTCTGTAACGGCCTAGTTTTTTTTCCTGTATTAGCCAACTTTCTCCATATTGGCCGAGTTTGTTATCGGGCTGGATAGTATACGGTTCTATCCGTATTACGTCATTTTCAACGAATTTCAGTCATTAAGAAAATAGAAGGCATGATATAGACGGCCATATACATGTAGCTGTTATGAAAAATATTCTTTTTCGACATATTAATCATCGCTAAGCAGGCTGTTTTAAAAATTAATAAATGATATTGTCAATAATCAAGTAATTTCGTATTGGGCGAGTTACAGGTCGTAGGTCGGATGTATTGGATCAAGGCTTTAGATCTTGGGCCAATACAGCCGACCAAGGACCTGTAAAGAAAATAATTAGTGAACTTAGGAACTGATACGGCCAAGACAAAATTGCTTATTTAATAGCACTGTAATATTGATAATAAAACTAGATAACATTTTAGGATCCTGCTCAGAGATAAGTATCTGTGATACATGATAATGAAACAATTGCATGATCAGTGTGTATGCATTTGGAAACTCATAAAGCAGCTGGCCTGTTAGCTGAATATACAATAGCGTAGACTATCCAGACAAGCCTATTAGGCCTTAACGGATCATAATGCTATACGTTTAACTAACCAATACACAGACCGGTCTATTTATACTCTCTTGTTCTGGTTCTCGCATTTTGTAAGCTGCGCTTTAAGGAGGGAATTTGTTCGAGCTCTGGGTTGATAAAACGGAGCAATTAATTTGATTTAAATTTAATTTATTAAAGTTAAATTTCATTTAAGGATTGAGTTCACCCAAATGACCCCAACCGTGTTTAAGCCCTTTTTTCCAGCCTTTTTCGAAGCAGTAACATAATCATGTAATATATCATTTTAAAGCTAAGATTTTATGCTTTTAAATGACTTCATTGTTTTTGTCTGAATCTTGTAAAGAAAACGTGGTAAGCAAAATATGCCATTACAGCCCTGTCAATATTATTGTTAATTCAGCATCAAAGCAAATGACCCCGAAGAGTCCCAAATTTTACAATACACTGAATAGATGTTATTCAACAATGAATAGATGTTATTCAACAAAACCGTATCACAAAATTTTGAACAAATGATTTGAAGTAAAGGTACAGCTCAATCATTTATCCGCAATATTTTTGATTTTAGTCCTTCATTTCAAAAAGACCACACAAATTCTGAATTGAAGCAGTTACAAAGAAACTGTGATAATATTTTGAGACAATATATAAAAAATTAGGATATGTCAAATTACATATGTCAAATTTCATTTAGTTGTGTCCAGAAATAAAAGATTTGAAACCATTTAACAAGAGGGCCATGATGGTCCTATATCGCTCACCTGAGCACCCCCCCCCCCCCCACCAAGCAGCCATGTTTTTTTTTTCTTTTTAACGCATCATGACGACTTGACGTAATCTTGAAAGAGGGTCACCAAAGGAACATTTCTACCAAGTTATATTGAAATTGGTCCAGTGGTTTCTGACAAAAAGATTTTCAAAGTGTTTTATATCGCTATAACGCCCTACTGTTCATTGTTCTACTGTTTTACTGTTGTATGGTTCCTCTTTGTGTTACTCGTTCCCATCACAAAAATATGCCTATATAATTTTGACCCTCTTAAACCCCATTTTTATATAGTAAAACTGGGGTTAACAGGGCTATATATTATTTTTCTTATTTCTGCTCAAAACATAGATTGTGTGTACTCGTTAGAACCGCCTCGGCGCGGCGGTTCTAACGAGTACCCACAATCTATGTTTTGAGCAGACATATGAAAAATATTAGATTTTTTTTATCTGAAAATTTACAGCTTTTGGAGGTAAATTTTTCTGTATATCTGAATAGGCGTGTTTTCGTAATGGTTTTCTTAGCGTGCTGTTCTGTGGTATCGTTTTATATAATTCTAACCTTATTTGGTGCCTTGGGATGGATGGCTGCGTTCCGTATTTGTGGTCTTTCATATGCAATCCCCTATTTATATTAATTGTAACACCGAGGTTTTGAATCTACGCGAGACTATCAACATTAAACAACTGTGGCGTGGGTTTTTAATTGTCCACCATTCATGTTTTGCTGTCTTTCTGGCTTTCTTGTGTGTTTTTAACATATAGTTCTACTTGTTAGGAGAGCTTTGTATAAACACAATTAATAGGAAATCCTACAGATACGCGGACTGCATGTCAACACAACATACAGTCGACTCTCGTTATCTCAAAGTCCAAGGGACTCTCTGAAATACTTCAAAATATCCGTACCTTGACATATCAGATTTGCAGAATTCAGGAAAAATAAATCGAACAGCCCATTTCACAAATGAGTATTTAATTTTACTCCTGAAAGTAGAGATATTTCGAAAATATTGTTGAAAAGAGGAGAAATTACTCCTTAGGATTAATTTCTATTCTTTTCCAGAATATTTTGTTACCTGTTTTTAGATTTCCATGCTCAAAGAGGGACCAGATATTCACTTCAAGATAAGGGGTTTCGAGATAAGGAGAGTCGATATAAAAAGTCGACTGTAATCAGAATGGAGGTGGGCGTTTGGAAATATAGAACATAACACAATTTAGAAAATAACATACTGGTTTGGCTAGGACTGTTCATGAGGAATAAATATGTAAATGAAGAACTTCAACGTTCACTGCACCCTTTGCAGTGCCATAGTTTATTTGACACGCAATGAAAGAGCTTACTAGTCCCAAATGTTCTGAAAGTTTAATAATAC
The DNA here is from genome assembly GCA_964016985.1 of Anodontia alba. NCBI lineage: Eukaryota > Metazoa > Mollusca > Bivalvia > Lucinida > Lucinidae > Anodontia > Anodontia alba. The sequence goes on from OZ024824.1 coordinate 58,965,862, forward strand.
AGTCGAACATCGATGGCTCGAACACCGATGACTCGTTTACCATGGCTATTTCGAACTCGTTTTTCAGCCCCTACGAAATTCTTCCGATAGCTCAAGAAAACAAATATTTAAGGATTTTTTCTTATTTTATCGTGAAATTATATGTTGTGTGTACTCATTAGAATCGCCTCATCGAGGCGATTCTAATTACACTCAACATACAATCACTGTGTTGAAAATCGAAAAGATTTCCCTAAATTATCCTGTTTGCTTCCTGAACTGGTGCCATGATTAACCCTCAGTGGCTCGAACTACCCATGTCTCGAACAAATTTCCATGGTCCCAACGATGTTTGAGCCATTGAGGTTCGACTGTAGCAATACTACATGTATATTGAAGAATGTGGCAACGTTTCACGATCTCCACACAAGCACTCAACTACAATGGATAAAAACGGACGCTATTAATAATCCTTTGCTATCAGATTTCTTTCTATATGACAGAACGCAGCTGATCGCAAGAAGCCAGCGCATGTTTTCCTTTCTATGTACGCACTTCTGTCTTTGAACATCTGCGAGTTTTCAGAGGTTCTAGGGGCGTATGCAACCCTGCAAGCTACACTGCTATCGTATAAAGATTCTCTATAAAACCGAAACTCTGATTTTCGTTCGTTTATTGTTTTTCTTTGTTTGTTTGTGTTCAATGGCAACCATTATAGATTTTATTGCTGTACGTATTTCAATTATCCAACCTGAAATTAAAAATAGAATGTCCATCAGTTTAGCCATATGCCTGGACTGTTTGTTCCCATATTGACCCAGTGGTAACTTTTCTACAGATGGGACAATTCCATGCAACATAATTCCATTTTCTTTACAGTGAAAACCTTGCCCCTCAGCATATGGGCATATAGGCCTGAGCAAACGGTGTAATATAGATCAGACCATCACGAAAACATGCCTTTATAATTTTGACCCCACTTTTATATAGTAAAACTGGGATTTACAGGGGTATACATTATTTTTTCTTATTTCTGCTCAAAAATTAGATTGTGGGTACTCGTTAGAACCGCCTCTCGTCGAAGCTGTTCTAACGAGTACCCACAATCTATGTTTTGTTCAGAAATATGTAAAATATAGGATTTTTTTTATCTGAAAATTTTCATTTTTTTGGTGGTAAAATTTTCAGTATATTTGAATAGGCTTGTTTTCGTAATGCGCGCGCAGTGTCTGACCAGTGTCTACACTGCTTTCACACCTAACCAGCACTTTTCAGACACATCAAGAGGCAATAAATATTTTAAGTTTTAGGACGAGTTTGAAAACAAATGTAAGTATCCTATTGCTTAGGGTAAATACGGAATCTTTACTACATTTACTCAGAACTTGTTCTTTAACATACTAGCTCTTCTCGGCGAGAAGAAACGACATTTCAGCTAGTTTTTGTATGTGTGTGCGTTCATTGCTCTCTCTCTCTCTCTCTCTCTCTCTCTCTCTCTATCTGTCTCTCTCTTTCAGGGCCATTCCTTTTAGAATTGATTTATCTTTACTTCAGCTGATGTGAGTGCTATGTGCCGCCGGCCGTAAAAGAGTGTCCCTGTACTTCACTATAGTGTAGTTTGTATTTTCTGGTGTTTTCTGATCATTACAAAAACACACCTATTCAAATATATAGAAAATTTCACCTCCAAAAACTGAAAATTTTCAAATAAAAAACTCATATTTTTTTCATATTTCTGCTCAAAACATCGATTGTGGGTAATCGTTAGAACCGCCACAGCGAGGCGGTTCTAACGCGTACCACAATCTATGTTTTTGAGCAAAAATAAGGAAAATTATGCATACCCCTGTAAACCCCAGTTTTACTATATAAAAGTGGGGTTTGAGGGGGTCAAAATTATATAGGCATGCTTTCGGGATGTCAATTTGCCTGTGCTTGGACTTTTGAAAATGTATTTGAGAGTCACTAATGGGGCCTGCATGCCCGAAAAACTAGGTAGTCTGACCCAGAAAACTTAACACTTTGGCTGTTTTCAGTTTTGCGTATGTGTTCATTTCTTTCATACAAACTACTCATTTCGAGAGCAACCTGCTTACCTCTGTTCTTAAGACGAGGTGCATTTTAAGTCTACGTTTTGCAGCTGTGACGATGATCTTGTTACAAGTATCAGCTGACGTAGATCGGTGTTAAAGCGTTTTAGAAATATATCAAAACCACCAAAGTGAGATGATGTAGCTTCGGACATATGTGCCAAGATCAATTTGCGCATGTGCGATTTTAGATACTTTTAGATTATACGGCACTGAACCTAAATATTCGGACAGTTTGACCCTTAATGCACAAAGAAAATTTGTAGCAGACGTCATTCTAAAACTGATTTTATTATTTTCAGAAAAGTTGAGGTTTTTTTTTTTTTTTTTTTTTTTCAGAGAAAGAAAGATTTGACATTTCATGTGTATCGTCTGCTAGGCAGACGATTCACATGAAAGGTCAGATCTTGTCTTCTCTGAAAAACAGTTTTTAAGTGCCGTCTGTTGTAGTTGTAATTAGCTCTTTAACGGTTAAGTCCTTAAAATAAGGTCCTAAACTTTGAAAAAGTCCATTTTATTACCTGTTCATGTGTCAAAAAACTGCCCGACGTCTGGCTTAGAGTTACGCTGTCTGCTGTCAGTCCGCATTCTTAGGGTAAGCACGGTAGGTATAGACAGTCGTGATATCAAAGTATTTGGACACCCGAACTCTTTCAGGTGGAGTTCAGACGTAAAGGTGCGAGTACTCAAATCTCGTCCTAGACTGGCTCTAGTATCCGGTGACTAAATATTTATTCTTTATAATCAGTTTATTATTTTGATTTTATTCTAGTGGACTTTCAAACAGGGCCCACTTGTTCAAAGCATCGTTAGTTTAACAAGCTCGTTAATGACAAACTCGTTAACTGTTGTAGCTGAGGTATTTTCAAGTATATTGATAAATTGATATTTTTGCTGCCTAAATGTGAGTAGCTTTTGCACTGCAAAAACTACTCACATTTTTTCAGCAAAAAATATCAATGTATGTGCCATATTTCAAGATAGCATTTTTAACGTCACGTTAGCGAACAACGTCGTTAAGTTTTGAACAAGTGAACCCAGGATTATAAGCCTGAGACTGGGGACTGGAGCCAGTCTAATTTCACCTTAAACGCTGGTACAGTTCTAGCTTTACACAACGAGTCAGTGCGCCTATGGGTTCCCTTACCTATCAGGGGTAAGGCACAAACATCTGTTAGAGTTTTAGGATCGAGCCATCATTGAGTCTAGGTTTAACTCTTCATTTTATTTTATTTTATTTATTTATTTATTTTTTTTTTTTTGGCTTTTCTAAACTCAAGTTTTCTTTTAGAGTAAAATAATAAAAATACTTAAATGATTTCGATCAAGCGTTTTAACGTACGCTCGTATGTGTGCTTTGAACAATTTTGACCGATTTTTAATAAAAACTTTAATCCTATACCAGTAAGCATGTCCTCAGGAACGTTTATTGGGTCCTCAATAAAAAAAAAGTAATGACACCAAATCGAACTTTTTTAAAGCGTTTTTATTTCTGCTAGTATATGTTTGTTGTTTGTTAATTGAAAAAAAACTTACCGCTTCTTGTAAAATGATAAAAAAAAAGTTATGACACCAAACCGAACTTGCTTTTTATTCGTAGATTATATTTGTTGTTTGTTAGTCGACAAACTCACCGCTGTTTGTAAAATGATAACCCCCTCCCCCCTCCCCCCCCCACCCCAAAAAAAAAAAAAAAAAAAAAAAAAAAAAAAAAAAAAAAGGAAGAGTCACACCTACCAATCAGTGCCTAACGTAAACGCGTCAATAATAATAATAAAAAAATGATTTAACGCATGCAGAGCAGACTCTTCTACCTCAGTCTATTGGAGGGGTCAATTTTTAACTGAAAGAGTGGCTGGTTAGTTGTTTTTTAATTAATTTATTTTATTTTATTACCATATTGAAGGGAAATTCCTACATTTACTGCAAACCGTGTAGACCCTGATAAACGCCATGTTCAGTGGCCTCCGATCTGGTTCTACGCTATTTACCAAAGTCCCTTTTATTGCACGCGTTATAATAAGTTGTTGTTTTTCAGAAGAAGAGATGTAATATATATTATTCAATCAGAGTACTGAAAGCACTCATATTAAATTATTAGAATTATGCATTTGCTAGAGCTGTGAAGTAGTTATTAAACACTTTGCATGCTGGAGACAATTTTCATGTACAGTCAAATCCTATTATCTAGGAAAAAATATCAATTTATCGTCTGCTGAATTTGCCTGTAGCATGGTAAGTGTTAATATCAGTTTCTGTAATTAATGCTTGTACACATTATGTTAACAAATCAGCGAAATGCGTACCTCCATGCTCCCCCATAATATACAGTTGAAACAAGAGTTTGTTGTGGTCTTCAGTACAAGCCGGACTTTCAAGAAATCTGCAGACTTTAAATGGTCTGCGCCGAGCGAAAAAGGCATGTGTGGGACAGCGAAGGCCTAGATCATCATGCGCATCCGCCATGGGTCTCATTGTCCGCTAAATGAATCATTGGACACTATAGACAGTATCAATGGAAAGCAAATACCCGGATGAGACTGCGAATGCGCGGGATGAATCTGATATTTTGCATATGATCGAAGCCACATTTTCGCTTGGCGCGGCCCAAATGAGCTTTTCAGCGAGCTGATTTACATTTAGCAATCCTTTTACTGAATAAATCTGTCTTATTTGCTTAATATTCAAAATATTCCTCATTTCCTATATTATATGGTGAAAATGCCATGGCTTACACAGCTTTAGATAAGAAGGATATCATGATAAATACTTTTTTTCTGATATCTGCACAAAACCTTTTGTGGGTACACATCAAAAAACGTACAAAATATCATTACGAAACCACGCCTATTCAAATATATAGAAAATTTCACCTCCAAAAAATGAAAATTTTCAGGTAAAAAAAACTCTGACATTTTTCATAATTTCTGCTCAAAACGTAGAATGTGGGTACTCGTTAGAACCGCCTCGGCGAGGCGGTTCTAACGAGTACGCAAAATCTATATTTTTTTAGCAGAAATAAGAAAACTAATGTATACCCCTGTAAACCCAAGTTTTACTGTATAAAAGTGGGGTTTAAGGAGGTCAAAATTATGTAGGCATGTTTTCGTGATGTTCTGAACTGGGATCTGTTTGATACAGACACGTCGAAAATGATATAAAAATTGGAAATACAGAACACGTCAAAAATGATATATATAAAACAAAAAAGTATTCAGACGAGCCTGCGCATCCGCAGTCTGATGAGAGTCTTTGCAGGGCACTCTCATTAGTCAAGGACTCAAAGGTCTTCAGGTGGACAGCGAAGACTGATCAGAGTGCGCGGATGCGCAGGCTAATCTGAGTGTTCATGGGGCGCATTTGCAGTCTTGAAGGAAATGTTGTGCTCTGGTTCAAATGGTATAATAGCTAGCCAAGAAGAACAACAAACCGCAGACCGTAGCCTACCAATGATACCAAAAGGAACAGCAAACAAGCCATGACAGACAGTATACATGCATAAACTAAACCAGCTACATAAAAAAAAAAAAAAAAAAAAAAAAAAAAAAACAATAAAAAAAAAAGAAAAAAAAATTTCAGTTTATAAAAACTGCAAACATAGTTTGGTTGAGTCTGTGAGGAATTATAAAAAAATGTAACTTATATACTATCCTTTCTCATAAGAAGCAAAGACTGTCTTTTTAGGTTAGACCCCTATTTAGACCCCTATTTAGACTGGCTCCAGTCTCCAGTGACTAAATATTTATTCTTACAATCCTGTTTAATAAACATAAATGTAAAACCAAAATAACATCATGACTATAATGGCCGGTCACTAGTGACCAACCTTTATAGTCATGATTTTATTTTGTTTTTATTTTAGTGGATCATCAAACAGGGTTATAAGAATAAATATTCAGTCACTGGAGAGTGGAGCCAGTCTAATCGCTATTCAGAAGGGACAATTTTGATAGAGTTGCCTTTCCTAAATGTGTACCAATAGCCCTTTTGTGTGCCTCTACCTTATATAGGCGCGCGAATATTATATACAAAAAACAAAACCTTTTTTTTCAATTCAAGTAGGCTTCGAATTCTTATTGCTCACGTACAAACTATACTTTCTTCCTTATTAGATATGAAGACAAAACTGCGAGAGATAATGATTAACAGACATTCATTCTGAAAAAGCCTGGTCGTATTCATTCAGCAAACACTGAATATGCCGTAAATGGATATCCGCAAAAAAAATACCCTGGACTAGAGAAAACATGCCTTAGTTCCTATGACAATGTTATATTGCCCGCCGGCGCCGGAGCTTAATCAGTTTTTCAAGTTTGAAATGCAAATACGCGACACCTCAGGTGGATTCTATGGCTCGTCTGTTCTCTGACTTCTCCTCTACCACGTCGCTATAAAAGCCGGTTTGTACCGCAAGGCAGTACAAGAGTCTTATATACATACGCGTACCTGGTGACATATATATTTTCGAATTAATGGAAATTTACCGCCGTTTTTACAAGTGGAAAACTGTTGGGACTTCCTGTTTGCTTAATAGCACACCAAACCCCTTCTGAAAATGGGTGACCTCTAATAGAAATGAATTTGCCTTTGGGAGCATTTTTCCTTTTACAGTAGAACCCTTTTCAGAAGGGAATGCAAAACCATTTTGAAAGGGTTGTCATCCCAATGAATGTGTATTCATTCCCCTTAAATGCACCACACGACATTTCATTATTTGTTCGCCAGTAGTAGGATTAACTAATTCAGTCCTGTAGATAAAAACATATACCTTTGCAAACAGCGTAGATCCAGATGAGACGGATCGTTACGATCTACACTGTTCGCCATTCCGTTTTTTTTTTTTGTTTTTTTTTTTTTAATGACACCCCCACTTGCAGAATTCTACTTCAGAAACTCAGAGGTTAAAGGGTTAAGACATTTCCTCAGGAAATAACTCGCATTAGATGTCGCAAAATTAATAAGGAAGATAAAGGAAGTGCCATAAGCAAGATCGCAGTTTACTTCCGGTAAAGAGAGAACAGACACAAGAACAAAGCCGCACTATTCAGGATGAAATAAAACAATTCCGTTATCAGAGGACACAAATTAATACAAAAAAAAAAAAAAAAAAAAAAAAAAAAAAATATCAGAACCACCGCTTTATAACGGTCAGCAGTTCAAAAACACCGAGGGATTTGATACCTGTTTCACATGTTCCTAATGCATGTATTGTAAAAAAAAAAAAAAAAAAAAAAAAAAAAATATCAGAACCACCGCTTTATAACGGTCAGCAGTTCAAAAACACCGAGGGATTTGATACCTGTTTCACATGTTCCTAATGCATGTATTGTAAAAAAAAAAAAAAAAAAAAAAAAAAAAAATCCGATTTTACGGTAAATACTGGCAACTGGCTGTTAGCACCTTTACCGTATTTTTACGGTAAATACTGGCAACTGGCTGTTAGCACCTTTACCGAATTTTTTTTTATGGGGACCCACATACAACTTTTGCAGAAATTACCTTGTAGAATGGGGTCCCAGCATGCACACAACGTTAAAATGACGTCGTATCAACGTCGATGCGACGTGATCACGTCGCATCGACGTTGATACGGCGTCATGTTGATGTGTGTGCCTGCTGAGGTACATTTGTAAGGATGTGTAAGCTTAAGATACGGTGCGTTAGGTCACATCCCTACTATGTCCTATATGTTACTTACCTTGCTCTACACTGACCTATCATGCGTAATTATTACTGTAACTAATCTATAGGCGCCTGTAAAATTCACAGTAGATGTTCTGGCAGCCGGTTGCCAGTATTTACCATAAAATCTACAGGCTCTTTTTACAGTGTGTTCACCGTCCGTATATGCCCGAAGACACGTTTTCGTATGGCGCGGCTCAACCCTTAACAGTGATGAAAGACCCAGTAAGCATTGTTTATAAATCTATAGCGGGCCGTTATCGGCCCGTCAGCTATGGCCCGCTATAGATTTATAAAGAATGCTAGCTGGGGAATGATAAGGTGAATAACACTCACTACATAACGGCCCGCTATAGATTTATAAAGAATGCTAGCTGGGGAATTATGAGGTGAATAACACACACTACATAACGACCCGCTATAAATTTATAAAGAATGCTAGCTTGGGAATGATGAGGTGAATAACGCACACTACATAACGACCCGCCATAGATTTATAAAGAATGCTACATGTAGCTGGGGAATGATGAGGTGAATAACACACACTACATAACGACCCGCCATAGATTTATAAAGAATGCTAGCTGGGGAATGATGAGGTGAATAACGCACACTACATAACGGCCGCTATAGATTTATAAAGAATGCTAGCTGGGGAATGAAAAGGTGAATAACACACACTACATAACGGCCCGCTATAGATTTATAAAGAATGCTAGCTGGGGAATGAAAAGGTGAATAACACACACTACATAACGGCCCGCTATAGATTTATAAAGAATGCTAGCTGGGGAATGATGAGGTGAATAACGCACACTACATAACGGCCCGCTATAGGTTTATAAAGAATGCTAGCTGGGGAATGAAAAGGTGAATAACACACACTACATGACGACCCGCCATAGATTTATAAAGAATGCTAGCTGGGGAATGATGAGGTGAATAACGCACACTACATAACGGACCGCTATAGGTTTATAAAGAATGCTAGCTGGGGAATGAAAAGGTGAATAACACACACTACATAACGGCCCGCTATAGGTTTATAAAGAATGCTAGCTGGGGAATGCTGAAAGTGAATAACACACACTACATACACCGGCAACCAGAGCAAATTAAAACCTACTAGTTGATCCACGGAGGGCCAAGATTTATCGTCAATCCCATTGTCTAGGAACGAAAAATGAAAGAAAAATCTCAACCAATTTGTTGTCTACCGATTTTGTTCAATGAGTGCTAACGGCTCAATATATGTGTCTAATGCATCTCTAATAAGATTACATCATGATAAATGTCACATAACGACACAGACAAAGCTCTTAAAATGCAATAAAACATCCATGCAAATACCTAACCAGCTTTTCTCGTGCACTTACCGTCCTTGTTAACCCATTTTAGTCTGGACACCCATAAAAAAAGGTAATTGGAAAACAGTGAAGACCAAGATCAGACGCTGCAGAATGCGGCGACCGATCATGGTCTCCACTGCTTGCAAATAGCTAATAGTATGGACAATGATGGTATTTGGCAAAGAATGCAGACACATAAATAATAATTTGAGGAGCACGGTTGTAAAAAATAACATGAGATCTGACCTTAACTGATCTTCAAGACAGACTGCGGCGTCCGATCAGGGTCTCTACGGTTTGGAAATAGCCTAGCTATTTTTCTCTTGGAATATCTAAGTCACATAGCCTGACAGATCTGGAGTTGAAATTCGACTCTTCCAATATACAGTATGGGTGAGTTTCTTCAGTCTAAAATGGGTAAAAATATAATAATTTGAGAAGCACGGTTGTAAAAAAAATCATGGGATCTGACCTTAACTGGTTTTCAAGACAATAGGCTGGGTTGCTCTACGCGCATATAGACGTAGCGTTCATTATATACGTACATTACGCATATGCGTAACATGGTTAAGAAAAATATTTATAATAAAGTGGCATTAACACGAAATAGTTTGCTTCTTAACCACAAGGGCTGCTCTTAAAGGAAAGCCTTTGGCCTCTGGGAGCAAATTCTTTCCTTTAAGAGTAGCCCCTATTTTGGAAGTGTGTCTAGGCATAGTTCCAAGATTTTTCCTGGGTATGCGTAAAAATAAATTCGTTTTGGCTACGCCACTGAGCGCACGTGCAGTAACACAAATGAATCAGTACATGAGAAAATGGGCGACCAGCAAAAGCTCAGGCGAGCCTGCGCATAAACGCAGTCTCACAAGAGCCTTTGCTGTTCACAGACATGTAGTAGAGGTCTTGGAGAATCTTCAGGCATAAAATGTATGTCTGTAGCACGAATAGGAGAATGCGCACGCGCATTTGAAGAACCACAAACCGCTCAAAAAACTTAAAGTTCTTTTTTTTCGTGTGCCGGCTGATATGTAAATTACCCCTTTAAAGGTTGATACTTGAGCTACGTTCGCTATAACATAGTTTGATTTCAGAAAACTGGATGAAATGCAGCTGCTCCTAATTTGATATGAAATACAACTGAGAACTAAAAATCAAAATATTATTGAAGAAAAGATTGTCTGACTAGTAAGTTAGCTAATTAGAATATTTAGCCAAGTTGGATAAAGGGATATTTTTATATTGTCGGCTAAATGTTGATTATAAGGTAAAAAAACTACATATATTGTGGTATATCCATATTTTATGTATTTTCCTGGGCCCAGTTGTTCAAAGCATCGTTAGCTTAACAAGCTCGTTTGTGGTCAAAATGTTAACTGTTCTAGTAAGTACAATATCTAATTCACAGTTATTTTTACTTAAAAATGTGAGTAGATTTTGCAAATGCAAAAGCTACTCACATTTTTTCAGCAAAAATGTTAGCGTATAATCCATATTTAATGACCAAAGTTTTAACGATACGTTAACTAACGACATTGTTAGTTTTGAACAACTGGGTCATGGTAAGCAAGTACCTCTGAGCAGCAACGACGGAAAATGAACCTTCGGGCATCTGCGCCCAGCGTAGATTCAGATCGGCCTGTGCATTCGAACGGTCTGATTAGAATATTCACCGCGCGCACTTTGGATGGCGGACTGCAAAGTTTCTTCATTCGAACAGTCTGATCAGACCCTTCACTGGGCGCATTTTGGATGGCGAAGACTGCAAAGAATGCGCAGGCTGATTTGAGTCTTCGTTGGCTGCACATGTCAGAAGGTCCGTTTTCTTACGTTGCGGCTCATTTAATTTCCAAATAGTGCGCATTTTTCAGACTTCATCACGAAAACATGCCTATATAGTTTTGACCCCCTTAAACCCCACTTTAATACAGTAAAACTGGGGTTTACAGGGGTATACATAAATTTTCTTATTTCTGCTCAAAAACATAGATTGTGGGTACTCGTTAGAACCGCCTCGCCGAGGTGGTTCTAACGTGTACTCACAATCTATGTTTTGAGCAGATATATGAATAATATCAGATTTTTTTATCAGAAAACTTTCAGTTTTTGGTGGTGAAATTTTCATTATATTTGAAGAGGCGTGTTTTCGTAATGCATGAAATTTCATTTAAATCAAGGTAATATTCTAATACCGAAGCTACATTTCTAGATTTAATTTCATTAATATCTAATGATGTAATCTCTACTAAAAATTTATAACAAACGATACGAATTTAATTTTACTATTACAAATTTCCTGTTTTAATCCCTTTGCTTTGTTTCATCAGTGGGTTTGAATGTATGTTTCACTTTGATGTTTCGGAGATGAATTAGAGGACCCCTATTCGGACCGAATGTAATTTGAATTTGTCCTCTAATTTCGATACAACACTATAGTACTGCAATACATAATAAAAATATTAGGACATGTTACCTTGAGTCCAAACACCAACGACGACTGTTGACCAAAGGTAAGTAATTGACCGGCGCACGATCGCGCCGGTCTGTTAATATGGCTTTGGATTTTTACATATGGAATACTATTCGATTAGCTCACTAAGGACGCTTTATATTTGCCGGGACGTCGGTTTGTGACGATCCCGGCAAATATAAAAAAAATCTTAAAACAAACTGTGTTATAAGCAGATTAATTTTATTTTCATTTCAATCAAGAAATTTCATTAAGCTTAATAAAAACAAACATTAAAGAATCACATTGTTGTTCTTTTTTTACCTGTTACATTGAAAATTTATTAAACTTTAGTATACCCTTGTCCCATATCTCTGTGTAAACATGAACAAAATTTGCGCCGATACTTAGACGTTTACGTCTAAATATTTTGTCTTGTTGTTCGCTAATATTCTTCTGAATCTTTTTCCAGCAGTCACAAAGTGTAGTAGTTGTAAGAAACAATAAACATTCACTAGATACTGCATTCGTTGTACTCTCAAGTCTTTGAAAGTGCCATTACGAAAACATTCCTATTCAAATTTACTGAAACAAATTACCACCAAAACATGAAAATTTTCAGATAAAAAATTCTGATATTTTCCATATTTCTGCTCAAAACATAGATTGTGGGTACTCGTTAGAACCGCCTCGATGAGGCGGTTCTAACGAGTGCCACAATCTATGTTTTGAGCAGAAATAAGAAAACATAATGTATACCCCTATAAACCCCAGTTTTACTATATAAAAGTGGGGTTTAAGGGGTCAAAAATTATATAGGTGTGTTTTCGTGATGACTGTAAAAAAGAGCCAATAGATTTTATAGTAAATACTGGCAACTGGCTGCCAGTACATGCACCGTAAGTTTACAATAAAAATTACGCATGGAAGGGCAGTGTAGGGCAAAGTAAGAAACCCATAGGAAATAGTAGGATGTGAGCTACCGCACTGTATCCTAAGTTTACACATCCTTACCCCATCCTACGAGATAATTCTTGCCAAAGTTCTTCGGGTCCCCATAATAATTTACGGTAAAAGCGCTGGCAGCCAGTTGGCAGTATTTACTGTAACAATTACGTGATTTTTTTTTACAATAAAGGATTAGCCATCTACCTCTGTCCAAAGGTACCGCAGATATTTTATGAATGAGTAAACAAAAATATATGTGGACACCCATAAAATGTCAGTCACGAATCATAGCTTTCTCGATGCGTCAAAAGAAGGTGAGATGAGGAACGCATAATAACAAAACAGACGATACATATATAAACCACCGACCCACGAACAAAGAACTGCAATAGATGAGCCGTTTTGGAGTAATCAATAGACATTACGAAAACATGCCTATTCAAATATCCAGAAAATTTTACCACCAAAAAATGAAAATTTTCAGATAAAAAAAATCTGATATTTTACATATTTCTGCTCAAAACATAGATTGTGGGTACTCGTTAGAACCGCCTCGTCGAGGCGGTTCTAACGAGTACCCACAATGTATGTTTTTGAGCAGAAAAAAAAAAATAATGTATACCCCTGTAAACCCCAGTTTTACTAAATAAAAGTGGGGTTTAAGGGGGTCAAAATTGTATAGGCATGTTTTCGTGATGAGATTGCTTAACCATTGTCCTGCTGAATAAATTAATATGCCACACCGACTTCTAATTTTCTGCCAGTCATATTACTTAATCCAGAATGTTGATACAAATTCATATGCTTAAAGACAAAAAGTGCAGATCCAGATCAGTTGGCAGAAGCCAACTGATCTGGATATACACTTTTTTCAAAGGCAGGGCATATCAGTTTCAGCAGCACCAGGGTTAAAACAGTAAACAAGTCTGAAATTGCTTGTACAGCCAAATAAGGTTTAAATATAAAGCATAGGAGAGTGTATTTTGCATATAATTGATTTTTTTTTTACTTCTGCACCTTGTGACACTCATTACTGAATGCCCCCTCCCCGTATCTCACACGTACATGTACAAAACCCGATTTTCAATCTGATGTCTGTTATTACTCAAAACATAAAAGCCGCTTAAAGCGTATAATGAGATTTTTGTGGACTTTTAAAAATACGAACTATCGGTAATAATGATAAGAAATGATAAGAACTATCAGAGAAAGCTGCTTCACGTAAATAGGCATATATACTGACCCAAAAAAGAAACGTCGCCATGAAACAACCATGAATTTCTAAAAAAAATGGGTTTGTTATGTTAGCTTTCCACTTTACGATTATCAACAAACGACTGTTTAGAATTTCCGTACATGATGGTAAACAACGGGTCCGTGCAAATTTTTACTTTTTACATGTACACAATCTGAATGTCAAGACAACGTTTCTTTTTTAGGTCAGTATATATACAGATGACAATTTCCCAATGTCACATAGATGATCGTAAGTGAAAAACTCCAGGGCCCAGTTGTTCAAAGCTAACGATTTCGTTAGTTAACGATTCGTTAAAATTTACATCGAGTGATACGCAAATACGCTGAAATTTTTTGCTGAAAAAATGTGAGTAGCTTTTGCAAAAAGCTACTCACATTTTTTCACCAAAAATATCAGAATATTGTTTATTGAATCCGCTAAAACAGTTAACGAAATGACCCTTAACGAGCTCATTAAGCTAACGACGCTTTGAACAACTGAGCCCAGAAGTCATCACCTTGACCCTTTGCGTACCGTTATTATCCTAAATATTCGAAACCATAAGGCGAATGGATACATATTTAAGGGAGACAACTTTGTTTAACTTGTTTTGTCTGCCCGGAAAAGGGTCTGCTCTAAAGAGAAAGAGTTTGCTTCCCTTTAGAGCAGACCCCCTTTCAGAAGGGGATTAGTGTACAGTAAAGCAAACAGGAAGTAACAAAAGTCGTTTCCCTTGGTCAAAAATGGCTGCAAGTGATATGTTTTAATCCTTAAAACGCAAAGAAAACCTGCATTTGAAAATGTCTGCTGAATATTCTTGCAAACTTTTTCAAACCTATTTTTTGCATACAGAGAAACAGTGTGGACCCAGATCAGACTGCTCCTAAAAGAGCAGTCTGATCTGGGTCCACACTGCTTGCAAAAATGACTTTTAAAATCACGAGCAGATTGACAAAGCAGACGACAATTGTTGTGATTGGCAGTTTAAGAGTTAACATTCACCGACAGAATGTAGGAGCAGTTTTACTTGGGTTGTCTCACCGAACACTTAAGGCAAATGCATTACTTGTTTGGTGACTTTTTCCTATTAAAGTTTATTTTCATACGGAAATGGATATGGAATGATAAAATCAAGACCATTAGGATCCCTTCCGCAATCAAGTAGATGCGCTCCCTGATTACACCCATCTTCCTTTGCGCTTGTGAGATTGGGCTGACTGTTTGAACTCGAGAAACGAATCCTTTGTTGATGCTAAACAATATATACGCGGCTGAGAAGCGTTTGTTTGGTTCATTCGGGTTTCAAAATCTTTCTGTCATATCGCAACGATGCCTGGATGCGGCAGGGAGGTAAGTGTTCACTTTTAGAGAGCTGCCCTACTTAAATAACACCTTAGACACATGACTTGGTATTCAAACTAGGAACATTATACTGACACCGGGTCGACCAGTTCTGATTCCTACATTTTAAATATTGAGCGTCAAGTGGAAGAGCAATCGGTACCATTTCTAAAGTCTTTGGTATGACTCGGTCGGGGATCGAACTCGTAACCTCCCGGATACAAATCGGACACTGCACCAACTGAGCAGCCGGTGCTGAGATGAGTAGCGTACTTAATAGTACCAAATACATTTGGTAGAGTTTCTATTTATTTTACAAGCTAGAGTGTAATTTTATGAATTCTCGTTAGCTATCACAAAACCTCTTCTGAAAAGGGGTCTACTGTAAAAGGAAAGAAATCTGCTCCCCATGTGAGCAAGTTCTTTCCTTTTCGAGCAGAAGCATTGTCAGAAGAAAAGCAAAACAATATTATAGAGTTACCCTATCCCCCTCTCACACAAACCTCTCAAAGTGCATCCAGTCTCCTGAAAACAATCCATTTAACATCACAGTCATTTGAAAGTGTGTCCATACTCTTGAAAAAGATCCATCTTTTCAGAATCTATGTATCTGAATTACAGAAAGTGTTATACAGAAGGCGTTTGTTGAGTGGCGGTCGTAAAAAGGAGTATTCTTAGTTTTGGGTGACCAAGTCCAATTGTAATGTTTTGGAATAGAGGTTTTCTCATCTTGATTTTAGAGACACAGTAAATTACTACTCCTGTACAGACTAAATAAACTTGAGTTTTCCATTCTAATTTCATCTCCTTGCTGTGTTATTTGCTCTTTACAGATTCTGTTTATATTCATAAAAAGATTTTCAGAGATATGAAATATGAAATATACGACTGCAGTCATCTGTAAGAACCACTCCACATTGTAAGTTTAACATGTTTCAAGGGATAATAATATATCTTAAGGTGTAAACAAGTTTATAATTTCCACTGAATTTAGCGTTATAAAACGACAATTAACGCATCAATGTTCAAGTTAAAGAAAATAGACATTACGAAAACATGCCTATTCAAATATCCAGAAAATTTTACCACCAAAAAATGAAAATTTTCAGATAAAAAAATCTGATATTTTTCATATTTCTGCTCAAAACATAGATTGTGGGTACTCGTTAGAACCGCCTCGTCGAGGCGGTTCTAACGAGTACCCACAATCTATGTTTTTGAGCAGAAATAAGAAAAATAATGTATACTCCTGTAAACCCCAGTTTTACTATATAAAAGTGGGGTTTAAGGGGGTCAAAATTGTATAGGCATGTTTTCGTGATGAGATTGCTTAACCATTGTCCTGCTGAATAAATTAATATGTCACATATTCGAATGTGTACATGGATATCATCGTGTCAGGGTATGTGAATACGTTCGAATATAATTTGGTCGCATACATTAATAATAATATGTAATGGAGTCTCTGCTCTGAATATAGGTGGAAGATTTGTGCGTTAATGGCAATGGATTCGCTTGGTAGTTTTTTTCCGCCATTATGTACAAGGGTGTCTTTCTCAAAACAATACTAATTCTACTTTCTGAAAACAATTCTAACTCTGTGTAATGAAGAGATTGTCTCAAAACAACATTTTTCTTTTCTCAAAACAATACTTATCTTTTTATCATTCCGTACAGCTATTTTCATATGAAACGAGATGTTATGTATAAAATATTGCATTAAACTACTTTGCAATTCCGACAAAAAGTTTGAGATTTGGTCACAATTTCAATAAGGTATACACGACGGCATTTATCGCTCCCTGAAGTATGCTTCTGTGTTTTGGACATGTCGAAAGCATTTCAGTCCGTATTTCGTATCAGCAAACAAAAACCTGTAAAGGTTGCCCATGAAAACAAAAATCACATAAAAGAACGCAACTCTGAGTCTCTATTTCATTGAGGCACTTCATAGGACAGCATTATAATTTGAAGGGCTACATACGCCCCAAGCTTATTAGCACCGGCTTAAGCATAACCCGATTTTCAAAGATACCAGAATGGGTTCAATGGGCCAAAGACAAATTAAAATAAAAAACAAAAAAACAAAAAAAAAAAACAAAAAACACACACACAAAAAAAAACAAAAAAAAAACCACACTATGATGAAGTACGGGGAGACATTTTACGGCCTTGAAATCATTAAAACTCACTGGCTAACATAGCCTGGCACCACGCTATGAGTTCTACATTTCTAAAATAACAAAGGTAAAATACTCCTCCTAGACTAGTTTTCTACATATATCATCTCCCTTACCAGTCCGAAACTCATACAATCAGCCAAATCAGAGAGAAGGACATCCAAATGATTGGAGTTTTGTAAAATATAAATAGTTTTTATGTTGATTTATGTATCAGTTAGACGGGAGCCAGTCTATGGCTAACAGTATTTTATAGATTTTGCTTAGAATGAATCCCTTGAATATCTTTGTCGTTTGATATATCAACCGTCCATTTAATTACGCATTTCAAAACTGCAATTTTTGTCCACCTTTGTAAAATAATTTATGCGAAAATAATTTGACTACAGATAAGTCAAATACAATTTTAAAAAACGTCGTTTGATATTGTCAAATTTGAATTTGCCTGTCAAGAATATAACACATTTTCTTTTCTAGCTTGCAGAATGATTCTGTATTTGATAGAGCGAAATCAAATAAATAACATTCTATTACTTTTATGGACATTTCGCAAACCATTAGTCAAAACATCGCCATTTCCTGTACAGCTATAACAATCCATTACGTGCTCTGTCTCATATATATTTTAAGCTTTAACACTCTGCCCAGCAAACACACACCGTCGCAGGAACGTCGTTGCAACATCGCTGCAACGTCACGACGTTGTAGCGACGTTGTATTGACGTTGTTGGGACGTTGTGTGTTTGCTGGGTGTAGACTAACTCATCAGTTGAAACTAAAGGATAGTTTTCGTGTGTTTCATATAAAAATAAACTTGACATTTCCTTCGAAGACAATTTGAATGAAAGGTAAGCCTTTTTTAGGGCAATAATAAAAATACTTTAAAATGCTGGCA
Source organism: Anodontia alba (assembly GCA_964016985.1). NCBI lineage: Eukaryota > Metazoa > Mollusca > Bivalvia > Lucinida > Lucinidae > Anodontia > Anodontia alba. Next base: position 58,984,009 of record OZ024824.1, read on the forward strand.
TCAGAAGGCTAAAGTTAAAGCTTTCTACTCCGGAACCTCAGTAATGTGCGTGAAAAGTAAGGCCCTGCCGTTTTTAGTGTGAGACTTTATTAACGAATATTTTTTAGGTGACATACTGAAACTAAACTCCCAGTAGGCATACAACGTTGAAGAAACGTCGATTCAACGTTGTTTCAACGTGTACAAAACGTCGATGAAATGTCATTTCAACGTTGATTGAACGTCTTTAAATAGACGTTGCAACGTATGTACCTGCAAGACGTTGAATCAACATTGACTCAATGTTGTTTAACGTTATGTGCCTCCTGGGCAGTTGATTATTCACAGGCGGAACTTTTGTTACAGTTTTTCTTCGTTCATCTCTTCTATCAACGTTTAGTTTTTTCTGTTTACGATGAAGTGCTGTTTTATGGTCATACGTATGTAATTATAACCCTTATCCCTTGCCTTGGGAGAGTTGTGTTCCGCGATTGGGGCCTCTGTTGCGTATCGCAATATTTATTTTGCAAACACAACCATAAAAAGGAATACTTCTTTAAACAGAAATGAAGATGGAACTGGTTATTTTGCTTTTCTAATGTCTGTACCTTTGGCATGTTTGGTTTGTTTGCCTTTTCTTCTCATTACGAAAACACGCCTATTCAAATATATAGAAAATTTCCTTCCAAAAACTGAAAATTTTCTGCTCAAAACATAGATTGTGGTCGGCGAGGCGGTTCTAACTAGTACACACAATCTATGTTTTTGAGCAAAAATCAGAAAAAATAATGTATACCCCAATAAACCCCAGTTTTACTATATAAAAGTGGGGTTAAAGGGAGTAAAATTATAAGAGGCACCTTTTAGAGATGGATGTCTTGGAATCGGGGATGTGGGTACAAATTATAAGGAAATGCAAGTGAAGGAGCCCTTAACTAAATTATTTCAATTATTACATTTCGCGAAATTAGCGAAGAAGACCAGTCGTATTATTATTTAAGGTCAATACCATTTCCTTCTTGAGAATTGTCCTTAAGCGGACTTGATGCACTTAGTAGATTTTGTGACTTTCGTGATCCTGTTTGTGGTTGTCTTGTTTTCTGGTTACAGATCGCATTTGAGCCATTTGATTTGTTTCATGACAATGTTTGTGATTATATTTCTCAAATGAGGTAGAGAACCTCTATGCGGACCGCAACCGTTCCAACGCAGTCTCTCTGTTGCAGTTTGTTTTGTTTGTGTGCTTCGGTGGTTTCATATGTGGCGTTTGTTTTGTCATCCTTTGTTCCTCATCTGTCCTCCTTTGGTGCTTCGCGAAGGTTGTGCTTCGTGATTGTGGCATCTCCCTGGGATCTTCACTTATATTTTGTCATGTTTGTTTTCCTACACACGAATCTCCTCGTGAAAAAATGTCAACTCAGCAATGCAAGAATGTCCTACTTTGAGCGTGAACATCTTTTCAGAAGACAAGAAACCATTTTACGGAACTACCTCCTTTGAAAAATGCGTCCATTCATCTTATGCTGCTGCATATGCTTCTGATCTTAGTATATCTTATGCTGCTGCGTATGTTTCTGATCTGGGTACCTCTTATGCTGCTGAGTATGTTTTCTCTTATGCTGCTGAGTATGTTTGTGATCTGATAACGTCTTATGCTGCTGCGTATATGTTTGATATGGGTCTTATGCTGCTGCGTATGTTTCTGATCTGGGTACCTCTTATGTTGCTGCGTATGTTTCTGATCTGCGTACCTCTTATGTTGCTGCGTATGTTTCTGGTCTGGGTACCTCTTATGCTGCTGCGTATGTTTCTGGTCTGCGTACCTCTCATTCTACTGTGTATGTTTCTGATCTGGGTACCTCTTATACTGCTGTGTATGTTTCTGATCTGGGTACCCTTTATGCTGCTGCGTATGTTTCTGATCAGGGTACCTCTTATTCTACTGCGTATATCTGGGTACCTCTTATGCTGCTGCGTATGTTTCTGATCTGGGTACCTCATATGCTGTTGTGTATGTTTCTGATCTGGGTACCTCTTATTCTGCTGCATATTTTTCTGAACTGGGTACCTCTTATGCTGCTGCGTATATTTCTAACCTGGGTAGCTCTTATACTGCTGCGTATGTTTCTGATCTGGGTACTTCTTATGCTGCTGCGTATTTTTCTGATCTGGGTACCTCTTATATTGCTGTGTATGTTTCTGATCTGGGTACCTTTTATGCTGCTGCGTATGTTTCTGATCTGGGTACCTCTTATTCTACTGCGTATATCTGGGTACCTCTTATGCTGCTGCGTATGTTTCTGATCTGGGTACCTCATATGCTGTTGTGTATGTTTCTGATCTGGGTACCTCTTATTCTGCTGCATATTTTTCTGATCTGGGTACCTCTTATGCTGCTGCGTATATTTCTAACCTGGGTAGCTCTTATATTGCTGCTTATGTTTCTGATCTGGGTACTTCTTATGCTGCTGCGTATGTTTCTGATCTGCGTACCTCTTTTCTTATGCTGCTGCGTATGTTTGTGATCTGGATACTTTTAATGCTGCTGTGTATGTTTTTGATCTGAGTACCTGTTATGCTACTGCGTATGTTTCTGATCTGGGTACCTCTTATACGGCTGTGTATGTTTCTGATCTGGGTACCTCTAATGCTGCTGCATATGTTTCTGATCTGGGTACATCTTATGCTACTGCGTATATTTCTGATCTGGGTACCTCTTATGCTGCTGAGTATGTTTCTGATCTGGGTACCGGGTATGCTGCTGAGTATGTTTGTGATCTGGGTGCCTCTTATTCTGCTGCTATGTTTCTGATCTGGGTACCTCTTATACTGCTGCGTTTGTTTCTGATCTGGGTACCTCTTATGCTGCTGCGTTTGTATCTGAGCGTGGTACACCTTATGCTGCTGCGTATGTTTTTGCTCTGGATAACTCTTATGCTGCTGTGTATGTTTCTGATCTGGGTACCTTTTATGCTGCCACATATGTTTCTGATCTGGGATATGCTGCTGCGTATGTTTCTGATCTGGGTACCACTTATGCTGCTGCGTATGTTTCTGACCTAGGTACGTCTTATGCTGTTGCGTATGTTTCTGATCTGGGTACGTCTTATGCTGCTGCGTATGTTTCTGACTTGGGTACTTCTTATGCTCTGAGTATGTTTGTGATCTTGAAAGGTCTTATGCTCCTGCATATATTTTTGATCTGGGTACCTCTTATGCTGCTGCGTATGTTTGTGAATATTGGTCTTCAGAATAAATACCCTTACCTGAGTATCCGTTATTTCTCCCGTCTTCCACCGATTTAAATCATGTTTGCACTTGTGCAGATTGGTTACAGTTCATTCAGTAAGTTTCTCTAGATAGACGATATTTTCTTTTCTTTCATAGAATCCCTTTTTATTTTTTTTCTATCTGGCTCAAACTGAATGAGATTTGAGTTTTTTCATACTGGTATCAGAGAGGCAATGTATTAGTAGTTTAATGGACATAGAAGAGTATTGCCAATCCTCTTATCTCTTGGACTTGTGCCAGTCTAGCACATGTGATGTGTCAACAGACTAGCCTGCCAGAGGCGGAACAGTTATGATCACGTGGTAATTACGTAATAGCGAATGGCGTTACGAAAAAAAAAATAGAAAGAAACTCCAAGAAGAGACTATCGCAAAATGTGATAATTGCAGATGGATTTGACTTGCGATGATACGTCTACTGTATGTGAATAATTATCACGAAGTCGTTTAAGTACAGTCCGAGCGGTTAGCATATTCAGATGATTGTGACAACCTCTAATGCAATACAACGCCAAATGTTATAAACATAGTTTATTATACTAGGCGTTATTACGTTTTGCGATGAAGTCAACACCAAATGCAATAACGCCTAAATTAATAATCTGAATTTGCTGCGTATTCTTGGTATCCCTATATCAAAACGCTTTACGGCGGGGCGGAAAGGTTGAAGTTGAAGGCTGGGTGTGTTGAAAGGAAACAAGCCAGTTCGAATCAAACGTTATTGCTATTCAAGGCTTTTGCTTCATATAATATCCTTTTATTGAAACACCTAAATGCAGAGTGGATAAGGTGAATGGAGTAGGGGGTGGCTAAAAAAGTCAGCTTATTACATTAGATGCTATTCTCTTATTATGTCCATTAATAATAATTAATTATAGTGAAGTCAATGACAAATGTAATAACGCTAACGTAGGTAGAGGGATAGGGTTGACTAATTTGGCGTTGCCATCCCCGCCTAATGTAAGAACGCCTAATGTAATAAATTGAGTTTATTACATTTGGCTTTGTATTACATTAGAGGTTGTCATAGTGATGGATATCCAGAATCTTTCCGCGTTAAAGTCTTTTATATTATGCCTAATGTTACGCGAAGTGGATTTTGGTACACTGTTTAGAGGGGGGTCAGAGTCTGCACTGTTTGCCATTAAAATACAGGAAAACCACAGTATTTTTAACAACCATTTACGAATTGAATGGATCAGATCAACATGCAAGGCGGAAAATTTACTATGCATAAATGGGTTCACTTAGAAGTGGCTCACGTAATTCTCAGCAAGACGTAAGTTTATTCTGTAGGATTGTCTACTGTTGACAGAATATGTCTTAAGGGGATTTGATACTCTTTTAGGGGAAACAACTCTGTCAAAACTGTTTTACCTCCCTTCAGAATGAGGGTCTACACTAAAAAGAAATAATTTGCTCCCCTTGGGAGCGAATTCTTTCTTTTTAGAATAGACCCCTGTTCAGAATTTGTTTTTGTGCAGGAATGCAGGAAATGAAACAGGAAGTCACAAAACGTGTCTCCCTTGGAAAAACTGCTGGATGATCAAGTCCTTGAGAACTTCAATTGCAAAACAAGATGTTTCTGAAACCTTCATTATGTCTGGCTCAGAAGGAAAATGATAGTTTGATTGCTGAATGTTTTCAATAAAGGTATGCTACTGCATAGAGTCACGTTGCAAAGTTATTTTCAGTTATGAACAATTGTGTTAAAACAGATGTTTGAAAACGGATTGTAAAACTTTGTTCAAAACAATTCAAAAAGACATTTAGAGGGCTTTCAATCAATGTAGTTTTCTCTCAAATTGGACAGATACCCCAGAGTAATGAATCTTGGTCGAACTGAAAAGTCTGAAAGTATTTCACGGTATAGCTTTAAATTTTACACTCAACTTAGCAACTTGTTGTTTCTCATAGCATGTCATATTAAAGACTTTGTTTTCATATTTTCCAGATATTAAAATATTCCTTCTGTACGTATCCTATATGTTTAGAACACGTTACCGTGGGAACATTGTATCCAGACTGACATCTTCTATACTATTGTTTGTATATGTATTAACTCAGGAAATATTTCTGTACGCAGGCAACATTGTGGATTTGACAGTTTTAAGGGCGGTGGTTCTGGTGTGTGTTCTTTGTGGCACCTTGTGGCTGCTCAATGCGGGACTTTTTTTTTATGTTTTGTCCTCCTCGTTGTCTAATTGTTGTGTTTAGTGGATCCTGCTTATGATCGTGATCACCTTTGTTGTACTGGAAAATAGAGGGCTGGTTGCTTTGCCTTTCTTCAGTTTGTAGCCTTGTGGTTTGTAGCTTGTATCAGTCATTACTTATTTGCTCTTTCTCTGGATTTAAATGATAGGCTGTGTGCTGCGATTGTGGCTATTCCTGGATATCTTCTATACTATGTTTGACTTTTGATTCACTCAGTATACTTGCCATTGTGTCCTTAGACTTCAGACTACCATTATACATTTTTTTTCGAATGTTCTACAGCCCACTGTTTTGTTTAAAGTTCAGGTGTAAGGGTAAACTATACACTTGATGATTTTCTACTTTCGTATTAAAAAAAAAAAAAATCTAAAATATACATCTTTGCTTATATCTACCGCAGAATTCCCTGACTTAAACATTTTGAACAATTTTAGCATCAACGCAGGAAAAAACACTTTAGAAATAGGCAAACAAATTGCAATGTATTAGCAATTGCACCTAAATTTGCATTGTTTACAAAAGGGTCAAAGTTGCCCCTAAACAAAGGTTTCAGAAATATGTTTGAGTTACTCCAGTCTTGTGCTCAACCCTCGATATATATTTCAATTTAAAGCTGCATCAGAATTAAGGGTGAACGAGCGATTGAAAATGGTTTAAGGCCTCCAGAAGTTTTCCTACTGACCGTTCCAAGGCGGTTCCTCTGCTGTAGTTTTTCTTTGATTGTGCGTCTGTTGCTTCATATGTGGCGTTTGTTCTATTCTTATTTTTTACTCATCTTTATTTTTTCTGCCTCGGGATGGTTGTGCTTCGTATTTGTGGCATTTCCTGGATATCTTCACTTAGTATCTTTTGTTCGCATTCCTGCGCACCAAATATATATATACGAGTATATATATATATATATATATATATATATATATATATATATATATATATATATATATATATATATATATATATATATATATATATATATATATATATATATATATATATATTCGCTTTTATTCAAGATAAAATGGGGAAAAATGAATACTTGTCACATAAAGTCCCATTCGGCGAGGCGCTTCAAATGAGTACCACAACATATTTTTTTTGAGAAATAAGAAAAATCTTTTGCGGATACCCCTATTATCTGGAGCTATGTATAATACCAAGAGAACCCCATTTGGGACTGGCAAAAGTTGTTCTTATTAGCGGAGTGGGTTCTTATTTTCGAGTGGTCCTAATAGCGGAATTTTACTGTAGTAGGTTTCCGCGGTCTATCTCCAAGAAAAACACTGAGCACTGGAACATTCCGTAATGGGTCATCTTTATCTGTTTGGAATATCCGGGACCATCAGTATTCCATGTTGATTAGCGAGATGTAAACGGAAAGTATCAGCGTGTAGAAGTTTTTCTACCCAGATTCGGAACAAGTTTAAGTGAAGTAAAAATAACTGCTAACGGTAAATGTGTATTTAAATTTTCTCGGGGAATTTAGTAGTTTAAAACATTGCTACTTTTTGTTTTCAAAACATCTATGTTTGTTAAAAACGAACGACGAACAAGTCCATTTTAAGTTAAGCGTCCGTGTTTATTGATACAAGTAATTGTGACACGACACAAATAAAATCTATATAAACTTTAAGTTGACCCTGGCAACAAAGAATACATAAAATGACGAAAATCGAAGTTTTGGAGTCGCACCAGATTAAGCGGAATCAAAGCACTGATAGCACTGGTGGGTTGATTGTCTCTGAGTGTAGGCTGGGGAAATGGTACTGAACGGGGACTTAAGACTGTTCCATTTTACCCTAAACTTCATGTAATTTTAGCAAACAGTGCAGAATCTGATCAGACGCCGCGTTCTGCGGCACCTGATCTGGGTCGATACTGTTTGCTAATGTCCCTAATGTCCCAGTCCAAGTTTTACAGATAACCCACTGGCGTCACAGCAACAAGAATAGCGCGGCTATAAATACCCAATACCTTGATTTCGTCTAACGCGCGGTTTGATTACATTGGTCAATGATAATCACGTGTTCAACTACCTTAAGGAAATTTTTGTGTCTGTATATCACGGCTCAGTTGTAAACAATCGATACAAAATTGCTGAAAGAATTCTGAAGGAAAGGATTTTTGAGACAAACTGAAAACAGCTGAAAAGTTATTTTTGCCAGACTAGCTAGTTTCGGCCAAATAGGCCTCATCTGTGACCCTCCTATAAATTTTCAAAAATCCCTCGGAATGGGCTTATCGACCAGAAAGGACCAGGAAATATAAACAACACTATAGTGATGATTTTTTACGACCACCACAGAGCACTAACACCAGCTGTATTTAAGATGAAAAGATTCTAAAAGGAATGATTCTTGAGATCAATGAACACATTCACAAAACTGGTCATGTATTCTGGGCCAGACTAGCTAGTTGTTGCCAGTTAGGCCCTATCAGTGACACTCATTAGAACTTTTTCAGGTCCCGAAATGGGCTCAATGATCATAAGTTTGCTGATTTTTTTGTACCCACGTTCTTTGTCCGTGTAGCTCTTGCATACAAATACAATCGGTGAAGTCCAAGGGACTCTCTGAAATACTTCGAGATATCCGTACCTTAACATATCCGAATTTGCAGAATTGAGCAAAAATAAATCGAGCAAACACATTTCACAAATGAATATGTAATTCGACTACTGAGTTTAGAGATATATTGAAAATATTGTGGAAAAGAGGAGAAATTGCTCCTTAGGAGCAATTTCTCCTCTTTTCCACAATATTTTTCCCCTTCTGTTAGATTTCCATGTTAAACAGGGACAAGATTTTCATTTCGAGATAAGCGGTTATTCAAGATAAGTGAAGTTGGGATAACGAGAGTCGACTGTACATGTATCAATTTCACGCAAAGATGGCAATTCAAGTATATGCACCCAATATCCGCTTATGCCTTAAAGAGGCGATTTTTTTTCAAATATTCCAAACAATTACTAAAATGCCACATGGCATATCTTCGATTTTCGTTCTTTTGTGTGGTCTTTGTTTCCAAAGGAAAACTTTTAGATTTCTATGTGTCCTTTGGAAACCTTCTGTCTTTTCCTACAGTTTCTAGCTGGATACCACTTAATCCTAAAAGCGCCAATCACAACTGCAGCAGAAAACATTACGGTTTTCGTTTGTATTTTTTACAACAAATAAGACGTGACATTTCACGTGCAGACGATTCACATGAAATGTCACGTCTTTTTTTTTCTGACTAGTTTTTTGGCGCTTTAAGGATTAATTATTGTTTTGAAATATCCCAGAGTAGCGTTGCATTCAGGAAGCCGGATATGTAAAAGAACAATATTGCAGACATCAAAAGGGTCGGATAATTTTTTGTAGATTATCCACCACATTTTACAAGGGAGATAACTTTTGTGAATCCTTGTATCTTTTTTGCACTCTAAGCCCCTCTGAAAAAAGGGTCACCTCTAAGAAGAAAGCCGAGCCCTTTTCAAAAGGGATGCAAAAACAATTTCACAGACATCTCCTCTGCCTTTGAAACTGTATCAATTCCGTTAATGCTTAGCATGCTGGTTAAACACTTTAGCAGACGATATTTTAAAATATTTTATTTTCCAGAAAGTAGGAGACAATTTGAATGAAATGTCAAATCCTATTTTCTGTGAAAATTTCTGGGGAATATAAGAAAAATATTATTAGCTTGTTGTCTGCTGGATTGGTAAAAGTTAAAATGAAGGAAGATGGCTTACGATATTGAAAGCTTGAGTCTTTCTGTGGTTTTACTTTTGTGTCTGTCTGGCACGTGCTCCTATAAGCGCACAGTCAAGCTCTTTAGTAGTCTTTACATTACAGTCAGTGTACTTGTATCCACTACTTTATAAAAAAAAAACATATGTTGTTGGTACTCATTTGAATTCGAGGCAATTCAAACGAGTACCCACAATATATGCTTTTATAAAGAAAATCAGAAAATGATAATGCATAAGTATCACTAAATAAGCCTTTATAAAGTCTCTGCTTATCTTTATTTAAAGTGTGTCCTTATTTCATGGATATTTTACTACAAGTTTTAACGGTAATTTTGAAAAACAGAAACGCACAGTGTGGTATTTAGGTAGAATACGGTTATAATACCATTGTAATGTTGGTTTAAACAATATGAGCCAGGGCACAGCAATCCATTTATGATAACCCTTTTCCAGACAGTGATATTTGAATCCCTATATAATGAAACACACCCCTGTTCCAGACAGACTGAAAATAAGACCCCTTTTGTTGGCACAACATCCCTACCTATGCCTATAACAACATTCGCACAACAAATCTTAACGTTAGAAAAGAGCAGTTCTGTCATATGCGATCAGATCAAAGTCCAGATCAAACACTGCATTCGTGGTCGTCTCTGTGGAAAAGTCCATTTCCGGCCTTGGTGTGGCACGATTTAACACCAAAAACAGCACTCGGATATATTATGGCTGTTAAAGCCATAAGAAATCCGAGTGTTGTTTTTGTGTGGTTTTGCAGATTCAAAGATGGCAAAAATCGTCTCTTCTTTCTATTATTAAATCACGTTGCTGCGACATCTTTATCCGCGTGCACTGCCTATATGATTTTAGTTTATTTCATGTGCACTTGGTGATCTTAGAATAAACCACAAAAAGATTTGCTTTAGCACAGGAGTGTTTTTAACCGACATATTTACCCTTGTCCTGCTGAGCCCGGATATGTCCTGCCTTTGTAACCAGTGTAGATTCAGATCCATTATGAAAACATGCCTATTCAAATATACAAAAAATTTTAACACCAAAAAATGAAAATTTTCAGTTAAAAATTCTGATATTTTTCATATTTCTGCTCAAAACATAGATTATGGGTACTTGTTAGAACTGCCTCACCGAGGCAGTTCTAATGAGTACCCATAATCTCTGTTTTTGTGCAGAAATAAGAAAAATTATGTATACCCCTGTAAACCCCAGTTTTACTATATAAAAGTGGGGTTTCAGGGGGTCAACATTATATAGGCATGTTTTTGGGATGAGTTGACTTCTGAAACAGCTAAATGATCTGGGTCTGCACTGTTTACCATTAAGTATATGGATTAGTATCCCCAATCTGGATCAAGTAATCTGATTGGCTGAAAATTAGAATTGGGCGTGGCATTTAAATTTTTTCAGCAGGACAAAGATTAACCCATTTTAAAAAAAATACCCACCCCCCACACACATACAAACACACATACGCACTGTATATATATATATATATATATATATATATATATATATATATACATATATATATATATATATATATATATATATATATATATATATATATATATATATATATATATATATATATATATATATATATATATCAAAGAGTCGAGTTTCAGTTTTACGATTTTAGGTATGTCACGCTATGTGATTCCGATATTCCTAGAGAAAAATGGTTTAACTTTTTGCAAACTGTGGATATCCTGATCAGCATCTGATGTTGGTTAGCCACTGAATAACCCGTTTGGGGTTCTTCTTTTTTTTTAGTTTTTCCGGAAACGAGGGCTTGGCATTTCGTGTAAATCGTCTCCTTGGAGTGGTGTGTTTGTTTTATTTCTTTTTGCACTTTTAGTTACATACACGTGAAACTCTATTTTCTGACAGGAGTACATAAATAGCCAGTTAACTTTAAATGAGGCAAAAAGTCAGAGAAATTTATCGAAATATCAGCAAGAAGGAAGATACAGTGAACCATTATTACAACGACAACTTTTTTTCCCTAAGATGTTGCCTTAAAAATGAATTTTCTGTTGTAAAGAATCCTAAAAGAGCAAACTGATATATAAGAAAGGTCTTATTTTATTTTTATTTCCATATAGAACACAGTCATGTTTTGGATATTTGTTAGAATCGCCTCAAATATCTAACAAATATCCAAAACATATGTTTCTTGAAGTATTAAGACGATGTTTTTGTATAATTGCTGATTTACTGTCACGTCTTGAGCGAAGGTTTCGTGCCAGTCAAATGCGATAAGGACCGTTTACTTATAGCGACATTCTGTTGAAAAGTCTATGTTAAGTACATCAGTGTTCCCCTCCCCGCCTCCCACCATAATATATAGTGGAAAAGGGGATTATTAGGTTCAACATAATTATGGAGGTTTTCAGAATCTTACAGTTTATAAACCAGGGCCCAGTTGTTCAAAACTAACGACATCGTTAGTTAACAATTCGTTAAAATTTACATGGAGTGATACGCAAATATGCTGAAATTTTTTGCTGAAAAAAAAATGTGAGAAGCTTTTGCAGTGCAAAAGCTACTCACATTTTTCAGCAAAAAATATCAGAAAATTGTATATTGAATCCGCTAAAACAGTTCACGAAATGACCCTTAAGGAGCTCGTTAAGCTAACAATGCTTTGAATAACTGGGCCCAGCTTTACAGTTGTATGTTACTTCTAGCAACGTTGTACTGTACTTATATGTTTTAATGTGATTAAAAAACAAAATCTTTCTTATTTTTGATATCATATGGTGAAATGCCATGTATTATGAAGCTCTGGATACAAGAGACATAAAGATAAATATTTGCTTTTTTCTCCATTAAAATATGTGTTGTGGGTACTCATCAGAAGCACCTCCTCGAGGCGCTTCTGATAAGTACCAACAGCATACGTTTTCGATGAGAAAAAAAGACAAAAATATTGGACTGACTAAAACGCTGAATTTTCCGCTGAATTCAGCAGGTTGCTGATCAGCTGAAATAGAATGTATTAGGCTTTAAAAAAGCCTTATCCAGAATGGTGGCTTAAAAGTTTACATTTCGCATAGAATTGTTAGCATAATGCAGACACATCTGACCCAAACGTTCGTTTTCCTTGGAATCCAATATAATTACACCAGAAATAGAATTCATCCAAGAAACAAAGGAAATATTCCTTTTTTGAAGGATATAAATCAGAAATAATATGTAAAGCACATATAATTATTATTATTACTATTATTATTATTAGTAGTAGTAGAAGTAGTAGTAGTAGAAGTAGTATATGCAAAAGAATGCTTGTTTAGACTCCAACTCAGTCTTGTATAAAATAATAATAAAAGTTTTTTTTTGCATATATTGGCGCGGAGGCCATCTTGGTCATGTGATCAAGACTCTGCGAACAAACTTTCATTCCGTCGACCTATGGCGGCTCCATATGCAATTTGGCTTCAATCGGCCCGGTGGCTTCGGAAAAGAAGCTGATTGAAAATGTTGACGGACAGACTGGTGACCCCGTGAGGCAGAATTTCGATGTCGACAGATACTTTTTGTCATTTTGGCCCATTAATGCATGTTTCATAACAAAGTCTATGATAGTTCCTCAAGAATCCATTGTTTTCATTTTTTCCATTCAAAAGCATAAGGGCCCGAATTCGACCTTACCATAAAGTGGGTCAAGTCAACCTAGGGTCATCATGTGAACAAACTATGATGGGCCACTCTTCCCAATGCTGCATACCGAAATCACATGGCCATTCGCCCATCGGTTCCGGAGAAGAAAAAATTTAAAAGGTTTTAACCATATATGGTCGTGGTGGCCATCTTGGTCATGTAGACCCCGTGAACAAACTTTCGTTTGCCCTGACCTATGGAGGCTCCATACACAATAATAATAAAAACAGGAGTAATAATAAACATAATAATAATAGTACATGCGTATTAATAATAATGATGATTACAATAAGAATATTACTAATAAGAATAATAATATTATTATTATTATTATTATTTTTATAAGTTCTAATAAGGATAATAATAATGATAATAAGGATAATAATAATGATAATAATAATAATAATAATTATAAATATAATAACAATAATAATAATAACAATAAAAATAATAATAAAGAAGTTCAGGAAGTGCCACAATCAAAGATCATACTACCGAGTGAACAAGGGACCGAATGGGAACAGCCACAGCCAAAATAGATAGTGGACTCATGATCTAAAACTCTAAGGGACCAAGCCCCGAGGTTATAAAACTTCTTCGCGCTCAACTCAGCTGAACATGTACTTTGTCATGCTAATAAATCTCAAATTACTGACAACTGCTATTTTTCTTGCTAAATGTAGCTGAGCATGAACATTTCTCAGCTAATGAATATGAAAAAAGCCAACTATTGTTGGCATTTTCGTATTAATCAGCAGAGAAAATCTCATGCTCAGCTGTGTTGAGCATGAAATTGTTTTTGTAACCTCGGGGCCAGAATTTTCATTTGAGATAACAGGAGTTAAAAAGAACATAAAGTCGTAAAGAACATAAAGCAAAACTAAACAGCCATTATCTAAAATTTAGTTTGACTTAAAAAGTAGTTTGAGTTATTAAGGTTTGAGATAGCGAGAGTCATTTCTAAATGATTAGCCAAATGACCAGTTTCCTCTTTCCCAAGTGTTTGTGTTAGATATTTTTTTTCCAGAAAAACAAATTCTGGTTTAAAATAAAATCTACTACAGTATACAGATTGCAGCAAATAATCTTTATAGAGATTGCCCTCGGAAACAAAGAACGCACTAATGAACATAAATCGGAGATCCGGTTTTCGGTGAGACGCGTCATATGACAACAATAAGTCCTATTAATTCCAAAAGTTCTAAGGATAAAGTTTTTCGTAAGCTTACACCTTCCTGTATTCAAAAGCCAAATCATTCTCTTATCCATTAATGCAAACATACTAGAGTAATTAATTTGAGTATGTGCATGTTTACACAGTGACAGTAATCATCATGGCCGATTTCTCGGAAATGCCGTCAAGGTTGATTCTTCTCCTCGCATTATCCGCATTACACCCACATACATAAGGACCCCGTCTGCTTTATCTTACGCCACCCTGATCCTGAACAAACCAAACAATACCGGTTTGTCTCCTTCCACAAAAGCAAATCAAGCCCAATCAAATCAATCTATTGGTCAAATCCATAAAAAAACAGATTGTATAGACTAAACGCGAACATGGCAAATTACTTATTGTATGAGTCAATGCCATTCCAGAATCATGGGGTTGTCATTTGAAACTCTCGGCCGTACGGGACCGGGGAATATCGGGGCTTTTATATTTTTAGTTTGCAAAGCCCTGGAAAATACGCCCTGGACTGCGGGGACTTATATATGGAAAAAAATCTCTGCTACAAGCCCCTGACTCCTGGGGATTTAAATAAATAAAGAGCAACAAATGAACTGAGTCATTTGGATAAACTTTTTAGCTTGCCTTTGAGAGCTATACAGTCCATACAGACCAAATTCCAGTCCTCCGTATACTCTACAGTCCACTACATACTCAGTACCAATCCTCCGTATTCTCTAAAGTCAAGTACAGATCCAGTATCAGTCCTCCCTATGCAGTCCAGCACAAATCCAGTACCAGTCCTCCTTATTCTCCACAGTCCACAATAGATCCAGTACCAGTCCTTCATTTATACAGTCCACTTCAGATCCAGTACCAGTCCTCCATCTACTCTGTAGTCCAAGAAAGGCACAATACCAGTACTCCGTATACTCTACAATCCACTAGAGTACCAGACCTGCGTATTCTCTACAGTCCACCACAGACCAAATTCCAGTTCTCCGTATATTCTAAAGTCCTTTACAGACCCAGTTACAGTCCGCCCTATAATCTACAGTCCACTACAGACCCAGTACCAGTCCGTCCTCCGTATACTCTGGTCCACTACAGACCCAGTACCAGTCCTCCGTATAATCCACAGTCCACTACAGACCCAGTACCGGTCCTCCGTACATCCTGCAGTCCACCATAGACACTGTACCAGTCCTACAGTCCCCTACAGACCCAGAGACAGTCCTCTCTATAATCTACAGTCCACTAGATCCAGTACCAGTCCTTCATCAGAAATAATGCTTTGTGTTACCTGCATTAAGACGTTGTGGTCAACTGCATTATATGCCACAACTGGATTGTGTGTCATGTTTTTAAATATATTTAACGGTCATAAACAAAAATCAAAACCAAATATTAGTGTAGCAAGCTATAACTTGGATCTTCTTAATATACCAATAACATTCTAGAGTTGATATGCATTGGTTAGCTAGATTTCAGAAAAATGACTTATTTGCGTAACACACTTGAAAATATAACAGAATAAATGAAGCGAAAGTGGCATTTTTGCCCCATTATTCTGAACAATATTATTCTAACACTGAGTATTAGTTCAAGCGATAAAAGTATAGATAAAGACCTTTACAAATACAAAAACCTCTTAAAATTAAGAAATTAAGGGTGCTACATATGTTACTATTGATAAATTACTAAGCAAAGCCATGTGAGGGTCTGAAATATAATTTATCTGTAAATATTCTATTTAGACATAAGTGATTATAAGCATTTTCCATACATTGAAAACTTCAGGACAGTATTCAGTATTTTCTGCAAAAGTGGCATTGATGCAGATAGCAACTTTACTTTGTAAACACTATTGAATATAAATAACTGACAAAGAATAGCGGCATTAAATTTGCAGCTTTGGAAATGCTTATAAACACTTCTAAATGATAGAAAACAGACGCACTAAATACTAATGCAGAATACCATAGAGAAAACCATCAAAGCCCACAGTATGTAGATATTTTAGATGTTATACGGCAGACTGCATTTCTAGTTGTCAACCCAATCATTGTTGATGGCTATGCTTCACTCTTTAATTGTACGACGTCGATTCGGGCCTCAGACTCAATGGCGGCCTCTTCGTAAAACTTTGGCCAGTGGGTTGGGGCTTGACGATATGTCTTTGGCTTGGCCCGCCGTGGTTCAACTATTGGTTTTCATTTGCTCTGGCATACAATAGAATTAGCCATGAGTACTCGTCTTTGTTTATTATAGTGATTAATTTGATTTCGCTTTGATGTATTGACTGAGTTGGGAGCCTTTATGCGAACCGAATTTTTATGTATTTCTGTATTAAGAGTAACATCGGGAATCAGGGTGAAGTTGGCTAGCTGTAAAAGTGCTTTAAACTCCCCACCCCTCCCCCCAACCCCGGTGGTTTACTCTACTGACCGTTCTAAGGCGGTGGTCCCGGTGTTGGTCTTACTCTTTGTTGCTTTGTGGTTTCTTCTACGAGGCGATTTGTTTTATGTTTTACCTTGTGTCATTTTGTTTTGTGTTTTTAGTCCTTTTAGCATTGCGATTACCTCGCTTGGGGAAGAGATAGGTAATCTTAGTGCTTTTCGTACGTTTGTTTGATTTGTGTTTGTCGGGATGGATTTGTCGGTTTCCTCTTCCTTTTGGTGTCTGGGAAGGGCTGCGGTTTGTGATTGTGGCACTCCCTGGACTTTTCTCTTACCATTTTTTTTACCAACGCCTCTATGGGCAGAATAATATGGCAGATGCTGGTTTTAATGCGCCTGTGTATCTCATATTACTAAGCTATAATGCTATAATACGAATTTACTTTATTTGTACAACTTCTAGCCTCATTTGATGTGATATTATGAGAAAATGATTTTTTTTTCAATGTTACATGTCACAGTGAGGCGACTTTGTTTAACACCCTATAACTGAGAAAGTATTAAAGCTAGAGGGATAAGATTTGCAGCTTTGGAAAGGGTATTAAAATACCTTATCACAAATGACAAAGTGAAGATCATAGGGGCAATGTACAATCTATGAAAATGAACGATGAGTTGAAATACTTATTTCTAAAGAGTATGGTTGAGAGTGTAATATGTGTAGCGCCATGTAAGGCCAAAAAGAACTTTCAAACATCACATTTTGTATCTAATAAACTGTTCTGTAACTTCATATATTTAGTTGGAACATATAATTACTTTTGCTCCAATTCCTATAAGTGTAATGGTTTTCTATGGTATTATACGTTTTGCAGGGGTAACGAATGTAACAGGCTGTTACTAGGTAAGGCCCCCATTGCAAGATGGCTAACATGCTGCAGAATTCTTGCAAGATAATAGGCTTTAAGAAAAACATGTTCTACAAAATTCCTCCGAGGGGTGGTGGTGCGGGTGGGGGTGGGGGGGGGGGGCGGGCGGAGGTAAACCATAGCCGGCAGGCGGCCTACTGGTTCAGTGGCTGTTGTAGGGCGTTGGCTATTGTAGAGAGGTTTAATATATAGAAAAATTGCACTTTTGAGTATCAGAAATGTGGTTATTTTAGGGAGGTGGCTGTTGTTCAGAGGTGACCGTTAGTAGACGTCCCACTGTATACGTAAACAGGAAAGTATCAGCGTGTAGAAGTTTTTCTACCCAGATTCGGAAACCGTTGTAGTGGCGAAAAAATAAGCTGCTAACGGTAAATGTGTGTTAAAATTTTCTCGGGGAATTTAGTAGTTTTCTACCTTTTTTGTTTTCAAAACGTCTATGTTTGTTATAAACGAACGACGAAGAAGTTCATTTTTAGTTAAGCGTCCATGTTTATTGATACATGTAATTGTGACACAAATAAAATCTGTATAAACTTAAAGTTGACCCTGGCAACAAAGCGCACACAAAAGACGAAAATCGAAGTTTCGGAGTCAGACTTCATTTGACCTGAGTGCAGATTGTAGGACTATAAACATCCCCTAACACAAACTTAAGCGGAATCAAAGCATTGACAGCACTAGCGGATCGATTGTCTCTAAGTGTAGGCTAGGGAAATGGTACTGAACAGGGACTTCAGACTGTTTCATTAAATCCTTAATTTCATGTAATTTTAGCAAACAGTGCAGAGCCTGATATGATGCCGCGTTCTGCGGCGTCTGATCTGGATCGACACTGTTTGCCAACGTCCCAAATGTTCCAGTCCAAGTTTTACAGATAACCCTTTTGCGTCAAGCAACGTATGTATCGAGATTATTAGCGCTACCAGGCAACTGAGTCACATAGAGGCAGCGCCGCGTCATAGCAATAAGAATAGCGCGGCTGTAAATACCCGTTACCTTATATTTCATCTAACGTGCGGTTTGGAATTAACTATTTTTGGTCATTTAAAAATTCTAATGATGTTCTCAATAAATTTAAATCTAAAAACTTTCAGGCTTCTAAATTGTCTACATATGATTTTTCTACACTGTATACTACGTTACCTCATCATCTTATAAAAGATAAACTTATTGATTTAATTAACCGAACGTTTATTCGGTAGAATACCCAATATTTGGCTTGCAACGAAGAATGTGCTTTTTTCACTTCTGATGTATATAATAATCGCAATTTATGGTCATGTCAAAAAGTCTGTGATGCCCTTGTTTATCTTTTGGATAATATTTTTATTAGATTTGGAACTAAACTTTATAGACAAACTATTGGTATTCCGATGGGAACTAATTGTGCTCCTCTTGTTGCAGATTTGTTTCTTTTTTGTTATGAGAGAGATTTCATGAAGTCTCTCTCACGTGAAAATCAGGCTGACAGTATTGAGCCTTTTAATTCAACTTCAAGATACCTTGACGATTTATTAAATATTGACAATATTTACTTTGACCAAATGGTGGACCGGATATATCCTACAGAACTCCAATTAAATAGAGCAAATTCTTCCGATACCGGGGCACCTTTTTTGGATTTGAATCTATGTATATCTAATGGTACAGTTTCCACCAAAATTTATGATAAACGGGACGATTTTGATTTTGATGTAGTCAATTTTCCTTTTCTGGCACCGTGTTTCTGGATGGCGATGTCCCCCGGCGTACCTCATATGGGGTATACATATCTCAACTTATAAGATTCGCCAGAGCTTCTTCAAATCTTAATGACTTTAACTACCGTAATAAAGCCCTTACTGCCAAACTTCTTAGGCAGGGCTATCGTTATTTTAAACTTCGTAAGGCGTTTTCTAAATTTTATCGCACAGTGCCTTGTTAGAAAAATATAGCGTCAGTCTGAAAACACTTCTGCAACATGGTATATCGGAACCCGAATTTTACGGTGACTTAGTGTACAGATTTAGAAAAATTGTAGGTAAATCTAACTTTTCGGAGCAATTCAGAAAACTTATTAACCGTTATAAAAGAATTGGCTATAGCCTGGATATTATGCGGCAGACTGCATGCCTAGTTGTCAACCCAATCATTGTTGATGGCTATGCTTCACTCTTTAATTGCACGACGGCGGTTCGGGCCCCAGACTCAGTGACGGCCTCTTCGTAAAACTTTAACCAGTGGGTTGGGGCTTGACGATATGCCTTTGGCTTGGCCCGCCGTGGTTCAACTATTGGTTTTCATTTACTCTGGCATACAGTAGAATTAGTCATGAGTACTCGTCATTGTTTATTATAGTGATTAATTTGATTTTTATGTTTTCGCTTTGATGCATTGACTGAGTTAGGAGCCGTTATGCGAACCGAATTTTTATGTATTTATGTATTAAGAGTAGCATCGGGACCCAAGGTGAAGTTAGCTAGCTGTAAAAGTGCTTTAACCCCCCCCCCACCCCCCCCACGGTGGTTTGCTCTACCGACCGTTCTAAGGCGGTGGTCCCGGTGTTAGTCTTACTCCTTGTTGCTTTGTGGTTTATTGTACGAGGCGATTTGTTGTATGTCTTTCCGTGTGTCATTTTGTTCTTATCTTGTGTTTTTCAGTCCTTTTAGTATTGCGATTACCTTGCTTGGGGAAGAGAGAGCTAATCTTAGTGCTTTTCGTACGTTTGTTCGGTTTGTGCTTGTTTAGATTTGTCGGTTTCCTCTTCCTCTTGGGGTCTGGGAAGGGCTGCGGTTTGTGATTGTGGCACTCCCTGGACTTTTCTCTTACTTTTTTTGATTGCATTGGTCAATGATAATCATGTGTGCAACTACCTTAAGGAAATTTTTGCGTCTGTATACTACGGCTCAGTTGTAAACAATCTATACAAAATTGCTGAAAAGATTCTGAAAGAAAGGATTTTTGTGACTATGAGTACACTCACACAACTAAAAACAGCTGAAATGGTAAATTATTTAGGCCAGTCTAGCTAGTTTCGGCCAAATAGACCCGATCAGGGGCCCTCATATAAACTTTCAAAAATTCTCGAATGGGCCAATCGATCAGAAAGGACCACAAAATATAAACAACACTATAGTGAAGTACGGGTAGGTTTATACGGCCGCTACACGGCACTAACACCAGCTGTATTTAAGATGAATAGATTCTGAAAGGAATGATTCTTGAGATCAATGAAAACATTCACAAAACTGGTCATGTATTCTGGGCTAGACTAGCTAGTAGTGGCCAGTTAGGCCAATAAGTGACACTCATTATAACTTTTCAGAAGTCCCGAACTGGGCTCAATGATCACAAGTTTGCTGATGTTTGGTACCCACGTGCTTTGTCTGTGTATCTCTTGCATACAAATACAATCGGTGAATTCCAAGGGACTCCCTAAAATATTTCGAGATATCCATACCTTAACATATCAGATTTGCAGAAGTAAGGAAAAATAAATCGAGCAACCACATTTCACAAATGTATATGTAATTCGACTACTTGGTTTAGAGATATATAGAAAATATTGTGGAAAAGAGGAGAAATTGCTCCTTAGGAGCAATTTCTCCTCTTTTCCACAATATTTTGTCACCTTCTGTAAGATTTCCTTGTTAAACAGGGACAAGATTTTCATTTCGAGATAAGCGGTTATTCGAGATTAGCGAAGTTGGGATAACGAGAGTCGACTGTACATGTATCAATTTCACGCAAAGATGGCAATTCAAGTATATGCACCCAATATCCGTTTATGCCTTAAAGAGGCGAAGCTTTCAAATATTCCAAACAATTACTAAAATGCAACCTGGCAGATTTTTTTATTTTCGTTCTTTTGTGTGGTCTTTGTTTCCAAAGAAAAACGTTTAGATTTCTTTGTTTCCTTGGGAAACGTTCTGTCTTTTCCTACAGTTTCTAGCTGGATACCACTTAACCCTAAAAGCGCCAATCACAACTGTAGCAGACAATATTACGATTTTCTTTTGTATTTTTTTCATAGTAAATGAGACTTGACATTTCATGTGCAGACGTTTCACATGAAATGTCAAGTCTTATTTCCTCTGAATATTTTTTTTGGCGCTTTAAGGGTTAAGTATTATTTTGCAATAACCCAGAATAGCGTTGCATTCAGGAAGCCGGATGTGTGAAAGAACAATATTACAGACATTAAGAGGGTCGGATACATTTTGTAGATTATCCACCATATTTTAAAAGGGTGATAACTGTTGTGACTCCCTGTATCTTTTAAGAGGAAAGCCGAGCCCTTTTCGGAAGGGATGCAAAAACAATTTCACAGACTAATCTCCTTTGAAGCTGTATCAATTCCCTTAACGCTTAGAGTACTGGGTAAACATTTTAGCAGACGACATTTTAAAATATTTTATTTTTCAGAAAGAAGGAGACAATTTGTATGAAATGTCAAATCCTATTTTCTGTGAAAATTTTCTGGGGAATATAAGAAAAATATTACTAGCTTGTTGTCTGCTGGATTGGTAAAAGTTAAAATGAAGGAATATGGCTTACAATATCGAAAGCGTGAGTGTTTCTGTGGTTTTGCTTTTGCGTCTGCCTTGTCTGTTCTTTTTTCTTTCTCTTTGCGAATGGACAGATTGCCCTAGATATACACTCTCCACATGCGTCCAACAACTTTAGCAGCGGCATAACTCGACATTGTTCGAACACTTATAGCAAAACGGGTAGGGGTTTGATAACCTCTTTCAGGAAAGATATATTTGATTCCCTTTCTAGATCTTTTACAATGAAACACGTAACGTGGGAAAAGAGCAGTTCTGTCATATGCGATCAGCGAACGCCTAGATCAGACACTGCATCTGTGGTCTTCTCTGTGGAAAAGTCCATTTCCGCCTTGGTGTGGCACGATTTAACACCAAAAATAGCACTCGGATTTAATATGGCTATTAAAGCCCTAAGACATCCGTCATGCGTCCAACAACTTTAGCAGCGGCATAACTCGACCTTAAAGACATTGTTCGAACACTTATAGCAAAATGGATAGGGGTTTGATAACCTCTTTCCGGACAGGTATATTTGATTCCCTTTCCAGATCTCTTACAATGAAACACCCCCCCCCCCCCACCCCCATCCCCCGTTCCAGACAGACTCTGTAAATAAGACCCCGTTTGTTGGCACAGCATCCCAACCTATGCTTATTACAACATTTGAACAACAAATCTTAACGTGGGAAAAATGCAGTTCTGTCATATGCGATCAGCGAACGCCTAGATCAGACACTGCATCTGTGGTCTTCTCTGTGGAAAAGTCCATTTCCGCCTTGGTGTGGCACGATTTAACACCAAAAATAGCACTCGGATTTAATATGGCTATTAAAGCCCTAAGACATCCGTCATGCGTCCAACAACTTTAGCAGCGGCATAACTCGACCTTAAAGACATTGTTCGAACACTTATAGCAAAATGGGTAGGGGTTTGATAACCTCTTTCCGGACAGGTATATTTGATTCCCTTTCCAGATCTCTTACAATGAAACCCGCCCCCCCCCCCCCTCCACCCCCCGTTCCAGACAGACTCTGTAAATAAGACCCCGTTTGTTGGCACAGCATCCCAACCTATGCTTATTACAACATTTGAACAACAAATCTTAACGTGGGAAAAGAGCAGTTCTGTCATATGCGATCAGCGAACGCCTAGATCAGACACTGCATCTGTGGTCTTCTCTGTGGAAAAGTCCATTTCCGCCTTGGTGTGGCACGATTTAACACCAAAAACAGCACTCGGATTTAATATGGCTATTAAAGCCCTGAGAGATCCTAGTGTTGTTTTTGTGTGGTTTTGCAGACACAAAGATGGCAAAATCGTCTCTTCTTTCTTTTACTGAATCACGTTACTGCGACATCTTATCCGCGTGCACCGCCTATATGATTTTAGTTTATTTCATGTGTACGTGTGATCTTAGAATAAACCACAAAAAGACCTTGCTCTAGCAGAGGATTGTGCTTCACCGACATATTAACCCTTGTCCTGCGGAACCCGGATATGCCCTGCCTCTGAAGAATCCAAATGATCTGGATCTGCACTGTTTGCCATAAAGAATATGAATTAATATCCACAATCTTGATCAAGTAATCTTGCTGAAAATTAGAATTGGGCTTGGCATTTTAATTTATTCAGCATAACAAGGGTTTTGATAAAATAACCCCAGACATATATATATATATATATATATATATATATATATATATATATATATATATATATATTTTTTTTTTTTTTTTTTTTTTTTTTTTGAAGGATACAAATCGGAAATATTATGCAATGTACATATAATAATAATAATAATAATAATAATAATAATAATAATAATAATTATTATTATTATTATTATTATTATTATTATTATTATATATGCATAGTTATACGTATTTAGATAAATCACGAACACCTAATTGTACTTATTAACCTATCGTTCCGGGTATATTTTACACCCTTTGGTTATATATTACATTACGAAAACATGCCTATGTAATTTTGACCCCCTTAAACCCCACTTTTATATAGTAAAACTGGGGTTTACAGGGCTATACATTATTTTTGTTATGTCTGCTCAAAAACATAGATTGTGGGTACTCGTTAGAACCGCCTCGCCGAGGCGGTTCTAACGAGTACCCACAATCTATGTTTAAAGCAGATATATGAAAAATATCAGAGTTTTTTACCTGAAAATTTTCAGTTTTTGGAGGTGAAATTTTCTATATATTTGAATAGGCGTGTTTTCGTAATGTATTCAAAGAGTCGAATTTTAGGTATGACACGCTATGTGATTCAGATATTCCTAGAGAAAAAATGGTTAAATGTGTTTTGCAAACTGAGGATATCCTGATCAGACGTCTGATGTGGGTTTGCACTGTTTGCCAATAACCCGTTTTGGGGTCTACAGACTAAAACGGGTTAAGCTTCAGTATTCTCTTGGCAAATGTAGCAGAAGGGGAAGAAAGGTAAGAGAAAAGTCCAGGGAGTCCAGGCAGCCCTTCCCAGACACCAAGAGGAAGAGGAAACAGACAAAACCAAACAAGCGCAAATCGAACAAACTTACGAAAAGCATTAAGATTAGCTCTCTCTTCCCCAAGCGAGGTAATCGCAATGCTAAAAGGACTGAAAAACACGAGAACAAAATAACACAAGGTAAGACATAAAACAAATCGCCTCGTAGAATAAACCGTAAAGCAACAAAGAGTAAGACTAACACCGGGACCACCGCCTTAGAACGGTCAGTGGAATAAAGCACCGTGGGGTTTAAAGCACTTTTACAGCTAGCCAACTTCACCTAAAAATGATGGTATTTTTTTTATTTTTATTTTTTCAGAAAAGAGGGCTTGGCATTTCGTGCAAATCGTCTCTTGGAGTGGTGTGACGTGCTTTTTTTTTTTTTTTTTTTTTTTTTTTTTTTTTTGCACTTTTAGTCACATACACATGAAACTCTCTAATTTCAAGCAGGAGTATAAGTAGCCATTTTCTTGGAATGAGGTAATAAAATTAGAAATTTAATCAAATATTAGATAGACGATACTGTGAACCCCTATTACAACGACAGTATTTGTTCCCTAAGATGCTGCCTTTAAAATGCATTTACTGTTGTCATCACGAAAACATACCTATATAATTTTGACCCCCTTAAACCCCACTTTTATATAGTAAAACTGGGGTTTACAGGGGTATACATTATTTTTCTTATTTCTGTTCAAAACCTAGATTGTGGGTACTCGTTAGAACCGCCTCGACGAGGCGGTTCTAACGAGTACCCACAATCTATATTTTGAGCAGAAATATGAAAAATATCAGGATTTTTTATCTGAAAATTTTCAATCTTTATAGTGGTAAAATTTTCAATATATTTGAATAGGCGTGTTTTCGTAATGTAAAGAATCCGTAATGAGCAAACTGACATATAAGAAAACCCTTGTTTTATTCGTATTTCCACATGGAACATTGTTTTATTCTTAGTGAAGCGAATCTAAAAAATATCCAAAATATACGTTTCTTGAAGTGTTCAAACGATGTTCTTGCATAATTTCTGATTTACTGTCATATTTTGAGCGAAAGTCTTGTGCCATATAAGTGAAGACACCACTATTGTTTTAACCTATAAAACTGTATTTTCACATACCTCTTTGAACAAATTGAGCATAGGATTGGGTATCAGAGTCAAAATCATATAGGTATGTTTTCGTGATGAGAAGGTACGTCTATGTTTGTTTGTTTGTTTGTATATCGGTTGTGCCATTGTGTCTTGTCATTCTTTGTTCGTCATCTTTTTATTCGATACCTTGGGAAGGCAGCACTTCGTGATTGTGTCATTCCTTGGTAACAAAACATATTTTTGTTCAAAGTTTAGGACAAATATGGTTAAGAGTTTAGATGTCTAATGTTTTGGACAAGTATGCTTGGATGTTAAGCAAGCAAGGACGCGCACTCCAATCAGGGTCTGCGCGCTCGGATTTGCGTGCGCAGTCCGCGCACTTGGTTCTATTCGTCATTATTTTATGTCATAAATAAATTGATTTTCATTGGCTCAGAGATGCCTTTAGCCCAGATATACACTGGCTTGAGCGCGCCTTCAAGGGTATATTAGTTTCTAAAGTTAGACGTCAACTTTTAGTGACGTCGCCAGTAGTGACGCCGCTGACTACGCGCGCTTTTATATTAATGGGGCCTGTTGTTGACTGTTATTGTCACAGTTGTTAAGAATAAAGACAAACTATATAATAAAAACAATTGTTGACTATCGAGGGATTGTATATGACGTTGATATCCACCATTGAATACCAATATTGACCTCGGCTATCACCTAGGTCAATATTGTTATCCTCAGGTGGATATCACGTCATATCAAATATCAAATGCCTCTGTTAGCGAACAATAAAAGCCCTGATCAGATCTGCACATGCCCAGTCTGAGCTGGACTTTCGTTTTGCCCATATATGTGATAGGAATTTTTACTTATAGCGACATCCTGTTTACAAGTCTGTATTAAATATACTCCATGGGTCCCTTCCCCACCCCACTTCCCCACATAATATAAAGTGAAATCATGATTATGGAGGTTTTCCGAATCTTACAGTTTATATACCAGTTTTTCAGTTGTGTATTACTTCTACCTACCAACTTTGTACTGTATTAATATGTTTTAATGTGATTAAAAAAAACAAAATCTTTCTTATTTTTATATGGTGAAATGCCATGGATTATGCAGCTGGATACGAGTGACATCAAGATAAATATTTACTTTTTTTTCTTCATGAAAGCATATGTTGTTGGTACTCATCAGAAGCGTCTTCTCGATGCACTTCTGATGAGTACCAACAACATATGTTTTCGTGGAGAAAAAAGACAAAATAATAATAATAATAATAATAATAATAATAATAAACAAAAGAACAAACAAAAAAAAAAACCCCTATATATTATGGTTAAAAAAGGCTTATTCAAAATGGTGGCTTAAAAGTGTACATTTCACATAGATATGTACTCATAAGCATAATGCAGACACATCTGTCGTTTTTCTTGGAATTCAATATAATTACACAGAAATAGAATACATCCAAGCTCCAAGAAACAAAAGAAATATTTTTTTTTGAAGGATACAAATCAGAAATATTATGTAATGCACATATAATTATTATTATTATTATTATTATTATTATAATTAGCGTGCTTGCTCAGACATCCGCTCAGTCTTGTATAAAATCATAATTATACGTTAATATGAAAATCCACTTAACAGCATATTATTGTGAAGCTATATGACATAGCAAACAAGAAATGTCTTTAAAAAGGATACGGAGCTGCCGATAAGACCAGATCCTGTTTTTCCCCTCCTGGAACAGATCTGAATTTATTTTACGTAAGCAGGTGATAAGGCACGATTTACTACAGATTATGACCCAAATATTGGAATGGAGTAAATTAACAACTATGATAGCTAGTAAGATTCGTCAAAAAAAAGTATGCCTGCCACAGGGATCGAACCCACGACCTTCTACTTAGAACGCTTTTAAATTAGCTTATATGGAACTGACAGGCTTCTTCTAGTCCTGGAAAAATAGCCAGCATCTATAACATTGCCATCATGCTTAGAACAAACTAAACACTTATAAATGAAATAAAACTAATAATAAGAGGAGCAACTGGTGCAAGATGGCCAACTGGTGCAATACAAATCTCTTTGAAATATGATTTTATATTATATTATATGTATTTCTTGATTGATACTATTATTATTATTATAGCATAATATATAACACCGAGGCCAGAATTTACATTTTGGATTCCAGTAAGTTAATATAACAGGAGTTAAAACGTAAAGAACATATAGCATCACGAAAACACGCCTATATAAATTTGACCCCCTTAAACCCCACTTTTATATAGTAAAACTAGGGTTTACAGGGGTATACATTATTTCTCTTATTTTTGCTAAAACGGCGTTCGGCGGTTCTAACGTGTACTCACAATCTATGTTTTGAGCAGAAATATGAAAAATATCAAAGTTTTAAACTGAAAATTATCAGTTTTTGGTAGTGAAATTTTCAATATATTTCAATAGGCATGTTTTCGTTATGGCGAAACTAAACAGCCATTCTTCAAACTTTAGTTTGACTTAAACAGTAGTTTGAGTTATTAAGATTTGAGATAACTAGAGTAAACTCTAAATAACTAACAAAGCGAACAGCATCCTTTGCCCAAGTGTTTGTGTTAAGTACGTTTCTTTCACCAAAACGAATTCCGGTTTCAAATAAAATCTGCACAGATGACAGCAAATAATCTCTATAGAGGTTGCCCTTGGAAACAAAGAATGCATTAAGGAGAAACATAAATCGGAGATCCAGTTTCAGTGAGACTCCTCATATGACAACATAAAGTCACATTAATTCCATCAGCTCTGAGAATTAAGTTCTTCGTAAGCTTACACTTTCCTTTCTTCAAATGTCAATCAATTCTCTAATCAATTAAAGAAAACATTCTAGAGTTATTAACCTGCTGAACCCGGATTTACCCAGCCTTTGCAAACAATTTAGATCCAGATCAGTTGGCTTCTTCAGAAGACAACTGATCTGGATCTGCACTGTATGTTATTAAGTATGTGAATTTGTATCACAACAACCTGGATCAAATGGCATGATTGACATAGAAGTGGGCGTGGCAATGGATCAAGTAGCATGATTGACATAGAAGTGGGCATGACATCTTAATTTATTTAGCATGGCAAGGGCTAGTATACCCTGTGTAAGTTTACCTAAGAATACACACTGACACGATCAGATGATTCCACTGTCACGCGCAAGTCTATGGTCTTAAGCTGACTGTCTATGGTCTTTCACTGACCATGTATGGTCTTGCACTGACTGTCTATGGTCTTACACGGACTGTTTATGGTCTTACACTGTCTATGATCTTACACTGACTACACGTACAAGTTTCATCTTTCTTCTCAGACACACTTATCTCCACAACAACTGGCTTTAAGCGGAATAGACATCCTTTTGAAGGAGGCAATTCTGTCAAACTTATTTTGCCTTCCTTAAGAAATGGGATCTACTATAAAAGAAAAGAATTTGTTCATAACGGTAGCAAATTCCTTCCTTTTAGAGTAGACTCCTTTTCAGAAGGGGACTGCTGTGCAGGACGGCAAACAGAATGTCACGAAAATTGTCGTCCCTGTAAAACATGGTAGACAATCTATTTAGTTTATCAAGTTTCCCTAAGTGCTGTGCGGCGGCCACATCACGAAAACATACCTATATGATTTTGACCCCCTTAAACCCCACTTTTATATCATAAAAATGGGGTTTACATGGGTATACATTATTGACCGGCGCGCGAATCGCGCTAGTCTCTTAATATAGCTTTGGATTTTTATGTATGGCGAAGTGTTCGATTAGCGCAGAGCGCAGTTTGGTAAGTTTGAATATGACTTGCAGTCCATCTTTGGTAAGGTTGACTATGACCTCTAATCCATATTAAAAAAAAAAGTTCAAACATATTCATATCTGACACATGCTAAAATAAGTTTCTAGATAAGATCTGGTAACTTATTTAAGTTCTGGCATATATATATATATATATATATATATATATATATATATATATATATATATATATATATATATATATATATATATAATACAAACTAAATCTGATGGAAATCCCAATATCACTAGGATTCGCATATTGTTTGATCAAAAAAAAAAAAACAAAAAAAAAAACATAAAGCTTAATAAAAGCATGCATTATAGAATCACATTGTTGTTCTTTTTTACCTATTACATGGAAAATTTATTAAAGTTTAGTATACCCATGTCCCATATTTCTAAGTAAACATGAACAAAATTTGCGCCGGTACTAAGACGTTTACGCCAAAATATTTTGTCTTGTTTTTTCTTAATTCTGCTCAAAAAAATAGATTGTGGGTACTCGTTAGAACCGCCTCGCCGAGGCGGTTCTAACGAGTACCCACATTCTATGTTTTGAGCAGAAATACGAAAAATGTCAGAATTTTAATCTGAAAACTTTCAACTTTTTTAGGTGAAATTTTCGATATATTTGAATAGGCATATTTTCGTAATGAAAGTTTCCCTCGTACTTCAATTAAGGGTACTAATATTTCCGGGTCCTTCGGGCGTGAGCAGCGTTGCATATAACCGTATAGTTCATGAACAGACTCAATGCATTACGAAAACATGCCTATTCAAATATACTGAAATTTTACCACCAAAAATCGTAAAATTTTCAGACAAAAATTTCTGATATTTTTTCCTATTTCTGCTCGAAACATAGATTGTGGGTACTCGTTAGAACCGCTTCGATGAGGTGGTTCTAACGAGTACCCACAATCTATGTTTTTGTGCAGAAATAAGAACAATGATTTATACCCCTGTAAACCCCAGTTTTACTGTGGGGTTAAAGGGGGTGTCAATATTATATAGGCATGTTTTCGTGATGTAGCATTGTCAGGTATTTTCATGTTTTTGGATGTTCCTTGCTTCTGAAGGATCTATCTCACAACATATTTAGGAATCAAAGCAGTAAAAACAATAATGATTTGATAGCTCAACCGAACATATATTGTCTTTGTCAAATTCACCTTCAAAGCCGATCAATGCATATGCATTTTATCCATTGGTTCGTGACACATTGCGAGTAAGTACATCTCAAGCAAAGATTCATATATTCGTATTATAAATCTGTAAACCTTAGTTTTGTTAGTGTGTTCATTGTTCTAAGGGCCATTCCTTTCAGAATTTGGCATTTATTCCTATATATTTTACGAGAGGATTTTCTGTGTGTCGTTATGAATTGAAAATAACGGCATCTGATATAGGTAAAGGGTCTCTAAATACGTGACCATGTTTATTTATTTATTTATTTTGTTGCACGGCTTATGGTAATGTTTTAAGTCAAATACCATACATTTAGCACGATCTTAACGACTGTATCTGTACGCTTATAAAAGTATTTCGGGTGTGTTTAAGACAAACAATGAAAGAAGTGATTTTTGCTTGTTGGTTTGAACAAATTTGTATGGTATCACCTACAAAAATAAACGTAATATTTATGGGCGCCAAAGTACATAAATATTAAATGAAAAATACATAAAAATATACATTAAAAATAGTACTCAAAAAATAAATAAAAGTACATGGATAAAATACAATATCCCATGAGTATTTTTTTTGTTTGTTTGCTTATTACATCTTTTAAATGAGGGCGTCTGATGAGGGCCCAAGTTTACAAACGTCGTTCTCTCGGTCCTTATATTTAATAAATGCCATGTATATAGAGGATATTCAAATGTTTGGAGTGAATATGACTTATTTCATCGAGTGAAGTGAAAATATGTATATTTCATGAGTGCCGAAGGCACGAATGAAATATACATTTTTCACTTCAACGAGATGAAATAAAAGTCCTATTCACGACAAACATTTGAATTTTCTTTTTATTATATACATCGCTTTCGATAGAAGCGATGCAAATCTTGCATTTACAAGGGGAAGTCTGACACGCAGTTTTGTCCCTTGGCGGTGACATATAAGAACCGCATAACAGCGGGAAACCTACTTCTTTTTTTTTTTTTTTTTTTTTTTTTTTTTTTCCAAACATGTCACGTGACATCAGTGGGTGGTACGTTTTACTATGGGACAATAATTGACATTAAAATGTGATTCGTCATTGTTTTCCGGAGGAATTATTCTGAAAAGGGTTGGAATATGACATAATCTGTTGATTTAAGGATAAATCTTTTGGGTGAGAAGCTTAGACTATCTATATTTATTGACTCTAGCTTTTGAAAATACCCCACCCACCAATATGCTCAGTCTTTTTCTATTATAAACGGTCAATTTGGATAATTGCCCAAGGGGCACGCCGAATGTTTTCAAAAGTATACTGAGCTTCAAAAGAAATGGCAGACAATTCAAGATAGTGAATTAGGTATATTTTGACGTTTTGGTTTTTACTTCACATGACTGATATGACTGATAGATCCAAATCAAATACTAGTACATCCACCAGTACACCCACCGTATCAAGTCAGAAAAAGAGGGAGCTGACGTCACCAGACTTTCCTTTTGAACCAAAAAAGAATAAAGTGTATAGTTCTCCAGGTTCTGATACGGCAACCAATATGAGTGGAAAATCTGAGCAGATCTTTGATAACGACGAAGAAAATGAACTTTCCATGGTGACTGAGGGGGCGACAGGCGGCGATGACTCAGAACATTCGGGTGATAGTTGCGCAACTAGTGTGAAAGGGGGGATGGCATCGGAACAGCCAAATCTGAATATATCACTTAAAGAGGATGATTTGAAGGGAATTTCAGTGTTTTTGAAAGATTCGATTTGTGGTGAGTTAAGAGATGACATGCGTATAGAAATTGGGTCCATGATACAAGGAATAGTCGACGGAGTGCTGAGGGGTCTCAATGAAAAAATAGATCAATTAAACACCAAAATTGACTCTCTTACAACAGAAAACAAGGCTTTGAAGGAGGACAACGAAAAGCTGAAAACCAGTGTCAGTCGTCTCGAGGGAGAAGCAGAAGCGGCGGAACAATACAGCCGTAGAAACTGTATTAGGGTGTCGGGTGTGAGAGAAACAGTAAATGAAAATACTGATGAAATAGTTCTGGATATGTCGAGGGCACTTAGTCTCGAATTGAACATTAGTGAGATTGACAGGAGTCATAGAATAGGACGGAGGACAGAGTCAAAACCACGTGACATTATTGTTAAGTTTTCCACGTACCGTGTTAGACAGAGGGTGTATAAGGCGCGCACAAAATTGAAGGACAGTGGGTATGCTGGGGTCTTTATAAATGAAGACCTCACGAAGTACCGTAGCACAATTCTATATAGGGCTAGAAAGTTAGTTAAAGAAAGACGTATCTTAGGTGCTTGGTCGTCAAATGGAACTGTCCTTGTCAGGGATAATAATGACGGTGTGCATAGGCTGATGAAGGAGGCAGATTTATCAACCTTTTTGAATGCTAGACCGCGAAATCCATAAACAGTGTGAACATTCCTGGCTTGTGGCATTGGGACGGTATCATGTCGGCATCAATACAGCATTAAATGTTGTTTATCATATGACGACTCTGTTATTCGGTGGCATAGCGTCATTACAAAATATCGTATGACTTCACGTTGTGTGTCACTTGGTTATTTGCGCGTAACTTCACGACGCCATATGTGACAACAATGCTGACATACTGTTAATTATTAAAACGACAAGGCCCTGCTTAGGAGAGTAATATGATGAACAGAATCTTGTCTTTGTGGTCGTTTCGTGTGGGGTTTATGAGGCTTGCCTAAGGCTCGTTTCATGAATTTCATATTGGATGGCCACTGGTGTAGGATCCCTTGTAATGATGTTGACATGACGTTGTCTGACAGTGACACCCTTGAATGACGCGTTTCTTTTGTAAATACCTTTACTAGATCACGCTTTCTTGTAAACTCACATAGTTTTGTCATGTGTTATTAGTTTAAGCTTGTCAAGTGAAAAAACACCTATGTCCTATTCTTAGTAACAGTTAAAATTATGTCACTAGTTACTATAATCTTATATTTACACCGGTCAACATTTAGTAATAACTAAGCACTTTTCTTTTTTATATGCATTCTGTCTGTGCATGAAACATCCTTATAATTGTCTCCTGTGGATCCAGGTGTGTGTGTTTTTTACGTTCGCATCGCGATATTAAAATGATAAATAAATAAATACTGTTACATCGTCGTCTTAGCGTCGTCGCAGCATTGCGAAGACGTTGAAACGACGTAGGTTTAGTCTTGAGATCTGCAAGTAAGATTGTTATCTATGATATAGACAAATCGGGTTAGAATTTTCGCTGAAGTGCATCTAAATAATCCATCCTCTGACATGTGCTGTGCGAGGGTACTTGGATGGGCCTGCGCATCGTTGCCATCTGGCCGAGATTCTCGCTGTACCTTGCATGATTAGTTTGTGCCCTGTGGCTGTCATGTCGCGAGGTCTCCGACCGGATTGCACTGGTGCGCTGACTAGTCTGTTTTTTTTTTTGTTGTTCGCCCATGCCTGACAGTATTTTTTTTTTATTTTTATTTTTTTTTTTTTTTTGTGACGTTCCCTTTAAGTGTTTCTTCTGCTTATGTGTTCATCTCTCTCTCTCTCTCTCTCTCTCTCTCTCTCTCTCTCTCTCTCTCTCTCTCTCT
The DNA here is from genome assembly GCA_964016985.1 of Anodontia alba. Lineage (NCBI taxonomy): Eukaryota > Metazoa > Mollusca > Bivalvia > Lucinida > Lucinidae > Anodontia > Anodontia alba. The sequence goes on from OZ024824.1 coordinate 59,018,141, forward strand.
CTCACTTTGCGTGTTAATGCTCTCTTATACATGGTATTGCATGTTAATGACAAAAAATTAATCTTCAACCATGGTTATATGCTCTCGTTATCTGATCGATTTTCCCCACGCACCCCCCCCCCCCCCCACACACACACACACACCTAAATAAAATTTTACTCAGTTGATTTTTAATGTCGTAAAAAGGTGAAAAGCCAGAATCATGACTTAATCAAAAACAAGAGAACTAATCACGTATAAAAGATTTTTTTTTTTTTTTTTTTTTTGTCGTCTCGCGGGGATATGGATGATGGGGGGGCGAGGGGACTGTTTTGTATGAAGAGCTAGCGCTAGTGTTTTGTGCAGCTGGCCTCGAATCCCTTTTCATTCATGTCTCGGCGAGGCGGCGAAGGGTGAAGTCAGCTTTTAACATAATGTTTTGCTCCAGCTGTCAACTCTATCTTGCTGCTATTTGTATGCAGGCACGAGGGTCATTTTGTGAGTTGCTCCTTTTTGTTTCTTACTATCACGTTTATTGAAAATGTATCCCTTGCAATGGTAGAAATTTAGCGCTCTCGTGCCTGAATTTGCCGAAATTTGACTGTTTCTCTCTCTCTCTCTCTCTCTCTCTCTCTCTCTCTCTCTCTCTCTCTCTCTCTCTCTCTCTCTCTCTTATAATCTTAATAAGGAACGATGTGACTATTGTCATATCCATTTCGCACAGCTCATTATATCCTTTTCAGAATGGTATCCTGCCGTTAACATTACAACCTTTCATGTTTTTTCTGTTTTGTTTGAGGTTGCTTTGTGTCATTTTACCGTATATGTGCTTGGAAGCGATGTTTGACAAAGGTTTCATTACATGTATCTCTCAGCTTTCTAGTCAGTATTGTGGTGGAGTCTTCATGGTAGCTGCCCTGATCTTCTTGTACATGTTGCTAGGTGTCACTTAATGACGAGACAGGGTAGAAAAATTGCCGTCATGAAGACCTACCGCTGTAACTTCAATTTTGCTATGGTCATTCATATCGTCTTATTTCTCACGGTGATATGTAACATTGATGACCTGCTGTCATTGAGATTTTCCATTCACGAATCCCTGTTTCAAGAGGAGAGGATCAAGCCCTCATGTCAGTGTAGAAAATTGATCAAAAGTGTGAAATGTCTTGCAAATCAGTCGTTTAGTTTGTTTCTGGTGAAACTTTTAATAGCATTAATATTGATTACATGGCTTAGCTGCATCTTATTAACGTCTGGAGATATACACCCGAATCCAGGACCCGCTTTAACCTCATCAACAAGTAGCAGTAATGATTCCTTCTCAGAATCTATGTCAGCCGTTCTAAATCAGTTTCATCACTTATCTTTCGTACATTACAACGTGCAGAGTATACACAATAAATTGGATTTATTAACTGCGGAATTATCGGAATTCGACATTCTTGCGTTTACGGAAACGTGGTTACATCCTAACATTTCGATGAATGAATTACAAATTCCCACTTATCAAACACCGGAACGCAAGGATCGAGCGAATGATCCGCATGGCGGAATTTTAATTTATATCAAAGATACTATCCATTATAGACGTCGACAAGATTTGGAACCTGTCGGTATCGAATGTACCTGGATAGAAATTACGTTGCGAAACAAACACATTCTTTTTGGTGTTTTTTATAGACCACCAAATTCGTCAAACATATATCACTCTATGATAGAAGATTCTCTTAATTTAGCACTTGACACAGCAATTAATGAAATAATAGTTACAGGCGATTTTAATTACAATGTATTATCAGAACAAACAAACCGTAAAATTTTATCTATGTCACAGCAATTTTCTCTACATCAGTGTATATCTGAACCAACTCATTTTACTGAAACTTCATCATCATTAATTGACATCATTTTAGTTAGCAATAAGAATAGCATTATTTTGAGTGGAGTAGGTGATCCTTTTCTATCTCAGGATACTCGTTATCATTGTCCAGTATTTGGCATTATGAATTTTACAAAACCAAAACATAAATGTTTTAATCGACATATTTGGATATATGAAAAAGGTAATTATGCTCTGCTAAGGGAAAAAGCTTTAATGACGGATTGGAATAATTTAAAAGACGAAAATGTTAATAACTATGCGACCAACGTAACAGATCACATAATTTCTATATCCAAACAGTGTATCCCGAACAGAATGGTGAAAGTAAAACCAGCAGAACCCCCATGGATAACATCTAATGTGAAAAGGCAATTCGTAAACGAAAACGATTATATAAAAAAGCTCGAATTACAAATGACCCAGTTATATGGCGTAAATTTAGGAAATACAGAAACGAAACTACTGCATTAATTCGTACATCCAAACAAGCTCATATTGACAAATTAGCTGATAAATTAAAATCTGAACAAAATTCTCCTAAAAATTGGTGGGCCACATTAAAATCTTTTATAACCCCAGAAAACTCGCGAACTATTCCACCACTGCAAAGTGAAAATACTATATTAACTGATGAAATGGAGAAAGCAGACTTACTGAATAATTATTTTCGTGATCAAACGGTTGTAGATGACGAAAACGTAGAAATACCCGTATTTGCTGATTACATTCTCAATTCTCGCATTGAAAATATAGCTTTGAGCCCAAACGAAGTAACGTCAGTTCTGAAATCTCTTCCACTGGGGAAAGCTGCAGGGCCAGATGGCATTAACAACAGAATTCTAAAGGAACTTGCGGATTGTATAGCAGAACCTCTTTGTAATCTTTTTAATCAATCATTATCAACAGGGCACGTTCCTGACACATGGAAAAGATCTCATATTACTCCCATCCCCAAACAAGGCGATTCATCTCTTGTCTCAAATTATAGGCCAATTTCCTTACTAAGTACCGTGGATAAAGTATTTGAAAGATTAGTTTTTAAGTATCTATATAATCATCTCATGGACAATAATATCTTGACACCGTTCCAGTCAGGCTTCATTCCCGGCGATTCGACTACTAATCAGTTGACATATCTTTATGACACTTTCTGTGAAGCCTTGGACTCTGGTAAGGAGGTTAGGGTAGTGTTCTGTGATATCAGCAAAGTTTTTGATCGGGTTTGGCACAATGGACTGTTATGTAAATTAAAGGCAGCTGGTATCACAGGCACTGCCCTAAATTGGTTCAAAGACTACCTAAAAAATCGAAAACAGAGGGTAGTATTGCCTGGTGTCATGTCTAATTGGGTAACTGTAAAAGCTGGCGTGCCTCAAGGCTCTATATTAGGACCATTACTATTTCTTTTATTTATCAATGATATAGTTTCCGACATTGCTTCAAACATAAGATTATTTGCCGATGATACAACTCTGTATATGATAGTCGAAAACCCACTAACAACAGCTGAAGTTTTAAATTCTGATATTCACAAAATTTCAACATGGGCAAAAAAATGGCTGGTTACATTTAACCCTTTGAAGACCGAATCCTTGATAATTTCTCGAAAAGTTAATAAACCAAACCACCCGTACATTTACATGGAAAATAACCAAATTACTGAGGTCAATTCACACAAACATTTGGGTATATTTCTGTCTAGCGATTGTTCTTGGCATACTCATATAGAATACATAAAAGTAAAGGCCTGGCAGAGAATAAATATTATGCGAAGATTGAAATTTAGTCTCGATAGAAAATCTTTGGAAACTATTTATTTATCTTTTATTCGACCTATTTTGGAATATGGCAACATGGTATGGGATAATTGCACTCAGTACGAAAAACAAGAGCTAGATAAAATTCAAAATGAGGCTGCACGAATTGCTACAGGATCAACAATTTTAGTATCATTACAAGCTTTGTACCAAGAAATCGGGTGGCAATCTTTACAAGACAGACGATCCAAACATAAACTAAATTTATTTTTCAAAATGCAACACGACTTAACTCCGCCTTACCTTTCGTCTCTTGTTCCCCCATCAGTTAGTGAAACTTCCAGATATAATCTACGGAACGCAGATGACTATACTACGATAAACTGTCGAACACAACTTTATTATTCGTCATTTATGCCATCAGTTATAAGAGATTGGAATAATTTACCTGGAACCGCTAAACAAATTAGTTCACTGCACTCATTTAAATCATTTTTAAATCGAGATAAGTCAAAGGTACCAAAATATTTTTATCACGGAAAAAAGGAAGGTCCAAATTCTGCACACGCGACTCCGAACAGGCTGTAGCTCCCTAAACAATGATTTGTACTTAAAGAACATAATAGAATCCCCAGCATGTGCATGCGGAGCGGCAATAGAAAATGCATATCATTATCTTTTCACTTGTGGAAGATTTAATGCCCAGAGAAATGAACTATTCCGAAGACTGACCACAATACCTAACATTACATTAAGAACTCTTCTAAACGGCAATGAACGACTATCAATTAATCAAAATTATCAGATTTTTTCAGCGGTTCAAATATTCATAGAGAATAGTAAAAGGTTCAGTATCTGATTTCCTGCTTTACTTCTTCCTTCCCCGGCCTTAACAACGGAAGACAAAGGTCATCTATGTACATTATCACTGGAGAAGTCCGTAGCCCGTCTTTGATAAAAGAATATAAAAGTGTGAAATAAAGGAAATTTTAAAATCGGCTTTGCCGGATGTCGCTTCCATCTTCTTATTTTCATCTCTTTTTTTTTTTTTTTTTTTTTTTTTTTTTTTCTTCAAATATTTTTGTTGTTTTCTTGTCTGGTATAATGTTTTTGTCCATCATAAGTATTAATTATCATGTGTTGCTGCTTCCCACTTATCTATATTACAAGTTTATGTATTAGGAGATGAACTTAATAAGCTGTTAGCTTTCGTTCAGATCCTTTAGATTGGATTATGTAAAATTGTGGCATTGTTCAGTTATATGATTTATTTGAATAAATATGTTTAAACTAAACCTACTTCCGAAAGAAAATAGTCCCCGAAATAAAAGCGTCTTTTTAAGGGATATGAGCAATAAAATCAACTGTATTTAGTTCAATTTAATAAAACAAGAAACACCAATATGTGCAGTGGGCATCATCGTTTAAAATACAACAAATCATCCTTTTAAGTATGGGTGGTCGTTGATTTTAACACAAAATGCAACATTGTCTTCCACCTGATGTAGAAGGCACAGTGAACCAATTGTGACAGGACTGCTGATTGGTGCAAAAAAGTGTAGGGAAGCCCGAGGTAGTTATTTTGTGTAAGGCGACCTGTGATTGGTTAATAATAAAGATGAATTAAAACTCATCATACTAATTTGAAGAAAAAAATGTCTGTTTCTAATTTTCTGATTGTTTCAAAGAAATAAATGTTTCTGTGTGTGTTTCTGGAGCCCAAAGAAGAAGTGGTGAAATTGCAAAGTTTCAATTTTTGATACCTGCCAATTGAGGGGTTGCTACATTCAGCCTCCAAAAAGTCCCAGAAAGTGCTGGTGATGGTGGTATTTTTCCTTGTTTATTTTGCTATGCTAAGCCTGGGCTTTGAATTAAAACAAAATTTAGAAGCCCAACCATACCCTGAAATGAACCCTTAAGCACCAAAAAGGGTGGAATCACTATGGAGCTCTATGGGAAAAAAATTAGTTCACTGTACCCTACAGTTTTATAATTTCTTGCATGTCTAGCTTGCGCTTTGTAAATGAGGTCTTGAAATTGATGTAATTGTAGGCCTAAGTTAATCAGTATTTACATGCCAACTGTCTTTTATTATATTGTATTCCGTGCGTGTGTGTGTGTTAATTCATGTTGCATATATAATATAAATTTTAGGTCATTGGTCACAATAACTCAGTACTTTATCAATTACATTATAGGTACATGCGTCACGACTATGAAGACTAAAAGAAGTCAACAAATGTTTTTGTAGCGATACTTATCCGCTCTTTACGAAACAGCCTATGGAACGCCACAACTGTCTTATATTGCGCTAACGAACATTTCTATTATCCCGGGAAATCGATTAAACCGTAAATCGTGTCTGTTAACTCTGAGACCATTTTTCGGTTAACTCGGAAAAAAAACTTTTATAGCCTCAGCCAAACTGCTTAGCATTGTATCCCTGTTGTCTGTAAAACGTTATATTTGAACAGGTTCACAAACCTGTCTAGTTGTCTCAAGTCTCACTGTTTATGAGCTCCTTACCGTCAAGAGGAAAAGTTCTTTAAGAACTAGAAAACACTGTTTTTAGAACAGAATATGTTTGCACGACTAATTTGGATAGCTTCAGCTACTTCTCTGATCAATATACATTTGCTACTTTACTTCGAAACGGAAACTACTGGATTCATAGAAAGGCACACGTGTACACACATAGAAGTAAATCCTATATGCTGCTCTCTTTGAGGCGATTTTTTTGTCTTTACGTTGACGCAAGATACTCTATCCAGCTATCTATGCAGAGTTGAAACATATGAATTGTAAATAGAAAACGAATAAGATGCTCTCTCTCTCTCTCTCTCTCTCTCTCTCTCTCTCTCTCTCTCTGAGAACATCTGCCTACACGAGGCATGTGCGGCCAATATGGGGTGGGATTTGCGACAATAATTATATACATAGGTATCGTATCTGAGCAGTATGGGTGTAACATGTAAAAATGTTCAGGGTTATAAAAATAGGTCAAGTTTTTGAGACTTGGATCGCACACCTCTACCAAAATATCTGGGCAGTTACTACCACTATACCACTTTTACCCAAGTCTCTCTCTCTCTCTCCCTCTCTCTCTCTCTCTCTCTCTCTCTCTCTCTCTCTCTCTCTCTCTCTCTCTCTAATAATGAAATCGTACTTAACTTGTTATCTCTTCTATAACGGTCTTAGCTTGATCTGGTTGCAGACAATTTGTACTTGTAGAAATATTATTATTCAAAAAGCATATCAAGTCCAATTAAATCATTTTTATTGGCAAAATCCAGAAAAATGGATTGTAAAGACAAACCACGAACATGGCAATGTACTTATTTTATTAGTCAAATCTATACAAGAATCAGGAGAAAGAGCTTATTACAAAGTCAAACTATAAAAATATGAAACTACTAATGCACAAACTATTTGAAACTTCTGGCCGTACGCAGACGGGGAACAGCGGGTCTATTATATTTGCAAATGCAAAACCCTGGTAAACGCCCGGCACTGCGGAGACACATTTATGGTAAAATCTCTGCTAAAAGCCCCTGACTCCGGGCGACTGAAAGTAATGAAGAACAACAAATGAACTTAGTCATTTGGATAAACTTTTAACCTGACCCTTGGGAGCTCTATAGTCCACTCCACTATAGACCCAGCACCAGTCCTCCATATATTCTACATTCCACTACAGACCCAGTACCGATTCTCCATATATTCTACATGCCACTACAGACCCAGTACCGGTCCTCCGTATATTCCGCAGTCCACCACAGAGACAGTACCAGTTCTCCGAATACTTTACACTCCACTACAGTCAAGGTACCAGTACTCCGTATTCACTACAATTATCTAAATACTCAACACCAAACCTACGTATGCTTTCCAGTCCAGTACAGACCCAGTGCCAGTCCCCCGTATACAGTGCAGTCCACTACAAACCCAGTACCAGTCCCCAGTATACAGTCCCCTACAGACCCAGTACCAGTCCTAAGTGAAATCCACAGTCCCCTACAGACCCAGAACCTGTCCTACATATACTCTACAGGCCACTACAGCCCCAGTACCAGTTCTCCGTATACTATATTTCTTAAAGACCCAGTACCAGTCCTCCTAATAAGTACCGGTCCTCCATACAATCTACAGTCCGCGAATAATGCACAAATGTGTCTACCAGTCCTCCGTATACTCTACAACCCACTAGAAACCCAGTACCAGTCCGTATTCTCTACAGTCCACTATAGACCATGTTCTAGTACTTCCTTAAGTCTACAGTCCACTACAGACACATTACCAGTCCTCCGTATACTCTACAATCCACTACCGACAAAGTTCAAGTCTTCCGTATACTCTACAATCCACTACAAACACCGTACCAGTCCTCTGTATACTCTACAGTCCACTACAGACCCAGTACCAGTCCTCCGTATACTCTACATTCCACTACAAACACCATATCAGTCCTCCGTAAACTCTACAGTTAACTACAGAACCAGTACCTCCATATACTCTGCAGTCCACTACAGAACAAGTTCCAGTCCTCCAGACTCAACAGTAAACTACAGATACAGTACCAGTACTCTGTATACTCTTCTATCTACTATAGGCCCAGTACCAGTCCTTCGTATACTCTACAGTCCACTACAGACCCAGTACCAGTCCTCCGTATACTCTACAGTCCACCACGGACACAATACCAGTCTTCCGTATACTCTACAGTCCACTACAGACACAGTACCAGTCCTCTGTATATTTAACAATCTTCTAGAGACCTCGATACCAGTCTCCGTATACTCTGAAGTCCATTATAGACCGTCCTAGCCCTCTGTATACTCTACAGTTCTCTACAATCCCAGTTCTTGTCCTCCGTATACTCTACAGTCCTTTATAGACTCAGTACTGGTCCTCCTTATACTCTGTAGTCCTTTTAGACCAAGTTCCCTTCCTCCGAATACTCTACAGTCCTCTACAAACCAAGTTCTAGCCCTCCGTATACTTTGTAATCCAGTAGAGACACAGTATCAATCCTCCGTATACCCTACAGTTCACTACAGAATAACAACCAGTTCTCCGTATACTCAGTAGTCAACTACAGACTCAGTACCAGTCCTCCGTATTCTGTTCAGTCCACTACAGACTCAGTACCAGTCCTCCGTATAATATACAGTCCACTTCAGACTCAGTACACGTCTTATACTCTGCAGTCCAGCACAGATCCAGTACCTCCTTAGTCTCGGCAGTTGATTCAGACCCAGTACTAATCCTCCATATACTCTACAGTCCACTATAGACACAGTACCAGTCCTCGGACGGATATTAGGGTAATAATGGACGTATCGCTAGGTCTGGTACTGAGACAGTGGTTAATTACAGGGTATCAGTAGGACAGGTATTGGTGCACTAATTGACTGTGAGGCATCAATAGGACTGGTACCCGGGCTTAATGGACTATAGAGTATCAGAAGAACTGGTACTTAGACAGTAGTGGACTGTAGGATCTCAGCAGGACAGGTACTGAGACAAGAGTAGACTATAGGCTATCAGTAGGATTGATACTGGAGTAATAGTGAACATCATACCAGAAGGACTGGTACTGAGATAGTAGAGGACTTTGTCATATCAGTAAGACTGGTACTGGGGCAGTAGTTGACTGTAGGGTAACAACACAGCTCGCACTGGGGCAGTAGTGGACTGTATTGTATCAATAGGACTGGATTGGGGCAGCAGTGGATTGTAGGGAATCAATAGGATTGGTACTGGGGCAGTAGTGGACTGTAGTGTATCAATAAGACTGGGACTGGGGCAGAGATGGACTGCAGGGTATCAGTAGGACTGGTACTTGGGCAGTAGTGGACTATGTCGAATCAATAGGAGTGGTACTGGGGCAGTAGTGGACTGAAGGGTATTTGTCAGACTGGAACTGGGTCAGTAGGGAACAGCGACGTATCATAAGGACTGGTACTGGGACAGAAGAGTACTGTAGTGTACGAGCGTATTAATAGAACAGGTACTGGGGATATAGTGTACTGTGTGGTATCAATAAGACTAGAATTAAGGCAGTAGTGGACTGTCCGGTCTGAGTAGGACTGATTCTTGGCCAGCAGTGGACTGTGACATATCAAATGTGAATAAGTAGGACTGGGGCAGTAGTGGACTGTAGAGTATCAGTAGGACGTGTACTGGGGCAGTTATGGACTGTGACTTATCAATAAGACTGGTACTGGGGCAGTAGTGTACTGACTCTTATCAATAGGACTGGTATTGGGGCAATAGTGGAATGTATCATATCCATAGGACAGGTACTGGGGCTGTATCATATCAGTAGGACTGAGACTGAAACTGGGACAGTTGTTGACTGTGTTATATCAGTTGGACTGATACTGGAACAGTAGTCGAATGTGTCGTATCGATAGGACTGGTACTAGGGCAGTATTTTAATGTCCACTAGATAGATTGATAGATAGATAGATACATGTAGATAGAGAGATAGATACAGGCAGGCATGTAGGCGGGCAGATAGATAGATAGATTGATAAACAGATAGATAGATAGATAGATAGATAGATAGATAGATAGATAGATAGATAGATAGATAGATAGATAGATAGATTGATAGATAGATAGATAGATGACTCATGTTCGCCAACACAGACGGTAATAGTCGGTATTGTCAAGTAACTTTCTATAAATCGGGAAATCTCGTTAGTTTCCGTCACTTACGGTTTATCGCATAACGTAATAATAAAGTCACTGAACGTATTGATAAACTCACATTGTAATCAAAACTCACATAAAGTAAACGTGCCTTCCCTAAATATACGGCATCTGTCAGCCATAGTGACATAACGAATTGAAATGTCCACAGAAGGTATTAGGAAATGCACAAAACACAATGAACAAATTAAATAACGTAATATTAAACCAGCATAAGTAAGAAAGAAGCCCACATAGCGTATTGATAAAAGTACAAAACGTAATGGCCAATTCATACAGCGTAACAATAAAGTCAGATACTGCAATATTTAACCCGCATAAAGTAACACGAAACTCATATAAGGTAATCGCAAGGTGTTTGCGCCGTATAAGACAGCAATGGCGTTCCATAACAGCCATCTGACATTCAACTAATAAGCATTTCTGCTTTTAATCACTTTTGTACATCATTTTAAATGAGCCAAAGGTGACTGTTTATTGCATAGATGAACTAGGTCAGATGTCTTCTCCATATCAAGTTCCTTGAAATACTCGTTTGATCGCAGACTACCATATTTACCCTAAATATTCAGACATGAAACAGCCTGAGCAAACAGTGTTGACCCAGATCAAAATCCAAACAGTTTGATCAGGGTCTGCACTGGAAACTTTGTAGATACTACACTAGTTAGCCAAATGTGCAGGTTAAAATTTTAGGATAGGTACGGTAAAAAGTAAGAGCGTCCGAATATTTAGGGTAAATACGTTACTCAGCAAGTTCCTCTTAATGTAGATATACTATTTGAAAGGCCTATTCTTATGTTTTAGCAAAATAGCCTTTGGAAAAAGTGGCTGTTGTAGGGAGATGGTATTGTAGAAAAGCTTAATATAGAGAAAAATTGTACTTTTTACTTTCAGAAAATTGGTTATTATTTTGAGGGAAGTGGCCGATCTTGAGAGGTGAACTTTAGTAGGAGTGCCACTGTATATACTGATAATATTGAACATTATTAGCGTGTCCAATTATCGTTCTAAAAGAAAGTAATAAAGAAAGAAAGAAGAAATCTTAGGCTTTCATATTAAGACAGAAGAAAGAATAGGCCTGCATATGGCATGTATTGTACTTTTTACTTTCAGAAAAGTGGTTATTATTTTCAGGGAAGTGGCTGATGTTGAGAGGAGGTGACCTTTAGTAGATGTGCAACTGTATATGCTGATAATTTTGAACATTATTAGCGTGTCGAATTATCGTTCTAAAGAAAGAAAGAAAGAAAGAAAGACAGACAGACATCTTAAGCTTTCATGTTAAGACAGAAGAAAGAATAGGCTTGCATATGACATGTATTTATACGCGCAGTTTGACAAAAAAAAATGTTTATGAAAAGGGAGGCTGATTGTAGATAGCTCTTTTCCAATATGAGCGCAAAAATCAGTTTTCCTAGATAAGCGCTGTTCTGTGTACATGTAGTACACAGTCGCCACTTTTTCCTATTTAAGCGTATTTCCTAGTTAGTCGCTTGACACACATATGGTAAGGAATTTAGGTGTCCATGTGTGTGGGGTATAATCGGTACATTCTGCAGCACCCAGTGATTCTGTAAGCGGACAGCAAAGACCAAGATCAGACTGCGTGGATGCACAGTCTAAACTTGGCCTTCGTTGGCCGCGTATCCGCATATTCGTCGACTTCGCGGATGCGCAGTCTGATCTTGGCCTTGGCTTCCCGCATATCTGCATATTCATCGACTGCGTGGATGCACAGTCTGATCTTGGCCTTCGCTGTCCGCATATCCGCATATTCGTCAAGACTGCGCGAATGCGCGGTCTGATATGGGCCTTCGCCACCTATGCATCGTACCACATTGGCCTTCGCTGTCCGCATATCCACATATTCTTCGACTGCGCGGAAGCCCAGTCTGATCTTGGCCTTCGCTGTCCGCATATCCGCATATTCGTCAAGACTGCGCGAATGCGCGGTCTGATATGGGCCTTCGCCACCTATGCATCGAGACAGTGCGGATGCGCAGTCTTGTCTGGGCCTTCCTTGTCCGCATAGTAGTGCGCCGAAGACACCTTTTTACATGCTATTTATCAGATAAGGCAAAAACATTGTGCGGTTAGGGTTACCTAACCCTTCCTATGATTCTTGCCCTGACCCTATATTTTTTATTACATTTGTCTTTTGACGGGCCGGCAAAAAATCCGGGATATAGCAAAAATCCAGAATGAAAACTCAGTAGAAGTGGGTAGAAGTCTTTCAGGTCAGTACCATTTGGTATCTTCTTAAACAAATAGACAATAACTAGTTAAAACTTACATGGTTAATATTAACCAATAAATAGTAATAGTAATAATAATTATAATAATAATAATAATAATAATAACTACAACAAAATGTATCTACCTACCCTACCTAACATGTTTTTGATCATGTTTTTAAACCGCACATTTATTTGGCCTTACTCCTAAATGCGGGCCTTTGCCAGTCAAGTACTCTCTAAAGACTTATTTCTCATGGCGTAGATCATATAAAAGGTCCGTCTAACCATTGAGGAGTGATATACTCAGTAGATTTTCGGCAGTTTTATACAAGGGAGATAACTGCTACTCATGAGGAGCAATTTTTTTCCGTTTCCTTTATAACAGACCTTTTTTCAGAAGAATAAAGCCAGAAAATGTTTTGATAGACTTGCCTCCCCTTAAACTGTATTCATTCCCCTTAAGAGCACATTCAGATTAGATCCCCTTTCAGAAGGGAAGCAAAATCAATTCTGATAGTTGCCTCCCCTGAAAGTGTATCCATCCCTTATCAGAATATTCAGAGGAAACTCCTTTTCAGAATGGAAGCAAAGTCAATTTTGATAAGAATCGCATCTCTTGAAAGTGTACCCATTCCCGTTAAGAGAACATTCAACGACCAGTACGACACCCTGGGTATATTTCTCCCCAATACGATACCACAATTTCTCAAGAGGGCATACTTATGAATGAAATAAGCATCGATTTCGACAGGTAGGAACAGAATTTATGGGCCGGCACTCAAGGAAAGGGACCTTATAGTTTTCCGGTTTGTAGTTTTTCAAATGCACATGCGCAGTTTCTTATTTAGGCTAAAGACATACGTTTTTTCCTGACGCTTCCTCAAGGTCTCTGCTTCATGTCCGCGAACAGGAAAGGGTCTGGCGAGACTGCGCTTATGCGCAGGCTCGCTTGAGTCTTTGCTGGTCGCCTATGTGATAAGTACCCTTTTCTAGTGTGCTTGCTCAATATATGGCAGGTACTGATAACCTTTGATTTCTATCCCCGATTTATTGACATTTTATGGAAATTGTACATACATGGAATGGACGCTTTGTATACATTAATCGGCACAAAATGAAACTTTTATTTGCACAAAACCCTATACAAATACCTATTGTAAATCTGTTTATTATTAGCGGGTTAACAACATGAATATATTTGTACATCACCAGTAGAAAAGTAAAAGTGTGTGAGAACGTTAAAGTATATTTTAAAGGATGTTTTTTTCACTGGTAAATACATACTTTTTTTTTCCTTAAAATGCAAGCTACATCTGTCTGTTACTGAAACTGCTTGCTACCATGCTTACCTTATAAATTCTGACCGAGAAGCCTGAGTGAACCGTGTAGATCTAAATCAGGCGCTGCTTTTGGTCTACACTGTTTGTCAATCATTCAACAGTTGTTAATCACATCAACAGATACGAAAATAGATTTGTTGAAAGTATGGTTAAGAGTGAAAGTTGGTTGGTTTGGAGTTTAACGGCCCAGTCAACACCATCTTATGTCATTTGCGCATTCGGTGGCGTCCGTTAGTATGCAAAACCAGACGCCGCGTTCTGTGAAGTTCGAACATGTTCAACACAGTTTGCAAGAAGCCGCTTTGGCGTTTGGATTTTTCGTCACCACTCTGCAATAAGCCGATCTTTGGGATGCTATAGTCATTAAAATGTTATTATACAGGGCTTGTTCTTAACAGTATCATATGCATTACTAAACTGTGTCAGCTATTTCAAAATCATTTTAACAAATTTGACTTTTTCACCATTGTTTGCTATATTAGATCCTTTTCTTTCTTTCTTTCTTTCTTATTTGTTTATCTGTTTCTTTCTTACGTCCATCTTTCTTTCATGCCGGTTGTTGCATATACAGCTTATTAACCTTTACTACTCTCTGGGCATATTCAGCAGACGACATGTTGATAATATTTTTTTTTTATTTTTCCAAAAAAATAGGGTATGAATTTTCATGCAAGGAGACAATTTGCATGAAATGTCAAAGCCTATTTTCTGAAAAAAAAAGAATGAGGTATATTTCAAAATGTCGTCTGCTGATTTTTTATCCAGCACGCTAAGCGTGAAACTAAGTACTTTCACAGCCATTCGGCGCTTTATTGAATAATGTTTGTGATTTCAGTACTTTGTTCATTATTTAAATAAACAAAACTTATATTCAGATTAATTCAACAAAGTTTGAATTTCTGTAATGCTGTAGGTTATTGATCTTAACTCTTCAGCCATATTAATTTTAAAGAGGATTTGAATGATTTAACCTTTAACACTCTCTGGGCTAATTCACCAGACGAGAATTCGGTGATACTTGTCTTATTTTTTTCCCAGCTTCATGCAAATTATCACATTATCAACTCCTGTTCTCTGGAAAAAAAAATAAGAAAATATTTCAATATGTCATCTGTTGACAATTTTACCCCGAGTGCTAAGCGTTCAAATGATGACCGCATTTATATTACTAATATTTCAAACACTCAACTTTCCGTACTGATTAGTGTTTTCTTCTTGTGTGTGTGTGTGTGTGTGTGTGTGTGTGTGTGTGTGTGTGCGTGCGTGCGTGCGTATGTGTGTGTGTAGCCTTGTACACATGAGCAAAGCTTCTTTGCCACATAAAATATGGCACAGAAACTGTAACAATTAATTTTCATTCACAGGGTGTCTAATCTTTATCACAGAAAATATGAGCCCCTACGTCAAAAAATGTGCCTTCGGATATGTGCACCCAGCAAAGATTCAGATAAGCCTGCGCATTCGCGTATTCGCGCATTCGCGCAGTCTGATCAGAATCTTCACTGAGCGCATTTTGAATAGCTAAAGAATCAACGTTTCTTCACGCGGACAACGAAGACTCTGATCAGACTTCGTGGATGCGCAGGCTGATTTGAGTCCTCGCTGAGCGCACACGTCAGAAGGTACATTTTTTCACGTTGCGGCTTATATGATAAAGTCAAACAGACACATGACGTCTATACAACGTCGCCTCAACGTCGACGCAACGTCATGACGTTGCATCGACGTTGAGACAACGTTGTATAAACGTCATGTGCCCGCTGGGAGCTACCACGTGTATCGCGATTTCTGATACATAATCTATGACAAACTTCACGCTAAATTTTCATAGTCCTATAAAATTTACTGAATAATTATGACCAATAAAATATGGAACATTTGTTCTTTTACACGTGCACATACCTATTTAGCCGTTAGAACCAGGCGTTAGAACATATGACTTTTGTTCCGAGGGCCACTTTGTAAATGTTGCGTCAACTGACTTCATTTTTGCACGCAACACATCCCTATTTTGAACTGTAAACCCAGCTTTAATCCTTTTGTTTCAAAATATTGCCCTGACACGCGTTTTTTATTTTACAAAGGGCAACAACTCTGGAACTATATATGACCTATTATATGCAAACGACACAGGACATACAAATCCACCAAAGGGCCTGGTATGATTTGGGCCATATTTGGCCCCCATATTTTTTATTTTTTCAAATGAGCATTTTTACTGATTTTTTTCATAGAAATAAGAGATGAAACATTTATCTAGCCATTTTGAGTGAATCTCTTTCTATTGGTTAAGAACATATGGACACAACTCCGACGGATAGACGCACGAAAGGAATGGTGCACAGACGGACAGACTGAAGGTATCAATGCCCATGCACACTTCGTCGTGGGGGCGGGATGGTGAGCACGAAAAATACTACACATAGTTTTTTTTTTTATCATGGTATACGCTGCATTACTAGGTTATGTCTGATGAATTTAAACTGTGATTTAATTTCAAATCGCTTTCTTGCTTTCAGTGTTAATGGGTAGTATCGTCGTCATGCACCTAGTTCAGTTGTATAAATTAGTGCCTGAGCCTTCTATCATGTTACGTATTAGTAAACTCATTCAAAGAAAGTTTGAACTTTCATATGATCTGCGTGTTTGACTTAATCTGTGCATTCAGACGTATGAGGTTGGAATTTGCATACATCGTGCATTACTTAAGCCATCGTTCTTTTAGCTTTATTGAAGATTGACACCGAAGAAAATTTGAAGTTCATTGAGCGTAATTGATTAAAACGCTTTCAGGTACGTTTGTCAGGCGACTAACTAGGAAATACGCTTAAATAGGAAAATGTGGCGACTGTGTCGTACATAGAACAGCGCTTAACTTGGAAAATTTATTTTTGCGCTTACATTGGAAAAGCAGACTCGTTTTTCATGAATTTTTCAATCTGCGCGTACAAATACACGTCATATGCAGGTCTATTATTTCATCTGTCTTAATGTGAAATAAAAGATCTGAAACGTTGCCTTTGGAAACATAGAACACATTGCACATAGAAAATTAGAGTCTCTGTTTTACTGAGACTCTTCATAAGCAGTAATGAAATTCGCAACACTGCTTACGTCCTCTAGCGTATACATTTGAGCAGAACTCCATTTTCAAAGATACCACAATGGGCCCAATGATCACAAAGGAAATAAAATATGATCTGCACAATGGTGAAGTATGGGGAGACATTCTACCACCGCCACACGGCTAAGATTTATTTATTTATTTATTTCAACAACAGCAACTTCCCTAAAATAACCACTTTTCTGATACTCCAAAGTGCAATTTTTCTATATATTACACCTCTCTACAATAGCCACCTCCCTACAACAGCTACTGAACCACTGGCAGTAGGCCGCTTGCCGCTATGGTTTACCTCCCCCACCCCACCCCACCCAGCGGAGGGATTTTGTGGAACATGATTTTATTAGCCTATTATCTTGCAAGTATTTTGCAGCATGTTAGCCATCTGGCGATGGGGACCTTACCTGGTAACAGCCTGTTACATTCGTTACCCCTACAAAACGTATAATACCATAGGAAACCATTACTACTGAGTCTGTAGTGGACTGCAGAGTATACAGAGGACTGGAACTTGATCTGTATGGACTGTAGAGCTCTGAAAGGACAAGCTAAAAGTTTACCCAAATGACTCAGTTCATTTGTTGCTCTTTATTAATTTAAATCCCCCGGAGTCAGGGGCTTGTAGCAGAGATTTTATTTCCATATATAAGTCCCCGCAGTCCAGGGCGTACTGATTTTCCAGGGCTTTGCAAACTGAAAATATAAAAGCCCCGCTATTCCCCGGTCCCGTACGGTCGGGAGTTTCAAATGACTGATGCACTTGTTGTTTTATGGGTTTATTTTATTTTATTTATGTATTTTTTTTTGTTTTGTTGTTGTTGTTGTTTTTTTTATAGTTTGACTTTGTATTAACCCCATTCTCATGATTCTTGTATAGAATTGACTCAAACATTAAGTAATTTGCCATGTTTGCGTTTTGTCTTTACAATCTGTTTTTATGGATTTGACCAATAAGTTGAACTTGATTGGGCTTGATTTGCTTTTGGAATGATAATATTTCCTACAAGTACAAACTGTTTGCAAACAGATCAAGCTCAGACTGTTATAGAAGAGAGATGACAAGTTTAGTATGATTTCATAAGAGAGAGGGAGGCTTTTTTCGCTTTTCTATTTACAATTCATAGTTTTGACCCATAGCAGTAGCATCGATATGTTTCACACCATCCTAGACAGCTCAGTGGATAGAATATCTTAGTCAAAGTATGACTAAGAAATCGCTCCAAAGAGAGCAGTGATACAAGCAAAATGGAATAATGAAATATTTTTTTCATTTTGAACTTTTTATTTCATTTTGCGTTGGGTTAGTCGATGCAAATTGAAATAAAATGTAGTTTTTATTTCATTTTGTGTCGATACTATGAGGTTTTATCAAACTGAAAAAATTGTTTCATTTTGCGACGATAGGTGGCATACTTAATTTTATTTCATATTGCGTCGGCAGTATGAGGTCTGTTCTAAATGAAAAATTGTATTTTGCTTTGAAAGATGGCACATCTTTTCAATCAATACTCACTAAGCTTTTACAGTAGAGATAAAAATTTCAAATAAAGCTACATTTAAGGTCGATTTCCTTTTAAGAGGCACCATAAGGTCTGTATAGCAAATATCCTTAACATATACATATCTGCTTCCTTATAAGATGCATAGACGGACAGACAGACCGACCCACGGACAGGCCCAAACTAATATGCCCCCTCAACTTCTGTCTGCACTACACGATCATGTAGTGAACCTTAATGCACTGATGAGGGAAAAACATCAGACATGACACCAAAATACCTTAAAGACGTTCAGTTTTAATCCTACTGACATTATCCAATATTGCTTCCTAAGCCTTTGGGTTCCTTTCGAAGACAGCTATGTTCTTCTAACATTATTTCATTTTGCGTCGATATGAAGCATATTAACGCAAAATGAAATATTTTTTTTATTACATTTTTATTTCATTTCGCATCGACAATGCCAACGCAAAATGAAATAAAAAAATCAAAATGAAAACAACTATTTCATCATTCATTTTGCATTGTATCAGAGCAGTAACATGGGATCTGCTTTTATGTGTGTGTATGTGTGCATTCCTATACATCTAGCAGTTTCGGTTTCGAAGTGAAGTAGTAAAAGCATATTGGTCAGAAAAGAATCTGAAGCTATCTAAATTAGGCGCACATGTACAAACATATTCTCTTTCACAAGCAGTGTGTTTTACCACTTAAAGAACATTTTCTCTTTAAGGTAAGGAGCTCACAAACAGTCAGACTTGAGACAATTAGACAAGTTCGCAAACCTGTTTAAATATAACATTTTACAGAAAACAGGGATGCAGTGCTAAGCAGTTTACCTGAGGCTATAAAATTACGTTTTCCGGGTTAACTGAAGAATGGTTTCTGGGTTAATAGACACGATTTACGGTTTAAATGATTTTCCAGTATAACGGTACTGTACTACAAACGTAAGGCGTTTGCGCCATATGAGACAGCCATAGCGTTCCATAGGCTGTGTCGTTAAAGTGGTGCTATATGTGGACGTATAAGTATCGCTATATAAACATTTGTTGACTTCTCATCACGAAAACATACCTATATAATATTGACCCCCTTAAACCCCACTTTTATATAGTAAAACTGGGGTTTACAGGGGTATACATTATTTTTCTTATTATTGCATAAAACATAGATTGTGGGTACTCGTTAGAACCGCCTCGGCGAGGCGGTTCTAACGAGTACCCACAATCTATGTTTTTGAGCAGAAATAAGAAAAAAATCTGAATTTTTATCTGAAAATTTTCGTTTTTTGGTGGTAAAATTTTCAGTATATTTGAATAGGCGTGTTTTCGTAATGTCTGAACCTTTATACCCATGATACATATAACTATTATGTAATCGATAAAGCATGGAGATGTTGTGACATATACCCTAAAACTAATATTAGATATGCAGCGTGAAATTCACACACACACACACACGCACGCACGTATGCACGCACGCACGCACAGAGTACATTATAATTAGAAACAGTTGGCATGTAAATACTGATAAACTTACAATAACATCAATTTCAAGGCCTCATTTATAAAGCGCAAGCTAGACATGCAAGAAATTATAAAACACAACACCGCTGCATTTTGTGTTATAATCAACAACAATACATACTTATTAGGATGATTTGTATATAAAACAGTGATGCCTATTGCAGGTGATCATTTTTCCAACTTATTCGTTTTTCTCATATAGACGTTTTTCCAACTTTAGCGCTTGATATACGTTTTTCAAAATAGTCGTTATTATTATTATTATTATTATTATTATTATTATTATTATTATCATCATTTTCAACTTAAGCGTATTTCCAGCTTAATCTCTTCACATCCATTATGCAACATCAGAAAGATAATGTAAACCTTGATCCTGCTGACCGCGCGTTTGCACGAAATCAAGGTAACGGTTTATTTTTGTCGCTGTGACGTCATAGTGCCGTGTAAAGAGGGTATCTGTAAAACCTGGACTGGAACATTTGCAAACAATGAAGAACCAGATCAGACGCCGCAAAACGCGGTGTATGATCTGGGCCTGCAATGTTTGCTTAAATTACAGGAAGTTAAGGGTTAAATGAAACCGTCTAAATCCCCATTCAGGACCATTTTCTTAGTCGACACTCAGAGAAAATCGACCCAACAGTGCTGTCAGTACTTTGATATCGGACAATTGGATTTATTTAGTTTTAATCATGTCTGAGTTAAAATATTTTCCTACCCATAAACAAGTCTTTTCATAACAGTCGAGAAGTTTAAATTAAATCCAATTGTACGATTTCATTGTGGAATAATGTGGAATATTGTTATCATGGAGTCATGCTGTATTAAACTGTTTCACAATGCGAAAAAATGGGCCTTACGGCATATAAGAACAACGAAGATCCATATCAGTCTGTGTGTACGGTCCTTTGTTGATTTATTATGCAATTTCCATTCATTCTGTAAGTGGGTAATGGAGGTCCTGACCAGAGTGGTGATCACGCAAAAATATTTACGCCTTCCATACCTGTTCATAACGACACGTAGGACATTGTAGCAAGCATCAATTTAATTTCTGGATGGATCTTCTGTGAGTGCGTCAGCTGTCAGTTCTATCAATTAACCTTAACCACACTCTGGGCGATATCAACAGATGACAAACTGACGATATATATATATATATATATATATATATATATATATATATATATATATATATATATATATATATATATATATATATATATATATATATATTGACTTTTTCCTAGAAAATAATCTTTGACATTTCACGCAAATGATCTAATAAGGAGGCAATTTGTATGACCTGCCAAAGTCTATTTTTTGGGGGGAAAATAAGAAACATATTTCAAAATATCGCCTGCTGTTGTTTAACCTAGCATGCTAAACGTTAAACATGCAACATATTCCTTCTTCAGTTACATCATCTTCAGTTGCGTCTGATCAGGGTCTGCACTGTTTGCTTTAATAAGAGAAAATTAAGGGTTAAATGAAACGTCTCGTCCCCATTCCGGACATTTTCCAAGCCTATATACTCAGAGACAATCGAACCACCGCTCTGTCAGTTCTTTGATTTCGCATTACGAAAACATGCCAATTCAAATATATTGAAAATTTCACCACCACAAACTAAAAGTTTTCAGATAAAAATTCTTACATTTTTTTTCATATTTCTGCTCAAAAGGCGGTTCTAACGAGTACTCACAATCTATGTTTTTGAGCAGAAATAAGAAAAATAATGTATACCCCTGTAAACCCCAGTTTTACTATATAAAAGTGGGGTTTAAGGGCGTCAAAATTATATAGGTATGTTTTCCTGATGGCATGGCATGGCACGACCCAAACCATCAATTTGAGGCCCGGCATGAGAATGTATCTTTGGATCTGTGCGCACAGCGAAGACTTGCGCATTCACACAGTCTGATCCGAATCTTCACCGCTCGCCTGATAAAGCCTATGGTCCTTGTCTTTCCACAGAGCGAATAGCGAAGATTCTGATCAGACTGCGTGGCTGCGCAGGTTTATCTGAGTTTTCGGTGGGCGCGCAGGTCCGAAAGTACATTTTCTTACATTATGATTCAATATTGACGTACTTCACGCAGTATTATATAAATGTTGATCAGAAAAACAAAATATTGATATATATTTACAATTTCTGATATTATTGGGACCGCGTCAACTAAAACAGGGCCTTGCGAACAGGCAGTGAATAGTGCAGACAATAGGAAACGACACCGCCTACCCACTGTCCACATTTCGCAAAATGACACATTGCCGTATGCAAAATATGATAATAATAAAAGAAAAAAAAAGTTATAAAAAATAAATAAATGAAGACCATAATCAGCCAGCATGTCATCACAATTTGACGTTTTCTTTCTGTGGTATCTACCCAGTCAGCATTCTACGTAAATCTATATCGGGCCGTCATCGGCCCGTCAGGGTAGCTGACGGGCCGATGACGGCCCGATGTAGATTTACGTAGAATGCTAGCTGGGTAGGCATCATCAAGGCGAACAGAGAAAACGCGTAACGCGCATGCTGATCTGGGCATTCGTATTTGCATAATATGCAAATATGCAACATGCAGCACTCGGCTAATAAGTAGAACGATTCGGCTAATAGCGAATTCTGTATACCCTGATCGTACTGCGTTTGGCACAGATAACTATATATATCTGTATGAATATAACTGTGTTTATGATGATTCCTTTTTCACTTCGACAGCGCAAAAATCTTTCGTTGTGTCTTTTAACCTTTACCACTCTGTGGGCAGATTCAGCAGACGACACACTGATATTTTTTACTTCTTTTTCCCAAGCAAATAGGCTTTGACATTTCATGCAAATTACTAAGGAGACAATTTGCATGAAATTTTGACGTCTATTTTCTTAAAAAAATATAAGACAAATAGTTCAAAATGTCGTCTGCTATAATTTTTACTAAGCATGCTATGCGATAAACGGATTTGAAATGTTTGATAAAACTTGATACTTAAATCGATCGAAATGAAGGCTACACGGACAATTTTACTTACTTAGTAGATTAATGGCTTAATATCTGGCAGCAAAAAATTTAATCCAAAATAAATCATTCGAAGGTCTGATATGACGATGTTTTAATCCGGCAAGTAAACAAGGATTAGATAAGAAACTAAATTAAGAAAGCCAGTTCTAAATGAACGAGTAATGAATAAACTTAATCAAGAAAATATATTTCGAATAAACAGGTAACATGTGATTGACTGGTAATTATCTCTTAAGATACTTGGTAAAATTTTTAGCAGACATATTTTTGTCTTATTTTTACCAGAAAACGGGGTTTGACATTTCATGCAAATTGTCTCCACAAGAGACAATTTGCATGAAATATCAGACCCCGTTTTCTGGGAAAAAATAAGAAAATTAGCATCGATTATCGTCTGCTGAATTTGCCCAGAGAATGATAATGGTTAAATTATTGACTATATTATTATTACTTTTACCTTGTCAGAAATGAGAACGTACAATAACGAGTGATTGTAACATAACCAATTTCAAATGTACAGTGTAAGTATAGCAAACTATAGCAAGTGGTTCATATATGTGTAAATTGCGGACTTTATCTAAATGAATATTCTTTAATTTTGTTTCCCTGGAACTGGAAGCATAGAATATAGTAAGTACATAAGTGTGCACCGTTTTCTGTATTCGTTTATATGTGTGTGTATGTTCATTACATTAACAAATCTGTGCAATATGTACCCCATGTTTCTCCTTAATATATATTGAATCAGACTCTGTGTGTGTGTGTGTGTGTGTGTCTACATTGTTAGAGAGTTTTTCAATATTTTACAGTTCTTAGACCAGCTTTGCAATTTGATTATTACTTCTACCAACCTTTTACTGTATAAATCTGCTCTGCCTTAATAGCCAAAATATTCCTCATTACCCCATATTATATTGTGATAATGCCACGGCTTTCATAGTTTTTGATAATAGAGGCATCAAGATAAATATTTATTCTTCCTATTTGTTTTCTTATTTCTTCAGATTTTCTTTCCTTAAATAGCCCCTATGATGAAGAAGGAAAACATGTTTGGTGATCTCCCTTAATTGCAAATACTATTTTCTTACGCACATGCGTATTATGCGTACTATTACCTATTCATTGTTTCGTTTAATGCGCTTTCCATTGCTACGCAAGGCGTAGTTTTTTTTTTTTGTTTTTTTTTTGTTGTTGTTTTTTACATCATGCAACGGGTTTTCACATGTACCTTAGTGCCCTTCGCGTTTACATTTCGACCAGTTTAAAAGGACAAGTGATAACGTGATTTTTAATATATATATATATATATATATATATATATATATATATATATATATATATATATATATATATATATATATATATATATATATTTATTATATACAAAGTAATGAAATATAGAGAATTATTAATGAAATAAAATGCATATTTCGAAAAAGTTATATTTTCACTAGTGAAATGTGAAATGCCTAATGCCTGCGCTATTTCTTCCAACTGAATTCGCCTATCAGAGTATACCAGATCCCGAACTTTCTTACACATTTCTTCGTCGGAGGCATCCAGTGGGCATCCAGACCTGGCTTCATCTTCTAAAGACGTTCTACCGCGTGTGAATTCCCCTACCCAGAATTTAACCTGAGCATAAGATGGTGCAGAAGACCCATAAACATCGGCTAACTCGCCGAGTATTTCCTTGCCTGTTTTACCTTTTTAATACAAGTACCGAATTACAGCACGGTACTCAACTTTAGGTGAAAAGCATGCCTTTGCATCACTAGCCATGTTTGACATTCAATATCTTATTAAAGAATGACTCGATACGCGTGCACTTTCGTACCCATGTATAAAACATATATTGAAACAAAGCATGAAAATCGTGACCGTCTCGGTCCATCGAAAATAGGATAGGCTGGTTACTTATTGACTCACCCTCGTAGAACTGACTACAGTATCCATTCTTGACCAATTCTGGCATCCAAACATATGTAAAATTATCCCAGAAAGAGGCAAAAATTCTAGAACTCTATATTGTGGAACTACATTTGTTTAGGACCAGCCAATGTATAGTTTCGGAGGTTATATTCGAAGCCCGTATCAAGAAATGTGTGGTCTTCCACAAATTTCGTTGACTAAGAAAAAAGTGCACATAGGCGTATCGCTCATTACGCACATAACACTTATGCGTAGCATGTGTAAAAAATATTTATAATAAAGTGGTATTTACATAAAATAGTTTGCTTCTTTACCACAGGAGCTGCTCTTAAAGGAAAGAATTTGCTCCCTCTGGAAGCAAATTCTTTCCTTTAAGAGTAGCCCTTATTTTGAAGCGCAGTTTTCAAGATTTTACTTGAGTGTGCTTAAAAGTCTTCCGTTCTGGTTACGCAACTGGTGTAGACGTCCTGGAACAGCCCCAATCACAGAACTTAGCCTACCAATGACACCAAGAGGAAGAGCAAACGAACCGACTGAACTCCGATTTCATTCAAATAAATCATTATGGCAAAATTATTTACATAACGACAATATACCAAGAACAAAGATAAAAGTACGTATTTAAACCGCTTTGAAAATGATTGAGAACTAATAATACAATGCTTAGCATGCTGGGTATAAACAGCAGACGACATTTGGAAATATTTTTACTTATTTTTTTTTCCATCAAATAGGCTTTGAGATTTCATGCAAATCTCTTGGGAGAAATTTTGCATGAAATATCAAAACTGATTGTCTGGGAAAAATAAGCAAAATATCATCGATTTGTCGTCTGCTGAATTGGTCCATAATGTGGTAAGGGCTAAAGTTATTCACGACCTAAAATAAACTGTGTAGGGATAATAGAATGCTATTTTGGTTAATTTCACTTCATTGTTGTAGATAAACGGAATCAGTGTTCAGTGGCTGAAATTGGAGTGCCTGACATTCGCTTTCCCATGCATTATTATGCGTTTTGAAACTCAGTTTGGCGATAATTTAATGGTTGATATTAGAGCATTTAATTTCATATGTAACGCGTTTGAGAGTTCAATGACTATTCAATGCCGCGTTTCCCAACTTGACAATGTATTTTACCCTGCCATCCCAGCAGATTAGAACATATACATTTGCAAACAGTGTAGATCCAGATGAGACGGTTCGTAATGAGGCGTTTCATCAGGTTCTACTCTGTTTGCCATTTTGTTTCCAGTTTTGTACTGACAGCTATATTTGCAACAATTTCAATGATGGAAGAGTCCACTTCAGAAACTCAGGGGTGAATGGGTTAAATGCACTTCAAGTTGTACTCTTTAGAAACGTTTATATATTATAAAGGAACATACATGTATACTAGGGATAAATAACCAGGGATAAATAATATGTAAATTTTACATTAACAATATAATATGTAAATTTTACACTCCTGAAAGGGTGCTAGTAAAAAAAGTCAACCTGAGGAATATGATTATTGACCGAGGCGAAGCCGAGGTCGATAATTTATATTCCACAGAGTGGCATTTTTTTTTTTACTTTCGCTCTCTCAGGAATGTAATATTTATTTTATTTTACCAAACTTTAAATCAAGCATTGCAAAAGAACCTTACGCGCACCTTCTACTGCGCATGTGATATTTTTTTCACTATCGCCCTAGGGAAATAGTAAAAAAATACCCTCATGCCTTTGGAGAGTTTGTACGGGAATTTCAAGTGAGGTATAGTAAAATAAAATGCTGTAAAAAAATTGCAGTCAATGGCTTGTTTCTGTTCATGAAGGTGTCACTTGTCTTGTTTACACTCATTTAATATTAACCCTTAAAGCGCCAATCACAACAACTGTCGTCTGCTTTGTCTTCTGCCGGTTACTTTAAAAGTCATTGTTGCAAACAGTGTGGCCCCAGATCAGACTGCTCCTTTAGGAGCAGTCTGATCTGGGTCCACACTGTTTGCATATATGCAAAATGTAAGTTTGAAAAGTTTGCAAGAAGATGCAGTAGATGACATAAGCAGACGATATTTTCAGATGCAGATTTTCTTGGCGCTTTAAGGGTTAAAGAGTATGATTCGAATTTGCAGCGACATATATTTCTACATACACAAGCAGAGGAAAATTGGAGTTGAATTTAAACTTTCAAATAAAGATTTATTTTTGATATTTTGCTCTCTCTCTGTCTCTCTCTCTCTCTGTCTGTCTCTCTCTCTCTCTCTCTCTCTCTCTTTGTGCGTGCGCACGTACTTATGTGCCCGATATGAAAAACATACTGCTGGGCCATATCTGACTACTGTTGTACTAAACTGTACAGTCAGTGGGCCTAATTATGTTGAGATTTCTATTCAGTACAGTTTATTGCTTAATGTCATCATAAATTACATTGTGGTAGAAGAAATATACGAACACACCTTTAAAGAAACTGAAGCATTTGATAGCCAACTGTTTCATAGTAAAACGCTAACAGAATGTACGTATTTTTGGAGCCTTATTATTGATATATATTCTATGAGCGGGCATAAAATTTTCCTGTACCAATTTCGCTGACGTCAATGGAAGTCTTTAATTTCCAAAACAGAGTCTTCGCAATTCTATAAAAACATCTACGATAAAAATAAATCTACGATAAAAAATAAATGATGCACATACTAAAAAAAAAATATAAGCTGAGCTGTTAGAAAGTGTGCCGCCGATGAAGACTTAGCTCTGTCTGTGCATCTACGCAGTCTGATCAGTATTTGTTGCCCGTCAAAAACTACATGTAGATCTTTGGCTGTCCACAGATCGTCCGGCGAAAATTCTGATCAGATTGCGCGGACGCATAGGCTGATCTGAGCACATGTCCGAGTGTACATTTTTTTATGATGCAACTCATTGAAACACATTGAAATCTTAATTCATCACGGAAACACGCCTATATAATTCTGACCCCCTTAAACCCCACTTTTATATAGTAAAACTGGAGTTTACAGGGGCATACATTATTTGTCTTATTTCTGCTCAAAACATAGATCGGTTCTAACGAGTACCCACAATCTATGTTTTGTGCAGAAATATGAAAACTATCAGAATTTTTTTATTTTTGGATTTTCCTAACGAGTACACACAATCTATGTTTTGTGCAGAAATATGAAAACTATCAGAATTTTTTTATTTTAGAATTTTCCTTTTTTGATTGTAAAATCTTCAACATATTTGAATAATGGATATATACTTTTTTGGTGATTTTCAGCACACCTGATCAACGCCAGAGTAAAATGATCTGAAGTCGTTGAATCCAAGAACGTATTAGCATTCAGAACCATTATGCCTTCGTTTGAACACGTGAACTACAACTCCAGCAGGGTGCAAAGAGCGTTTAGAATTAACAATATTGAAGAACTTAAACTCAAGGGAAAACTTCTTTTATTGGACAAGGAAAGACTCCACAAACAGCGCATAACCAATCAGGACATTCGGCTCATTTCTTTAACACTAGATTATATACAGGCTAACAGCGGACATAGCAGTGAAGCGCTAGCCCCTGATTCCGAAGAAGACGAGGAAGAAAAGAAAAGTGACGGACCTTGCTTTCTGTATGGGGAACGAATTATTAGTCGGAAAAAGCGCCGATATCTTCGGCCGCAATCTGCAATGGATCAGCTGGGAACGCCTAACGATAGTGATGCGGCTTCCACAACATCATCGGCGCTAAGTACGCGACCACAAAGTAGTCCGGTCAGAAAGTGGCCTACTTTTATCACAAGTCTTAAAGACGATGTCTCCGAGTCTGGGTTTCCTTCTGGACCTTCAAAAAATGTAATGAGCTCTCCTCAACCGGCATGGGCAGAGGAGACATCAGAAATCACAAAGAAGCTATTGCAAGCAAACGAAAGTGAACACAACGCTAGACAGTCCGTGTTTAACCGTGATAAAAATGTATCTGCGTTTAAAGCATTGACCCGAAACTTAAGAATTAGTTCTAGTCTTGTGTCTCAGGGCCAGTCACCAAATGTTTCAAGTGTCTCGCGTCCTCGTCGAGGAATGGTTTCCCCTCCCTCTGGAAAAAGAATAAGTGTTGCGGATATTATGAACAACGCCCGTGCTAGTCTAGGAAACATCTCTGCTGTGTCTGGGAAAAGGACAAGTGTAAACGACATTCTGAACCAAAACAGACCAGCTATGTCTGCAAGCGCCTGGAAGTCACATCTTAGTCGGAGTCAGGCAGGCCCTGTTACTAGTAGTTTGCAGAGACAGTTTGCAATGGAGGCGAAGAAAGATGTGAACCGGTCTAAATCAGCGATACTTCAAGGCAGAATAAAGCAATTTATCAATACTTAACCCTTGTCCTGCTGAACCCGGATATACCCTGCATTTGCAGTCAGTGTAGATCCAGATCAGTTGGCTTCTCAACTGTTTGCCGTTAAGTATGTGAACTTATAGGAACAATCTGGATCAAATAATCTGACTACCTAAAAATTAAAAGTGGGCGTGGCATCTAAATTTATTCAGCAGGACAAGGGTGAATGTGGCTTATTAATGTGTGCCGGGCCACAGCATTTCCTATAAGATTGCATGTGCGCCCAGCGAAGAATCAGATCAGCCTACACATCCGCGCAGTTTAGTCAGAATCTTTGCAGGGCACCCTGTTGGTAGCCAAGGATCCAAGCGTCTTCAGGCGGACAGCGAAGACTCTGATCAGCCTGTGCGTCCGTGCAAGCCGAGCTGAATTTTTGCTGGGCGACTTTGTGACTGAGATAGTTTACCCTAAATATTGTAACACCTTACCCAGCAAACCCACAACGTCGGAACAACGTCGTTACTACGTCGCTGCAACGTCGTGACGTCATGACGTTGCAGCGACGTTGTAACCATGTTGTGTGTTTACTGGCTTAAATCCTTACCATTTTTGTACTAAAACAAGTCCAGTTTACTACCTGGTGTGTCTAAAACTGCTGGATGATTGACAAACCGTGTACTACTATATATTACTAACCAAAGAGATGAGAACTCGGAACTACCATTAAATTTTTGTGTATGTTATTTGTCCGTCTAAGCTTATATACGTGCCAAATTGCTGAACTGATAGAATACCTTTGCTTAGCATTACTTTCTGTAGCCATTTGTCACACTGAGAGTATTGAGTGTAATGTATACCCTATGTTCTCCTGTACTATATAGTGAAAATAGGGGTATGCAGCATTTCGCAGATACTCACTCTCGTCCGCCAAAAACTTTAAAAAAAAAGGAATGTATCAATACGACACAGATGCCCCCGCCCAGGGACCATCCTCACCCGGAAACAAGCATTTTGCAAAAATAAAGTTGAAAAAGGGCCATAACTCCAATAATAATTGGTGGAATTTGCCTTATATTGAACTTGAACTATATTTTCTGATTGTGATTCTGATTCTGTATATAAAATATAGATCCAACACACTAATCTTTTTAAAAGATATCGAACGCGGCAACCGTTTTCGTACGTACGGACGGGACGTACGGTCGGACAGACGGACGGACATCAGTGATACTATATGCCGCCTCCCCCTCCCCATTGAAAATGTCAGGGGCATAAAAATAGAAGGAATTGCGGTGAAGTTTATTTAGCACCTGCGTGATGATAGGCATCCTTGTTTAGCTCAGTGAGATACGTGTAAAACAATCAATGAATTGAAAAACGTTTTACAGTTTGTAAACTTCCTTTAGAGATGGGCGGGGGGACGGGGATCGCTAGGGTGGACGCTAGGGTGGACTTACGTACATGGACGAACGAACAGGCAAACGAGCGGACAGACAGACGGGCAGAAACTTGCACGCCTAAGTCGCCTATGCTAACGCAGTTGCGACAAAAAAGCAAGGTTGCGACAGTTCATGAGTGTAAGCGAATACTTTGCTTTATTGAACACAGAGCAGGTCTCGATCAGCGTAAAGGCAGTGGGTTTTAACATGATTTTATTGTTTTCTCATAGCTCTTGGTAAGGCGCTTTTTTCAACCAAAAGTATCTATATTTTTTTCTTATTTCTCGATGAAAACATATGCTGTGGGTACTCATTAGAAGCGCCTCGGCGAGGCGCTTCTAATGAGCACCCACAACATATGTTTGCGTCGAGAAATAAGAAAACTATTTACCTGATACCCACTCTTATCTAGACCTGTTCTTCCCAAATAAACCACTCAAGACATACACAACTTTTGGCCATATCTGCTGCAGAATTGCATGAGTTATGCAATTCGACCAATTCTGGAATGAACATGTCAAAAAAAAAAAAACATCTAAGAAAGAGGTTAAACGTCTGGGTCTAGTTTTTCAAAGCATCGTTAGCTTATCATTCTCGTTCATGACAAACTTGTTAACTGATGTAGCTAAGGTATTTAGAGTTTCTATCTTAAAATATAGCAAATGCATTGATAGTTTTGCTGCAAAAATGCCACTCACATTTCTCAGAAAAAAATGTCAATGTATATGCCATATTTCAAGACAGAAATTTTAGCGTCACGTTAGCTAACAATTTTGTTACCTTTTGAAGAACTGGGCCATGGAATTCTTTTATGGAACTACTTTTTTCCAAGACATCCTTCGCTGTCCACAGACACACGGGTGATACTATCAGTTTTGAAGGAAAGAAAGAAATATATAGATATTGAGATACCCAGGAAAGACCAGTCACAGACCACAGTACTTCCAAGGCATCTAATAAGGTTAGAATGACACGAAACGATACCATACAAGAACACTACAACAAAAACAAAACTAACAAAATTGCCCTCACTAAGTGATACAATAAAGGATTTACGACATCAAATGAAAATCAAACATGAGACCGCCTTGCGAAAACAATTCTTAGGAGTGGACAGTCTATTCTTGCACACCAGATAAGAATATCCTGGATTTAATCCTGCGATAGAAATTCTTATCCTATCCAGGTTAACTTACCCAGGGTAAGGTAAAAAACCGAGAAATCTCAAGTGTTGATATGCACTGGTTATAATGCACTTAACGTACGCCATCGTTAAGGTTTACGTCATTGAACGTAATGACGTCATTAAACGCTGCAGTAATGTCATCACAATCACAATATGGCGGACGTCAGCAATCGAAGTGACTGCATTTTGATAAAATCTTCGTCAGAAACGAAAGGTTTGCAAGAAAAAGAATCTATCATGAGTGTGAGGGGTAGATAGAAATATCTGTCCCTCGGGATCACAGTCTGGAACCACCCGGCAAGCCTCATGATGCCAGACAGTGATCCCCGGGACGGATTCCCCCTCACACCCATGGTAGATTCTTATACAGTCGACTCTCGTTATCTCGATTTCGCATATCTCGAATAACCACTTATCTCGAAGTGAAAATCTGGTCCCTATTTAACATGAAAATATAACAACAGGTAACAAAATATTGTGCAAAAGAGGATATTTTCAATACACTTGACTCTCGCTATCTCAAACACTGATAACTCAAATTACTGCCTTAGCCAAACTAGACTTTTAATAATATTGGTTTAGTTTTACTTTACATATTCACATTTCAACTCCTGTTATCACAAACTACTGTTATCTCAAACTGAAAATTATGGTCCCCTGGAGTTTGAGATAACGAGATTCCACTGTATTCTACAGCATCTAACATTGCTGTAATCAAAACGCAAAGACCCAGATCAGACAGTGTGGATGAACCGGGTTTTCACTGTCCGGATATGCTCCGCAGACACTTTTTTTCGGATGGCACAGCTCATAAGCGAATTTAGATCTGAGTTTGCATGGGGTAAATACATTATTGATAGTTATTTTTGTGAAATTCCATTCATCGCGGTGTATTTTCACAACAGACGAATCTGAGTAGCTCGAACACCGATGGCTCATTTACCGTGACCAATTCAAACTCGTTTTTAGTCCCTACGAAGTTCTTCCGATAGCTCACGAAGACAAATATTTAGGGATATTTCAATATTGTATCATTAAATTGTATTTTGTACATGTATGTACTCATTAGAATCGCCCCATCGACGCGATTCTGATGGGTACACTCAACATACAATTATTGTGTAGAAAATCGAAAAGATTTCCCAAAATTATCGATATCTTCTTCCTGACATGGCGCCATGATTAACCCTTAGTGGCTCGAACTACCCATATCTCGAACAAATTTCCATGGTCCCAAAGCTGATCGAGCGCCATTGAAGTTTGGCTAATTTGTAACTACTGATTTTTGGAGCGACCCGAGGTGACACCAATACAAAAATGTTGTAGATAAAATACATACTTATACTATGTAATTTACCCTTACGACTCAAAATATTGGGATAGACGGTCTGAACAAACATTGTAGACCTAGATCAGATGCTACAGAACGTGGCGTCTGGTCAGGGTCTACACTATTTGCCACTCATCCAGCAGTTAGTCAAACAGAAACATCAACAGGTAGCCAAATAGATTTGTTCAATTTTGATAAGGACAAATTTGATAAGGCTATAAGGTCTCCCAGTATAAAGGGTGA
Organism: Anodontia alba; assembly: GCA_964016985.1. Lineage (NCBI taxonomy): Eukaryota > Metazoa > Mollusca > Bivalvia > Lucinida > Lucinidae > Anodontia > Anodontia alba. The sequence continues at coordinate 59,051,674 of OZ024824.1, forward strand.
ATACGGTCATTTTTTTTGGATCGATTGTTTACAATCGACCCTAGTATACAAACGCCAAATTTCCTTAAGAAAGTTGTCCACGTGATTATCGTTGACCAATGTAATCAAACCGCGCGTCAGACGAAATCCAGGTAACGGTTATTTATAGCCACGCTATTTTTGTCGCTGAGACGTCAGAATGCAGTGTAAAGAGGCGTATCTTTAAAACGTGGATTGGGACATTGGCAAACAGTGCAGATCCAGATCAGATGCCAAAGATCGCGGCATTTGATCAGGGTTTGCACTATTTGTTGTTTAAATTACAGGAAGTTAAGGGTTCAACGAAAAAAAAAATGTCCCCGTTCAGAACCATTTTTCCAACCTATATACATTCAGAGACAGTCGACCCACCAGTGCTGTCAGTGCTTTGATTTTTCATGAAATGGTAACATGTGATGGTGGTGCTGCTGTCAAAACAATGAAATATCCATTCTTTTTTTCTTCAGATGACGTCACTACTGACGTTAATGGAAATGCATAATTTAAAATATATGTCAATGGTTTTAAATGCATATACACAGTACATGGTATTAGAGATCCATTAAATATCTACATTTTCTATATGACTTGGTCTTCCATTCATATAAATTTAGTATCACTTGAACTTCTTCATCACTTCTTACACCTTTCCCACCCACGCCCGCACACACACATTCTGATGCCCCTTTTGTACTATATAAAGTGGTTCGTTGAAGGATTTGTTTCAGTTACATATAGCTATTTTTAGCATTTATTCCCATGCTTTTGCTAATGTTATATCGTGCTAGTGTCAGTCAGTCCATCAGCGCTTTTGTTGTCAATCTTTACCTTGTAAGTAGTTTTCGGGTCGACTGTTTACAATCGAGCCAAAGTATTCATACACTAAAATTTACTTAAGGTTGTTTTAAACGTTGACTAATGACATCAAAACGCGCGTTTTTACGAAATCGGACTCCGTAGCACACGGCGTCTGATTAGAGTCTGCACTATTGCTTAAATGACAGGAAGTAATGGTTATACGAAACTGTCCTAAATCCCCGTTCAGGAGTATTTTTCTAGCTTACTCACAGAGACAATGCTGTCAGTGCTTTGATTTATTGAATTTGCTGAAACTTTGCATAGGCATTGGTAGAGGACAAGGATGGCTTTGGGGAAATTTCTCAACAGAGCTATGGCTCCTTAGTGGACGTCAAACTGTCGTCTTCGTTCAATATCTTGAGAACAAATAAATGTATTATGAACAAATGTTATATAATATGAACATAGGCAATGCCTATAGGCGAGGTCGCAATGCACTATGCTTTGAAAAAACACACTTTGCAGTTACAGTACATTTGGATAATATTAAAGCCAAACATCGTCCAAAAAATTCAAATTATAAGACCCAAGCTATACCGTTAAAATATTGGTACCGGATTCTGGTACCGGATTTTCCCAGTTGGTCCCGGCAAATACAAATAGACCTGCCACATTAATTGAGAACCTGACAAATCGCAAACGAAATGTTTATTTCCGGTTTGGTTTGACGGCAACAAAGCGTTCGTGTGCTGTACCATAGAGCTTGCTCGCGCAAGTCCTTGAATGACACGACTTTAAACCTATATAGCTCACTATTACACAATTATTGACTATTGAGGTATTGGATATGACGTGATATCCACCAGAGAATACCAATATTGACCGAGGCGATAGCCGAGATCAATATTGGTATTCATTGGTGGATATTAACGTCATAACCAATACCTCAATCCTCATCGCTTCGATGAGGTTAAATCACATTTTATGTACGCATTAATATTGACTAGAACTTGGTTGATATAGAAAATAGGCCGCTGCCTTAGCTTTTCAATGGAGTTATAAGTCCTAGACGTCAAAATTGTGAGTTTGCTTAAGAAAGATTACCTACTAATTGCCTGCAGTAGCGCAGTCATGCAGTGTCTGCTATTCTTTTTCTTTTTATTTAACAAGCCGACCACTAAAAGGAGCGGAGCCTGCTAGTGCAAGTTCATTACTTTAAAATATCACTGCATGTATTTTTTATGTGATAGTTTAGCATATGAGGTGAACACGTGACGGATTTCTCTTCATGAGAAAATATACAAAACTGATGCAAGTGCACTGAAATGACTGGAAACGCCATAAAAGAACCAAACTGAAAATTTTTTTCACGGCCCTGTCCACCAAGTAGGTTTTCCGGAGTCCAGCTGAATTATGCAAATGGATTAAGAGTCTCTTTAGGGGTCTATACCATTACCAGACCAAGATTATCTTGTGATTTCCGAGAAAACAATCTTGTGATTCCCGAGAAAACATGAAAGCGCAAAGTAAAAGTCAGATATTTGATCATTTTAATTATTATCCTGATAAATGAGCCGCTACGTGTAAAAACATACCTTCTCACGTGCGCCTAACGAAGACACAAATCAACCTGCGCATCCGTGCAGTCTGATCAGAGTCTTCGTTGTCCGCATGAAAAAACTTTGCATCATTGACTATCCAAAATATGCCAAGTGAAGATTCTAATCAGACTGCAAATGCGCATGCTGATCTGAATCGGTGCGCTTACATGTCCGAAGGTACGTTTTCTGACGTTGAGGCGCAAATTATTTACACAATGGTTATATGTACATGCCAATGTGAAAAGGTGCCTTCGAGTTTGTTTGTTGTTGTTGTTGTTCTTGTTCAGAACAACGAAGGCCTCGATTTGATCAGTCTGGTCAGAGACTTCGCTGTCCGCAGAATATAGAATATTTTGGCTTCTATAGGAATGAACTTCATTTTGTGGATTTTATCGATGTGTAAACGTCGGCGAATAGGAACAAATCCCGAACGGGCCCGGCTCCGAGGTTATAAAACTTTTTTCATGCTCAACTCAGCTGAGCATGAAATTTGTCATGCTAATAAATCTCAAATTACTAAAAATGCAAATTCTTTCTTGCTAAATATAGCTGAGCATGAAAACTTACCTGCTGATAAGTATGAAAATGCCAACTATTGTTGGCATTTTCATATTTATTAGCAGAGAAAATTTCATGCTCAGTTGAGTTGAGCATGAAAAAAGTTTTATAACCCTGGGGCCTGATGGGACTGTGCGGAATCGCAGGATCATTTGAATTTGAATGTGCTCGTTGCATATGTGCTCGAATGTGGCAGTTCGCTTGGCGAGGTCCCTGTCTTTAGAAAAGGTAATCTTTGGTACTAAAGCACCAACACAATCTGATCAAGGACCTTGCCTCTCAACTTAGCGTATTTATCCTAAGTATTCAAACAGCTCAACACCTGACAATACTTGTACTAAAGTTTGAACAAGCGAATTTGACTAACTGTTGGTGAGTCTCAAAGTTGTTGGATTAGTGGCAGTGTAGACCCAGATCAGACGCCGCGGTATGCGGCGTCTGATCTGGATCTACACTGTTTGCTCAGTCCTGTCTGTCCGAAATTTTAGGATAAACACAGTAAATATTATTTGCGTGCTTTACAATATTGTGAGGAACGGCGAAGACCCTGACCAGACTAGTGAATGAGCAGGTTTCTCTGGAACCTCCCTGTTAGCAATATTTCTGGCGGCTCTATTTCTCACGACTCGTAGCATTTGGTTTGAACAATATATATCATTTATCAAATGTCAACGTATCTGTTACTAATACAGCTTAGGATATTGGGAAAAACAATCGTTTATAAATGCCAATATGTATGTGAACGCACAGCATTAAATAAAGTAATGATTTATATTACTATGTGTCGTAATAATATAATATACATGTACTAATAAATTGTCAGAATCTAGTTTAAGCTTGACAGTTATTTACACTCAGACAGAGAGAGAGAGAGAGAGAGAGAGAGAGAGAGAGAGAGAGAGAGAGAGAGAGGGAGAGAGAGCATACTGACGTAACGGAATCGAGTCCACAAGTCTTGAAGTAGGCCTTCGATGTAAAATAGAAAGTATTTATATGGGTTATCCGGAGTGCACATGAACTCTGCCGTCTCTTTCTTTATTAAAAAGTTATTCCAATATGTCTTTACATTTATTGTGAAAGAAAGACAGATCAAAGAGACGGTAGAATATTTGATCTTTTAATTACAATTGATGGTTATTGTTAATGGTAAATGGAGTTAATTATAAAGTAAATCTTAAAGCTTTGCTTAAAACGTTCAGCAGACATATGTTTCTATTTCAGGTAAAAAAAAAAGCACCTAATATTGCGTATCCTATTAATTATCAACTTTCTCCGTGAAATATTTGCTGGTCATCTCCTTTCGGGTATTATATTTTCCATCCAAATTTGCTCACTCAGACTAGCTCCATCATTTTGGGGCATGTATTGTAGGCATTTATCCTAGTAAAATGGTTCCTTTGAAACTAAGTAGGCTTCTTTAACATAGTCTGACAAAACGAAAAACATGCCTATTCAAATCTATAGAAAATTTCACCTCAAAAAGAAAATTTCACCTAAAAAAACTGAAAAATGTTCAGACAAAAAAAAAAAAAAAAACTCTGATATTTTTCATATTTCTGCTCAACACATACATTGTGGGTACTCGTTAGAATCCCCTCGCCGAGGCAGTTCTAACGAGTACCAACAATCTATGATTTTAGCAGAAATAAGAAAAAATAATGTATACCCCTGTAAACCCCAGTTTTACTAAATAAAAGTGGGGTTTAAGGGGGTAATTATTATATAGGCATGTTTTCGTGATGAGATATGCGTTAAACACTGTCGAGTATTTGAACAGACATGCCTGAGCAAAGAGTGTGGCGTCTGATCAGTGTCTATAGTGTTTGCCATTCCTCCAACAGCTTTCAGGTACATCAACGTACAGTTAAGAGCATTTGTTCCAATTTAAGTGAGCTCTACGGTAGAAAATATGATCAAGGAAAAGTAACACACAACGATATCTACTTTCAGCAGAAATCGCTCTGACCAATTTTCTTTCTTTTTCTTCCCGGAAGTTGTCACCGGAATTTGGCAGAACTAAATAGGGCGGACTTGATTATACCGCTATTCGCAAAATTTGGGTCACACTAATAAGCGTCACGAATGACAAGAAACGAGTGTCAATAAGTATCACGAACATATTTTGCTGATTATTTTTATTATTTATTATTGATTTATATATAATTTTTATATACTGATATTCATTCTTTAATGTTAAAACTGCAGCACAATACAAACTAAGGCTGGAAACCTGTATTGATTTGTATGTGTTTGTGTGTACGGTTGCCCACTTTGCTTCCTGTTTTGTTTTCATATGCTTTCTTATGCAAATCACAGTATTGTTTTTTGCTACGTCTACCAAGTTTGCTTCCTGTTTTCCATCTGTTTGTGCTTTCATGTGGTCTTGTGTTAATGTCTGGGGATGCGTCAGTAGGTAAGGGTGAGGCATTTTATGGTCCTCATCTCTTCTTTGGGTGCCTCGAAAAGGCTTTGCGTCGTGATTGTCACTTAAGAATAAGGTAATGTTTGACGCTGGCAATGATCTTATAAAATCATCTCGTTGTACGCCAGCGTCTAACATGAACTTATTCTTAACCCTAGTCCTGCTGAACCCAGATATGCCCTGCCTTAGCAAACAATGTAGATCCAGATCAGTTGGCTTCCGAAGAAGCCAACTGATCTGGATCTGCACTGTTTGCCATTTAGTATGTGAATTTGTATCAACAATTTGGATCAAGTAATCTGATTGGCTGAAAATTAGAAGTGGGTGTGGCGTCTTTATTTATTCAGCATGACTAGGTCTTTCGATACCTCGAGATGGCATTGCTTCGTAATCATCACCTAAGAATAAGTTAATGTTTAACGCTGGCGTACAACGCAATGATTTCATAAAATCATTGCGTTGTACGCCAGTGTACGAACTTATTCTTAACAGTCTTAACAGTATTTTGCGTTTTACAAATTCTGTGACAGCCAAATCTTAAACTTTTCCAAGAAGGTGTGCCCCTCATCTTATTCATTAACTGTTCGGTGTCTTTACACACACGGTTGGATCGGAATATAGGTCTGAAAATAGATGGGCTATGGTAAGACGGGTCTTCTTTCTTAGTTCTGTTTCGACTTCTGTTCATTAATGAGGAACTCTAACAGCAGTAATTAAGGGGAATAGAAACTTTAAGGGCGGTAACTGTCTTAACTGATTAAGTCTCCTACTGGAAAAGGGCTACTCTAAAAAGAGAGAACTTGCTCCCAAGTCGCCCTCTGAAAAAAGGGTATACTTTAAAACAAGAATTTGCTCTCCTAGAGAACAAACCCTTTCCTTTTAGAGTAGATCCCAAGGGGTGGGGGGAGGCAAATTCCTTGTTCTTTTTTTTTTTTTTTTTTTTTTTTTTTCGAAGACCCCTTTTCAGAAGGGGATTGGTGTGCAGAAAGGCAAACAGGAAGTCACAAAAATATCTTCCTTGTACAAAATGACAGATAAGTATCAAGTCCTTTTCAAATAGAGAGTTTGCTTCATTGTAACTATAAGAGACTATTCTAATTCATATAAGAGCCTGTTATTGACATGGTCTTAACAAAAAACAAGGACTTAGAAATCAGTTTCTCTAAATTTGTGCGTACTGTGATTAAATCGAGTTTATTTATAAGAGCGTCCAACCCGAACCGCGAAGCGGTTCGGCGTGCAGATGCACAATTATAGACTAACTATGTGACCAGTGATGTGTGTGACCAAAAATGTGATGGTCCAACAAACGCTTGGGTGGTTCGGTGCTCATCCTGAAAAACAATAAGCGTTCCGTGATTTGGCAGAGACTGATGACACGGCGGCCGTGCCGATGATAACAACAAAACGGCCAATAACACCAAGTATTCCAATTGCAAGGAGTTGAATCACGAGACTTATGACGTCAGCGTACAAAATTTGCGATCGCTTTGTCTCCACTTCGAATTTTATTTCTATCTTTTCTCCGTTTATTTACAAGCCAAGCATGATTTGTTTCGTGCATAAGTACACTTTGATGTAGATTGTTAGCTAACACATAGACTTTACGCTCTTTCCGCACGATAATCTAAAAAAAAACTTCAACACAATAATGTGTTCGTTCGACCGATTTGTAAATTGTTGTTATTTTTATGTTTTTTTTTTTTTTTTTTTTCTTTTCTTTTTTTCTGCTTTTCATAACGTGTACACTCGCAGGAAAAGTTAATAGGCACAAACGGTCAAAAATCTTTAGAAATCCTGAAGTAATAAACTGGATTTCTTGTTTGTGTTGAGGTTTTACGGCCCAGTCAACCCAATAGGGTCATGTCGAGCGCGGTCAGTTTACCTAACCACACGTTTACTGGGCAGGCTTAGTCCTCTAAGCGGTTAACAAGTATTGTGCACATTCCTTCGCCAGAAACTGACAACTGCCCTTCTTGAATCAGCGGAAGGGAGAGAATGACCGCAGAAAAAAATCATGATCAATCTCTGCGAAAGAATGTTGCCGGCCTCGGCGGGGGTTGAACCCGCGACCTCCTGGTCTCCAGTCGGACGGCGCATCCAACTGAGCCACCGAGGCTGGCAAAAAAAATGGATTTCAGGTGAGCGAACGATAGTGTATTGCCGTAGTACCTGTTACACTAGTTTTCGGTATTTCGAAAGAATGGCCCCCGCCCATCGGAGCCCGCGAAATAGATGGGCTGCCTAAAGCCTCCATGGCAGAGCTGCTAGTAACTAAGCAGGACCCAAATTCATGTGATCGGGTCGGGTAAAAGTCCCATAAATTTGGAGGCAGTGCCTCTGAACTAGTGAAATATTGTTTACTTGGACGATATATCGCAATTCATGCAGTGGATTCAGAAGTCAAGTGTAGTCTGGAATCAAATTCAGTTAGATCTAACCAACCCACTTATGAAGCATGTGATGATAATTTGGACGCACAGATATAGGTAGCACCTATTTAATTCATATTATTAGATGTCGTACAACAGGATATTTTCTACAGCACATCTGAAATCTCAGTAACTTTTATGCTAAATCCATCTAAAATATGAAATCCATCAAATGTAAGTGAGCCAGGCAAACAGCTTTTCCTATAAAATTGCATTCGCACAGTCTGATCAGAGTCTTCTCTGTCCGCCTGAAGATGTTTCGGATCCTTGGCTACCCACAGGGTGCCATGTGAAGTCTCCGATCAGACTGCGCGGATGCGCAGGCTGATCGGAGTCTTTGCTGGGCGCACGTGCAATCTTGTAGAAAATGCTATGCCCTGACTCAATAACAGGAAGCAATTACGTTATTGTTATTTTAGCAGACATCAAACTAGAGACAAGGAAACAATTCGTGTAATATGATACTCAATACATGGATATTGTCTTCTAAATGATAAAACTACTGATTCAACATGCAATAGAAGCAGAAGTGCAATGATGCAGTTGGCAAATGAGGATCGATTCGAGTCGTCTGTGATACTCAGAGGACAATAAAGTATAGTTATTATGGCTGATTTATTTTCTTTCACAATTTTTAAAATGCTTTAATTATTCCAAACACGTTGTATGTATCTATTCTATCATTTTAGACTGAATAGAATCTCCCACACTATTTATTGGAAGAGTCGAATTTCATGTTTAGGTATGTCAGGCCATGTGATAGAGCTGTTCCTAGACAAAAATTGCTGAACTATTTGCAAACAGTGGAGACCCTGAGCAGACACCACAGAATCTGCACTATTTGCTAATTATCCTTTTGGGGGTCTCCAGACTAAAATGGATCCGAATGATTAGAAATGTATGTTCGGTGGTTCGTTGTGTCATTGTTTGTTCCTCATCTCTTCCTGTGGTGCCCTGAGTGGGCGATGTTTTGTGATTGTCAAATTTCCTGGGATTTTCATATACTGTTGCAAAATACTGTGCTCAAACTATATATGTATGTATGTGTGCAACTGTGCGTATATGTATGTATGTATATATGTACATGTACGTACGTACACGTTGTGTGTGTGTGTGTGTGTGTGTGTGTGCGTGTACGTGTACACACATACACACACACACACACACACACACACATCAAATCACAGCTCTCAAATAAAATACAATAGACTTTATTATAAAAGATAGGCAATCGAGGGACATGGGCGGAGGGGTTTGCAAAAGGAAGTGACCGTGGCGTCTAACGTTAGTGTCCTACGGTGGTGTTTTAAAGCAGGCACAGCTGGCCCGGTCTGCGTTTGTTCTTTGGGATGCTGCATTTGTTGTTTTATCCTGCTTTAATGTCATATATTAGAGGTGGTTGACGGAGCTAATATCAATATAACCTTATTTTTTGCTGTCTAAAAATACAATTTCCAAACGAAATTAAACTACTTCTTGTTTGTTATAAAATGCCTCTAAGGAATGTGCAATAAAGAATTATAGGAGAAAATATCGACTAAATATGTACTTTCTAACTAGGCTACGTAGCCAAGTTAGGTAAAGGGAGGTAATAATTTTATAAATTAAATAGTGATTATTCTCGAGTTACCTTAAAAGTTTTCAGGAATATGTGTATTTTTATGCGTTTTTATGATAGGAAAGTAAATTTCTTTCACTTTGAGTGTTCAGATTCTTCAAAACCTCACCGAGAGCTTAAATTATTTTTGTGAAACTTAGCATATCAGAAAACTTATTCTATTTCATTTTGCGGACATTATAAATATCGAAACAACAGTCTGGAAAACACGGCGCTGCCTCTATGTGACTCAGTTGCCTAGTAGCGTTAACAATCTGAAAACTGATCTAGAAAACTCAGCTAGAAACAAAACTGGGGCGGCTGTGATTTTTTTCATATCAAAATTAGCTCAGTCAGCAACCTTTAAGTCGAATCCGGTTAGATATCAAACTTTAATCTTTTATGCTTTTTAATATGCATGCATATTGTAAGTGTATTGATACATGTATATGACACTTTAATAAACACATTACTCACTCACTATGTGCCCGTCCCTACAATATTTCAACCTTGAAAAGGGCCATAACTCTCAGAATCTTAATACAAGTGTTTTTGTTTTTTTTCCAAAAGATTATCAGGTGATCTACTCCTCAGTCCTAAAAAGTAGGCCAATGTCATCGTTTTCAACCCTGCTTCGATCGCGTGTGAAGAAACCTCTGATATTTTACGTGTCTTTAACATACTTGGCTTAATTACATACCTGGCTAATTATCATACTTGGCTCATTAATATACTTGACTGCGATATACACTTCCTGACCAAGTAAAAGCATCGATCATAGTTACATATAGTTTCTCCCTTCGTTTAACCTTTACCACCTTTGTTCAGCAGACACCAAATTGATGACATTCTTCTTAATTTTCCCAGTGCAACAGGCTTTGACAGTTTATGCAAATGTTCTCCTAGGGAGACACTTCAATTTGTATGACGTGTTAAAGCCTTTTTTTTCCTGAAAACAAAAAAAAAAAAAAAAGAAAATATTTCAAAATGTCGTCTGCTGAAATTTTTACTCAACATGCTATGTAACATGTCTCCATTTCTGTTTTGCTTTGGATTCGCTACTTTGCATTTTCGAATTTCTCATATGGCACTGATTTTTACAACCAAGCACCGTTCCGAAATGAAAAATATACTGTTGAATGGATGTAACCCACTGAAGACTCCTTATCCCCATGGCAATCAGTTCCCGTCATCAAGAGCAGCTGGATTGGACGACGATCTATGACGACACATTGGACATGGACGTCTTTGATATGGCGTACTTGTCGAGGACCGGTACAAATGAACCATACACCTGTAAAATAAATAAAATTATGCTGGGGTACTGTATTTTCTATAATATTGCATGTGCGCCTAGCGAAGACTCAGATCAGATTGCGCTTCCGCGCAGTCTGATCTGAGTCTTCGCAAGGCACTCTATGGGTAGGCAATGATCCAAAGCGTCTGCGGCCTGGCGCGGACGCGCAGGCTGGTCTCAGTCTTCGCTGGGCGCACATGCATTTTTTTAGGAAATGCTGTGCCCGGCTCAGTTAAGATGCCCAGGCAAGTTCACAATCACGATGAAAAAGCTTCCCGGGGTACCGAAAGAAGAATCAAAGTTCTGACAGCATGGTGTGTCTGTTGTCTATGAGTGTGGGTTGGGAAAATGGTCCTGTCCGAATAAAGAGAAATGAGCCGAAACGTTTGAAAACAACCTTCTGACATGAGCGCTTATTGAATACTCAGTCTTCGTTGTCCGCATGAAGAAGGGTTGTTTTCTTATCTATCCAAAATGCGCCCAGTGAAGATTCTGATCACTGCGCGAATGCGCAGGCTGATCAGAATCTTCGCTGGGCGTATATTTCTGAAGGTATATTTTCCCACGTTGCGACTCAACTGGTTTCCCACTGCGAGCCTCAGATAAATGGTATGGACTAGATAGTCACAAAAGACTATACAAAGATACATACAAGTATTAGTTTTCACAAAAAGCTTGGTCTACGCTTAGCACACAATGTGTGCTAAGCGTAGACAGAGGACTTTTGTGAAAGCTAATACTTGGTCATGAATAATAACGTTAAGCAGTCCATGGAAAATAGTATTGGACCAGTCCAGGACCTTTCAAAGTGCTTCCGGGGCAATGACAAACTCTAAGACAGGCGAAGATAATAACACTATATCAAAATACGGCGAAATTTTACGTCCGGTGATCTCTAATTCTGCTGAGAAAGGGTGGCTTCTTCAGATGTAAAGCACACAACCAATGCTTGAAAATAGCATACCCGTTTTGATTGACTTTGTTCGTGAGAAACATTAAAATCTGCAGCCTCGCTCAAGTCTACTAGCAGCCCCTTAAAGAATTTGCTTTCCTTATACGTGAGTGTCTTCTTAACTCTGAAAGAGTCAAGCAATATTTTTTGCAAACGACATTTTATTTGTTTTATATATATATATATATATATATATATATATATATATATATATATATATATATATATATATATATATATATATATATATATATATATATATATATATATATATCGGTGTGTGTGTGTGTGTGTGTGTGTGTGTATATATATGTATATATATAAGTAGTATAGGGTGCATAGCCTGAAAACAGGTTATAGGTACTCCCATACAAAGGAGTCCCCAAAGTGCCGCCCTATACTACTTATATATATATATATATATATATATATATATATATATATATATATATATATATATATATATATATATATATATATATATATATATATATATTGGCACGTTAAGAATAAAAGGAGTTTACATTAAGGAAAGAGGATGTAAAAGATTTTAAGAGTGGCCCTCTTTGGAAAGGGAGGACACTAATTTCATACAGAGTACACTCTCATGTAGCCATGTCTAATCACCTTAAAACTTAATCAAACACTCAGAGCTGGGTTCTGTTCATGAAGGGAAAATACGGAAGATAAACAGCCACCGTTTCTTTTGTAAACCTTTATAACAGTTTTCTCCCATTATTTGAACGCGCGCATAAAATGTAGGGTACAGGGAACTAATTACTTCTCCCACAGAGCCCCATAATGATTTTTCCACTTTTTTTTCTTTTGGTGGTTAAGGGTCCTTCTCAGGGTATGGCAGGGCTTTCAAATTTTGTTTTGCTTTAATGACCAGTCTTAACACAGCAAAATCAATAAGGAAAGTTAAATTTTGAACTTTCGCAACTTTTTCGTTTGGCTCCAGCAAACATAAACAGGTATATCTTTTCTTTGAAACAATCATGAAATTATACACATTTTTTCTTTAAATTTGATATTTAAATTCATCTTCATATTAACCAGTCACAGGCTGCCGTATATGAAATAAATACCCCGGGCTAACTTTTTTTTTTTTTTTGCACCAAACAGGTGTACTGACACAATTAGTTCCCTCTGCCCTATACGTTAAACTAAGAAACAAACAAAAAAAAAAAAAAAAAAAATGATGACAGACAGTACGTTTGTTTCCAGTAATCGGGCTTGTCTATTGCATTTGATAATTATTTTACTTTTTTTTTTTTATTCCAGTTTTGCGCGCGACAGAATCCTGTGGAATTTATTATATCTTATGGTAGGCGGCTCACGAATTTAAGCAGCCTATGAAAAGATAAAGCGCTTTTGAGAGTTCTTTTTTCAGTAATGGGATGAAAAACATTGGACAGATCCTAAAATTACTTATTAAAGGCTTATCACACTTGGTAAAAAAATCAGCAGACGATATATTGTTTAATTTTCTTATTTTTCCCAGGAATCAGGATTTGACATTTTATGCAAATTGTCTCCATTTTGGACAATTTGCATGAAATGTTAAATGCTGTTTTCTGGGAAAAATAAGAAAAGATGAGTTTGTCGTCTGCTGAATTTGCCCAGCTAAAATACTTGAGACAACAGGACTTAAACTAAATTAAACTTGCCCAGTCCATAAATACCGGTTTGTTGAATGCAGTACTATGCAGAACGTCATATTCTATAACCTTATTAAAAAGAAGAGTTGAACTTTTAACAGAAACCGGAGCCAGCTGCCGGGGCTTCAAAACAGAAAAGTTTCAAAAGACGATTGCCGTCTTTTCTTTAAGCTTTTTATATCCCGTTAACAATCAAGAGAGTGTGACGTTTAGGAATATTTTCGGCACGAGAATCAGTCGTTTCCGACTGCCTTTGGTGACAACAGAAAATTGCACAGCTGTCAAAAGTGTCAGCTTGCTGCAATTCTAGAAGCTAATGCCACATGTCCAGATGCGCTGCCAGAGACCTCTGCCATTATGATCGATGTTTCAGCAATGGTAAACGCACTACCACCATGAGCGCCAAGGACATTTCGAAGAATATGCTGCCCAGGGTGTGAGCCCCACAATTCGGCTTTGTATACAGGAGGACAGACATTGTATTGTGACGTTTTTAGTCCTCAAGTCTAAAGGCAGAAACTACAACAAAGCGGGACGCAGGATGACTAGCAAGAGAAAAATTGCCCAAAACTGGCGGAGTTTCTTGAGGAGCAATGGCAACAAGACTGATCTCTTCAATTTTTCGGCAGACAAAATCGTTGAGACGTGTACATAAAACATTGTGATTGTCACTAGAGAAAAGGGATCTGTATCTTATAGCCACACCAGTCTTGACTGGCGCCCTGTAGTCACGAAGAAACCGATACTAGAATCTTCTTACATGCAAGGCATGCTGTGGCAGAGGGCCACACACATCTGGGCCCAGTTGTTCAAAGCTAACGACGTCTTTAGTTAACAATTCATTAAAATTTTAATTGAGTGATACGCAAATATGCTGAAATTTTTTGCTGAAAAAATGTGAGTAGCTTTTGCAGCGCAAAAGCTACTCACATTTTTTCAGCAAAAAATTTCAAATTTTTTTTGCTGAAAAAATGTGAGTAGCTTTTGCAGTGCAAAACCTACTCATATTTTTCAGCAAAAAATTTCAAAATATTGTATATTGAATCCGCTAAAACAGTTAACAAAGTGACCCTTAACGAGCTCGTTAAGCTAACGACGCTTTGAACAACCGGGCCCTGATGTTAAAAGCTAATGATACAGACACTCTAGTCATTGCTGTAAGTGTCTTATCTTAGCTAAAAGGTCGTGGTCTAGAAAAGCTCTGGATTGCATTTGGACAAGGAACAAACCTAAGGTGGATTCCTTTTCATGAAACCATCCATTCAGTTTGCCGGAAGTCCAAGGGTCGCCCTTTCTTCCACGCTTTCACTCAGTGTGCTGTGTCAGCCTTTTGTGGTAAAAGAAAAAAGCTGCATGGCAAACTTGGAATGTGTACCCGGAGGGGACCAGAGTCTTTGCAAAGCTAAGTGTATAGCCACCAGTTATAGATAATGAAGAACAGAGACTTTTTTTAAAGGTTTGTCATCACAATGTATGACAGAGCAAGTTCTGCTACAGAGATTGATGCCATAACAATTGACATGTTTGAACGTAAGCAGAGGTTACATAATGCTATACCTCCAACCCAAGCTCTTCTTGTTCAGCATGCCAGGCGTGCAGCATATCAGACAGGTTGCATATGGGACCAAGCGACAGTGCGTCAAACAGCATATGAGAGCCCTGCTGAATGGGGATGGAGAAAAGAAGACAACGTTAAAGCCATTATATTCCAGCATTCCAGACCAATGTGTGACAGTAACAACAGTTGAATTGTAGTGGTGTCCCCTACATATGCCAGACATTTTTGTAGGATTTGGCGAAACTGGCATGAAAGAAGATTCCAATTCGAAAACTAATTAAAATGAACCTTTTCATGCTTTAAAACATATAATTTGTCTCCAAAATTGTACAAGTCGATCAATTCTGTTGTAATCTGTGACAGAAATTGTGCACCGGAAAGCGGAAATGGCGGCCATCTTAGAAATGGCAGCTATATTGAATTTTTGCGTGGTTAACGGATTTGTTATTCTTTTTTGAAAGAGTAAGTTCTGCTGTTGTCAAACTTTGATGCTTGCATCACAAAGTGCATGGTTGTTTCACCAATCTGCTCGGCTACGCATGCATATCAGTTCTGTATACACAGATGCTGTGGGAAGAATTATCTAACGGTTCTTCCACTTGATATTTATGGCAACTTGAAAGAAAACTTTTCTTTAACACTCCAGTGAGGGTAGACCGGCTCCAGTCTCCAGTGACTAAATATTTTTCTCATAATCCTGTTTGATAATCCACTAAGATAAAACCAAAAAATATCATGACTATAAAGGCTGGTCACTAGTGACCAGCCTTTATAGTCATGATATTACTTTGGTTTTACTTTAGTGGCTTATTAAACAGATTATAAGAAAAAAAATATTTTGTCACTAGAGACTGCAGCAAGTCTACAGTGAGGGTAAACTATCATAAGGTTGTTCTCAAAAAATAAACACCACTTTCAGACAAGACCTGTCTGGTAAAGGGTGACTAGTAAAGTAAATTCTTGTACTCACCTTTATCAATAACTTAATATGATAAGAGACCGTTACACCTGTTATAAGAATTAGATTAATATTGTTTCTTCTTCAGTCAATACTTTTTTGTAAGTATTAAGAGAACTAATACGACAGATTGACACAGTTAGCAGCAGACATTTAAGAACTTCAAATAGATTTAAAAACTTTAAATAAGCTTTGACATCATATGTCTTTTACCGTGCTCTGGCCCATTTTCGGAGACACGGTCTCATAGCTACAGATAAGAGGGGGTATCCATATAATATTTTTCTTATTTCTCCACGAAAACATATGTTGTGGTACTCATTAGAAGCGCCTCGTCGAGGCGCTTCTAATGAGTCCCCACAACATATGTTTTCGTTGAGAAATAAGAAAGATATCAGCATTTTTCGAATGAATAAAGTGCCTTATCTGTTGCTATGCTCTGTTCAGTACAAGATTTCAGACTACCGCTCATGGTCTTTACTAGTATGAAAAGTCCATCATCATGCATTGATAACAATAAAAATACTGCTCTTAATCTTATCTGCCAATTATACACTGCTTTAGTTTTGCCGATCTCATGATTTTGTGTGGGGTCCTTTCTTGAGCCCCCACCCCCAACATCCCCCCCTCCCCACTCCAAAACAAAATGATCGAACTAAATGCGAAGAAAATGCAACAATGATTTTTGGTATTCTTATATATTGTCCTGAGAATTTAAAGAGTTAACAAGCAAGTACTCGGAAAACTAAAATCAATACACAAATGCCCCCAAACCCCCACTCCAGACTGACATTTGAATACATTCTGAATGTTTTTAGCGCTATCTATATCTGAGTGTCCAAATTATCCTCATATGCTTTGTATGTTGCTAAACTCAATCATAAACATTTTTTTTATCTGAACAAAATTCTCCTTTTTTGTTCAAAATTATGATACTTTACGGCCTCTCCTCCAATGTACAAAAGAATGTTGCCTTTTCGAGTTTTGTGTCAGAATGACAATAAAGTTCAACCGACTTGTGAAAATATAGACATTCTAAACAACTACTGTTTAATACACAAACTATAATATAAGTGTGCTAGGCTGGCGGTGAAAATTTGAAATTTTCGTCATGGGGATGGGGAGGGTGGCGGGGTGGGGGGTGTAGAGGACAGAGGCGCCACTGCTGTAAGTAATCAGTGGTTCATACCCATCAACTTCAAGGCCGGTGTCACTTGATTTGACCTTTGGTTTACTTAGTATGCAAGGAAAAATGAATAATTTACTCGCATTGTTTTATAAAGTGTTTTTGGACTAAAAACGGGCCATTTTTTTTAAATTCCCTGACTTCCTTACCATCTGAAATTCCCTGCCCAGTTACATAATGTAAGTTGCCATAGCGCGGCCGGGCTAATACGAAGAGAGGGTACTTAATGGCAGCCAGGATAATAAGAAGCTGTTAACCCGGCATCAGGGTCTATAAGTGGCTATGTAACCGGCAGCCGGTTTTGTTTTTCTCCGTGGTTTTGTTAAATCTGAAAATAGTCCGGGATAGCAAACTGGCATACTGAGTGCGATGTTTTTTTCCAGTTGATTGTTTATATTTTAATTATTTTAATCTTTTCAGCCATGCAGACTAAAACAGATACCTATGACAAGCAGTGTAGATCCAGATGATGACTCGTTACGAGCAATCTCATCAGGATTTACACTTTGCCTTTTAGCTTTCTTTTTATTTTGAATTACATCCCTATTTACAACAATGGACGCGTTCAAATACAATGATGCGGAAGAGTCCATGTTAGAGCTTAGGGGTGAAAGGATTGACAGCAAATTTTGTATAGAGAGTCTTACCTTTCATGAATGATATGATAGCATTGCAGAGATCGTATTTTTTCGTCACAATCGCCGATGATTTCCGTACAAACACCGCAGTAGAGCTGCAGCTCGTGCAGAAGTTGTTGCACGTGGAACCCGTGAAGTTGTGCCAGATCTGGCGCGTCTACGCCAATGTAGATTTCACAAAGTCGTTTTCGACATTCTAAAGTATCAAGCTAAAATGAGAAAAACATCAGTTTAAATATTGTAAATTCTGTTTTTATGCCTACGAATATACAATGGAACAAAAGTGGCAATATAAACATATTTATATACATAAGCGTTAGCCTTGTATTCTGATCCTGCTATTGTATATGTGTTTTTTCTGTGCGTGTCACTAAATGAATTAATAAAATATTGTTTAACCCAAACTTTAAAATTTAGAACACAAAAGAAAACGAGTCTGAAACGAGTTGTCGGGATGGCAAGCAGTGCAACAATGATCAAATTGCTCCTCTAGTAGTGGATCGATCTTGGTCTGTACCGTTCACTCAGGAATGACTGACTAGTTAAGATAACTTGAACACGGTACATGTGTTGTTTGCAGATGGTACACGTTATCAGGACTGCGTTGAGAAGTGCCAATCACAGAGTGCCATGCGAAGACGTCCAGCGAAGACTCAGATCAGCCTGCGCGGATGTGCAGGATGATCTGAGTCTTCGCTGGACGTACATGCATTCTTGTGGGAAATGCGGTTATGACAATGGATGCCTAGTTTACTCACTTTACAGCCTATTTCCTGAGATATTTTCATAACTGTTTCATTGAGTTCAACAGCCTGAAATGTATCAATAAGTAAACAAATATATCGTTAGATACAAGTTACTATCTATCCATTACGATGGTAAGGAACTCCATAAAAGAGGTATCTAGCTCTTCCTGCTTAGCAATTCTGCCGGCTCCAGCTACGAAATATTTTGAATGTTTACCTTGTTTAAAGCAATGGCCCAAGATAAGATGGGATTTGGTATATGCTCAATGATCCCAAATATGTCAAAACACTTTACAAAATTGATCAGCTGTAATGTTTTATCAGATGTGACATGGTTTCGTTAGAATCAATGTCATATGTCGAAACATGACCACTGAAATGAAAAGAAAAAAAAAGTACAAAAATGTCCAGAAAGAACCACAATCACAGAACATAACCTACCAATGACATGCAGAGGAAGAAAAAGACATCACATATGGAAAGCAAAACCCAGCTCTTGCTTCCCGAACGAGGAGATATAAACAATGCTAGACAGGACCCCCTAAAAAGACAGAAGCAGCTGAGTGTCATTGAACCCTGGTCCTACTGAGCCCGGATATGCCCTGCCTTTGCAAACAGTGTAGATCCAGATCAGTTGGCTGATTTGGATCTGCACTGTTTATAATTAAGTATGTGATCTGATTGGCTGAAAATTAGAAGTGGGTGTGGCATCTTAATTTATTCAGCATGATATGGGATAATACGGACAAATTACCACCTGTCAGGGTTATTGAAATAAGGATCCTCCTAATAAATTCTGAAATATTAATAGTAGCATTCATATTTGAAATCTTACCTAAGCAGTGTGCGCGTGGGGTGCGAGGGTGGGGCGGTTGTTGTGTAAATGTGTCAATGCACCAGCAGCAGATGTCATTTGGAGTCTAGAGGGTAGTGCCCTCTCTCTTGGCCCGTTTGTGGATCAAAATTAGAGCATATTTCAGGCAAAGTTGAATAAGTTATCTCTGATCCAGATAAATTACTCGAGGAAGTTGAGAACAGCATTTTTTGAAACTGGATGGACATAAACTTCTGTAACTATCCTAAATATTGTTGAAGTATAACAATGCTGCAAAATTTAGCAATAAATGAGAATAGCTACTGCAAAATATGTATTAAACACCATGTTCAAAGAAAATTTTACTAGTAGTTTTGAGAACAAAAATTGTCGTCGTCGTAATCGCGTACAGCATTTATTATGGCGTTGTTCCAGTCTTGCATGTTAGCAAGCTCTCTAACAATGTAAGCATTTTGAGTTTAATCGACCTTGATATTCGGACGAGAAGTCTTTAGAAGTGTTTGCATGGCTCACTGTTGCTAATTTCCAAGTTTGGAAGTCGACTAAAAGCTTGTACTATATACAGCTGTAGTGGTCATCTTGGATGCTGGTTCCCAAACTTTTTTGAAAATCTGAAAGTACTTATTCTAAGGATGCACAAATATGCAATTCGAGAAATAAGTTGCTCAGATCCAGAAAAAAAGTCAGGTAAACGTTATTATCACACATGACCATGGTGGCTAAGAGATCTTGCATGCCATTTTACAGTGTTTTCTCAAACTTCAAAGATACTATCTCAAGGATGCTTCATGTGCAATATGAGAACATTCAGCTTTGCTTGCAGCTCCGGAGAAGAGGTCATTTATAGTTTTAACCTATATAGTCATATAGGTCGTCTTGGATGCTTTCACAAAATTTAAAACTGTCTCCCAAGAAAAAAGTTCACATGCACTTTTATAACAACCGGCAGAGAGAGTTCTGAGAAGATCATTTGAATGGGTTTGACCATTTTCCTATTTACGCCAACAGTATATTTTAGCCGCTGTGGCAATAAGTCAAAATGGTGCAAAACAAGAAGTGTCAATAAGCAGCTCTTATTAAATACCCCCGCAACAGAAACCAAAACGTAACGGCCGTACGGACAACATGAAAACAGTATACCCCTCCCCATCAAGCACAGTTTGTGGGAAGGGAAGGGGTGGGGGAGGGTATAATGACGAAATTCTGAATTCATCTTGTGTATACGATGTTTCGACCAACATAACATGCACACTTCTTCTTTGGTTTTAGACATTTTAAAGTATTTTACCACACATGGTAATAACTGATATGTAAATTCCAGTTCACAAAACAATTCACAACATTAATAGATTCTGTTCAAAGGATGGTCCACATACAATTTATATTTAACTGTCGTTCCTGTTTTGCAGAAGCTGATTAACTCTTTCACCGCCATAGGCGATAATAATAGGTCATTGCAAACAGCATATATCCAGATGAGACGGCATTAAGCTGATAATTTCAGTATTGTGTGTGTGTGTGTGTGTGTGTGTGTGTGTGTGTACGCCTGCGTGCGTGCGTGTGCACGCACGCAAGAACGCGAGCATCTAACTAAAACTGTAGAAAAAGCTTGCGACACAAACTCAGACTAGCAGACCCGGCGACCAGTAGACCGACCAGCGTGTTGACCTATATACAATCTCTCATACTTCGTTTGCTTTGGTATCAAAAAGGAAAACACTGTGCGTTAATTGACAATGCACTAAACATACAAATGTACTACTTAGGTAGCAGACTTGCTTTTGTTTATCTAATACAATAGACGGTAAATAAATAATGAATAAAGCTCACCTGCTCCAAGTCACCTGCTCCCGCCGCGCATTTTGCCATACCGGAAAGAACATCTAACTGTAACTTCCGGTCACCGGTTTCTTTCGTGATAGAGTAGGCAGATTCGTACCGTGGAAATGCCCTCTGAAAAGAGACATTTGCTGTCATTAAGCAGTTCATCCCTGAGTTTCTGAAATGGACTCTTCGACTCTTCAGTTGTTTTTCTTTTAATTTGGGCAAATAATTATTGCAAATAATGGTCTCAGTCAAAATCCACAAACAGAGTGTCAAACAGAGTAGATATTGATGAGACGGCTCGTAACGAGCCGTCTCATCTAGATCTACACTGTTTGCAAATGTATTTATCTCGTCTACAGGAAGAAAAACTTAATATTTTGTCAAAGTGTTAATAAATCTATGACATATGTATACTTCTGAGCTCTATATAAGGCATCTGTTCAACCATAATATTTGTAAATTGATATTGTTCTTAATTCTCCACGAAAGCAAAACATATGTTGTGGGTACTCATTAGAAGCACCTCGCAGGAGCGATTCTAATGAATATCCACAATATATGTTTTGTGGTGAGATAAGAAAGACATCTACCTGGACATGCCTTTTATATAGAACTATATTAGCCAGACATTCTCATGATAACTTATGAAGAAAATGTCTGCCAGATAATATAAGAAAACAACCTGAAATCAGGCCCCGAGGTTATTAAACTTTTTTCGGGCTCAACTCAACAGAGCATGAAACATGTCCTTCTCAGAAATCTCAAATTACTAACGATTGCAAATTCTTTCTTGGCATGAAAATTTCTCTGCTTATAAATATGAAAATGCCAACTATCTTTGGCATTTTCATATTTATAAGCAGAGAAAATTTCTTGCTCATCTGAGTTGAGCATGAAAAAAGTTTTATGATCTCGGGGCCAGATTAAAACGTTATGAATAATGTATAAATCCTTAATACCCCTATATTCACTATATATTATGGGAAAACATGACATGGGGATATACATTACATAGACAGGGTAACGTGATGCGGAGCATTTTAGGGGCTTATAAGCTGGTTACCGTCTAACTGACAGGTTGATCAGGCTGAAAAAAATGTACAGTTTTTACTTAGAGATCTGAATTGAATATATTGTCTACCTTTTTAAGGCTCGTCAGTTTTGAGTTTCAGACTGACAGCAGGTCTTTAAAAAGGACAGATGCTGATAGTACCAGCCTTTTTCTACGTAAGAGGTGGTAAGGCATGATTAAGTCCAGATTATGAGTCAAACATTGGAATGGAATGGAAAATATATCAAGTATAGTCGTTATGAGTATAAATGGTAAAATGAGAGAGAGAGAGAGAGAGAGAGAGAGAGAGAGAGAGAGAGAGAGAGAGAGGGAGACAGAGAGAGGGGGAGAGAAAAAGAGAGAAAGAGAGAGACGGGATCCAACTCAATGCAACTTTTTTTACCATTCCCGAGCACTCTTCAGCTGAGGATCGATACATTACCTGTAAACATAACCAGCGCAATTTCCAGTAGGAGTATAGCAGAAAATAAATTGAATGACTTGAGCCATGTTACTGAGCTTAGAATAGCGTAGAAATGGGTTTGGCACCCTCAGGATATAGTTATAAGTAGTTCAATGAGAAATACAACTAAATCTCTTTGATGTCCAAAACAGACGTATAACACAGTGATGCAATACCTGTAACTACAGTGTACTCTTACAGCAGCTTTTAGACACATAAATAGTTGGTAAAATGGAGTTTTTGGGTCGATTATTTACAATCGATCTTTAGTATACAAACGCAAAAATTTGCTTAAGGTAGTTGTCCATATGATTATCATTGACCAATTAAATTCAACCGCGCGCGTTTGTATAAAAGCCAGATTACGGTTATTTATAGCCACACTATTCTTGTCGTTGTGACGCCAGTGTCGTCTGAAGAGGGTTACCTGTATAACCTTGAGTGGGTGAAAACGGTCTGATCAGGGTCTGCACTGTTTGATTAAATTACAGGAAGTTAAGGGTTAAATGAAACAGTCTTAAGTCTCGTTTAGGACCATTTTTCCAGCCTACACTCAAAGACAATCGCCCCACCAGTGTTCTTAATGATTTGATTAATTGCACGATGGTGGATCTTGGCCACAGACTGAATAACGGTTCCCTTCTCTACTTTTTCAGATGGTTAGCGCTGATTATCAATGCCCATCGTTGTCCTGTTTGTGGTTTTGGTGTGTTCTGTCTTCTGGTTCTGAGTCATTTGATTTGTTTAATCACAGTGTTTTTGATTACATGTGTTCCACTGTGATGTTTCACAGATGAGGTAGGGAACCCCTGTGCGGACTGAACAGATACTTGTAATTTGGAGCTGCACCAGAATTAAGGGTGAGGTTTTTTTCGGAATCAAAACTAGTCTCATTAAATATTCAAAATGGCGGCACCCATAAAAAAGTTTTTATATATTCGAACCTTAACAGCTTATTCTTTTACCCGATTTTGATCAAATTTGAATCACAATATACGGTTTGTCAAGATTTTGCATCTCAGGTACACTCTTCAAAAACATTGCTTTTCCCTTTAAATCTTACCGGACATTTATCGGCCGTATTACCTGAAAGTCCATTCGTTCTCTGTGGATTTCTGCAAAGTTGAGAAGACATTTCGCTTGTACCATTCTGTCGCCATGTGTCAGGGCTTGTTTGATGGCTTCCTGTATGAAGATAAACTTGTTAGACACCAACAATCAATCATTACAGTGGTTTGTCTCTTCTCAAGACGTGCATGTTATTTTAAGACAAATATGAATAACCAGACCTAATCAGGCCCACACCGTCTGATCGAAGTATTTGATTATACAGTTGACTCTCGTTATCTCGAACTCCAATGGAC
This sequence comes from Anodontia alba, assembly GCA_964016985.1. NCBI lineage: Eukaryota > Metazoa > Mollusca > Bivalvia > Lucinida > Lucinidae > Anodontia > Anodontia alba. The sequence continues at coordinate 59,075,636 of OZ024824.1, forward strand.
TCTATGAAACAGATCGAGATATCCGTACTTCGACATATCAGATTTGCGGACTCTGGAAAACAATTCATCGAACAACCACCTTTAACAGAATGAATATGTAATCTGACTCCTAAGTTAGAGACATATTGAAAATATTGTTGAAAAGAGGAGAAATTGCTCCTGGGGAGCAATTTCTCCTCTTTTCCACAATATTTTGTTGTCTGTTGGTAGATCTTTGTGTTAAAACAGGGATCAGATTTTCACTTCGAGTTAAGCGGTTATTCGAGATAAGCGAGTTCGAGATAACGAGAGTCGACTGTACTTTTATCTTACGTCACCGGGGCGACCAACTGATATTGGCTTACAGTTGGGGAAGGCCTGCTATCCTTTTAGCAGGTAAGGGTCGAAGTGGTAGGGGATGTTTTTATTTCTTCTCTTTCTTCACATTCATCCCTGCTCCTCTTTCTTCCCTGTCCCTTTCTTTTATCTCTTCTACTGTCTCTTCTATCTTTTTTCTCTCTTTCTCTGGGAGACGACACACAATGACCAAAAAGAGTTGACGTGTCGTTAAACCCCAACACAATTTATACCCTTAAAATGCCAAGAAAACCTGCATCTGAAAATGTCGTCTGTTTATGTCGTCTGCTGCATCTTCTTGCAATCTTTTCAAACATACTTTTTGCATACAGGCAAACAGTATGGACCCAGATCAGACTGCTCCTAGCAGTCTGATCTGGGTCCACACTGTTTGCAACAATGACTTTTAAAGTAACCGACAGAAGACAAAGCAGACGACAATTGTTGTGTTTGGCATCTTGAGGGTTAATACTTTCGACGCTACACGTATCTGATGACTTCGTGGGTTCCTGGTCAAATTGGTAAGCTGTGCGCGAGTTTATCTGGGGCATTACTGTTCACCTGCAATATGGTGCATTTTCTTTAAACGTGGCACGAAATGAGTTAGGCCAATTAAGGGGACTATATGAACGTGGCTGATTTTCTGCCATTTTGTACAAGGTAGACAACTTTTGTGACTTTTTATTGCGACCCCTTCTGAAAATGGGTCTACTCTAAAAGGAAAGAATTTGCTCCCTTGGGAGCAAATTCTTTCCATTTTGAGTAGACCCCTTTTCAGAAGGGAGATACAACAATTTTGACAGAGTTATCTCTCCTTAAAATTATATCAATTCTCTTTCAATTCAGCGATGACATATGCAAGCAGCAAAGACTACAATCACCCGGACAGGCCAATCAAAAAAACGTACGCTGCATGAACAGTACAATGTACGAATATAAATCATGAGCGGCACAGGGAACAAAGAAAGATTGATCAGACCGCGCACATATGCAGGCTGATCTGAATTTTCGCTGCTTGCACATTCCACTTTTTTTGTTTTGTTGTGGTCCGGCTCAGTTGCTTTCGGGCATTTGCAAAGCTCTGCATCACTTTGCATTTATCTTAACCTTTAACGCACTCTAGGCAAATTCAGGAGACGACAAATTAGTGTTTTACTCGAAACTCACTACTCGAAAAATAGAAACCCTCGACAAATTTATAGTATTTTTCTTAGTTTTCCAGGAAAGTATGATTCGACATTTCTTGCAAATAGTCTAGGAGACAGTTTGCATGGAATGACAATGCCTATTTTCTGGGAAAGATAGGAAAATATTGCAAAATATTGTCTGCTGAAAGTTTACGTGGCATACTAAGCGTTAATTTGAGCCTTAACTTGAAACAATGATGTACCCATCGATGAAACAACTCAGGACCTGGCTATCCACGCAGTTTTATTGGTGTATTCGTGCTGTCTACTTGATGAGGTCCACGAAACGGCCATTGAAGACTGATAAGACAGTGTGTATGCGCAGACTGGTCTGAATCTTTGCTAGGTGCGCATGCAATGAGGTACGTATATTTTTGACGCCACGACTCATTTACTTTCAGGGGACACAACTCTCAAAAATGAGCCAGCGCACGACAACACCTACAGTAAGACCTGTATGACCAGCAAAGACTCCGATCAGCCTGAACATCTACCCCTTATGTCAAGGTTTCTCGTTCATTCATCTTTGAATAGCCTCGATGATGTAGAAGGCACATGCTATCAGCGAAGACTGATCAGACAGCGCGGATGCGCAGGCTAATCTGAGTCTACGCTGGTCGCACGTATTCTTGTAACTTTTGTCGTGCGCCGGCTCAAATATTTCTATTCTCATGAAGAAGAGATTTACTCCATATAAGGAAAGAATTTGCTCCCATTTGGAGAATTTTTTTTCCTTTTAGAGTTGACCTCATTTTACAAGGGACATGAAGCCCAGAAAAGCGAAAAAAAAGCACAAAAGTTGTTTCCCGTGTAAAAATGACAGAAAGTCTACCAGGTGTGAACAGTTTGTTTGTGTTGAGGTTTTACGGCCCAGTCAACCCAATGGGGTCATGTCGATCGCGATCAGTTTACTTAACCACGCGTTTACTGGGCAGGCTTAGTCCTCTAAGCGGTTAACCAGTATTGTGCACATTCTTTCGCCAGAAACTGAGAACTGCCCTGCTTGAATCAGCGGAAGGGAGAGAATGACTGTAGAAAATATTTCATGATCTCCACGAAGAATGTTGCCGACCCGGCGGGGGTCGAACCCGCAACCTCCTAATCACCAGTCGGACGCGCATCCAGCTGAGCCATCGAGGCCGGCTGAGGTGTATATAGCCTGGCAATCAGGCCCTGCATTTAAGTCATTCTAATAAACAAGGTACACAACTACAGTAAACCTATAGAAATATGTATTATTATTTGCCCCTCATCTAAAATACAGGTTAAATCAGACATTACTTGAGAACATTATATTAGTGTATATGTTTTGCAGTTTATTAGTGAATTTGTTTTATGAAACTGCTCTATTTAACAGACTGATACCAGTCTAAGGCGTATACAGTACCTTCAAATGTGCGGTGACTTTCTATCGGGTCATGTACTAGAGTGTTTTATTTCATTCGTGTGATTAATTTAAATGTGTTGTATATAATTATATAAGACGTTTATTTGATACTGTTTAAGTAAGCATAAAATCTGCACGACTGCGTAACAGTGCACGTAGTCTAGCTCTGCAGAAAATCCCAGGACTCGCTTCTAAAAAATAGTGCTCATCAGAGACTAAACTGGCTCCAGTCTCCAATGACTGAATGTTTATTCTTATATTTACTAAAATTAAATCAATATAATATCACGACTTTAAAGGCTTGTCTCGATATTTTACTATCATAAGAGAGAACATAAAAAATAGCTTCATCTGACTGTAAGTACAGATAATGCATTTTATGCAGTCACCGTTTAATTCAATAGACTAAAGCCAGTCTAACCGGAGACAGATGCACCATTTTAGTCCACTCTTAAAAATAAGGATGGCTGAGAATTGAGATGTAATTAAAAGCAAAAAAAAAAAAAAACAATAAATAAAAAATAAATAAATAAATAAATAAATAAATAAAAAAATAAATAAAAATAAGAACCACTCGTCCTATAGTCCGACTGGTGCTGGTGCTATTTTATTTATTTTTATTTTATTTTTGTTTGTTTTATATATATATATATATATATATATATATATATATATATATATATATATATATATATATATATATATATATACCGCTTAGCTAAATTGGTAGATGAGATAGCTTTTCTGCCATAAATATGAAGATTTTTTTTTATTTCTCCATAAAAAACATATGTTGTGGGTACTCATTAAAGCGCCTCGATGAGGCGCTTCTAATGAGTACCCACAACATATGTTTTCACGGAGAAATATGAAAAATATCATATGGATATCCCTCTAATCTGGAGCTATGTAAGTTGAGGTATTTTCACAATATAATAGAGGGAAAATTCAGTTGTAATGCACATTCAGACAGATTTACTCAGTGCAGTATTTTGTAGAAATTACAGACAACTTGAGATAGGGTTTAAACTTCTGAATAATGAAAAATCGCCAAAATGTTGCATAATAATGTAAACCATTGCATACCTCTGTTTAGCTATATATAAAAGGGGAACATGGTGTGTATATAATATAGGCTTGTCAACGTAACTGTATTTGCTGTAAGGTCCATTTTCTCAAATTATGCAGGCTATATGTATAGGTTTTCCTGGTTCCAAGCTCATTTACGTTTCCAGTCATTAATGAACAGCACAATTAATATTCCAGGTAGATCAGGTGCTTGCGCGCTTTAAACATTATCACACAAACATAAAAGACAGCCCAGCTGTTGAAGGAAAAGTTACCGTAATAATCCTAAGAACTGGGACAGACAGGCATAAGCAAACAGTGTAGACCCTGATCAGACGCCGCAGAACGCGGCGTCTGATCAGGGTCTACACAGTTTGCCACTCATCTAGTAATTTTTTAGACTAATCAATAGGTAGTGAAATGAATTTATTGAAATTTTAGGACAAACGTGGTCGGGAGTCACGGAGTTCAATATTTAAGGTTAACACGGTACCACAGAAAAATCTCATTTATGATGAATATGTCGGTTGCATATCCATCAAAATCCTGCAGCAGGTGCACCTACATATACCACGCAGTAGCTGATACTGCAAGAAATATGTTTGGCAAAAACGGGGATTAAAACTTAGCACTCTGGGTAAAATTTCCAGTAGAAGACATTTTGAAATATTTTTCTTATTATTCCTAGGAAACAGAATTTGACATTCCATGCATATTTTCTCCAATGGAGACAATTTGCATGAAATGTCAAATTCTTTTTTTTTCTGAAAAAAAAATAAAATAAGAAAAATATTATCAATTTGTAGTCTGCTAAATTAGCCCAGCGGTGGTAGTGATTAAAATATTTTTTTTTTATTATTCCCAGGAAACAGAATTTGACATTCAATGCATATTGTCTCCAATGGAGACAGTTTGCATGAAATGTCAAATTCTGTTTTCTGGAAAATAAGGCAAGAAAAAAATATCAATTTGTCGTCTGCTAAATTAGCCCAGAGACGGTGCTGGTGAAAGGTCGACACATGAGCCAATCTCAGGAGTTTCACTTTTGTTCCAAACTGATTTTCCCAGACGGTTGTTTTAATAATTATATTATCTGGGGAAAAAATAAAATAAGTGTTTTCTGACACTCCAAGTGTCATGAAAATAATTTACACTATCAACGAGGTTCCGAAAAATCTGCACACTAATTGCTCATCACAGAATATACAAAAAAAAAAAAAAAAAAAAAAAAAAAAATGCACATAAACCACAAAGCTTTAAATCCTTTAGATTATAATCACTCTTTCATTAATAGCATAATTATTTCCCTTGAACTAACTTTGGTACCTAGCCTAGTTAGCAAACTACCCGTTCAGACAACATTTACTTTATATTCAATTTTCAGTAGGATTTTATAATAAACTAGAGGCAGTTGAATGTCATTTGGAAATAGTTTTTTTTTTTTGTTTTTTTTTTACAGCTAACACAATGTAGGCTATATTAGCGGATGCAATTTATTTCTAGAACGTTTGGCAAGCGTATGTGAATCTACTGGCGGAATGAGAAAGTCCTGATCAGACTGTGCGGATGTACAGGCTAGGTAGGTGCTTCGCCGTTTGAATGTGTCTGAAGCTCCCTTTTAGTTTGACAAGCTTCATATATTATACGTAAAACATTTGGAAATGTATATATCTAGTTACAGCAATTCACAGGCTGGTAAAAATTATCATTGTAAATCGCAGTAAAATGACATCACGAAACCATGCCCATATAATTATGACCCCCTTAAACCCCACTTTTATATAGTAAAACTGGGGTTTACATGGGTATACGTTGTTTTTTCTTATTTCTACTCAAAAACATAGATTGCGGGTACTCGTTAGAACCGCCTCGCTGATGCGGTTCTAACGAGTACCCACAATCTATGTTTTGAGCAGAAATATGAAAAATATCAAAGTTTTTTATCTGAAATTTTTCAGTTTTTGGAGGTGAAATTTTCTATATATTTGAAAAGGCTTGTTTTCGTAATGAGTTACCCTTGGAAACAAAGAAAACATAAAAGACGAGAATCGGGATCTCGGTTTATTGGTACTCTTCATATGACAGCAAGGCAGTGTACAGGGCAGCATACAACCCCTAGCTCAGTGAGGCGATTCTTACAAATATCCAAAACATTTGTTCTAAGAGGAAATAAGAACAAAACAAGACCTTCCTGACATATCAATCTGCTCATTGCATATTCTGTACAACAGCAAACTCGTTTCAGTGGCAACGCCTTTGGGAACAAATGCTGTCATTCTAACGAGGGTTCACTCGACCAAAATAGACTCAATGATCCTAAAGAAAATAAAAACTGCACTATGATAAAATACAGATCTTTTCGAACCACCACACGACACTTCACACCAGCTGCAGTGAAGTCAAATGAAGTCAATGGTGGCTTTCCTTGAAACAAAGAACACATAAAAAAACGTAAATCGTTACCTAAAAGAAATAAACAAAATCGCAAGAGTACAAGAGGGTGTTTTTAATGGGCCACATTACATGGACTGACCAAAAGGTTCTATCATAGCCCGACTGAAATTTGTTTTTGGCACCACGATTCGACAGGGCAGAAATTGTTCCAGTTATCCTTTCAAATGCTTATTCATTTCAGTCTTTTACATATCAGCAGATGCTATTTAATATTATGTTTTACTTTACCATGAACTAAAAATGTTTAACAATATAGTCAATTTTGGAACTAATTTGAATGAAATATCAAATTCATTTTCATGACCATGTAAAATCTTAAAACAACAACAACAACAACAACAACAAAAAGCTAACTAAATGCCCTCTGCTAATATTGCCTATATAGCGCGGTAAAGGTTAACCCCTATCTGTCAGCCTATGTCAGGGTCGGTGCGCATTTTATTCTAATCACTACCGCCTAATAATTACATGTAACCTCGGAGAATGAAGACTAATATTCCAGAAAGTTAAACAATAGTTGTGTAAGTTGTTTAGATTGTTCCGGATTTTAATGTAAACCACAGGAAAATGATGCTACACGTACGAACAGCACCAAGAGATAATGGATTTTCAGCTTGGCTCGTTCGGTTGGAGTGTAACGGCCCAGTCAACACTATAAAGTTCATGTCGAGCCGATCAATTGACCTATCCACACTTTTCCTGGGCAGGGTTAGTCCTCTAAGCGGTTAACCCATTCATGCCTAGCGTCCTACAAAAGGGACATTGGCTAACAATGTAGACCCTGATCAGACCGTGGCGTCTGATCAGGGTCTACACTGTTTGCATTAGATACAGCTCTAATAAAACTAACCAGAAACATCCTCTATTAACAATGGAACAGTCCAAAACATTGAGGTAGAAGAGTCCAATCGGCATGGGTTAATCAGTACACATTGATTTTTCGGGTTAGGCGAACAGAAATGATTCAGACCAGCTTGCTAAGTTACACGATTGATAAAGACCTTTACGATACGTATACAGATTCAACAGTGTCTAATGATGCTTTAAGCGGGCAGCGAAGGCTTGCAAAGCAGTGTTGCAAACTTCATGACTGTTTATGAAGAGTCTCAGTAAAACCGAGACTCCCATTTTCTACATGTTTGTTTGTTTGTGTTGAGGTTTTACGGCCCAGCCAACCCAATGGGGTCATGTCGAGCGCGGTCAGTTTACATAAACACAAGTTTACTGGGCAGGCTTAGTCCTCTAAGCGGTTAACCAGTATTGTGCACATTCTTTCTCCAGAAACTGCATGACAACTGCCCTTCTTGAATATTTTCTACCTGTAATGTGTTCTTTGTTTCCAAAAGCAACCTTTTAGATTTAGATTTTTATTGGATCAGTCTGAAATGGCCTGCGCTGTCCACATATTCCCCCGAAGACTCCTTTTCCATGGCTATGTTTATCATATATATGGTATTTACCCTAAGTATTGAGACATCCCAACTCCTTACCAAACTTGCTCTAAAATATGAACAAGTACAATGTGCAAGCTGTTTTTGTGTCTATAAATCGCTGAATGACTGGCAAACAGTGTAGACCCTGATGAGACGCCGCGTTATGTCTACACTGTATGCTCAGACCTGTCTGTCCGAATACATACGGTAAATACGGTAAGATCTATGTCGACCGGCATTTTCTTTCGAGTTTGACAACAATATTGTGAGTGTACAAGCTGTGTTCACAGTGGCCTGCACAGACTGCTCAAGGAATGTTGAGTTATAAAATAATTGTGGTAATTTCTAGGCACCCTGAACTAGTCAGAGATTTTTGCAGACATATACATGTGTCTTACGAAAGGCTATACTCTAAGGCACATATTAAACATTAGCGCTCTAAACGTTTGGGGCTTTATCCTTTTATAGTGAGTAAAATACGTTACTAAGGCTTATTTCCTAAAATCATGGTGTGAAGAAAATCATTACGAAAACACGCCTATTCGAATACACTGAAAATTTTACCACCAAAAAAAAAAAGAAAATTTTCAGATAAAAAAATCTAATATTCTTCATATTTCTGCTCAAAACATAGATTGTGGGTACTCGTTAGAACCACCTCGGCGAGGCGGTTCTAACGCGTACCCACAATCTATGTTTTTAAGCAAAAATAAGAAAAATAATGTATACCCTGTAAACCCAAGTTTTACTATATAAAAGTGGGGTTTAAGGGGGTCAAAATTATACAGGCATGTTTTCATGGTGAGCATACAAAATTATGACCTAGTACGCACGAATTTGAGAATTATTTGCATAACCGTTTTCGGAAGACCTGTGGACCTTTCGAATTCGAAATTTTTGAAGAAAATCGGAATACCTTGGCCACTCTTGTTAAACAAGTAACGTAGATAACCCTTTTACAACTGGGCGCATGCCTTATGTCAGTGCTTGTAGCGCTCTGCCTAAAACGAATATCATAATTACATGTACATGCGTCTGAACTACAATTAATGACCTTTATAATGGTGTATGTTTTAGCTTTCTATGAGCATCTTTACTCCAACAAGTCCCGCCGTCCGCGGAAATAGTATTAAGTTTATTTCTGAATGAGATCTCAACTGAATATGAGAAGACAAGCAGCATCATATATGTAACACTGAAACCAACCAATGCATGATACAGAAAATAAAATAAAATAAAATGGTATAATCTACAGGTAGTTATTTGACCCTTAACCGGTATTTTAATACTAGGACGGTTGAGAAAAATCCGGTTAAAAACAGCTGTAATCAGGTTGATATGAAACATAGATTGTGGGTACTCGTTAGAACCGCCTCGTTGAGGCGGTTCTAACGAGTGCCCACAATTCTATGTTTGATGTATGTCTGTAAATATTCCATATAATAAAGAACGTTTAACTACGTTACTCCAACCGAAGAGAAATCTGAACCGATGTATCAGGTCGTTAGGTTTAAGACATTAAAGCACTACTGGTAATGTTAAACACTTCGCATGTTGGGTAAAAATTCAGCAGACGACATTTTGAAATATTTTTCTTACTTTTCCTAGAAAATAGGATCTGACACTTTGCGCAAATTGTCTCCTTAGGAAACAATTGGTGTCAGATTATATTTTCTAGGAAAACTAAAAAAGATAGCACCAATTTGTCGTCTGTTGAATCTGCTGATTTAGTTATTCTGAGAGAAAATGGGTAAATTATTTGCAAACGGTGGAGACCCTGATCAGACGCCGCCTGTTGCAGAACGGGATCTATATAGTGTTTTTGGCAAATTAAACCCCATCATTTCCTAGTAGACTGAACTCAGATAAATAAAATAGATAATAGAAATGATAATACTTTTAGCATGAAATTCCTGAGGGATTATGTCTCATATCAAACTATATCATTAACCTTCACCGGGTCCCACAGTATGAGGATTTTCCTGTCTTTCTTTCTTTCTACCTTGGCTGTACAAGGTCGTTTTTCCTTTGCATACAGGTGGCCCATTTTACAGGTCAGAATACTTAGTAAAACGTTTTTGTCTCGGTTTAGACTGGCTCCAGTCTCCAGTGACTAAATATTTTTCTCATAATCCTGTTTGATAATCCACTAAGATAAAACCAAGAAATATCATGACTATAAAGGCTGGTCACTAGAATGACCAGCCTTTATAGTCATGATATTACTTTGGTTTTATTTTAGTGGATTATTAAACAGATTATAAGAAAAAATTATTTTGTCACTAGAGACTGCAGCCAGTCTAGTCTCAGTTGTAAGAGCTTTGATCTGCACAGGCGATTCTTCTCCTACCCAGGGACCCTCAAGTTAAGGTCCCGAAGGATGGTACACTGTATTAACAGCACACCTGCTATCGATGTTATTGGAGTATGTTAAGTCCCAAAAAATTTCTCATCACGGGCGGAAAAGTTTTCATCACGGGCGGGATAACACCAGAGGCCAGTGAAGTAACCGCTGTGCCGCTACGCATATTTTACATTTAAAGACATTCAAATAACCTAATTTAGGTTTCTCGTACACGCCATTTTTCAAGTTAAACGCAACTTTTGTCGGGCAACCTGTAATTAACGTTTATACGGAACACCAAAAGAAACGCCCAGAAGTTGTACGAGCGTACATATTTTCTTGACTGTCTCTTCATTGCGGCGTTGATATCATTGACATCAGACTACAATGTGGTTTGTAAATTTGCATTTCGAAAACATTAAATTTCATTGTAAGAGTCATTATTTCCCTCCGAAAAGTGTAAATAATATTCAAACTGGCCTCCCGTATGTCTTTGCCAAAACCCGTGATATTCGTTAGAATACTCGTGCTATTCATTAACCTTTTCATCCCTGAGTTTCTGTAATGGACTCTTCCATCTTCGACTTTGGACACGTTCATTGTTGTAAATGGAATATCAGTCAAAATTCTAGAACCGAATAGCAAACAGTGTAGACCCTGATTAGACGGCGCGTTAGGGTCTACAGTGTTTGCTTCGAGTACTTGTTTTAGTGTAAATGAAAGGGCTAAATAAATGGCATTTGTTATCTCCATTGGAATTAAAGAAATAGTAAATTAAGAACAGCGATACCACCAATGCTTATATCTTTGCGTTTGTTTTTCTTCTGTGAATATTTAAAAACATGGATTTTTATCAGAATATACACAGAAACGAGGGATTTCTTTTGTCTAGTTAAAATGGTGAATACGTATTAAAATGAAATTCAGGCTTAAATTTCACAGCCTGTGTTTCCTCAAACTAAAGCCTCCCAACACTAAGTCATTTGTAGTGTACATCAACCTAATAAAAGGTATACAATCACACAAAAAATAAATAGATAAAATAAAATTATAAAATCAAAATACGGCTTTCATAGTTTTTTTTTTTTTTTTTTTTTTTTTTTGATTTGAGAATCAAGCAACATATTCGGCTATTAACTGGTACAGTAACATTTGATTCTAACCTACATGGAAACTGTCCTCCTTACATTTACATTTAAAGATTTAGAGATATTTGCCATTTTAGGCGATCTTTATCTCCAAAACTGAATTAGGTTTTGAATTTAAATGACACAAAGCATCGACAATCCTCATGTGTCACTAGTTTTCAATTTATGTTTTATAGACGTTTCTTTTGATACTCAGTATACTAGCAAGAGCGTGATAAATTAAGCCAAGTCGTTGTTACGTGTTATGTTTAATGCTAAAAGAACATGCGTTGTCTGTTTGAAGTCGCCCTCGCTCCACTGATCATGCTACCGTAAAATGTAACGGCAATTAAAAACAAATTTAAATTAATTTATACATAAACTATGCACACAAATGGCATAACATTAATATAAGTAATGACGTAAGTTGACTAGCCCACAAATTATTATGGGACATGTCATTAGAAAAGGGTACATATTGCATGTACAAACTACAAAGGCCCAGACCAGTCTGCATATCCGCGCAGTCTATCCTGGTCCTTACTTGTTTATCGACATTTCCTACTGCCGCTTTCTGCGGTGTCTGAAGTAAGTATACACTGTTTTGCTCAGGCCTATTTGTCCCAATAATTCCGTCAGCGAACTGTGAAGATCCTGACCAGACTGTGCGCATGCACAGTCTGGTCTGTTCGCATGCACAGTCTGGTCTGGGCTTTCACAGTCCGCGTATGCAATAAATATCCGATATAGTCGCCCCCACTCCAAACCCCATAGAAGGTGCAGCGTTCTTTAGCATTCAGTCGAAAAAATAAAATTACGTAAATAAATACCCCGACTGATTGATAGATAGCATTTTCTCTTCAATAAGACCGTAAAAGTTTCAACATCAAGCTTATTAATGAAAAGGTATGCTTGCTATGAACATAAATTATCAGTAGTTTCAGTCAAAACGCCTTATTTTAAGATGGCTTCTATGTTTACAGTAAACAACGTATTCAGACGAATAAATACGCACCTGGAATCTACGTGTCCCAGCATTATCAACAAAATACATTTTTACCATACCATACCACTGACAGTATTGATAAGAAAAAGAACTAGGCATATGCATAGATGGCGCAAACAGTTGGCATCAAAAATCGTTATTAACTTTGCCACAAAATGGTTATCTCACCCCGTTCCCTATCCCAGCCCCCTCCATCCTCACCACTAAGCTGCAAGTGGCAAGTGGCAAGGGAAGATAAATCAATAATCAAGAGGGCAAGAGTTGTCTTGCTTGATCGGGACATATCGTTTCCTTAAGCTTAGTAAGTGTGTGAAGTTTCATGAAAATATTTCGAAGGATTGATAATAAGTTACAACCATGCTGTCTACTGGAGATAATTTGCATGAAATGTTAAATTCTGTTTTCTGGAAAAAAAAAACATCAAAAATACTAATTTGCTTTCTGCTAAATTGGCCCAGAGAGTGGTAAAGGTTAAATACGACGTTCTGTTTTGCACGCAGCTGTCTTTCTAGAAATTTTAACCCTAGTCCTGCTGAACCCGGATATGTCCTGCCTTTGCAAACAGTGTAGATCCAGATCAGTTGGCTTCTGAAGCCAACTGATCTGGATCTGCACTGTTTGCCATTAAGTATGTGAATTTATATCAATAATCTTGATCAAGTAATCTGATTTGCTGAAAATTAGAAATGGGCGTGGCATCTTAATTTATTCAGCATGACAAGGGTTAAGACAAAACCTATATAAGTGTATGTCATCTGGTACAATACAATCAACTTTGACAGGACAGACTGAAAAATCATGAAAGTCTTTATCTCATTTCGTAAACAGTGACTTGTCAAAATCATGTAATAAATATTTAAAAAAAAAAAAATAAATAAATACTTAACCGTTTGTTTACACTAGCATTACACCTGCAGGGTTCGACTTGATTTAGTTGTTCTCTTTAACTGTTTACGCCGGAGAGACTGAATCATAATCAAGGGCGTCGGGGTAGGTACTCCGAAAACTGTTCCGAGTTCTCCATCTTCCGAGGTGGTGCGGTCGGAACAGTCACATAATATCTGTCCAAACAAAATGGCAGAACGCAGGACAAAGTTTCAGAGCGAAGAGTGCTATTTGTGTTTTAGCTCACCTGAGCACGAATTGCTCAAGGAGAGCTACTGAGATCGGCCAATGTCCGTCGTCCGTCGTCCTTCGTCCGTCGTCATCGTGCGTCGTCAACAATTTGCTTTAAATGACCACTCCTACACCCATTGGCCAATTTTCAATCAATTAACAGGAATATTGCCTAGTTGACTCTTTACCAAAATGGCTTAAATAGTTCAGCTCCGATGAACAAGATGGCCGCCAGAGCTAAACATTCTTCTCCTGAGCCGAAAGGCCAACTGACTCGAAGCTTGTTAGCTATACGAAGTATAAGGGTAAATAGCTAAAATCTCTCCGATCGGAAATCCAAGATGACCGCCATGGCGGCCATTTTGAAAATCTATTTTGAACTTCTTCTCAAGTACGGAAAGGTCAGCTAACTTAAAACTTGGTAGGAAGTGTCGGAACAATATGTAGATCAAATGTAGCTAAAATCGTACCGATTAGATATGTTAAAATTGTTCCGATCGGAAATTCAAAATGACCGCCACGGCAGCCATCCTGAGAATCTATTTCGAACTTCTCCTGAATGTAAGCGCTAAGTGACTTGATACTTCATTGTAAGTATGGTGACTTGCCGATAAAAAATAGCTAAAACCGTTCCTATTGGAAATCCAAGATGGCTGCCATCCTGAAACTCTATATTGAACTTCTCTTGAACCAAAATGCCAACTGACTCAAGACGTCTGGTATTCAGGTTAGCGATACAGGCGATAATGAGTTTCAATAAATTCTTTTTTTTTTTTTTAACTTGGACCAGGAACATTTTCTACTATAAATAAAAGTTATATCTTATCATCTGTTGAGTAGGTAAGACAGAGACATTGAGAGTGGCAATTTCAATTAAACTATAAATTTTCATACTTGAGAATCGCTGACTCATTTATTGATATGTACTGTATGTACGAGTTATAAAATTACTTGGGAGAAAAACAACTACTTGGAAGATAAACTGAATGTCCAAATAATAATTCCTATTTGGCCTAACCAGATTCCAGATCTGGCTAAATTCCTATTTGGACTACGACATGTATCTCTATGGGTGTGAAGAGATTTTTAAAAAAATCTGTAACAAATTATAATAGTGATACTATTCCCCATAGTAGTTGTCTACCCATACCCTGGGCTTTATACATTTTATACTTGTTTCATTGGAAAATGTGTAAAAATCAGATTTAAAGAAGTTTTTGTCTCTCTTTTAAACTTGCAAAAATAACCAAAGTGTCACCAAGTGGTTGTCCACCCTTGTCTCGCGGCTACATACATATATAAAATCGTGAAAAAATGTATACAATCGGAGTTCAAAGAAATATTTTGAAACTTAAATGTCTCATCAAAAGGCAAAAGGCAAAGAAACAAAAGTTATCTGTTGATATAAAAAGGTCCCTTTGAATTTGCCTTAAGTACTTTGTACTTTGCTACAATCAAATTAGCTATTTAACCCACTTATGCCTTACGTCCCATAAAAGGGACATAGACAAACAATGTAGACCCAGATCAGACGCCGCAGAACGCGGCGTCTGATCAGGTTCTACAATGTATGCATTAAGAACAGGAATTTCTATAAAAAATGGTAATAGTAAAACTAATCAGACATCCCTTTACTTTGAAAGAGATCTGTCCAAAGAGTTGAGGTAGAAGAGTCAACTCGGCATAAATGGGTTAAAGATACATCATTCGCTCACTGACTGAGTCATATTAGGGGCCATGGCTTTCAGTAGTCTCATACTTTAATTTTGTTTTGTCAGCTTAATAAGAACAGATTTTAAATCTTTGACTGTCAAAAGTCAGGGACGGGTCCAGGATTTTTGAACAGGGAGCTCAAATATGCTGGGGGTGTGGGGGGGGGGGGGGAGGGGGTTGTGCGAGTGGACCATTTACCAATATTTTCTAAGAATTGCCCATGAAAAATGTGATAATTTGGACTAAGGGGTGTTCGAATGATTCCCCTCCCGGCGAACCCGCTCTGTATCCGCCACTGAGAGTTTAAGCCCAATCAAATGCAGGATCAAGGGTCTAAGGCCTTTGTTATTAAGTACAGTTTTGGGTTTAAAGTTGACGCATGTAATATAGTAAAATAAATGTCATAGATATTTTAGGGCAAAACGTTCTGGTTTGTCTTAGATTAATATAGAAATGCCACTGACAAAAACTAAAGAAACGGGCATTAATTTCTGCATTGACCCTTGTCCTGCTGAATAAATTGATGCCACGCCCATTTCTAATTATCAGCCAATCAGATTACTTGATTCGGATTGTTGCTATACATTCACTTACTTAATGGCAAACAGTGCAGATCCAGATCTGTTGGCTCTGGATCTACACTGTTAGCAAAGATAGGATATATCCGGGTTCAGCAGGACTAGGTTAATATTAATTTACTTAATTTAAAACTTGCTGTTTCACCTGATTTAGACGATATTCTGCAGCACTCCGCCTACTCTGAAAATGGTAAATCAAGTCCGCCCCATTGAAAAACCAATATGTAGCATTTATATAGCATGTTTCAGCAGACGGCATGTTGAAATCTTATATTTTTCCCCCCCAAAAAATAGATTTTGAAATTTTGTGCTCCTAAAATGATTATTGGCATCAAATATCAAAAAAAGATAAGAGAAAATTCAAGGGAGTGCCACAATCACAAACCGCAGCCCTTCCCAGACACTAAGAGGAAGAGGAAACCGACAAATCCAAACAAGCACAGATCGAACAAACGTACGAAAAGGACTAAGATTAGCTCTCTCTTCCCCAAGCGAGGTAATCGTAATGCTAAAAGGACTGAAAAACACAAGAACAAAATATCACAAGGTAAGACATACAACAAATCGCCTCGTAGAATAAACCACAAAGCACCAAAGAGTAAGACTAACACCGGGACCACCGCCTTAGAACGGTCAGTAGAGTAAACCACCGGGGGGTTTAAAGCACTTTCACAGCTAGCCAACTTCACCCTGGGTCCCGATGCTACTCTTAATACAGAAATACATAAAAATTCGGTTCGCATAAAGGCTCCCAACTCAGTCAATGCATCAAAGCGAAAACATAAAAGTCAAATTAATCACTATAATAAACAAAGACGAGTACTCAGGGCTAATTCTACTGTATGCTAGAGTAAATGAAAACCAACAGTTGAACCACGGCGGGCCAAGCCAGACATATCGTCAAGCCCCAACCAACTGGTTAAAGTTTTACGAAGAGGCCGTCATTGAGTCTGAGGCCCGAAGCGCTGTCGTCCAATTAAAAAGTGAAGCGTAGCCATCAACAATGATTGGGTTGACAACTAGGCATGCAGTCTGTCGCATTATAATCAAACCATAATTTGTTGGGAAAAAATAATTTTTGATTGGAAAAATAGGATTGACATTGCATGAAATGTCAAGCCATATATTTTCTGAAAAAAAAAAAATCCTTAATTCGAAAAATAGGATTTACATTACATTGAAAATTTAGATATTCGAATTGACAACAGCCAAATAATGAATGTAAAACCACAAAAACTTTTAGGAATTGTCATAGACGAGAATCTAAACTGGACGTCCCACGTCGATTATCTCTGTGCTGCGATTTTTTCGAGAATTTCGCTTTTGAAACAATTAGCCGCTTATGTACGAGAACATATTCAGAAAATTTTCTGTCAATGCTATATCCTTCCCCTCGTAGACTATGGCACGAATGCTTGGGGAACAACATGTAATATGATTACTGCAAAAGCATGCAGCAAGCATAATCTTGAAAGCTGACTTCATTGCACCATCAGCAGAGATGTTTCAAAGCCTAGGCTGGATGCCAGTAACTAGTAGACTAAAGTACAATAAGGCCGTATTCACTTATAAAGCGCTTAATGACCAAACTCCTGCATATATATCCAATATACTTAAGCAAACCACGGAAACATGTAACAGAACATTAAGGTCATCTGAAAGCCGCACAGGACTTCATTGTGTGACTGATCATTTTCTCCAAAACTCTGGAACTCCCTACCTGGCGCCATCCTTAAATGTTTTTAAAATGACTGCGAAAGACCATCTCAATTCTTAAAAAAATAATCATTTTAGCATACATTTTTTCTCTGCATTTGTGATATTAAATTGATGTAAGTCTGTGAAAAAGAAAGAGATGTTCTACTATAACCCGTAAACATCACACTGGTAAATCAAAAAGTCCTTCACATGCGTTGTGCATCATATGTTGTGGATATTCATTAGAGGCGCCTCTGGGCTTCTTACCTAACGCTAAGTAAGCAATTTGCTTTTTCACTGTATGAAATGAGAAATTGGTGGGGGTGGGGGTGAGTATTTTGATTATAAAGCAAATTAAGACATATTTATACAGTAAAAAGGTTGCATAAAAGTTAATATATTGGAAAACTGGCTTTTCATTTAGAATGTAGGGTAAAAAAATCAGCAGACGACAATTTGAAATATTTTTTTTTTTCTTCTTTGCCCCCCAAAATAGTCTCTTGAGGAACATATCATCAACCTGTCGTCTTCTGAATTTGCTCAGAAAATGTTAAAATCTGCAAAAACTCAGAAAATTTCAGAAAATCTGCTTATAATGTAGACCCTTGCCTATGCCTGTTTCACTATATATATTATGGAGGAAATAAGGAGGTTAAATTACATAGACATGTCAACTTGGTAATGAGTTAAGAAACTGTCCATATTTTCACACTATGTTATGTTATGTAGGGATCGAGATACACATTACACAGATAAAGTTTGAAGGTTACTTCTCTCTCGGCATATATTTCTAAATCTTCGCGTATACGGAAAACCACTGAACAGCTGATCAAATACTTATCTTACAGGTGAGCGTAATCTAACAGAATCTATAAAAGTGATCCGAATGATACTATCGCAGGTTGGTGGTACGTACCTCGGGTCGGTAATTGACTCATCAGATTATATAGTGATATATAAAATGTACCGAGTCACGCTAAAAAGGATGCTTAACATACTTATGCATGCTAACAGAGAAACCTAGGCAGATGTATTTAGCATCCAGTTAATGCCCCGCCGAAACTTGTTTCCAAATGCGATAATTTGCAAGAAATGTCAAACCCTTTTTCTGACAAACACAAAGAAAATATATACATAGTCGTCTGATGGCTCTGTCTTGAATGTTCTATTATTATTTTTATTATTATTATTATTATTATTATTATTATTATTATTATACAAAGGATTTAAATCAAGACTGGCTCCATTCGTTTCTGCACTTGTCTTTTTGTCATTCTTTCTATCATTTCCTGTAGCCTTATTTATCCCTTTAATACCCTTTCACTGTTTTACTGCAGAAACTAAGGGGTCTAACAGATAAGAATATTTTAAGCTGCACTACATTGTACACATTGAAAGAAAGGATAATCTGAAGAGAGATTAACTGAAACCTGCAATTTTATTACCACCAAATGGCACTACCAACTACATTTCGAGGGTTGAGCGCAAGACTAGCGTAACTCAGATGGTTGTTTTCCCCCAAACCTAATCTCCTCACCATGAAGGCGTTATGAAGATTACAACATTTCTTTCTGTAAACAATGAAAATTTAGGTGCCATTGCTCGTATGAGCAATGGCACCTAAATTTGCATTGTTTACAAAGGGGTCCACGTTGCCCCCAAACAAGGGTTTCAAAAATATGTTTGAGTTACTATAGTCTTGCGCTCAACCCTCGATTTGTGAGATACATCAGTGTGCTCATCCTCTGCATATTTATTTGCATAAAGAAAAAGTCTGTTTGTAAGGCTAGTGGGAAAATAACTTTTTTGTTTATTAAAAAACAAAAACAAAAAAACTGCTTGTTTTATGAATAAATTTGTTACTTCGTAAAGAGAGATATTTTTATGTCTCCCACTATTAACTGTTTTGGACTCTTTTGTTACTGTTGCTTTTATAGTTGTGTTCAGGATTCAAAGATTCCTTTCCACTTAACGCGACTAATATACAAGTTTATAAGGTGAAAATTAATTACTAAACCAGATAACTTTGACATTCATTTTTTTCACATCAATCATTGAGCATAATATACGGGAATCCACGTAAATTACATTCTGGTAATTCTGATCTACCTTCCAGGTGTTATTTTCCTTATATTCTGATTATTCTAATTGCAGGTTCGTCCTAAAACCAATTGATACTTGCCTGTAAGCTAACCCTTTCCACCCTGAGTCTATGATATGAAATTGACTCTTACATCAATGAATTCGAACATGCCCATTATTGCCAATGGGGATATCAGTCAAAAATAAAAAAAAATCAAACAAAGAATGGCAAACAGTGTAGATCTTGATGAGACGGCTCATAATGAGCCGTCTCATCAAGATCTATACTGTTTCCATAGGTATCTGGTTTAGTCTGTAGGGCTAAAGAGTTTAATATCTTGGGTCCTATAAATGGTATGGAAGATGTCCAGGAAGAACATAGCCCACTAATGACCCGAAGAGCAAACAAATCAAGTATTTAAAATAATGAAAGGGATTGATGGTATTCCTTTTGATGAGTTCTTTCATATCGCAGAATCTTCAACAAGAGGTCATACTTTAAAGCATTTGAAGCAAAGATGCCATAAATCTGTACGTTAAAACTTATTCTCGGTTAAAATAGTAGAGGAATGGAATTCATTACCTGGAGATTTAATTTCTACTCAGACAGTTCTTCAGTTCAAAACTAAATTCGATAAACTAGAAGATTTGAAAACACTGATATTTATTAATCCATGTACACGTGTAATTATATAAAACTAAGGCCACAGACTAAACATTAATTTTCGCAAAGACTTTTCATTGAGATATACGCCATCGGATGTCAGACTGTAGAACTGAGACAATGAAAGTTGTGACAGGGAAGATGAACCGTGTAAGGGTTCAATGTTTCTTTACTCTCAAATCAGCTCTCAAGTAAGAAGACGACAGTACTCATGTAACAAATCCGAAGTAAAGCATGGCAGTCAGCCCCCTCTTCTCCAACGAGGTGATCATAGTTCCAGACAGGATCCATGAAAAACAACAATAAGACAGCGAACAGGGCAAAACAGAAAAGAGGCCCCACAGTGAGCGATCTATAGGTCATACAAAGAACAAACAATACCGGGACCCCCGCCTTAGACCGGTCAGTAGTGAACACCACCGGGTGAGGTGGGAGTTGTGGTAAATCGATTTTACTGATACCGAGTCTTCACCTGAGGTTCAAACGTTGTGAATATACAAAAGGATTGAACGACTCGCACGGAGGATCCCTAACTCAGTCAGGGAAACATCACAGAATAAAAAAAAAGTAAGAGAAAAATCTAGGGAGTGCCACAATCACAAGCCGCAGCCCTTCCTAGACACCAACAACATGCGAATCAAATTATATCCATCACGAAAACATACCTATATAATTTTGACCCCCTTAAACCTCACCTTTAAAACTGAAGTTTACAGGGGTATACATTATTTTTCTTATTTCTGCTCCAAAACATAGATTGTGGGTACTCGTTAGAACCACCTCGACGAGGTGGTTCTAACGAGTACCCACAATCTATGTTTTGAGCAGAAATATGTAAAACATCAGAATTTTTATCTGAAAACTTTCAGTTTTTAGTGGTGAAATTTTCAATTTATTTGAATAGGCGTGTTTTTGTAATGGCTGTGATGAAACAAGAATGCAAACGCCTCAAACACTGGCTGCCGGAGCAAAGGAAACTGCTAGTTAAACCATAGTTCCGTCTGCGTATCCGCGTACAGTCGGATCAGAGTCTTTGCTCTCCACTTAAGGACTCATTGGATACTGTAGAATATAAAGAAGTACAACGCTGACCAGGACCAGACTGTGCAGCTTCGCGGACTGATCAGGATCTTTGCTGTTCACATATTCATCAAAGACTGTTTGTCGCTTAACTCGGTGGAAATGTTGAGTTTTGGTATTTTTAAAGGGATTTGAAGAGACTTGATACATTTGGTTAAATTTCCACCATTTTTTACGAGGGAGATAACTTTTGTGACTTCCTGTCAGCGTTCCTTTGCACCAATCCCCTTCTGAAAAGGGGTCTAAAAGAAAAAGAATTTGCTCCCAAGAGGAAGCAAATTCTCTCTTTTTGAGTAGACCTCTTTTGAGGAGGGAAGCAAAACAATTTTGACGGCGTTTTAAAATCCCTGAAAGCATTCCCATTCCTCTTAAGGACTTAAAAGAAGTCGGTTATTTTCAAAGACGATAATTAGCTTGATTACGTTTGATAGATACGAAAACTGTGTTATTATCTTTCATAATCATGAAAAATTGTGTGATTACATATTCATAAGTATGTACAACTGTCCACGAAAATCTATGTGATTATCCTCCTTAACTATCCTTCATACCGTCTGATTATCTTTCAAAATTATGAAAAACTGTGCGATTATCTTTCATAAATTTTATAACATTCATAACTATGAAAAATTGAAAAACAAAACTACGCTTAACAACCTTGTGTGATTATCTTTCATAACTAAGCACAGGAGTATTTGCTATACTTAGTAGATTTCCGCCATTTTTACAAATGACACAACTTTCATGACTTCCTGTTTACGTTTCTACACATCAATCCTCAATAAAGGGGCCCACTTTAAAAGGAAGTAATTTGCTGCCAGGAAGAGCAAATTCTTTCCTTTAAGAGTTGACTCCACCCCCGCCCCCCCCCCCCCCCTTTCAGAAGGGAGGCAAAACAATTTTGACTGAGTTATCTCACCTGAAAATGCACCCATTCACCCTTGACTGAAATTCAAATTCTTCATACAAACACCAAAGTTATAATCTGGCAGCACTTTTGGCATGGCATTATTTATTTGTAAGAATCATTGATAATTAAGAGATTATTATGATAACAGCAAGTACCCCATTAGACAAAAGCTATTCCCCTTAGAGAAGTGATGTTCTACTGAACTGAGATGGTCAGGTTAAAGGTATTCAGAGCTTTTAACTTTTTGTACGCTAAATTTACAACGAGATGTTAAACGCGTTGGGCATGGACTGAATATTATATTATTCTGTCCATCTTGTAGTCGCTTGCTATGAATTAAAGGTCAAATTGCCAGTTGTACAAAAAGTACTTCAAAATCGGTTGTTAAGCAACTATGTATACTAAAAACATACAGCATTTTAGTCTTTACGTTTTGTCTGTTGGCATTTATAAAAAGATATATGGTTACCATGGCCCGCTTGGTTGCACCAATATTAGCAGGACATAAGCGCAGTTTATTGTTACATGAGTCCCTTGAGCCATTATCGCTCAACAAAAGACAACCTTGTGCGATATATCTCAACTCGAAATGAGCTGACCCTCCAGCTCGCCAGACCTACCGGTCTCATTTGGAAATGAGCCGACTTTCCAACTGCGAGTCGCCAGACGTACTGGTTACAAACAATAGATGAACCTTGTTGAAAGTTAAGTTGACTGGCGAGCTGAGGCAGAGTGTTACACACAGAAATGGACAAATTGACAGGCTGTCTGTCAATCACACGACAGGAGGAATAGACATATGACAGTAGGAAGCAATACATGCCCCCCCTCCTCCACACCCGCCCCAACCCCCAACACTGCAAAAAGTGTTGCTTCAGCAACGATAATTTCTGGTCATGAATTATTTCTGTAAAGCCCTTTATCAACATACATGTACCAAGTTCCATAAAATTACTAGCGCGGATATTGTTTAGACTGGCCCTAGTCTCAAATGACTAAATATTTATTCTAATAATCCTAAAATAAAACCAAAATAATATTATGACTATAAAGGCTGGTCACTAGTGACCAGCCTTTATAGTCATGATTTTACTTTTATTAAGGCACTGGAGACTGCAGCCAGTCTAGGATATTAATTTGCGCTATTTGAATAACCCAATTCCAGTTTTGTTGCCATAGCAGACTATCTGTCTGGTAGAGAAAATAAAATCCTGTGGATTATTTCCTTTTGGCCCTCTATTCATACATCAAGTTTCATAAACCTGGTTTGGATGCTTTTCAAATGATCGAAGGCTCCAAATTTTTCGGATGGTGGGACAGACAAACGGATGAATGGAGGCTAAAACTGTTGTCGCCTCCAGTTTCAACCGGTAGGGTACTAAATGTTTTTGCACCTTTTTTCGTAGGGACGTATTTTTCTTCGAATGATGAAATGTACGGTGTTACATAGCACTGTATGTTATCATGATGTCAATATTTAGAGTAAATAATAGTAAAGGTGACCCATAGTCTTGCGACCGTAGGGACAGTGGGAATCGGAACCCATCGTGTCTTGGGCTACAGCATATGAATAGCGGCGCCCAATCCCCTCTATTCACTACCTTTAACCCATTAATGCCTAGTGGTCTCTTCTGCCTCTTTATTTGGACAGGTCCATGTCGAATTAAAGGTATGTCTCATTATGATTTGTTGTAGAAACTCCTATTCTGAATGCAAACAGTGTAGACCCTGATCAGACATCGTGTTTTGTGACGTCTGATCTAGGTCTACTCTGTTTGCCAGTGTTCCTTTTATGAGACGCTAAGCATAAATGGGTTAACCTTCCACCAAAGTGTACGCATTTACTACTGGGTGAAGAGAGCTTTTTTGGTTTTACGAGAGTTGATGGGCTAGGCTCGAAACCGACTTCACCACCGCAATCAAACACTCTGAGCAGTCAACTACGGCACCTCTCCGCATTTAGACGATTTACGGTAAATAACTCATGTAGGAGGATAATAATCAGTTAATATGTTCTTTAAATTGAGGTAAGCAATCAGCAATATAGATAGATAAAGATAGAGTAATTTATTTTTTCGAAATGATTTCAGCACCTCACACTAAAAGGGCATTACCGCATTCGCGAAAATCAAATTCAGCTCAGAATGCCTGCATGCAGTTCCTTTGTCGACCGTAAATACTAACTGCAATATCCAGGTTTAGTATAAGCAGACAGTGAAGGCCATGATCAGAATACAGAGGTGCTCAGCCTGTTGTTTGTTTGTAGAGGTTTAACGACCCTGTCAACAATATTCAGTCATGTTGCGAACATTTCTCAGAAAACGAGAAGAGAAAAATAAAGAACTGGAGAGATGAGAAAAATCAAATCCCGATCTTGTTTCAAGTGAGGCAAGACCAGTCCTACCAAAAGCTAATGGTGGCAGGGGCAACCCTCCGAAAGTTTCATGGGGAGGGCGCATCACCCTGCCATCTAAGGATATTTGGTACAGTATTTTGTGCTGATGTGCAGACCATCTGATTAACTTTTTCAATCGCAGTCAGAAAACGCTCATTAGAACATGCGCACCCAGCGAAGACTCAGATCAGACTGCGCGAAATCGCACAGTTTGACCTGAATCCTCACTGAGTGCATTTTGGACAGCCAAAGATGCATAGTTTCTCTATGCGGACAACGAAGATTCTGGTCTGACTGCGCGAATGTGCAAGCTGATTTGAGTCTTCGTTGAGCGCACGTCAGAAGGACGTTTCGCTCACGTTGCAACTCATTCGGTAAAGAGCCATCGCATGACAAAACCAACAAAATGACATGTGCGCCCAGCGAAGACTCAGATCAGCCTGGGCGTCCGCCCAGTCTGATCAGAGTCTTTGCTGTGCGCTCAATGGGTAGCTAAGGACCCAAGCTTTCTTAATGCGGACAGCGAAGACTCTGATCAGACTAGGCGAAAGCCAAGGCTGATCTGAGTCTTCACTGGGCGCACATGCCATTTTGTTGGATTTGTCATGCGCTGGTTCTAAAGTCTGTCAACTTTTGACTGAGTTATGCTGCTCCTTGACTCTAGAATTGTTTCAACTTCAGTTTGATGTGTCAGTCTTTCTAGTAATAGTTATGTTATACTGCTTCTTTGAGTGACACGCATACAGTTGGGCTGCGTTCAGAAGTGCAAAGAGATCACGAATGTTTAGCCCTGGATCTCTGTATCTATCAACGAACGCCAACAGGAGCAGGGATCCAGGGCAAAACGCTTGCGAGTAATTTGCACATTTGAACGCAGCCCTGGAAGCATAGTGTTTTACAAACACAGATCTAGTTTCATGTTCTAAAACTATTTTGTATGATATGCTCCATGACATTAGAATTCAATCAATTTTATGTTAAAAAAAAAAAAAAAAAACTTATAGGCAAGTTACAATCCTTGTTCATCAATGCTGGATCCTGGTAGATTCAGGACCAACAGACCGACAATAAAAATGCAAAAGGAAGAGTTGAGTTTCAACAACGCTTGGAGACTGTTGAGAACCAGTGCCAGAAGATAGTTGTTTTCCAGATACATTTTGGGAACAATGTTAAAGTATTAAAGTATTATGTACTGTATTTTGCTAGAAATGCATATCTTAGAAAATGAGCCATGCGCTGCTGCAAAAGCTGGTTGCAATGTACACGTATAATTTACCTTTCCAATTATTCACATTTTAACAGTTCTGAATACGTGTCTACTACCGATAGAATGTGAAAGATATCGCTTACACAGAAAAACGATCTAAATGTAGTCGTACAATCATCGGTAATTTCCACAGTGCGTTTACGACTCTATGGAAACATCAAAAGGCCAAATGTTTTAACATACAGATATGTGTCACATATTTCAAAACACCTTTCCATTTAATCTGCACCGATTATGTTTAAAAAGATATACCTTGTTAAAGATACTAACATATTTCCCTCTTCTCCAGAAAATAACACATTGTGGTACTTATTAGAATCGCTTTGCTATTTTTGCAGAGAAATGAGACAATATGTATTCTTGAGCAGCTGAGATGATAGGGACCTTACCTCGCATATTTCTAATGCCTGTCCTAGCCGTCCAAGCTTCCAGTAAACGACCGCCATCTCAACTGCCACACGTCTCTGATACTTCGCGCATGGATGATTTGCATCGTATTGCCGTGCAATCTCGGATGCGCGGACGTGATACTGCAGTCCCGAGTCATTGTCCCTTAGAGAGGCATACAACTGTCCTAGACCGATATATACCCGCATTTCTAGAATACTGTCACAGAGGATCCGGGCGACGTGTGCGGCTTTGTCGTAATGTTGAAGGCAGCTAGACAGCTCACCCAGCGCAAAATAGTTGTTCCCAAGGCACAGATGCACGTATCCCGAGAGGGAGGATATGTCCTTCTCGTTCAGAATACTTTTTTCACATAAGTCGATCGAGGTTCGAAACTCCCCCAGGCGTTCGTGAGCTCGTGCCAAGTTAAACATAGCCTCCGAATGGTACCTCTCATCCTGCAAGTCTCCGCTAAGCACAATCTGCCTCTTGGCGCACTGTAACACATCCCTGTATCTTCCCAACTCAAGATTAGACAGACACAAATATCCTAAAACAGCGAATTTATCTGACTTTTTCTGTAACTTTTCGTAAGCATTTTCCAGTTCCACTATTGAGTCAGAAAATTGTTGGGTGTTGTACAAGATTACGCCGTGACTGGCGTGTCTCTTTGCAATCCTCTGACCCATAAATGCATCTATATCGCCCAAATTTAAATATCCTATATCAGCATCTTGAAGTAATTTTAATCTTTTGTTTTACTCGCGGTTCGAAATTCCATAGTAATTCTGCAAAGAGAAAGATTTGTTTACTTTCACAGCAAAACGTACGTGTTCTTTGGGTCGATTGCCAACGTTTTATCCAGAACTTGTACAGACACCCTTTGGGCCAGATGCTATCTCTTAAACATAATTCTTTCTAAATTGAAACATTCCTCGTCGAAATTCCTCTTTTCTTTAGCCAGTGTAATTAAATTACATTGAACGTTTGCGTTTTTATGTACCTGGATTTTTTACCTGTATACACCAAACGAACACGCTTAAGTAGATTGGCCAAGTCTGTAGCCAGGTGATGAATCAAAGATTTCCTATCCTGCTGCTCATCTTGGTGTGTTGAGAGAAAACGAATACTTGCACATGAAAACCTACTTAACGCATAGCACTCTGGAAAAAAATTCAGCAGACGTTACTTTGAAATATGTTTTTGTTATTTTTTCCAGAAAACAGGATTTGACATTTCATGCAAATTGTCTCCAATGGAGACAATTTGCGTAACATGTCAAATCCTGTTGTCTGGGAAAATTAAGAAAAATACCACCAATTTGTCGTCTGCTTAATTAGCCCAGAGAGTGGTAAATGTTAAACTATTTTTAAGTTACCGCGTTTATTCTAAGAATTTGGGCACCTTACCTCCTTACCATGAGCAAATCTATTTTGCTGTGTCTGTTGATGTGTCAAACACTGCTTGACTGGTGGCAAACAGTGTAGATCCTGATCAGACGCCGCGTTCTGCGGCGTCTGATCTGGGTCTTCACTGTTTGCTTAGGGATGTCTGTCCAAATACTTAAGGCAAATACAGCACTTTTTTCTACCAAAGCATGTCTTATAGGTATCAATTAGAATGCCGTCGCCATTCTTATGAATGTCCCAAGCATATATTTTGGTGAAGAAATAAATGCCAGAACATTATCTCCACAATATATGTCTATGCATTACAACCCTTTATGCGAAAGTCGGCTTGGTCGGAAGCTTTTAACAGAAGTTGGTTTTATTAATCAATTAAGTAATTATTCTTCTAATATGTGCCAACAGCCTGCATCATACCAATGCAATGTTTGGCATGATTTCTATACGGTTTTGACCGGGGTTTATTCGTGGGCTTATACTGAAAGTTACAAGGATTTAGGTGATAAAAACCGAGGGGTTCAGGAGGGCAAATATTTTTTACGGTATTAACCGGACCAATATTGTACAGTATTACATGTAACCAGTCGATGAGACTTTAAACACAGTGATACTTCTTCAGTTTGGTGCTTAGAGTACATCAAGATACCAGCAGATGGCGCTACATTTGCAGACAGCAGTTCTGATCATCTATTCAGACAAAGCAATATTTTGAAAAAGTCAGTCTTTAACTGCCTGATGAAGCAAGCAACAAAAACAAAACTACTCAAAAAGAACTTTTATTGACTTTCAACACTTTAAAAGTTGAAAACAAAAAATTGATTTGTAAAAATGTCATGAAATGGATGTTTTCACACTGGTCCTGTTATAGATCCTCGGCTAGTTGTAACGGCCAGTCGTATATTGGCCGAGGCCAGTCGTATATTGGCCGAGGCCAGTCGTATTGGCCTTCGAATTGTTGTATCAGCCCTCGGCGTCGCCTCGGGCCAATACAGCAATCCTCAGGCCAATACGTCTGCCCTTGGACAAGATGAAAACATCCATTTAATAACATATTATTTTTTTCGTCACCACCGCTTGGTACGTAGCCGTGGGCGGTTTTGGTGGTGGTTTGGGTGCGTTTTAGATTTTTTTCGAAAAGGTTTTTATTTAACCTTACAGCATATGCTGACAGCGAAGATCCAGATAATCCTGCGCATCCTCGAAGAGTGATCAGTGCTATCACTGTCCGCTGAACAGAATGGTTGGGCAATGGTGATATCGAAGGACTGCGAAGTACTGTCTGCACAATCTTATCCGGGCCACGTAGTCTAATTCTGCATATGCCGTATGGATCCTTTTTTCATGTCGCAACTCACCTTTTTATATGCAGATAGAAAGGTATGGACTCTGACTGCGGGTATGCACAGACTGGTATGATCATTTTGCGTTCCGACCTTTCCACCGCTTATATCAGTAGACAACCAGTTTTTACTGACGGACAATCCGATACTAGGTCCAGTAAGCTTTACGTTGGAGTCGCGGTACAGCATTTGTTCACGGGTTAAAAAAAGTGAATGAAAACATTTTTATCGACATTATATCTACTTTTGCATTTAATTATACATATCAATACATCATACACTATTCTGATGGATTAAAGTATATTTTATTTTGATAAACTTATTAACAACGATTTTTTTCTTTTAATTTTTTTTTTTTTTTTTTTTTTTACAGAACCCGCGTTTTACGTTGCGTTGGTATATACACATTGACCAATAAATGCTTAGGCATGTTGTATTTAACCCGTTTATGCCTGGCGTCCCGTAACAGGGACAATGAAAAACAGTGTAGAGCAAGATCAGACGCCGCAGAACGCGGCGTCTGATCAGGGTCTACACTGTTTGGATTGAGTTCGAAAATTTCTACAGAACATGATAGTAATAAACACTAACCAGACACCCCTCATATATGAAATGGATCTGTCCAAAGATTTATGGTAGAGGAGACCACTCGGCATAAATGGGTTAATGGTGATTCTTAACAGTCCTCAATTTTATTGACGCGGTGGGAGAGTCTGCTTTTGCAATGCACTGAAGTTGCATTGTATCGCACGAAACCTGTCATGGTTTGTTTCTTTTGAATCTCATTTAATGGGAATGAATTCACTTTCAGGGGAGATAAAGTAAATAAGAGAACTCAAGAACTGATACAAACAGATCCCTATCAAGCCCCCAACACCAAAGGGAAAGACAGACAAATACAATGAAGCAGTCGCAAAATGATCAGATTGCTAGCAGAGTTGGCAACTCTTTTCCAAAAATGTGATAACTCTGTTACCCAAACGTAACTGAATATATCTTAAACTTACATAATTGTTAAAAGAAAAACATTAGAAAGTGAAACACTACATAACAATTAACAAAAAGTACCACAATGGAAATACCGCCATGGAACGGTCAGTAATGAATTACTGCCATGGGACATTGACCAAATTGTTTTTCTTTCTTCTTTTGTTCTTTTCTTCTCCTCCTTCTGATGATAATAATTAAAATAATAGTAATAATAATAATAATAATAAT
Source organism: Anodontia alba (assembly GCA_964016985.1). Taxonomy (NCBI): domain Eukaryota; kingdom Metazoa; phylum Mollusca; class Bivalvia; order Lucinida; family Lucinidae; genus Anodontia; species Anodontia alba. The sequence goes on from OZ024824.1 coordinate 59,105,832, forward strand.
AATAGTCGACTCTCGTTATCTCGAATTCCAAGGGACCAACTGAAACACTTCGAGATATCCGTACCTCGACATATCAGATTTTCAGAACTGAGGAAAAAATAATTCAGACAACCACATTTAACAAATATATAATTATGCTATTGGACTCTTGAAGTTAGAGAGATATCGAAAATATTGTGGAAAAGAGGAGAAATTGCTCCTTAGGAGCAATTTCTCCTCTTCTCCACAATATTTTTTACTTGTTGTTAGATTTTAATGTTTAGGCAGGGACCAGATTTTCACTTCGAGATAAGCGGTTATTCGAGATAAGCGAGTTCGAGATAACGAGAGTCAAGTGTATTATTATAATGTTTCTAAGCGAGTCTGAGGTCTACAAACCAAGATCGTCGATATCTACCAAGGCAAAATTAGGAATGTTCAGACAGACAGACAGACAGACAGACAAGGATCCAAAATAAATGGGGTAACCAAGCTTCCATGGAATGTAAGCATTACTTTATAAGCACGCTTCGTGCACCATGCCTATCAATCTGAACAGAGATTTAGGAAAATAGGGAATTAACGTCCGGGGTTTAGAAAGTTAGTTTACGGCCTTGCAGTGGCTAAAACATCAGATATAAGTCTGGGTACAGCCACATTGTAGGGATTTACAAGGTCATGATACAAGAGAACTTCTTACGTGCTGAACCAGTTCGCCAGCTGTCTCGTGGTGAGCACTCTTCCTCGTTCAGTATACTCAGAGCGGGTTCTAGCATAACGGATTTACTGTGAAAACGTTAACACCGTATGCTGGTGCAGAAGGAAAATTGCTGCTCAGAAACGGAAAATTAACTGTCTGAAAGTTGAAGTCGTTCCGTAATGCCTAGTAGAGAGTTTTCCATTCTCGATATACAGAGATATAAATCCATGTATGAGGAAGAGTTAACATCACAGATGTTTCTTTAATTTCTAGTCCACGTGGGTAGATGAATTCAAGGTACTTGGAAAAATTAATTATTCAAAGATAATAATATATATCTTCTATGTACCTGCAGGTGAAATTGAAGTCAAAGCGTATTGGTCAAGGAGTGTTGTACCTGCTTTCATGAGACCATGTATAAACTCTGCCTTATAATACAAGTATAAAAACAAGTCGGCAAGTATAGAGCACATTTAGTTTCCATAGAAATGCCGATTGTTTGTTGAAATATCCGTCCAACAAACTCCACAAAGACGTTGTCGATTAGATATTCCAGATTCTTTACAACATCTGAATCAGAGTATTTTTTTGTGGTGCATCAGAGCCCAGCGGGCACATGACGTTTATACAACGTCGGCTCAACGTCGATGAAACGTCATGACGTTGCATCGACGTTGAGGCGACGTTGTATTAACGTCATGTGCCCGCTGGGAGTAGCCCTGAACAAAGCATATGTCTGAATAGTCAAGGACAACAAACTGAAAGCGACGATTTCTATTCTTTTGAAAGAAACACTGGTTAATGATTTCTCGTAATTTGGATGAAGAATTGTGAAAGTAAAGAAAAGAAAAAAAAATCCAAGCTGAAATTGAAATAAGGCCAAGGTGACGAATGCTACTCGCACTGGATACTTATGCCTGCGCCCCCTTCTTCACCTCCGATAGGCGGGATCGGAATAATAATAATAATAATAATAATAATAATAATAATAATAATAATGTGAATATGACTTTACATTATTTCATGTAATATTCCTTTTTTCTCACCCTGAAATGGTACTCAACTAATAGGTTTCAGTAAAATGGAGATCGTTTTCAAAGAAAGTAGTATTATTTTCTGTGTATATATGAGTTGCCAAAATATTTTGGCTTGAATCGACAATTACTCAGGTTATCAAAATATTAGTTTTATGGGCTAGTTTATCAGAAGGATGTCTTATCTCCCTCGCAGCATGATAGCCATCAAAATATCAAAACACAACAAGAATGTAATTTCTTCGATGTTATTACATCGAGTTATGTCCAAAAACTAATGTGTTTTGTATTCAGACTATCATATAGACTGGCTCCAGTCCCTAGTGACTAAATTTATTACTTTTTATAATTTTCTTTGATATAACACTGCAATAAAACCAATATAATATTTACATGCCAAGATTATGAATCACTGGTCACTAGTGACCAGTGCTCCATAATCTTAGCATGTTTATGTTGCCTGTTTTATTATAGTGTCTATATAAAAGAATTATAATCATTAATACATTTAGTCACTAAGGACCCGAGCTGACTATCTATTAGTCCGAATTGTCAATAAGGAAACTGAGGTAGTTCGAAAGTTTGCTGTTCCTCGATCCCAATCACAGTGTTTCGGACATCACAGCGGCTATGTAAGGGGGCGGGGGCACAGTTATCATGTGTTCCCAAAGTATTCAGACAGACGAGCATGAGAAAACAGGGAAGAGCCAGTTTAGACGCCGCAGGCTGATCACATATGTTATGTTGTGCAATTTGAATGGTCGAGAGCAACTTCAAAAGGGCATTTACACTTGGAAAAATAAACTGGGGGGAAATCTTGGAACTATTTACTTTGCGTAGATTTCTAAATCAAACAGTTTTACTCATGTTTTCAACGTCAACATGCACAAATTGAAATTATCAGAAGTAAAGTTCGTCGGAGAATCACTCACAAACAAAAAGCCAGGGTTTTATTCACTTTGTGAGTGGTTCGCCGATGTTTACACATCGATAAAATCCATGGTGAAAAATGAAATTCTTCCTCTAATAGACCTAAACGAATAAAAAATATCCTTTTAAAAAAGTTCACTCTTTAATATTTAAGAGTTTATTATTAAAGAGTGAACTTTTTTAAAAGTATGTTATTCCCTTTTCCCTTCGGAAGAAATGGAATACAGAGAAATAAAAAAAAAATGCAATTACCTATTTACCCTAAAAATGGGGTCCGATATATTGAGAAAACAATAGAGGTTTACAGAAAACTGTTCCTAGTTTGATTCGGGCCGGTACTATTTAAGTACCCTGTCAGCAACTTTTAGGCACATAAAAAGGCAGTCAACTGGACTTGTTCAAAGCTTAAGATAAGTACGATAATGGTAATTACCTAAGGGGAATAAATACACTTTCAGGGGAGATAACTTTCAATCATCTGTGAAGGGGAGCAAATTATTTCCTTTTAGGGTAGACGCCTCTTCAGAAGAGACCTGGCCCCAAGGTTATAAATAAAACTTTTTTCATGCTCAACTCAGCTGAGCATGAAATTTGTCCTGTTAATAAATCTCAAATTACTAAAAGTTGCAAATTCTTTCATGCTAAGCTTAGCTGAATTTGAAATTTTCTCTGCTAATAAATATGAAAATGCCAACAATAGTTGGCATTTTCATATTTATTAGCAGAGAATATTACATACTCAGCTGAGTTGAGTACGAAAAAAGTTTTATAACCTCGCGGAATGTAAAAAGGAACTCACTAAAGTAGGCTCCCTTGTAAAATCGGCGGAATTCTAACAAATGTATCAAAGCGCGTTAATATCACATACAGTAAAACCTCAATAACTCGAACATCTTTGGGACCATTGATTTGTTCAAGACATGGGTAGTTCGAGCCACTGACGGTTAATCATGGCGCCAGGTCAAGGAGCAAATGATGATTATTTAGGGAAGTCTTTTTGATATTCTATACATTAATGGTATGTTGAGTGTACTCATTAGAATCGCCTCTTTGAGGTGATTCTAATGACTACACACAACATATAATTTAATGAAAATAAGAACATTTCCCTAAATATTGGTCTTTCTTGAGCTTCGAAAGAATTCCGTGGGGACTCAAATACGATTTCGAATCATCCAAGATAAACGGTGTTCGAGTCATAGAGGTTTTACTGTACACACAGTAAGATTCCTCAATTAAGACCACTCAAAATTAAGACCACGCCAGCTTTTGTCAGTCCCAAATGCATTCTTTCTTGTTACGGTAAATGCCCTAAAAGAGTACACCAAAGTTTCTGACAAAATGGCATATACAAACAGTGCAGACCCAGACTGCTCCTGAAGGATCAGTCTGATCAGGGTCTACACTGTTTGCCATTCCACTAAGTATTTTACGAAACAATTGTATAAAAAGCAAAATTTTGGCCGAAAAAGTATGGAATAAAATCTTCGAAATTTTAGGTCATTTTTAACTGTTCAAGTATTTATAGTGTTTGTCCTAATCTGGCCCCAGACCCTTTCTGTATTTTTCATTTCTTTCTTTTTCTTCTTTTTTTTTTTTTTTTTTTTTTTTGAGGGGACACAACACTTGTATAGCTTGTAGAATTTTTGTTTACTTCAGTCCCTTGGCTAGAAAGTTTTTGTTCAGCCATAGGTAACTTGAAGTTGGATTAAAGAGGATCATGATAAAAAAATAATGTAGAGAAAGAGAGAAATAGATAAAAAACAAAAACGACTGGAGCCAGTCTATGTTTGTCCCTGTATAGCCTAGTACCATTGTGCAGCTTGGCGACAGATGGCAGCAGGGATAATTTATGTCGCCACCTTTCGGTGTGTTAAATCGAGATACTTAACATATATTAGTGTGACACCGAATGGGTAGTTTGCTATCTAGGCTACGTAGCCTAATTAGATCAAGGCAGCTGTTTATTGATTGTAATATAAAAATCTTTATTAATTCCGTAGTACATTCATATTTTATGTATTATCGTGATAAACAAGTGTATTTATTTACAATGAGTTTCCATTAAACATTAATTGTATTTTCGAAACTTTGAGTATCAAGCACGTCTTCTAATTACAATGTAATTCTGTTAATAATACATTTTCAAAACAACAGTGTATGGAAAATCAATTTGCAACAAAACTGAGATTTCTGTGAATTTTATTACATAGAACCTAGCTCAAATATCATTTTTTAAATTAAATTTCCAACTTCTATGTTCTTTGGATTGCCTTCTATGGAGCGCGAGAAGCCAAACTGTGTCTCAGAGCATATTGGAATCAGAATACATTGTACTTCCAAGGAGCATATGAAAATATTCAAATCACCTTGCTCATCGACACTGTCTCGTCAGATTCTACACTTCCGTTACATTGTAATTCATTCTATGGTATCCAATGGTTCAGAAAACGGACAGCGAAAGCCTAGATCAGACTGCGCGTATGCGCAGTCTGATCTGGGCCTTCGCTGTCCGCATATGGCAAAGGCAGGGTTTCCCGTGTCGCGACCCAATATTACGTTACAGGTAAGCAGTGGGTTGAAATATGCTAAAGTATTTTTCTTTTAACGTACATGCTCGGCAAAGAGGTAAATAATTGAAAACAGATGCCCAGCTCTTGAAAGTAGCTCATCATTATCATAACGGACTTTTATCACTTAAACAAACTGCGTCGAGAGAAAATCTCCTTTACGCCAATTGCTAACAGCGCCAGCCAATCTAACCAACGCGTGCAGAGCTACTGCCAGATATTCCAAATTGGAGAATATGAAATATTATATAGCGAAAATTGGAGGCCCGTATCAGATTGCGCGGATGTAGATGGTTCAGATCTGTGGAGCCAACATCAAGCATACGGCACCGTTTCCCATGCATCCATCACTCGAATAAAGAAGCTTCGTTGTTCTCTTTTGTGTTTAAAACAGAAGCCAGCCGTTCCTTGGATCCACTAAACGATTGTTATGGGCTACGCCACGCAAAAAGAGACCTTACTTAACCAATCATGAAACAGAGTATACTGGAACAGTGAAAGAAACGGATCAACCTGTGAATCCATAGTCTGATCAGAGCCTTGACTGTTCGCCGATACCTTCTATTATATCTGATATGTCTGCAGTCGGACAGCGTAGGTCTTGATCGGACTGCACAGATGCATAGGTTAAGCTGCACCGACGCTGGCTGTACATGTCTCGGAGATCCATTTATTCATGGCGCGGCTGTGGCCCCACAGACAGACAAAAACTACCTTATCACACAGTTTTATCTGAACAGAGTTGACCCAGATCTACGCAGACCCAGATCAACGCATCTGCACAGTCTGATCAGAGATAGTGCCCTTTACTCATACATGTAGTCAACTTGCAGTAGGCTATAGAAAAGCAATTGACTCAGATGGAGTCTACTTGCTCACATAGGAAACTCCCCATGAGAATGATCGTTTAATGCCCTACGTCCATTTCAACATTATTTAGGTCATATCGAGACCATCAAAGGCTCTGTGCAATGAAGCACCGTACAGCCATGAGCGAAATTGCGCATCCAGTAGGATTCGAACCAGGGACCTCGTAATCCGAAGTCAGAACATCGGACGCTTCTCCCTGTGAAAAACATGTCCTAAATGCGGACAGCAAAGGCCTAGATCAGAGTGCGCATGCGCACTCTGATCTAGTCCTTCGCTGTCATCAGACACTGTAGTACATGTGTACACTGTCGTGCATGTATATACGAGTATATACGAGTATATCGCTATATAGAAAAAATCCTGTCCAGATTTTATAGCTCCACTAGCTGATCTGGGTCTTAACTGTTCGCATATGTCCAGGAAAAGAGGTTTTGACCTTAAGCGAAAGATTCAGATATGGGCCTTCGACGTTCGCATGAAGAGGAAATGCTATAACCAGGTATAGTCCTTCGCTATATGCATGTAGCATGCGGTGTAGAGCCACATCGTGCTCCAAATACAAAATGCTATCAGGGGAGCATTTTTGTGTACCCTACCTTCTCAAAATGCATTCTGTGTGGGGAACACGATATAGCTGTTCAATGCGGTCTTCTCTAGATGCAACATTTTGTGTACCCTACCTTCTCAAAATGCATTCTTTGTAGGGAGGACGATATGGTTGTATAAGGCCGTCTTCTCAAGATGCGGCTAATACTATCACAAATAGGCTAAAAAGGACCATTTTACCTCGGTGGGTCCATAGACTGGATGCCCCAGGATATAATAGCTGTTTCAGTGTTTGATTGTTCTAAGGTAATGAACTTCAATTATTATATATCACGTCTCGTTGATAAGCTCAAAATGCTTCGAAAGTGCTGAAAAGAAAAGAGTGTTTGTGCGTTTTTTTTTTCTGGTATATAAGTGCCATGAAAAAGCGGTGAGAGAATACTTTCCGAGAGTCGATGGTAATTGTCTGTACCACCTGTAAATCAAATTTTCTGTCAAAAGTTTCACTGTCACAATCCAACTGGACTGGTTCCAGTCCCGAGTGACCAAATTTATTATTTTTTGAGGTTGAGCATGCTGGGTAAAAATTCAGCTGACACATTTCGAAATATTTTTTTCCCTGAAAATTGGTTTTAACATTGCATACGAGTTCTATGGAGAGAACTTGCAAGAAATATTAAAGCCTATTTTCTGCTAAAAATAAACAAATATCATCAGTATGTGTTTTGCTGATGTGTTAAATGTTTAGTCTTTTTGGTATAAACACGAAAATAAAACAAAGGCAATATTAACATGCTAAAATTTATAGTATTTAATTATCAGAAATAATAAATTTAGTCACTATTTAGGGAATGGGACTAGACTGGCTCCAGTCTCCAGTGACTAAATATTTATTCTTATAATCCAGTTTGATAATCCACTAAAACAAAAACAAAATAAAATCATGACTAATATAATTTAATAGGAGCTACCTATATCCGTGCGACCAAATTATCATCACATACTTCATAGGTGTGTGGGCCAGATCTAACTGAATTGATTTCAGACCACGCTTGACTTCTGAATCCACTGCATGTATTGCTATATAACGTCCAAGTCAACAATATTTCAATAGTTTAGAGATATTGCCTCCAAATTTGTGGGACTTTTACCCGACCCGATCACATGAATTCGGGTCCTGCTTAGTTACACGCAGCTCTGCCATGGAGGCTTTAGACAACCCATCTATTTCGCGGGCCCCGATGGGCGGGGGCCATGCTTTCCGAAAACTAGTGTATGCCGGTAACAGGCACAACGACATACACTATCGTTCGCTACCTGAAATCCATTTTACTGCTTCAAGATTTTTCCTAAAGACTTTTGACCGTTTGTGCATTTTTGTCTTTGTTACTTTTTGGTCTTTTTTTTTTTTTTTTTTTTTTTTGCGGGTTTAAACATTATGAGAAGCAGAAAAAAAAATCACGCTTAGCTCATAAAGAGACTGAGAAGGATAGAAATAAAATTCGAAGTGGAGACAAAATTCAAAATGGCGGCGATTACAAATTTTGTAGGCTGACGTCACGAGTCGCGTGATTCACCCCCTGCAATTGGAATACTTGGCGTTATTGGCTGTTTTGTTGTTATTGTCGGCACGGCCGCCGTGTCAATAGTCTCTGCCAAATGACGGAACGCTTATTGTTTTTCAGGACAAGCACCGAACCACCCAAGCGTTTGTTGGACCAGTACATTTGTGGTCACATACATCACTGGTCACATAGTTAGTCTATAGAAATGCATCTGCACGCCGAACCGCTTCGCGGTTCGTGTTTGACGAACTTATAAAGGCTGGTCACTAGATGATCTCACTAGATGACCAGCCTTTATAGTCATGGCATTATTTTGGTTTCATTTTAGTGGATTATAAAGAATAGATAGAGGATATTTACACTATTGAAGTGAATACCAGAAATATTTTCATCGAACGTCAGTACTTTCACGAGTGAAAATTTGAATGTTTTTATTATACGTGATGAAAATATTTATGGTATTTACTTCAAAAGAGTAAATTTTCATTTTATTTTATTGTTTCCATGCTATATTGCTTCTAATGTTACAATTGATTACTCCAAACAAAACGTAAAAGTTATGACGTCAACGTTCAGTACCAACCACATGAAGCGCTAGACAAGTAAAACCAAATTTTCGTCAAATGAAAATAATTTTGACACTTAACTATTCCTCATTGTCTAATTAAGAAAATGAAAACCCATACTTGATAGTTTTATTCAGAAACAGGGGATTTACAGGCGTTCAAACAAACGAAGTAGATATTTCCATCTATTCGGGTAACCGTGTGTGAAGACTACGGTCGTATTCAGAAACAAGTAATGAAAATAACATAGTCGTGATATTTTTCACATTTGAAGAAATATCGATATTTTTTCACTTGTGCAAATATCATTTTTATTCATTTCAGATATACATTGATTTCCCCGCTTGAAATAAAATATTTAGTCACTGGAGACTGGGGCCATGCTAGGAATGGGACCAGTCTACTATCCAAAGTACGTGGTTAAATTAATAGAAACTGATACACTTTAAAAGGTGACAACTCTGTCAAAATTGTTTTTGCCCCCTTCTGAAAAGGGCCTACTCTAAAAGGACAGAATCTGCCCCTTTGGGGACCCATTTCCAGAGAGGGGTGGCGTGTAGGGAGTGACAAAAGTTGTTTCCCTTGCGGAAATGACGAAAAATCTACCAAGTATAACTAAAGTATAACTATCACCCTTCAAAATTCGTATGAGTTGTGGGCTGGGTGGCCTAGTGGTTAGCGCACTCGACTTTCAAGCGGGATATCGTGGGTTCGAATCTCGCTCGGGTCGAGACAATTTTCAGACCATTAGTACGCCTAGCTCATACTCGATGTGCCCTGGGTTGAGTATAAAGTGGACAGGGCGGCGCCTGGTGACAGACAGCGGCACCAAGTGTGCATGGGTGATCCATGAAAGCAAGGCTGTACAAATACATGTACATCATAGCAATCGCCGCTGCCTCTATGTGCCTCGGGTGCCTGGTAGCGTTAAAAATCCGCACAACAACAATCGTATGAGTTATCAGCCAGGATTTACAAGTTCGCAATAGGTAACGCTATGTACAATGTGCATCCGAAAGTTACATGTTCGCAGCTGAGGTTCACAAATAGAAACGCTACGTACAGGTGTCCTATTTTAGTCATAATAATCTATTATATGTCATCACACGCTGTGCTTGTCTCTTGAGTTTTGACATGATGTGTCGTGCGATAGTATATGACATTCTCGACCTAATTCCGACTTTTGCGTTTTCCTTTTTCTGCAGGCTATAATATAATTCCATAGGCATCCAAACTCAGGCAACATTACGAAAACACGCCTATTCAAATATATAGAAAATTTCACCTCCAAAAACTGAAAATTTTCAGATAAAAAAAATTGATATTTTTTTCATATTTCCGCTCAAAACATTGATTGTGGGTACTCGTTAGAACCGCCTCGGCGAGGCGGTTCTAACGGGTACCCAAAGTCTATGTTTTTAGCAGAAATAAGAAAAATAATGTATACCCCTGTAAACCCCAGTTTTACTATATAAGGGGGTCAAAATTATATAGGCATGTTTTCGTGATGAATTTTCCACTCTAAATCAAGTTTTCTCAGTACATGTACCTATGTGCCGCGGAATCGCAGAAACTTCAAACCTATGAGAGCATAGGTTTATCAGCAGCAACGTCAGAAAACGTACATTCGGACATGTATGCTCAGCCTGCACATCCGCATAGTCTGATCAGAGTCTTTGCAAGGCACCCTGTGGGTAAGGCTCCTAAGCGTCTTCAGGCGGACAGCGAGGACTGATCAGACTGTGCAGATGCGAAGGCTGATCTGAGTCCTCGCTGGGTGCACATATAATTTTGTAGAAAATATTGTGCCAGGGTTCAGTTGTAAGCCTTTCATGAATTATTTGTGATCTGATGCCCCGTGCAACTAATAGACTGGCTCCAGTCTCCAGTGACTTTTTTTCTTATAATCCTTATTGATAATCCACACATATAAAACCTAAATAATATCATGGCTATAAAGGCTGGTCACTAGTGACCAGCCTTATAGTCATGATATTATTTTGGTTGTATTTTAGTGTATTATCAAACAGGATTATAAGAAAAAATATTTAGTCACTGGAGACTGGAGCCAGTCAATGCAACTGGATTCGTTCGACCACGTTTCTTCTTTGTTTCGTCTTCTCTCCTTCTCTGCGCAATTGTTTAAGCTGACTATTTCGTCTAAATTTTGTCATTACCTGTTGAAATCCAGTTTAAGGGGAATAAATGCAACTCCAAGGGAAATAACTATGGCTTGGAATTATGTGACCCTCTCATCATTGTATCAACCTTCCAGTGTCTCGATATGACTTAAATAATGTTGAATGGGACGATAAACACCAAACCACTATCACCTCTCATCAGTGTGGATTATACTTAAAGGGGAATGCAACCCTAAAAGGTTTTGTGCTTTAAAGTAAAGAACTTTACAAACAATGAATTCTGACACAAATTTGATCAAAATCGGTGGAAAATTAAGTAAGTTATAGACAGTTGAATATTTCAACATTGGTGAAATGAGCGCCGCAATTTTGAATATTTAATGAGGTTCATAAAAATTAAAATTCATTTGATAAAGGTAGTTATTCTCATAAAGTTGGTTTATTTTTTGGGGAAATGATTGCTTGTCACTAGAAATAAAAGATAATAATAAATCAGTAGCAAAATTATTCTTAGAAACCTTTTAAAATTTGGTTTTGCATATTTAATTTGGGCTGTGTGACGTCACTAAGCCTACAATATGGCGGCATCCATGAAAGCCATTTTAACTATATTCAAACCACCATAACTTCCTTATTTCTAGGCCGATTTTGAAAATTCCTGCATCAAAACTAATGGCTTGTTAAGCAGTTTACTCCAAGATATACTCACAACTTATATTGCCTTCCCCTTTAAAGAAAAAAAGTCCTGTGGAGGTAAATTCTCTCCTTAAATAGTGTCCCCGATTTTTGAAAAAAAAAAAAAAAAAAAAAAAAAATATATATATATATATATATATATATATATATATATATATATATATATATATATATATATATATATATATATATATATATATATAATTAAAAACAGACACTAGGTAAACATCTTTCTGTCTGCAAAAGTTGGTTGACAGTCTTTCTTTTCTTATTCTTTACTGAGTCTGCTACAAATCTTCCAAGCATGAATAAAGCAGACGACCTATCAGTGACAAAGATTCGGAAAGCTATCTAATATTTTTAAAGATTAAGAAAGCTAACTTTTTTAAAAGAGTCAAAAAGCTGTCTGTTTTAAATATTCAGAAAGCTATCTACTTTAAAGATTTAGAAAGCTATCTACTTTAAAGTCAGAAAGCTATCTACTGAAAAAATTTAGAAAGTTATCTACTTAAAAAATATAGAGAGCTATCTACATAAAGGATTCACAAAGCAATCTACATTAAAGATTCAGAAAGCTGTCTACATTAAAGATTCAGAAAGCTATCTACTTTAAAGATTCCGAAAGCTATCTACTTTAAAGATTCCGAAAGCTATCGACTTTAAAGATTCAGAAAGCTATCTACTTTAAAGATTCAGAAAGCTATCTACTTTAAAGGTTTTGAAAGCTATCTACTTTAAAGATTCAGAAAGCTATCTACTTTAAAGATTCAGAAAGCTATCTACTTTAAAGATTCAGAAAGCTATCTACTTTAAAGATTTTGAAAGCTATCTACTTTAAAGATTCAGAAAGCTATTTACTTTAAAGATTCAGAAAGCTATCTACTTTAAAGATTCAGAAAGCTATCTACTTTAAAGATTTTGAAAGCTATCTACTTTAAAGATTCAGAAAGCTATCTACTTTAAAGATTCAGAAAGCTATCTACTTTAAAGATTCAGAAAGCACTTTAAAGATTCAGAAAGCTATCTACTTTAAAGATTCAGAAAGCTATCTACTTTAAAGATTCAGAAAGCTATTTACTTTAAACATTCAGAAAGCTATCTCTTTTAAAGATTTTGAAAGCTATCTACTTTCAGAAAGCTGTCTACTTTAAAGATTCAGAAAGCTATCTACTTTAAAGATTTTGAAAGCTATCTACTTTAAAGATTCAGAAAGCTATCTGCTTTAAAGATTTAGAAAGCCATGTACTTTATTTCTATATTCTGTTGTGCAAAGTTTTACTGTTGCCTATAAATGGACTAGAAACACATATTGCAGGCAACAGCATTGCTTAAAAGGAGAAATATTGGCAACAATTTAGACGTTCGCTGGTCATTGTTTACACTGAGTTTTGCCATATTGGTATTTGAGCCGGGGCACAGCATTTCCTACAAGACTGCATATGCTCCGAGCGAAGTCTCAGATCAGCCTGCTTATGAGCAGTGCAACGTCCGAAAATGTACATTCGGACGTGTGCCCAGCCTGCACATCCGCACAGTCTGATCAGAGTATTCACAGGGCACTCTGTGGGCAGCCAAGGATCCAATGCGTTTTCAGGCGGACAGCGAAGACTCAGATCAGCCTGCGCGGATGCGCAGGCTGATCTGAGTCTTCGCTGGATGCATATGCAGTCTTTTAAGAAATGCTGTACCCCGGCACATTTAAAGGCATTACTTCGTAGGACAAAAAATCAGTGCGCACATATTACGTCAAGCAAGCGTGGACATGGAAGGCCAAGTTCGCCATTTGTATTCAGAGAGTTTGTTTGGGGCCTTTGCGGTTCATGGATAAACATTGTGTTCTGCAGCAGTCACGTCATACCGACACAGGGCCGACCAGTTCTGATTCCTAGGCCAACTTTCTTACTGCTGGGTGCCAAGCGAAGTACGTGTACCATTGTTAAAGTCTTTAGTATGACTCAGTCGAGGATCGAGCCCACAACTTCCCGGTCAGAAAGCGGACGCTTTACCAATTGAGCCTCTGTGCCACTAGGTATTTACCATCTGAATTTTAAACAAAAAGCTCTGGGCTGTACGATATTTGTAATAAAAACGAGAAACGATAACACCCTGTCACTAGCATGGTCATAACCTTATCGTCCGGAAATGAAAATCCGGACTTGTCGCGGGCATATAACTGTAAAAAATTGACAACATTTTGCCCATCAACATCCCAAAGCAGATATTTACTATATCAATGCACATAGCAAGTTTGGTGAAAATCCATTAATATTTCCTGAAGTTATCGTTCGGAAAATCCGGACTTGTCATGGCCAGATAACTCTCTCAAAAAGTGAAAAAATTTACCCATTAGCATCACCAAACCAGATCTCCACAATATCAATGCACATCAAGCTTGGTGAAAAGCCATTGATTTTTACTCATTGACAAGTTATCATCCGGAAACCAAAATATGGACGTGTCGCGGGCAGATGACTGTGAAAAATTGACGAAATTTGCCCATTAGCAATCCTAAACCAGATCTCCACAATATCAATGCACAATCCAAGTTTGGTGAAAATCCGTTGATTTTTACTCAAAAAGTTTATCATCCGTCGTGGGCAGATAACTCTGTCAAAATTTAACGTTTGCCCTTACATGTAGCAATCGCAAACCAGCTCTCCACGAAATCAATGCATATACCGAGTTTGGTGAAAATCCATTGATATTTACTCAGGTTATCATCCGGAAACGAAAATACGGACGGATGGACGTACGATAGATGGACGGACGTCCGGACGTTCCTACAGATGGACACCTATTGGGTGCTCAATGTTAAATTTCCATATGCAAAAATTGTTTTTGTTTGTGTTGAGATTCTACGGCCCAGTCAATCCAATGGAGTCATGTCGAGCGCGGCCAGTTTACCTAACCACACGTTTACTGGGCAGGCTTAGTCCTCTAAACGGTTAACCAGTATTGTGCACATTCTTTCGTCATAAAGGCAAAAAATGTAAAAGTACTCAAAAGAAGTTAAAAACACCCAACAAGACCCTCTTTTTTATTTTGTATTATGGACGGACTAAAGCAAACTCTATGTAAAGTACCCACTAGATGCCTACCCTATACAGTTGAACCTCGTTATCTCGAACTCGCTTATTTCGAATAACCGCTTATCTGATTGATTGTGTTGGGGTTTAACGACACGTCAACCCTTGAGGGTCATTTTGTGTCGTCTCCCAGAGAAAGGGAGAAAAGAGATAGAAGAGAGAGTAGAGGAGATGAAAGAGAGGGACAGGGAAGAAAGAGGAACAGGAAAGAAAGTGAAGAAACAGAAGAAATAAAAACATTCCCCCTCTACCCTTACCTGCTACAAGGATAGCAGGCCTTGCCCAACTGTAAGCCAATATCAGTTGGACGCCCCAGTGATGTAAGATACACAGCACCTTCGCACCACCGCACCACCCGACCACCCCCAAACCGCTTATCTGGAAGTGAAAATACCGCTTATCTGGAAGTGAAAATCTGGTCCCTGCCTAAACTTGAAAATCTAATAACAGGTAACAAAATATTGTGGAAAAGAGGAGAAATAGCAATTTAAATCTCTATTTTCAGGAGTCAAATTACATATTCATTTGTGAAATGTGGTTGTTTGAATTAATACGGATATCTCGAAGTATTTCAGAGAGTCCCTTGGACTTCGAGATAACGAGAGTCGACTGTATATGCCCATTCGTGTGCACGGACAGGCGGACGGACACACGGACAGCCAACGTAGTCCCATAAAACAAATATATAATATATAAAGAAAATCAATGGCAGTCTATCCTTGAAGCTGCTAGGACTGAAAATACAAAAGTAAAAAGAAGTATGAATGATATGCTTATTTATTTTAACGATATATTTTAACAAAACAAATGTCAGAGCCGAAACGTCAAAGAACGTACCTTCGGAAATATGCACCCTGCGAAGATTCTGATCTGCCTGCGCATATATGCAGTCTGATCAAAATCTTCACTGCATGGGCGCTTTTTGGATAGCAAAGGATACAACCATTCTTCATACGGACAACAAAATCTCTGATCACACTGTGCCGATGCGCAGACTGATTAGAGTCTCCGCTGAGCGCAAATGTCTGGAGGTACGTTTTCGAATGTTGTGGCACGAACAAACTTAATTAACAATATAAGATCAGCGTTATAATGCTGCGCGTATGATACTGGTCCAAAATGTTCGTGATCGTCACATGTAAAAAGGGCCCTTATGTTGTATGCTGACAGCAAAGGTACAGGTTAGTCTGCAAATCCGCAATAAGCCGTATTTACCTTACGTGTTCGGACAGAAAGGCATGAGCAAACAGTGTGGACCCAGATCAGACGCCGCGTTCTGCGGCGTCTGATCTGGGTCTACGTTGTTTGCCATTCATCCAACAGAAACGGGTACTTTGTTTGTTTTTGTTGAGGTTTTACGGCCCAGTCATCCCAGTAGGGTCATGTCGAGCGCGGTCAGTTTTACGAGTACCCTACCACATTTTTCCTGGACAGACTTAATCCTCTAAGCGGTTAACCAGTACTTGTGCACATTCTTTCGCCAGATGCTGGCAACCGCCCTTCTTGAATCAGCGGAAATGAGTGTATGACCGCATAAAATATTTCATGATCAATCTAAACGAAAAAATATGGCTGGACCCGGCGGGGATCAAACCGCACCCTTGTGATCACCAGTAGACGCGCATGAGGCCGACTGCAACAGGTAGTAAAATTGGACTTATTCAAAATTTAGGAGACGTATATATATAGTAACAGTTTAAAAACAGGAAATGGGTGTTGTTGTTTTTTTTTCACTGTTATTAGAACAAGAATTGTGATGAATAAATACGTCCGAATTTTAAGGTAAATACGATATCTTAAACTTTTTTTTTTATAGATCCCAATGTAAGTAGACACCGAGGGCCATGGGAAGGCTGCGTAAATATGGAGGCTTATTTGGGCCTTCACTGCCAGCCTATATCATAAGGACCACTTTCTGATGCTAAGGATCATTTTAACCTTTACCACTCTATGGGCAAATTCAGCAGACGACAAATTGATGATATCTATTCTTACTTTTCCCAGAAAACAGGTTTTGACATTACATGCAAATTGTCTACAATTTGTATGAAATGTCAAAATCTGTTTTCTGGAAAAAATAAGACAACTATTTCAGTTTGTCGTCTGCTGAAAAATTTACCCAGAGTGCTAAGCGTTAATGAATAGTATACACGTGAGTACCTGCCCCGTGCCAAAGTTCAAGTACTATACGGGCCACCCCATGCGACAACGTGTCTTCGGACATATGCGGACAGTGAAGGCCCAGATCAGACTGCGCATGCGCGCAGTCTGATCAGGGCCTTCATTGTCCGCTAACAGAATCATTGGATACTACAGAATGCAAGAACTGAAAGCAAACGCCCGGGCGATACTAATTATCTGAACCCGCGCATTTTGCGCGTGTTCGAAGGCACTTTTTCGCTTGACGCGGCCCAAATATGGTCACTTGATTCATTTGTTCATTATCAACCTCACCCTTCGCGTTTTATCCACACTTTGATAAAAAGTACCGTTGGTTCATATGCGGACAGCGACGGCCCAGATCAGCGTGTGCATTCGCGGCCTCCGCTCTTGGCCTTTGCTGTAGATCGATTGCAAAGGCTCTGTGAGCAGAAAACGAATGCCTTGATCGGAAGCACAGGCTGGTAGGTGTCTTCGCTATTCGCATATATCCAGGAAAAACATATTCTCGTAATCATGTCCATTTCTGTACCGATTATGAAATGTGGACTTTCTAATTTCACTCATTGCACTTCACTCTTTTTGCAGGTCACACTTGTTAAGTAAATAGTGAACACTCAGAACTGGGGCGTCTCTGATTAACGTATGCACAATCGACTGTTATCTTAACAATTTACAATAACATGCTATCAAGACACTTTGTATATTATCTAACATTTACCACTCTCGGGAGGGGTGGGGGGTGTTCAAAACACGACAAGTTGACAATATTTTTCTCGGCATCTTTCCCAGAAAATAGAGTTTGACATTTCATGCAAATTGCCTACATAGGAGATAATTTGCATGAAATGTCGACTAGAAAATAGGATTTGACGTTTCCTGCAAATTCTCTCCATAGGAAATAATTTTCATGATATGTCGAATCCAATTTTCTGGGAAAAATAAGAAAAAGAAATGTCATCTACTGAAAGTTTTCCCAGCATGCTAAGTGTTAAACAGATGCACACCAAAAGTAGCCACTCGGAAGGTCAAGGACACCAAACTTCCAATTCAAGTCTTATTTCTTATGCCTAACTACCATAGGAAACATGTCTCTTTGCCAAAATTAAAAAAAATCGTCCCCCCCCCCACCCCCCCCACCCCCCACCTGTGAAAATGCTGCAAACTGGACCAGCAGTTCGAGTTAGCTGAGAACAAACTATGTTGTCAGAGATGACCTTAACATCGACAAGTACTGTTGAAAGTGTCATGTAGTCATGAATACCGCCTCTTGCGGAATTCGAACCTGTGACCTCTAGAACTGGAGTCAGAAGCGCTAACCGCTCGGTCACGCGGACAGTTACTGTTAGAGTTACAATCTGACATCTGAAATTATGATCTTGTTGACTCCTGTAGCAAGATATGGCAAATTAGTACCCACCCCCACCCAAGAAAGAAACTAATCTATTTAAAAGCAACTACCTACCTACAAATGTACCTACATGGAAGTCTTACCAAACATCTGGCCATCTCCAGATTTTGACCAGTGTCTGTTCAATAAATAAATATTAACATTTATCAAAGTCTGGGCAAATTCAGCAGATGACAAATGGATAACATTTTTCTTACTGTTCCCAGAAAATAGGAATGGGCATTTTATACAAATAGTCTCGTAAGGAGACAATTTGCATGAAATGGCAAAACCTGTTCTCTGAGACAAATAAGAAAAACATTTCAATATGTCGTCTGCTGAAAATTTCCCCAGAATGCTAAGAGCTATCTATGCAAGCAGTGAAAATAAAAAATTCTACACCTGTTTTGTAATACACAGTAAGGTTTAGTCCCATCTAAGGCATATTTAAAGATTTATAACTAAGCTGACTTAATCTCTAACTTGTTACAAAGGTAACATATTTAAAATATTTTTTCATGTTTTTGTTCTGACAGTCGGACTGGACATTTCCGTCAAACTGCCTAGCTCTAATCCTGTATATCGAAAAATATATCATTATCAAGAAGCCGATTCGAATGAAAACGAAATATTAAAACTTCGAAAACAATCACTACCATATTCACCATAAGTATTCGGACAGACACGCCTCAGCAAACAGTGTAGACCCGGATCAGACGCCGCATATTGCGGCGTCTGATCTGGTTCTACACCGTTTGCCACTCATCCAGCAGTTCTTACTTCACATAGAAACAGATCAGACTCCGCTGAATTCGACGTCTGATCTGGGCCTACAATGGCTGCCACTTATCATGCAGTTTTTTCGACACATCAACTGGTAGTAAACTAGATTTATTACGAAAACACGCCTATCCAAATATACTGAAAATTTCACCACCAAAAAACTGAACGTTTTCAGATAAAAATTCTGACATTTTCATATTTCTGCTCAAAATATAGATTGTGGGTACTCGTTAGAACTGTCTCGCCGAGGCGTTCTTACGAGTACCCACAATCCATGTTTTTGAGCAGAAATAAGAAAAATAATGTGTACCCCTGTAAACCCCAGTTTACTATATAAAAGTGGGGTTTAAGGGGGTCAAAATTATATAGGCATGTTTTCGTGATGGTTCAAATTTTAGGGTAAGTATAGGAAGGAGTTGCGGTGTCCAAATATTTAGGGTAAATGCGGTACCGGTTTGTGATTAAATTTCGCCTACAACGTTATAAAGGACGTGAGGGATTTTGTGCTGTTTGCTGGTAAGAGATGACTGTGTCACGGTGCGGATGAGAAAATGTTCAAATTATGGATGTTTCAAGTCAAAAAACAACATTACAATTAATACCTGCGTAGCACAACCTTAAAGTAACGCCTACATGAAAACGCCACAGATACTTGGGGTCAGAAGAGCGTACATGGTCCCAATCTGATCTCTTGCGTTTTGAAGCCTCTGTTTGTGCTTTTTTTTATTATTGAACAACATACGAAGTCAGGAGTGGTGTTTTTCCCCCGGCTAAAAATCGTTTGAAAAAAAAAGAGGATAATTGCTGGTAAGTTATATATACATATAGATACTATTAAAGCAAACAAGTTAGTAGTATAAGCTGGCACCAGAGTACCACCCTATACTACTCATGTTTTGTTTGTCTTTGGTTTTCTTTGTTTGTTTGTTTGGGGGGTTTTTTGTGCTTTTTTTTTTCTTATTTTTTTGTTTTATTGGTTTGTTTGTTTTTTTGTTGTTTTTTGTTTGTTTATTTGTTTTTTTAATGTTTTTTTTTTTTTTTTGTTTTGTTTTGTTTTTTCAAATGTTTTAGACAGGGAAAAGCATAGTTTCACTTAGTATGTTATTCAATAATACAAAATGCAAAAAAAAAAACAAAAAAAACAACAACAACAAAACAACACACGCGCACAGAGGATGAAAAAATACAAGAGATCAGATTTGGACCATATTGCCTTAACTGACTTCAATTATCAGTGATCAACATTGTACATGTGGGATGTCACAATATCATGCACCAACATCTAACTACTGAGATCTGATACTTATATGTACATATAAACAGTGGTAAACAATACAACACTATATGAGGCTCACTGTGGGGAGGGGGGGGGGGTGGGGGGGTGTTATCCATATGAACAACATTATAACAAAACCTGAACAGACTGAGCACATTACTACTAGAATGGATATGTCTGAAAGATTTCATCGACCTTTTGCAATAGGAGACAACTTTCCCCAACATGAGGTCGTTTCCCTACTTTTGAAAACTTGTACAAAATGGGGACTTCTCAAATCTTTTAAGAGTACTCCTGTGTCTACCCCTCCCGTCCCAAGTCAGAAAGGAAGTAAATATTTCCATGTCAAAATTACTTCTCCGGAGTGCGTATCTATTTCTTTTAAGGGGAACGAATTTTACTTTAAAGGGAGTCAACTCTGTGAACATTGTTTGCCTCTCATTTGAAACGGGGTCTACTTTAAAAGGAAAGAATTTGCTCCCGTTGGGAGCAAATTCTTTCCTTTTACAGTAGATTTTTTCAGAGGGGAGTTGGTGTGCAGGGAAGCAATCAGAATATGGCAAAAACTGTCTCCTGTGAAATACATGGCGGAAAATCTATCAAATATGTCCATTCCCTTTAAGAGCAGTACCAAGTGTACGACCAGATGGTGTTCATACAACAGTCCTGGGTTTCACTTTTCGCATGTAAATGGTATTTTCTCACAAGGCAGCTTAATGGTAAAACTATGCAAACAAGACAGTGTTAATTACAGTCGAAACTCAGTAAGTCGAATTTCCATAGCTCGTTTACCATGGCTAACTGGAACTCGTTTTTGAGTCCCTACGAAATTCTTCCGATAGCTCAAGAAAACAAACATTCAGAGAAATTTTCTTATTTTTACATAAAATTGTATGTTGTGTGTACTCATTAGAATTGCCTCATCGAGGCGATTCTAATGTAAACTCAACCATTATTGTGAAGAAGCTCGAAAAGATTTCCCTAAATTATCGGCATTTGCTTTCTGATCTGGCGCCATGATTGACTCTCAGTGGCTCGAACTAGCCATATATCGAACTAATTTCCATAGTCCCAAAGATGTTCGAGCCATTGAGATTCGACAGTACTTATATAGTGTCATAGACTTGCGCGGACAAACGTGATAATAATATAATAAAGGGTCCTGATGCCATATATGCGACAGCGAAAGCCCAGATGTCAGCCTTGCGCATCTCCGTATCTCCGCAGTCAGACCAGGGTCATCTCTTTTCGTCGACGTTTTCACAAGATTCATTGTAATTGAATTTGTTAGTGGACAAAAAGGCAACTGAGTAGACTGCGTGAATGTGCTTGCTTATCTAGGCATTCGCTGCTCGCATATGCTACAAGGATCCCTTTATCCCTTTTAGTAAAATAGATATATGAATATACATCATATAAAACAGTGTAGACCCAGATAAGGGTATTTACTGTACATAGATATATTCTATAGTAGCCAATGATTATTTAAGCGGACAGCGAAAGCATTCATGCAGGCTGATCTGGGACTTTAGGTCCGCCTATCCCCGGCAAGCTCATTTTCACATGGCGTGGAGCAAATCACTTGCTCCACGCCATGTGATAAGGTGCTTGCTGGGGTAATATATACATATTACTCGAGTATGCGGACCGCGCAAGACGAAATGAGACTTTAGGACATATCGAACAGTCTGCTCGAGGGTTCCACCAGTTGAAAATAACGTCTACATGATTCAATTTTATCGACTGCTTGGTAGATCTAGTCCATACCTACTGCTATAGTGATCGAGGGTTCGAATCCCGCGTTGGTGGAATTTTTCTCATGACTGTCTCTGATCCCCGGATCTGTTTATTTCATGGAAATGACTGACATACTATTGGCATGCCGTAAAATCATAATCATACATCTGCAATACTAAAAACTGGTAGAAAACACAGAGGTGGGATTGCACTGTTTTGCACCTAAGATACACTATTCGTATACGTTCTAAATCCCTTTTTTTACGACACGGTCCGGTCATTTGCATTACATAAACAGTCTGAAATATATTCAGTACTTTGGACCCTCAAACCTACGAATGAAGACATTGCTTTACAAATGGTCGCAAAAAAGTTATGCTCTAAATATTTGGACAAGTAAACCTCTTATCATGTTTATTCCAATTACCCGGTGATACGTCTATAGCTTGCTGAATGGCAAACTGTAGATCCTGTCTGACCTGGTTTCAGGGAAACGGATACACTTTCAAGGGAGGTAACGCTGTCTGAGTTGATTTTGTCCCCTACTGAAAAGGGGCCTACTCTAAAAGGGTTCTACTTGAAACGGAAAGAATTCACTCGATGGGAGCAAAGTCTCTTTTTAGAGACTACCCCTTTTTAGGAGGGGTTTGGAAAGCAAACAGAAAGTCACAAAAGTTATAACCCTTGTAAAAATGGCAGAAAATCATTACGAAAATGCGCCTATTCAAATATATTGAAAATTTCACCACCAAAAACTGGAATTTTTCAGGCAAAAATACTGATATTTTTCATATTTCTGCTCAAAACAAATATTGTGGGTACTCGTTAGAACCGCCTCACCGAGGCGGTTCGAACGAGTACCTTCAATTTATGTGTTTGAGCAGAAATAAGAAAAATAATGTATACCCTGTAAACGCAAGTTTTGCTATAAAAAAGTGGGGCTTAAGGGGGTCAAAATTATATAGGTATGTTTTCGTGATGATGTTAACAAGGTTATACAGTCTCCTTGAGGCAACCTCATACACTTAGATTTTCCAGGGAGGCGACTTTTGTGTCTTCCTAATTGCTTTTTTGAAGAAAAATCTCTTCTGAAAAGAGTCTACTCTGAAAGGAAATTTGCTCCATTAGAGTAAACCCATTTCCAAGAGGCAAATTGGTTCCTTTCAGAATAGACTCATTATCAGAGGGAAGTCTAAACGAGTTTAATAAAGTTGTCTCCCTTGAAAATTTGCCCATTCCCCTTAACTCTTTTAAGCTAAGTCGTAAAATAACGTGCTACCATAAAACTGGCAAAACAATAAGAAATCACAGATACGTTTCTATCTTGACCTGACCAAAGCTTCTTCGATATCAGGCCGTGGGGAACCCATGTATCAAAGGACAAACTGACAAAACATCAACATATTTTAACATCCTTATTTGCCGTCAATTCCACTGTAAAATATCGACTTAAACAGATAAGGTAACTTGTCAGAGCTAATTTTTTCTATCGATTTATTGGAAAATCCGCATTAGTATCCCTTGTCCTTCATTCCTTGTGCCTTTCAGGATATCATGAAACAATGACAAATTTCTTAAGTTCCAGTAGGAAATTCCTTCATAATGGATGGATTTTATTCATATAAAGCTCCGCTACCCCTATAAACTGAGCTCTTCTGTTGGATACATATCGGTATTTGTGGTCTCTGAGCTTGTGGTTTATACTTTTAGCAAACACTTCGCTTAACCCATTGAATATTGAATAGACTCTTCCACACTATATACTGGAAGAGTCCAATTTCAAGTTTAGGTAAGAACAGCTATGAGATTTACATATTCCTAGAGAAAAATGGCTAAACTATTTGCAAACAGTGGAGACCCTGATCATACGCCGCGTTCTGCGGCGTCTGATCTGGGTCTGCACTGTTTGCCAATTACCCTTTTACGGGTTCCCGACTTCAATAGGTGATGATTTCGATATTGTGACGTGTACATTATCTTAAACTTTCCGCCTCGAAAAAAAATTTGCAGTGTTTCTGAAAAGTATTTATAGATTTGGGGAACGAAATCCGCCCATTATCAGTCAGGAGCATAACTTCTAAAGGTTAAAGTTTTTGAAGATTTATAACTTGGTCAAGTTAAAATTCAACAATACAGTTACTTCTCTTCCAAAGTGTAAGAGTTAACTTTCCTTTGGTTGAAGGTTTTAATTTAATTAGGCTATTTCTTAATAATGCTTTCATTTGAAAAGTTTTTTTTTTTTTTTTTCATTATTTTTCATAAAAAATAACAACTTGCCCATGAAAATTGCTGTAAGTCTACAATCAGAAGGTGAAAAATTGCACAAATTAAAAAATAACTGAAAGCAGTTAAATCCACAAACTGTAGCAAAATTGTTAACTCTTTTGAGTTAAAAAAAAAACAACTTGTAAAGTTATGCTCCATGTCTGATTATTAAGACCATGATTATGAAAAGTGTGTCGTTGCTAAGGCGAACTTTGAAGTGCACGTTATCAAAATAGTCACGAGGATTTCACACCCTGGATACACAATGGTAGAAGTCGGACCCATGGATACACAATGTTCAGAAACAAACGGGCCACGCCATGCGAAAACGTGTCTTTGGTCATATGCTGACAGCGAAGGCCCAGATCAGTCTGCGCATACAGGCAGTCTGATCATGACCTTCACTGTCCGCTTATAGAACCACTGGGTACTGTGGAACATAATGTTCATCACGAAAACACGCCTATATAATTTTGACCCCCTTAAACTCCACTTTTATATAATAAAACTGGGGTTTACAGGGGTATACATTCTTTTTCTTCTTTTTCTGCTCAAAAACATAGGTTGTGTGGGTACCCGTTAGAACCGCCTCGCGGAGGCGGTTCTAACGAGTACCCACAATCTATGTTTTGAGCAGAAATATGAAAAAATATCAGAGGTTTTTATCTGAAATTCTTCAGTTTTTGGAGGTGAAATTTTCTACATATTTGCATAGGCGTGTTTTCGTAATGTCCTGATCAGACCACAGTGAACCTACGTTACAACGACAGCATTTCTTCCCAAAAAACATCGCCATCAAAATAAAATTGGTGTTGTCCAGAATACTTAATGAGCAGATTGATATGTAAGAAAGGTCTTGTTTTGTTTTTATTTCCTCATCGAACATATGTTTCGGATATTTGTTAGAATCGCCTCACTGAAGCTATTCTAACAAATATCCAAAACATACGTTTCTTTAAACACCACGAAAACATGCCTACATAATTTTCACCCCCTTTAATCCCACTTTTATTTAGTAAAACTGGGGTTTTCTTATTTTTGCTCATAAACATAGATTGTGAGTACGCGTTAGAACCGCCTCCCCGAGGCGGTTCTAACGAGACACACAATCTATGTTTTGAGCCGAATATGAAAATATCAGATTTTTTTATCAGAAAATTTTCATTTTTTGGTGGTAAAATTTTCAGTATATTTGAATAGCATGTTTCCTTAATGAGTATTATATGCAATATTCTTGCTTAATTTTAGACTAATTGTTACCCCTTTAGCGAAGGTTTCGTGACAGTCAAAATGCCAAATGAATTTTGTCGCTATATCGAGTGTCGGTGTAAAGAAGGTTGTCTGTATATATGCCCACTGGCTGATCTGGATTTTTACTGTTTGCATTTACCCGGAAGACACCATTTTTTTCTCATGTAGCGGCTAAAATGTGGGTGACTATCCGACAATAACAGCGTAAAAGCTATGTTATAACGAGGGCAGAAGTATAAACAAGAATCTTATATATAAGAGAGGCCTTAGTAGAAAAAACGAATATTACTGCTCAAAAATTCAGAACAACACATGCAGGGATCAAAATAGACTGGCTCCAGTCTCCAGTGAATAAATATGTTTCTCATAATCCTGTTTGATAATCCACTAAGATACAACCAAAAAATATCATGACTATTAAGGCTGGTCACTAGACCAGCCTTTATAGTCATGATATTACTTTGGTTTTATTTTAGTGGCTTATTAAACAGATTATAAGAAAAAGTATTTTGTCACTAGAGACTGCAGCCAGTCTAGGATCAAAATTTTATTTTAGTGGACTATTAAACAGATTATAAGAAAAATTATTTTGTCACTACAGACTGCAGCCAGTCTAGGATCAAAATCGATAGCTTACAGGTGATTTTGAGATTAAACCCTTAAAGCGTAAAACAAAATTTGTAGCTGAAAACATTCTGTTTTTTTTTTTTTTTTTTTTTTTGTTTTTTTTTTTTGTTTTCCAGAGAAAATAAGACTCGACATTTCATGTGAATCGGTCTACATGAAATGTTGAGATTTATGTTCTTTGAAAAATATAAAAATATGTTTCAAAATGTTGTCTGTTGCTGTCGTCCGCTGTTGTGATTTGCGCTTTTAGGGTCTTCGGAAAATGTGCGGACAGCAGTCTAGACCAGCCTGGGTATCGCCCAGTTGCATAAGAATTTTTGCTGTGCTATTACACAATCTCTAGATACTGTAGAATAGATCACTGAACAACAAAGGCCTTGACGAGCCTGTGCAAAAATCGCAGTTCATACCGAAAAACCAGTAAAGAAGATCTAGATGTTTGTAAATCCATATTGTGCCAAAGACTCAGTCTCTCATGATCAGGCTCGTATATTCTAAAATTTTCACCCCAACAAAATAAAGAAAACAACATGCACTTCATAAATATCAATAAATATGCATAAAATTTAATATCAACATAAATGTTCCTTTTCAAAAGGTTATCTTACAAACTGAATGCATGTAAATTTTTCATAACAACTTTTATCTTACATATTGAATGCATGCAAATTTTCAAATTTCATACTGTGAAAGCCTATAACATGGATCTTCTTTACTCTTTCAGCGCCAAATTTCAGACTAAATTTGTCGTCTGCTTTTTGTTTGTTTGTTTTAACAAACTATCGATTGGAAAGAAGTTTATATTTAAAGTTGAAAGACTGAATGTCAAACAGCGTAGATCCAGATGAGACGGCTCATTATGAGCCGTCTCATCTGGTTCTACGCTGTTTGCAAAAGCCTATTATTATCGCCTGAGACAGTGAAATGGTTAAATCAATTCAAACCCATTATGGAAATACAAACATTTTACCATATAATTATAACGTAGGCACAACCCTGCTCGCGTACCTGTTTATTTCATTTTGTAGATACCATAATAAACCCTAAATATTAGGACACCTTCACTCCATGCCATCCTTGTCCTAAAATTTGAAGAAGTCGGGTTCACCTGTTGTTGAGTCTACAAACTACTGGACGAGTGCAAACAGTGTAGACCCAGATTGCCAGATCATCCTGTGGCATCTGATCTGGGTCTACACGGTTTGTCCCATACTTAGGATATACACGGCACATTTTTCCTGGCACTGCTAACGAACCTGGTCGTAAAAACAGGGAGGGACAAACATTTACATTTTTGAGCACTTTAAATCGCAATATGAGATCAGTGACGGACCAGACTAACCTACGTATGCTCACTGGAGACAACCTTCCCCGTTCTCAAGTTTAAGGTAATAAAAAACACAGAGAGAGAGAGAGAGAGAGAGAGACAGAGAGAGACAGAGAGAGAGAGAGAGAGAGACAGAGAGAGAGAATAGTCTACCAAATGAAAGCAATGACCACATTTTTGAGGTTCGCATTTTAGTCGTCCGGCCATATGCGCACAAGCGAAAGCCCAGATCAGCAGAACCTTCGCTTTCCGCTTACAGAATCATTGTTACTGTAAAATATAAAAACGGACATCACAGGCTTGATGGAAGTATTTAGATAAACATAATCTGCACATTTCGCACATCCTGGAAGACATTCTTCCTTTCTTCTAAGGCGACACTTTTAGCTGCACATCGGCACTGATCATAGCTCCACATAACCCAACGAGCACACAACGTTGAAACAACGTCGAGACAACGTTGATTCAACGTCTTGACGTTGAATCAACGTTAAATCGACGTTGATTCAACGTTGTGTGATTGCTGGGTAAGGTACTCTTTTCAATGACAAAGTTTTGAAATTTTCTTATTTCCTCCGTGAAAACTCATGTTATGGTACTCATTTATAGGCATTAAAAGCAACTCGGCGAGGCACTTCTAATGAGTTCTATACCATATGTTTCCGTAGAGAAATAAGAAAAATAGCAATACTTTTTGGATGAACAAATAATTCCTAATATGGAGCACATTCGGACAAAGTCATTATCATTAGGATATCTTCAAATTTTCATTTTATCAAATGGCACAACTGGGCATCGTCGTTGTATGTGTACGTCGCAGAACGTCCGGATGGCAAATTTCTTTGGTAGCTTCCGCGTCCGGGTCCAAGCATTTGTGGACATATTGTATCTGTAATTGTATTCACTTTCTTGCTCCGGACTCTCCTCCTCCAGACGTCCGCCAGTAATATAAACCTTATCGCCATTCACAAATAAACAGAACTTGCTCCGTATAATCGGTTGACTTGCACAAATATACGACAATCCGGTCACTGGTTCAAAAGAAACCACTTGCCCTTGCCCAGTAAATATAAATATTTTATCCCGAAACACAACCGCGTATCCGTCCATAACAGGGCAAGGTAAAGGATGGAGGACTTCCATTTTGTTTGTTGAAGGTGTGAAGCACTGAACCCGTCCTACTGAACCATTACCTCCAAATATATATATTTTCTTTTCATACACAGCGCATGCGCCACTTTCAACCGGGTAGCCAAGTTCCACGCATTCACTCCATCTCTTAGTGTCGAGAGAATATTCCTCAATGCATGAAACATCGGCTCCACCTATCACATAAATGGCACAGTTATTGAAAGCGATCATGGAATGATATGAGCGACCATGAATCATATTTGGAACTTTCTTCCATTCACTTACGATAACGTCATATCGCCACATTTGTCTGGAATGTTTATGTTTGCCGCCGCTCACGAATACATACGGACAGTCATGGAAATGCACACTGCAACATGCAAACCCTCTATCACACAGAAATGGCCTTTTCGTGTCTCGGTTGTATATTTCACTTCCTGTGTTAATGTCGATTACGTCGATGTTAGTTCTTTGCGCGTCTTGGCGGGAAAATGCAATGCAAAAATGCGGACTACTAACCTTAGATTTCGTCATGACCTTGACATTTTCTGTATCTCTAGAGAGAATAAGACTTTGGCACTTTTCACAGTTTCTCACTAATGACCTTTGATCAAATTGTGGATTTTCGTCCAAAAACTCGTAACAATGAGATGTAAGTTGCGTCAATTCTAGAACAGCACTTGCGTGTAAGGCATAATGGAAATTAGAAGTACAAAGAAGTAGACAGCTAAGTTTCCGTGTTTTCAGATAATATGCAATCATATTGCACACCTTGTCCGGTGCATCAGCCAGAAATGTTACAACATCGTCTTCACTTAAAGTTGTCTCATCTGGCTTTTCATTGCCTAACAAAATTTCTGCTATTTTTTCTAGGTAATGTCGACTCTCTTGCTTTTCTATTGTTTCTTCACTTACTAGCTTCTTACTTAAGACAGGAGTTAGTTCCCTTGAATAAACAATGGAAAGCTCTTCATCAGCCTCATAACTCTTATCTAGTTCAGCCTCGGAGATATCTATTCCTGATAGACTTCCCTCATGATCAGACACTTTAAGATACAACATTTTAGGCTCGTCAAAAACATCACTTTGAGAAACAGTAACACCACCATAGATTTGAGCAGCATAATCGGGCCGTTTGTAAGAAGAAGACTTAGTCTGTAGCCCTTTGGCTTGTTCTGCGAGAACATACTCTCTCAACTCTTTTTCCAGCTCTGCATTTTCATTATCGTCTTCTTCT
This sequence comes from Anodontia alba, assembly GCA_964016985.1. Taxonomy (NCBI): domain Eukaryota; kingdom Metazoa; phylum Mollusca; class Bivalvia; order Lucinida; family Lucinidae; genus Anodontia; species Anodontia alba. The sequence goes on from OZ024824.1 coordinate 59,135,699, forward strand.
ATTTCCGTTTCTTGCTGAAGATAATTATCATTAAAATCGGCATCTTTATGAGGTGTTTTATTTCCATGTATGTCAATAGATTCGGCGTCATGCTCCAAACCCAGTACAATGTCTTCCGCCTTTTCAAGCGGCTCCAGTTCATTTGGAATGATTTTGTGAGGTTCGACATCATTGTGTACAAGTGCGGTTACAGTAGTTCTTGTACCATTCGGACTATTCTGAACATAGTGCCCATTTGGCAAGCTTCCGCTTTTCTGAGGAACCGGAAAAATACACTTCTCGTATGATGGCGGTTCTTCGCGAACATCATTGACAATATCACCGTTAGTTTCAGGTCCACTTCTCAGTACCAGATTGGGTTCCTTCTTCGCTTTACGGGTTCTATTCCCCTTTGGGCGTTCTGTTAGTACTTCACACGCGCTCATCTTGGACTGGATTTCCGGAAGAAGAGTTTCAAGCCATCGAGTTTGAGATCAGTCCGCACTACAATGACAAAGGCAAACTTATCAAGGATCATATACAACATCTATCAGAGCTTAGCATGCTGGGTAAAAATTCAGCAAACGACATTTTGAAATATTTTCCTTATTTTTCCCAGAAAACAGAATGTGATATTTCATGCAAACTGTCTTCTTAGGAGACAATTTACATGCAACGTCAAATCCTATTTTCTGGGAAAAATAAGAAAAAAAAATCATCAATTTGTCATCTTCTTAATTTGCCCACATAGCACTATAAGTTTTAGGTCAAGGGGTAGTTACCTATTACCTATTTATATGAAATATATCAGTTTATGATATTTGCAGTATGATACCACACTGTAGGTATAATATTTATTGTTTTCTAAAATCTGACAATCTAAACGTCATAACGTGATCATTGACATTAACCTTTACCACTCTCTGGGCTAATTCGACAGACGACAAATAAATGACTTTGTTTTCTTATTTTTCCCAGAAAACAGGATTTGACATTTCATGCAAAATGTCTCCTGTTTTCTGGGAAAAATAAGAAAAAAAAATATTTCAAAATGTCGTCTGCTTAAATTTTACCCGGACTGCCAAGCGTTAAAAGCATTGTTAACCAGTTTGTGGTGTGCCGTACACCAATAAACTTGTATTCGACAGTAGTTAGACAAATCAGGTGTTAAATAAGTTAGATTATAAGGCCTCCTGGGCTCCACCCCATGCCCTAACCCGGCTTAAATGTTTCTTATGCAGAAACCTGGTCTTAATACAATTATCTCATTTGGAATAGTTCCCACGCTTCAACCCTTAAAGTGCCAAGCAAATTTGCAGCAGACGACATTCCTAATTTATTTTATTTTTCACAGAAAATAAGACGACATTTCATTCGAATAATCTGCCAAGCCAACGATTCACATGGAATATCAAGTCTTATTTACTCTGAAAAAATCAGAATGTCGTCTGCTGCTGTTACGACTGGTGCTTTAATATTTAACAAGTTCCAAAGGGTTCCTAAAACGACATTTAGCATTAAAAGTGTAGACCCTGATCTGACGCCGCGTTCTGTGGCGTTTGATCTTGGTCTACACTGTTTGCCAATGTCCCTTTTCTGGTGCGCTAGGCACAAATCGGTTAATATTTCACTAGCTTTGCCAAGAGGACTTAGTTTGTTTGTTTGTGTTGAGGTTTTACGGCCCAGTCAACCTATTGGGTTCATGTTAAGCGCGGTCAGCTTACTTAACCACACTTTTTACTGTGCAGGTTTTGTCCTGTAAGCGGTTAACCAGTATTCTGCACATTCTTTCGCCAGAAACTGACAATTGCCCTTCCCAGAGGACTTAGACTAGCTCCAGTCTCAAATGACTAAATATTTATTCTTTTAATCCTGTTTGATAAATCCACTCAAATATACCCAACATAATATCAGGATTATAAAGACTATTTACTAGATTTGCGTATCAGAAGTCAAATAAGAACAGAACAAAAATAGTTTCATTTGATTCTATAGGTACAATTTATGCAGTTTTATGCAGTTGTTGCTTAAATCAATAAACTGATGCCAGTCTATAGAGGACTTTGGCAACCCCGATCGCGAGCCAGATGCGTGGGTACGCACTCTGATCTGTACTTATGATGGATATGCTGACCAGTAAGTATTTCAGGTGAATGAATACACTTGGTAGATTTTCCACCATAGGGATCAAACATGGTTTTACATGCTTAACATTCGCCAGGTCCCGTGGGAGGTGTTGAAAACCGAGGCCGAAGGCCGCGGTTTTCAACACCTCCCAAGGGACCTGGCGAATGTTAATGCATTGAAAAACTATGTTCGATCGCTATTATTGCATAAAAACTGAAAACATTTGCTACATTTCGCGTTATTTCTTGCACTATTTTGTTTCGCCTTTTCACCGATGTCTCGAGAACGCAATTTCCACGGACTATGCTCGTTCTAGGGCCGGGGAGTACAAATCTCGTAATGGCAGCAAATCTGTGGCCCCGGTACGTCATATTAAAAGTTGCGTAGCCGTGCATTAACAGTACGTGGATTGCCTTGTTAATACACGGCTTTTCGCCGGTTAATGCACGGCTGTTAATAACGTGCGACACTGCTTTTTATGCAATAATATGTATTTAAAGGCTCCATACTGCTCAAAAATAGACATTTTTATCCAAGAAAGTTTTAATAAATTGACATAAGGTATTAATACGATCATAAAATGTGGGATCTGACAGCTAGCTTTTTTATTTGAAAAAAGCTAATAACTAAGCTAATACATATTTTGTGCATCGTTAGAAAAAAATACGCGCACACTGAATCAGATAACATTAGGTTTTCTATTATCTCCCTTGATAGGTAAAGCGAAAGACAGACCAAATGTCTTTCTAACTGGAATCCTCTGTTTTTGGATCGATTGTTTACAATCGAGCGATAGAATACAAACGCCAAAATTTCCTTAAGGTAGTTGTCCACGTGATTATCATCAACCAATGTAATCAAAGTAATAAGTCAGGACCATTTTCCTGGCCTACACTCGGAGACAATCGATCCACCAGTACTGTCAATGCTTTGATTACCATAAATGTGGAACTAAATTGATATTAAACGTTTAATTGATATCTAACTATAAATTTTTGACCATATCCACATGAAAGAGTTAACATTATATATTTATTGCAAAGAAAATGTGATTCCTTTGAGTCTATTGTTTTTTGTTTTTTTTTTTGTTTTTTTGTGTGTGTTTTTTTTTATTTATTTATTATTATTATTATTATTTATTTATTTATTTATTTATTTATTTATTTATTTTTTGATGCTTTAGTGGCATATCATATAGTTTTAAAGTAGATAACTCAAGGAAAAGGAAACTATGTTTAATGGAGAGTGCTAATGATAAAACAAGAGGCGGGCAAATTATTTGGAGCAATTTATTTGGATCTGTTGTTTACATATGGTACTCCGAGCAGCTAAAATTACTTTATGCATTAAGGGAGAGGGTGTGTAATTCGTGAGACTTTTGACAAAACACGGTTCATATAATCATGAAACTCAATATAATTTAACAATACAATAAGTGCACATAGTACATTTTCCAGTAACAAAAAAAAAACTAAAAGTAATTGCAAATGTTTCATGTTTCAAGCATCATGCACAAAATGATACGAATATGTTTTTCGACGCAGTACACGTATAAAACAAGGTTAAGCATTGCAGAGTTATCAATAGTCACCCGACGGGTGATGCACGTGTCTACATTTGATGTCAAACCCAAAAGTACGTGAGATATGCCTGTTTGTGTTTGTGTTGAGGTTTTACGGCCCAGTCAACCCAATGGGGTCATGTCGAGCGCGGTCAGTTTACCTAACCACTCGTTTACTTGGCAGGCTTAGTTCTCTAAACGGTTAACCAGTATTGTGCACATTCTTTCGCCAGAAACTGACAACTGCTCTTCTTGAATTAGCGGAAGGGAGAGAATGACCATAGAAAATATTTCATGATCACTCTCCACGAAAGAATGTTGCCGACCTCTGCGAGATATGCCTGTATTGTAGGTTATAGGCAAATGCGAAGATGGAAATGACCTAAATCACTAAAGAAAAGTTTTAAAGAAAGAAGGTATTTGGTGATTATTCTGGGATACTTTTTCTTATTTCTCCATAAAAGCATACATTGTGGGTTCTCATTAGAAACGCCTCACCTCCATAAGTTTTGGATACTCATTAGTAGAGCCTAAATAAAACATGTTATGGGTACTCATTAGAAGCGCCTCCGTGAGGCGCTTCTAATGAGCACCCACAACAGATGTATTATGGAGAAATGCAGAAAATTATTCCTCCTTAACACGTCCTCTGACTACTTTATACGCGAACGTCTTCTCCAGATACACGAATATATATTTCATAAAGATAGCCTATACCGTAGGAGGTATGGCCCGCAGAAGATTGTTTTCGTAATGTATGTCACAGATCATACGAAAGTCAGAGTGACCTACAAGTACCTATGGTACGAGACACACCGAGCAGGTGATTATTTGTGCATGTCAATATAACTCTTTGAAATAAAAAATGTCTCCTATAATATATCCCAAATGCCTGCATACATGCACTTTATTGCCTAGCAAGCGAGTGCCAACTCGGACCAAAACAAAAGTATATGTTTGACAGAAACGGTCAGCCAAATCTAAAACAAAAATATATGTTTGACAGAAACTGTCAGCCAAATCTAAAGGGCTGGGACCCTGTTTGTCACTTATCCAATGCCTGTCAATATACAGGCATAATAACTTTTAATGTATGAGAGAGAGAGAGAGAGAGAGAGAGAGAGAGAGGGAGAGAGAGAGAGAGAGAGAGAGAGAATGAGACAGACAGACGGTATTATTAAAATACTGCTAAACAGTCGAGAATCTTACATACCCAACTAATCACTTCTTAATTAAATTCTTAAAATCGCGTAAATTAACGATTTGAATTTAAACGCAGAAGATCGCGCTTTATTCTGTTCTCCCCCTTTTATATCATTTTCCACCATATGCCGTAATAACCCTAAGTATTGCGACAGACAGGCTTGTGCAAACAGTGCATACCCAGAACGCAGCGTCTGATCAGGGTCCATACTGTTTAACATTTATCCAGCAGTTATCACATCAAAGGGTAGTTAAATGGGCTTGTTCAAATTTTCGGACAACCCAGCTGGCATTCTACGTAAATCTACAGCGGGCCGTCATCGGCCCGTCAGCTACCCTGACGGGCCGATGACGGCCCGATATAGATTTACGTAGAATGCTGATTGGGTAGTATGGTAAGGAGATAAGGTTGTCTCAATATTTGAGGTTAATACGGTATTTGTTACCTGTAAAGTTTTCACCTCGATGAATTATCCTATCTTTCTTCAAATTATTTTCGGCTGTAAAAATCACAAAGTCACTGATATGTAATAAAAACATCTAAATATCGTTATAGTTTATGACTCAAGTGACATCAGAGTTATAAGTGGGTAGTTACGGTTCATGAACACAAGTGACATCAGATTACCGAGAAAATAATTATATATAACCGACGCAAATGGAAATTTTATTATAGTTTGGATTTTTGTCCGTATGTAAATGTTGTAATTTAGGGTATTATTACAGCATCTAAAGCTTGCACGTTTCAACCTTGTCCACCCCAACCCCAACCGCCGCCCCCACTCCTCGTCCACCTTGGGGTTTACCCTTATCACTTGAAACGAATAAATCCGCGTCTTAAAGGGAATGGATCACTTCCGGGCGAGGCAAATGTCAAAACAGGTTTCCCCTTTTCTTAAAAGGAGACTACTCTGGTAAACAGTGTCTACTCTCACAAATGGGAGCAAATTCTTTCTTTTTTAGAGCAGGAGCTGCAAACAGGAAATCCAGAAAGTTATTACTCTTGTAAAACCGGAAAGACAGTTCTGCTTTCCCCCACCTTCGAAACAGACTGGCTCCAGTCTCCAGTGACTAGATATTTTTTTTCTTATAATCATGTTTTTATAATCCACTAAAATAAAACATAAAAAAATATCATAACTATAAAGCCTGGTCACTTATGACCAGCCTTTATAGTCATGATAATATTTTGATTTTATTTTAGTGGATTATCAAACCGGATTATAAGAATAAATAGTTAGTCACTGGAGAATGGAGCCAGTCTACCTTCTTAGCAACACCGGTGTATCCAGTTTTTGTTCTTGTTGTGCACCCCAGAAAACACAGCCAGAAAAACTCACCCTTGAGGTGCTGGGGCGGATCCAAAGAGGGTGACGGTGAATCGACCCCACCCTCTTTGACTCAAAAGTTTAATTTTCATGGGAAATTTTGAATAAATCTGATGAAGCTTGGATATTTTTATTACCTTAAATATTCGCAGACGTTACTCTTTACCTTATACTGTTAGAATTTCAACAAGTCCATTTACTGTCAATGCGTCTAACATTGCTGAGTGAGTGGCAATCAGCGTAAGCGCTGATCAGACGCCGCGTTCTGCTCAGACCTTGTTTGTTTGTTTGTTTGATTTGGGCTTAACGTCGCTTTCAACAATCTTTCAGTCATATCGCGACGGTGTCTGGATGTGTCAGGGAGCTCAATGCTCACTTTTAGAGTGCTGCCTCACTGAAATATCACTCCCCAGAAACTTTGGCATGATATTCCACCCAGTCACATTATACTGACACTGAGCTGACCAGTTCTAGCCCTACTTTCTTAATGCTGAGAGCCAAGCGAAAAGAGCAGCTAGTACCATTTTTAAAGTCTTGGGTATGACCCGGCCGGGGATCGAACCCACAACCTCCCGGTCACAATGCGGACGCTCTACCACTGAGCCACTGTGCCGGTCTGCTCAGACCTACCTGTCCGAATAACCCTCGGAAATTTTGACCATTAAATAATACTGGACCCGCCCCCTTCTCCCCGCCCCACCCCCACCCCCACCCACCTCACGCGGTAAAATGGAAAGATGTTAGAAATACAATCTCTTGAATACACCAACCCCATTCACACGCCGGAAGTATTTATTAAAGAATGTAAAGTACATATGGAGCCATTACTTTCGTCTTTAATAGTATATACGTTTACATGTTTTGTTTAATCGACGTTTCATTGTTTCCAGCCTTAATCTATGTTTATTCATGCGCCTATGAGAGGATCAAATTCTATTATGCGCACGACAAAACCTACATTAAGACTTGTGCGACCAGCGAAGGCTCAGATCAGACTGCGCATCCGCGCAGTCTGATCAGAGTCTTCGCTGATCACACGTGCCTTCTACAACCTCCGGGCTATCCAGAGGGATAAACAAGAACCCTTGCCATACTGGTTGGATGTACAGGCTGATCTGAGTCTTTGCTGATCACACAGGTCTTATTGTAGGTTTTGTCGTGCGCTGGTTCGTTTGCTATTGCCTGGTGCATTAGCGCATAATATGGGATAGCATACCGTATTTATCTTAAGTATTCCTCAAAACTAGACATTTTTATCCACGAAAGGTTTAATAAATTGATATATGGTATCAACCGATTGCATACTGAATGAACTCCACCACATTATATATTGGAAGATTCTAATTTCGATTTAAGGTATGTCAGGCTATGTGATACTTATATTCTGAGAATAAAATAGGTGAACTATTTGCAAACAGTGGAGACCCTGATCAGACGCCGAGTTCTGCGGCGTCTGATCTGGGTCTGCACTGTTTGCCAATTACCCTTTTAGGGGTCTCCAGACCACAATGGGTTAATACGATCATAAAATGTGGCATCTGACAGCTTGTAAAAATTCAGTTAGTCTTTCGTTTTTGAACTAGATCAAAAATGAAATGATTTTTTGTCGTATCTAAAAATTAATGTTGGCAATATTAATTCAGAGATACGATAAAAAATCATTTCATTTCAAGAACGAGAGAGTCACTGAAATTTTACAGGCTGTCAGGTGCCACATTTTATGATTGTATTAATATCATATATAAATTTATTAAACCTTTCTTAGATAATAAAATGTCTATTTTTGAGGAATATAGAGCCTTTAACTACTTACTGTATTTGTCCTAAAATTTGAAATAGTCCATTCTATTACATGTACCAGTCGATGTGTATAATAGCAAACAGTATAGACCCTGATGAGACGCCGCTTTTTGCGGCGTCTCATCTGGGTCTACACTGTTTACTCAGACACGTGTCCGAATACTTACGGTAAATTGGTAGCTCCAGACAGGGACTGGGCTCATTAGCGCTGACTGGGGATTGCAAAGCGCCATAAAAGGACTGGAGCCATAAGCGCAAACTGGGGATAGAACAGCTCTAGTCCAAGTCATGTTTTCGCATAAGTTTTCTTAGTTCCGTATGATAACATATGTTGCGATGACAACCCGAAATGCACAAGTTACGTGGAGGGAGAAAATTAAATTTGGGCAAAAACGTGAGAAATCGTTGCATGTACGCAATGAGAAGACACAAATCAGCCTGCGCATCTCGAATCAATTGTGTTGGGTTTTAACGACACGTCAACACTTGTGGGTCATTTTGTGTCGTCTCCCAGAGAAAGAGTGAAAAGAGATAGAAGAGATAGTAGAAATGATAAAAGAGAGGAACAGGGAAGAAAGAGGAACAGGAATAAAAGTGAAGAAACAGAAGAAATAAAAACATTCCCCCTCTACCCTTATCAGCGGCCTTGCCCAACTGTAAGCCAGTATCAGTTGGACACCCCGGTGATGTAAGATACACACCTTCGCATCACCCGACCTCCCCTACATCTCAAATCAAAATTTGTTTGTGTTGAGGTTTTACGGCCCAGTCAACCCAATGGGGTCATGTCCAGCGCGGTCAGTTTACCTAACCACACGTTTACTGGGCAGGCTTAGTCCTCTAAGCGGTTAACCAGTATTGTGCACATTCTTTCGCCAGAAACTGACAACTGCCCTTCTTGAATCAGCAGAAAGGAGAGAATGACCGTAGAAAATATTTCTTGATCAATCTCCACGAGAATGTTGCCGACCTCCTGGTCTCCAGTCGAACGGCGCATCCAACTGAGCCACCGAGGCCGGCCTCAAATTAAAAAGTCTTGGAAATATGTTGACAGCGAAGGGCTCAAATCAGTCTGCGCATCTAAACAATTTGATCAAAGTTTTCGTTGACTGCATGAAGAATCACTGGATTAAGTGTCCAAAAGAATACGATGAACAGAAAAGGTCAATGGCTGCAGCGCAAAGCTGACATGAGTTTTCACTGTTCGCCGAAGTCTTTTTCGTTATTGCGGTTTATTTTCAAGAAAGGATGGTTCTACGTAGAGTGGGTGGGTGAGGAATCTATTACTGTCATAAGAAAATGGATATATATAGTCATCACACAATCTAGTACTTTGCTATCATTCAGCGAGAGAGAGAGAGAGAGAGAGAGAGAGAGAGAGAGAGAGAGAGAGAGAGAGAGAGAGAGAGAGAGAATAACAAAGACCAATACAAGACTGTGCATGACTAGGGAGAGGCACAGACACACAGATAGACAGACATACCGATATTCAGACATATAGATAGATAGATAGATAGATAGATAGATAGATAGATAGATAGATAGATAGATAGATAGATAGATAGATAGATAGATAGATAGATAAGATAGATAGATAGATTGATAAGATAGATAGATAGATAGATAGATAGATAGATAGATAGATAGATAGATAGATAGATAGATAGATAGATAGATAGATAGATAGATTGATATAGATAGATAGATAGATAGATAGATAGATAGATAGATAGATAGAGAGATAGATAGATAGATAGATAGATAGATAGATAGATAGATAGATAGATAGATAGATAGATAGATAGATAGATTGATAAGATAGATAGATAGATAGATAGACAGATAGATAGATAGATAGATAGATAGATAGATAGATAGATAGATAGATAGATAGATAGATAGATAGATAGATAGATAGATAGATAGATACACAGACAGAGAGAGACAAACAGACAGAGTGGGATGATACTAAAGACTGAGATACTGTACGCAAGAGATGATATGACAGAGATGATATGACAGATGATATGAGAACAAATTGAATGGTTTAACCCATAATGATAGCAAAGTCGAGCCTTCGTTGTCCGCATATGCCTCGAAGATTCCTTTTCTCACGGCGTGGCCCAAACTACCTGTCAAACTTGAACGAAAATCTGTTTACTATTGGTATTAGCTGTTTATGTTACAGGCACATTTACATATTTACTTAACGATTACATGAATTACTTATGTTCAAGGAAGTACAAGGCAGTTCCCAGTCAGCATTCTACGTAAATTTATATCGGGCCGTCATCGGCCCGTCAGGGTAGCTGACGGGCCAATGACGGCCCGATGTAGATTTACGTAGAATGCTAGCTGGGAGTTCGTTGTTGTTCATTGAACCATTTATGCCAAATGGACTCTTATACCTCAACTCTTTGGACAGGTCCATTTCAAACAGAAGGGGTGTCCGGTTACGCACTCTGATCTGTACTTATGATGGATACGCAGACCACTAAGTATTTCATGTGAATGAATACACTCGGTAGATTTTCCACCGTTTTTGAAAAGGGAGACAACTTTCATAACTTCCTGTTTACTTTCCTATACATAAATCCCATTTTGAAAAGGGGTCTACTCTAAAAGGAAAGACTTTGCTCCCCATTGGGAGCAAATTCTTTCCGTTTAAAGTAGACCATGGGTGCAAATTCGTTCCTTTTAGAGGAGACCAAGCGGAGCAAATTCTTCTCTTTTAGTGTAGATCAAGGGGGACAAATCCGTTGTTTATAGAGTAGGACAAAGGCAACAATTTCTTTGTTTTTAGGGTAGGTCAAGGGGGACAAATACGTTGTTTATAGAGTAGGCCAAAGGAAGCAATTTCTTTGTTTTTAGAAGAGACCAAGGGGGACAAATTCGTTGTTTATAGAGTATGATAAAGGAAACAATTTCTTTATTTTTAGAGTAGATCAAGGGAACAAATTCGCTGTTTATAGAGTAGGACAAAGGAAACAATTTCTTTGTTTTTTAGAGTAGACCAAGGGAGACAAATTCGTTGTTTATAGAGTAGGACAAAGGAAACAATCTCTTTGTTTTTAGAGTAGATCAAGGGGGACAAATTCGCTGTTTATAGAGTAGGACAAAGGAAACAATTTCTTTGTTTTCAGAGTAGACCAAGGGGGACAAATTAGTTGTTTATAGAGTAGGACAAAAGAAACAATTTCTTTGTTTTTTAGAGTAGATCAAGGGGGACAAATTCGCTGTTTATAGAGTAGGACAAAGGAAACAATTTCTTTGTTTTAGAGTAGATCAAGGGGAGCAAATTCGTTCCGTTTGGAGTAGAACAAAGGGAACAAATTCTTTGTTTTTAGAGTACAACAAAAGGAACAAATTCTTTCCTTTTAAAGTACATCAAGGAGAGCAAATTCGTTCCTTTTAGAGTAGACTAAGGGTAGCAAATTCTTTTTCTTTCAGAGTAGATCATTAAAGCCAATTCTTTCCTTTTCTTTCCTTTTAGAGTGAAGCAATGGGGAATGAAATTCTTTCATTTTGGAATAGACCACGGGAAGTAAGGTCATTCCTTTTAGAGAAGATCATTTTCCATTTTCAAAGGGGAGCAAACACAATTCTGTCAGAGTTGTCACCCTTGAAAGTCTGTCAATTCCCCTAAAGTGCATTTAATACCAAACTTGTTTCGTTGTGCATCGACCCATTTATTTGCACTGTTGAGATACCATCAAAATACGAATATAATTATTACAACACAAAGGCATATTGCATTATATGACAGATGATAGGATAATAAATTGAATAGGTTAACCCATAAAATGCCAAGCAAAACTGCAGCTGACAACAGTCTATTTTATTATCATTATTTTTCAGGGAAAATTAGGCTTGACATTTCATGTGAATCGTCTGCTCGGCAGACGATTCACATGAAATGTCAAACCTTATTTTTCAGATTTTTTTTCAATCAAAATGTTGCGGATTAAGTGATTAGCAATGCTAAATGGCCCTTATTCGAAGGCCCAGAAATTAACAATTAGATTAGTAGAACAACCGCCTAGATCTGCTATATCCGTATACTTCTTTCTGTCTAATATGGCGCGATGACCCAAGATATTATTTTATATTTATATTGTTTCTGGCTATTTTTCTAAAGTTTTGAACTTGGGTTGTTGTTTTCCATCTATATTATCTCTATAAAGAGTTTAATTTGAATGAATAAGCTTTATAAGTTTTCTCCCATCTTTGACAAGGAAGACAACTTTTGTACTTCCTGTTTGCTTTCCTGCACTCCAAGTCCCTTCTGAAAAAGGGTCTGCTTTTAAAGGCTCCAAATTCCTCAAAAATATAGATCTGTTATCCAAGAGAGGTTAAATAAATTGATATATGGTATTCAAAAAAAAAAAAAAAAACGAGGCGAAAAATGAGAATAAATTTCTAAATGTCGTCTGCTACAGTTGTTGTTGGTGCTTTAGGGATCAGATTATGGGAAACGCGAAACGGCCCTTTTTCGAAGGCCCAGAAATTAACCATTAGATTAACGCTTAGCACTCTGAGTATAATTTTCAGCAGACGACAAGCAGAAACAGTTTTCTCTTTTTCCTCAGAAAACAGGTTTTGACAATTCATGCAAATTGTCTCAAGTTAAGACATTGGTTGAAATGTAAAATCCTGTTTACTGGGAAAAAAATATCATGAATTTGTTGTCTGCTGAATTTGCTCAGAGTGGTAATGGTTAAAGGAACATCCGTCTAGATTTGCCTAGATCTGCAATATCCGCATACTTCTGCCTAATGGTGTGATGACTCAAGATTTTTATTATTTTTATTTATCTTGTTGCCTTTCCTCATTTTTATCTTTCCGGGTTTTTTTTTTCCTAAAGCTTCTGTTCAGTCCGTGACGTGGGTTGTTTTTCATCTATTTATCTCGAAACAGTTTAAAGGTTGATACAATGACTTTCTATATAATCTTACATTTTGGTTTTCCATCACGAAAACACGCCTTTTCAAATATACTGAAAATTTTACCACCAAAAAATGAAAATTTTCAGATAAAAATTCGGATATTTTTTCTTATTTCTGCTTAAAACATAGATTGTGGGTACTCGTTAGAACCGCCTCGGCGAGGCGGTTCTAACGAGTACCCACAATCAATGTTTTAAGCAGAAATAAGAAAAATAATGTATACCCCTGTAAACCCCAGTTTTACTATATAAAAGTGGGGTTTAAGGGGGTCAAAATTATATAGGTATGTTTTCGTGATGCGAAAATACTATAACCAAATGAAATGCAGCTGCTCTTATTTTGACATATAATCACAACTCCATATAAAGCGTTTTTCAACCGAATCTGCATGAAAACACATGTTGTGTGTACTTATTAGAAGCGCCTCAGCGAGGCGCTTCCAAAGAGTATCAACAACATGTGCTTTCCCACAGAAATAAGATAAATATTATATGGATACACCCTCTTATTTGGAGCTACGATAAACTATTACCTATATAGCACTGGTTATCAAGATATTACTGAAGGAATTATTGTCTGAATAGGTAGTTAACGAACTAGGCTACGTAGCCAAGTTAGGTCAAAGGAGGTAAGTATGTTATCAGATAAATACTGATTATAACGTACAAAACGATATAAAATTTATGGTACATTCGTATATTATATTTTTTTCGTGATTCACAAATAAATTTATTCCAAAATGAGATTCACATTTACAATACATGTACTTTAAGTATCAGAGTTCTAAGGAGAATATAGATAAAACAACTCGCTGGAAAATCTGTCTGGTAAAAAGTGACGATCCCATATTCTTGTTACATCCAAAGTACACCAGGCATCAACCTTTAAAGGTTGATACCTTTAAAGGTTGATACCTGATATACTTTAGATACAACAAAACTATAGCACTGGGTATCAAGATATAACTGGAGGAAATATTGTCTGAATCGGTAGTTAAGGAACTTGGCTGCGTAGCCAAGTTAGGAAAAATAAGAGCCATAAATTGACAACGTGAGAAAAGTTATGTGCTCCCTGCTTAGACTTAAATCAGCCTCTGCATCAGCGCAATCTGATCACAGTCATCAATTTCCTCATGAACAAACTTTAGCTATTTGACTAGCCACAGTGCGACAACTAAAACTTAAAATATCACTACATGGGCAAATTCAGCAGACGTCAACTTGCTGATACTGTTCTTATTATTTTTCCAGAAAACAGCCGCTGACATTTCATGCAGGAGGCGATATGCATGAAACGTCAAAGCCTACTTTCTGGGAAAAATAAGAAATTTGCCCATAGAGAGCTAAGTGTTAAGTAAAAAATGCCGAACATTTTCAAATTCCTTGATTAAGAGAATTAACATGATCTGTTGTAGTAACAATTTGAATGAAAACTTTAACATCTTTCCAAATTCAACATTATGTGTTCAAAAGGAAATAAATGACGCTCTATGGATTTCCTATGGGAATATTTTGAAATTTCGGGGCAGTGAAACTTCAGGTCCTGAATCAGTCATTTCAAAGATAATGTATTTCAATACGCTTAATCCTAACCATTCCCAGGGCAAATTCAGCAGACGACAAATTGACTATTTTTTTTTTTTTTTTTTTTTCTTATGTTTTGTTTCTCCAGAAAACAGGCTTTGACGTTTCATGCAAAGGAAACAGTTTGCATGACATGTCAAATCCTATTTTCGGGAAAAAAAAATAAGCAAAATATTTCAAAATATTTTAACGCAGCATGCTAAGCGTTAAAGACAGCAAAAAGCCTGTCTGATACTTTATGATGCTGCAGGAATACTACATGTATAAGGAACATCTGATCTCTAATTTCATTTGTCCCGTATATGTAATATTCTTTAAATAAGTCTTTATTAATCTAACCTTTACCACTAGGATTATTCAGCAGACGACAAACTGATTTTATAGTTTCTTATTTTTTCCAGAAAACAGGAGTTGACATTTCATGCAAATTGTCTCCAACGGAGACAATTTGCATGATATGTCAACAAATCCTGTTTTGCGAGAAAAATAACAAAACTATTTCAATATGTCATCTGCTGAATTTTTCTCCCCCATTCTCTATTGACGGTCAAGTACACAAAGGGAACAAAGGAGCAGGTGTTGGGGTGGGAGGCTTCCAAAAAAATCAATATGCTGACCAGATGAACGTTATTGTTATTGTTTAGCTGGGATGAAGGCTTGGAAAACTGTGGCGGTGTTTTACGTTCTTATTAATCGTCTAAGCTCATGGGCGTAGACAATCTTAGAGTTTGCAATTTCTTAAAAGTTCATGGACTGGTCAATTGTTATTTTCCATGGATTGCGTAACGTTATTATAGCCAAGTATTAGCTTTCACAAAAAGATAGGTCTACGTTTAGCACACTTTGTGTGCCAAGCGTAAACCAAGCTTTTTGTGATAGCAAATACTTGTATTATAAAAGGTTGACACCTGAGCTCTTACGTAAAGGAAAGGACACATTCTACGGGGATGGAACCCTATCAAAACGGTTCTGACTCTCAGAACTGACTCCCTTCTGAAAAATATATCTACTCTAAAAAATAATTTACTCCTTAGTGGGGGAACAAATGCCTTCCATTTTGAGTAGATACCTTTTTCAAAAGAGATCTGATAGGAAAGCTAATAGAAAGTCATAAAAGTTGTCTCCCTTTCATAAAAATGGCGAAAAATCCACCAAGTGTACCCAATCCCTTTGATTTATTTAGTCGTATTCAAAATTATTAACTAATGCGATCATACATGAGGCCATACAGTGTTAGAAATTAACTTTTTTTATAAGTAGCAAGTAGTTGCTACCTGGTCTGAAAGTAGGTAGCAAAATGCATCTACATGGCAGCAAAAGATGTTGCCCCCGTGTCATGGGTTAAACCTTCACAAGCTAAGCATATTTAGCAGACAGCATTTTCAAAGTATTTTTCTACTTCAGCAAAAATCAGGATTGACATACATGTGAACTGTCTGCTTAGCAGACAATTAACATGAAACAACAAGCCTAATTTGCACTGAGGACATTCACAACACAAAGTTGATAGTGTTCTGGGCACTATACCAGGTAGCAACTTTTTGCTACCAATAGTTTTACCAGGTAGCAAACTGAATTTTCAGGTAGCAAATTTGCTACTTGCTACTGTTAATTTCGAACCCTGCCATATAAGCCCAAGATAAGGCACTTTTTGTTTCAACCGAAAAGTATTGATATTTTTTTTCTTTTATCTCCACGAAAACATACGTTGTGGGTACCCATTAGAAGCGCCTCGGCGAGGCGCTTCTAATGAGTACCCACAACATGTGTTTTCGTGGAGAAATAAGCAAAAAGTTTACCAGATACCCCTTCTCATCTAGAGTTATGCAATTAAATACGATCAGAAACAACGTAACGCTTATATTTATCTTCTTCTGAACATGAAATGACCTTGGAAAATAATATATTCACTGAAAAAATCGAAACTGCAGTGTGTTTTGTTCATCTGTGTCATTAAGACTAAACAGCAAACTTGAAAGTAAACATCCACAGTGAGTATATCAAGGAGGAAAAACCATGCCCAACTGAGGACTCCAACCCGCGACACCTTCCTCGGACAGACAGTTTTGGTAATCACCCCGCCCTATCACCACCACCTCTCGTCTTTTAATTTCCAAGTGCAAGTCATCAAACGACCATACAGGGCCTATTGCACTACAACCTCTTTATAACATGGTTCGTTATAACACGGTTTTGGATATAACACGATTCAAAGATGGATCCCAAAAATGTATATATTATATTGAAAAATGACCATAAATGGTCATTTTTCAATATAATCTATACATTTTGTTTGGATATAACACGGTTGTTTAACTTACACGGTTAATGCTATGGATACCAACAATAGTGTTATAAAGAGGTCGTGGTGTGTCAGTTTTTAGCCTAACTCGCTCTTTCCAATATGGGTACGAGTCAGACTGAGACAGAGATTGAAACTGAGACAGAGAGACAGGGTTATAAGTTTCTCTACGCTTTTGTTTATTTAAATAAAACGTGACATTTTCCTTCAATATACGATCTACGTGACAAACTCCATCTTACAGGAGACTCGGATCGGCCTGTGTGTTTCAAACAGTCTGATCTGTACGTTCTCCGTTCATAATACATTCATTCTGTAAACACCAATGTAGACCATGGTCAGACTGTGCAGAGTTCTAGATAAGGTGAGATATTAGACATATAGTTTTTTTCTCCATAAAAACGTATGTTGTGGATACTCGTTATAAACGCCTAGCCGAGGCGCTTCTAATGAGTAGCATAGTATATGTTTTCGTGGAGAAATATGAAATCTAGCAATACTTTTTAGTTGAATAGAGTTTTATCTGGAGCTATGGTCTGCAAATGCCATAAGGGACACTCATGTTAGCGTTCAGTTGTAAACAACTTATTTAACTACTGTTTTTTGTTTTGTTTTTATCTATCTCACCCCTTCAACCACATAGAGAAATTACCATGAATTATACACAAACTTCTCTGGAAAGACCGATTATAAATAAATACTATAAAACAATACTTACACAAATGAGATCAAATGAACCATAAAAAATAAAACCGCTCAAAATCCTTTAAAATTCTCTACTCAGAATCCTTAAAAATTTTCTATTTTATTTCTCACATGAGATAACACAGAATAGGTTTATCCAGTTGTATTTTCACTAATGTTTGTGTTCGCATATTTCCCACAAAGGACATAAGTAAATCAACATAATTTTATTTACGGAACGCTGACTTCATTATCAGTGCTCTAGCTAAGACAAAAATAATACTTGGCTCCAGATAAGGCGCTTTTATTCCAACCGAGAAGTACTCATATTTTTCTTATTTCTCCACAAAAATATATGTTGTGGTACTCATTAGAAACGCCGCACTGAGGCGCTTTTAATGATTACAACACACCATGGTATTGTGGAGAAATAAGAAAAATGTTATCCGCATACCCACTCTTATCGAGCTGTGATATGGGGATTAATATTTTCATATTTTTTTCTTAAATCTCGCAAAACTATATACGTTGTTGTTACTCATTTGAATCGTTTCGCAAATACGATATTTTATTTAGTAAACACATCGTATGTTTTAATGGAGAGATAAGACAAGGTATTGATTGAAACACACAACTGAACTGGAGCGCAGACTTCATACCGAAATGACTAAACTACAGTACCTGTGCAAAAGGTCGTATGAAATATCGCCATGCTTTTGTATAAACAGCGAAAGTTTAAAACAATATAAACATCCGCGCATCATTATCGCTCTTTGACCGCGCAGATATAGATAAGGCATGGTCTTTGTACGCTGAGTGATGGACATTTTGGCACACTGGAAAGCAGGGATGGGTAGACTGAGGGGATGGGATGGGCTGGGCACATGGGCTGGACCCCTTGGCTTGGGCTCAAGGTTTATTTAATTATAAGATTATGGGACATATCTAACAAACTTTCGTTGTTCGCTCTATGACCGGGATATAAATCCAGATAATGGCACTGAATAAGTTAGACTGGCTCCAGCCTCCAGTGACTAAATTCAAAATAAAAGCAAAATAATATCATGACTTTTAAGGCTGGTCACTAGTGACCAGCCTTTACAGCCATGATATTATTTTGGTTTTATTTTATTGGATTATAAAACTGGGCCCAGTTGTTCAAAGCTAACGATGTTGTTAGTTAACGATTCGTTAAAATTTAAATCAAGCGATACGCAAATACGCTGAAATTTTTTGCTGAAAAAATGTGAGTAGCTTTTGCACTGCAAAAGCTACTCACATTTTTTCAGCAAAAAATATCAGAATATTTTGTATTGAACCCGCTAAAACAGTTAACGATATGACCCTTAACGAGCTCGTTAAGCTAACGACGCTTTGAACAACTGGGCCCAGGATTATAAGAATAAATTTTTAGTCAGTACAGACTGTCTATGAATAAGTCCATATAACTAGCCGCTGACGTATCTAAAACTACTAGATCAGTGGCAAAGCTTTAGGCGGCGTCAGATCTGGGTCTACACTACTTTCTCAGGCCGGTCAGTCCGATTGCTTTGGATAAAGATGGGAGAGGCTTTTGTATACAGTATATACCCTAAATATTCAGACACTCACACTCCCCTCCCCCCACCCCCAGAGTCCTTAAAACTGATGATTCCAATCTGACGTCCCAGTCAGATATCTAAAATGTTGCGACCGCATGGAAAAGAGTGCACTTTCGGATAAAACTGTCCCTTTAGGAGCAGTTTGGTCTGGGTCCTGCTGTTTTATTAGGCATGTCTCCACAAATCTTTGGGTGTATAAAGGTATGTTGTATAAACCCTGGCTCTCGTGTGTTGACCTTATTGCACTTGAGGGGAGTGCATACACTTTCAGGGAAGGCAACTCTATCGAAATTGTTTTTGTCCCGATTCTGAAAAGAGACTTATTCTAAAAGAAAAGAATTTGCTCTCCTTGGGAAAAAATCTAAGGAAAGAATTTGCTCTCCTTGGGAAAAACCACCGTTCACTCTTTTTAAATGGACACGGTTTGCAGGACAATCCATCTCAAGACTCTGTCTTTCCTATCATTTTTTTTTCTTTTCTTTACAAAGGTATACAATCTAGTAAAGTTGATATGATTTAACCAGTTTTATCCCTTAGTTGAAAAGATAGTAAGTTTAACAATGCTGTAGTAAAACAGTGAAAGAGTATTAAAGAGACAAAATCTGCTGCAGCTACAGGAAGTGATAACTATAAAAAAGAGTGCGGAAACGACTTGAGCCAGGCTTTTTGCAGGAAAACAAACAGGATTTCACAAAAGTTGTCTTCCTCTTAAAACAATAGTGGAAAATGATTACGGAGTGAACCAAGTCCTGTAATTAAAGGAGTTGTGCTGAGCGAAGTCCCAAAGTGACGAATCTAGTGTTGCTGAAACGTAAACACAAAACGTAACATTAAAACAACTAATGCTTGTGAACAACCCCAATGAGATATGACTGAAGCCGCATTCACAGAGAAAAGACAAAATTAACTTGTGCCAGAACGCAGCAAAAGCAACTGTCAGCTACATACTTGGACAGAAAAAAACTGAGATCATCTTGCGTACGCTCTTCGTCTGGTTAGATATTTGCTTTTCGCATCAATATGTTTAACCTACTGAGAAAGCCATACCGAGAACAGCGAAAACTCTTACCAGACTGCGCACAGACACAGACTGATCTGAGTATTAGCTCTTCGCAAATGCCATACTGGTGGTTTTACTGTGACCATGCGCATAAGACATTGTCTAAAGTATTTTCCCTAAGCATTCGGATTGACTGTCCTGAGCAAACAGTGTGGACCCTGATCAGACGCCGCAGAACGCGGTGTCTGATCAGTTTCTATACTGTTTATCACTTATCCACACATATCAACAGGCAGTAAATCGACTTTTTTTTCAAATTTTAGGACGTCTGGCAAAAGTAGTCCGAATATTTAGGGTAAATATGCCTTGTGAATGCGGTATTTACTTCTTTATTACAGTTATTTTACTAGTCAAGCTATAGTCATCCGATGCCCACGCTTCTGCGTGACGATTTTAGTCATACTAATGCAGGAATCTAGTATTTCTATTTAATGACTGTAGGAGTGAAGGTATTTTAAGCTCTCGTAAGTGAATATTTACTTGAATGCCATGGGTTCGAATCCCAGTCAGGGCCGAACTAGTTGTAAAAGGTCGTAATCGGAGGCAAACAAGGTCCAAGTAAGGACAATCCAAATTAGAGCCATACTAGATCTAGTTACAAAATTTTAAGTCTATACATGTATGTATCATGCTCTTATATAATCATCGGCCCGCAATGCTTGAAATGATGCTGATAAGACGTTAAAGCACTGAAACATCGATCACATTCAAATGTTATGAATTCTATTATGCTACCGGTAGGTTTCGGCGGTCGTGTGGTCTGTGGCGTACGTTTAGTTACGGACCACAAAGCTTTCAGCGCTTGCGTTGGAGATGCGGACGGGGTATCGATCGTTGCACAGATGTCTCAAGCAGACGTGATGAGAATGGCGGTAAATCCCAAAATATTTCCTTTTGTTCCCCATAATTATAGCAACACGTGTCGAAAATACGGTTACAAGGAAACCCTTCATTAACACGAAATAAATTAACCCCAAACCTCCAGATAAGGCACTTTTTTCATCTATAAAATATTGATATTTTTTCTTCTTTCTCCATGAAAACAAACATTGTGGGTACTCATTAGAAGCGCCTCAAGATGCGCTTCTAGTGAGTACCCACAATGCATGTTTTCGTGGAGAAATAAGAACAATATTTTACCTGACAACCCCTCTTACCTAGAGCTATGTTACCCCTCGTAATTCCACCTTGTTAATTCTGCCTCAAATCCAAATGCAATTACAAATGTACACAGATCCCAGCACGAAACTTTCTGCACTGAAATTATCCGAAAACTGCGCTCTGCCGTCCCTTCAAAATGTCAGCGGTTATTCGCGGTAATTACCGAGACCGCGCCGAGAGAAAACCGCTCATTCAGAGTACGCGCGTGTAGCATAGATCAAGTCCAGTCGTTGAAACTGCGTACTAAGACTGCGT
Organism: Anodontia alba; assembly: GCA_964016985.1. NCBI lineage: Eukaryota > Metazoa > Mollusca > Bivalvia > Lucinida > Lucinidae > Anodontia > Anodontia alba. Next base: position 59,157,289 of record OZ024824.1, read on the forward strand.
AAACCGTTCGCTCAGGACCAATCAATCCTCTTTACATGAAAGCAGGGCAGCCCAACCTGCGTGTAAGTAAACAGCGACGGCGCTGACCAGGTTGCTGTGTGTATGCAGACTGGTCTGTGTCTTCGATGTCAGGTCTCTTCGCATATAGTCATGCACTTTACCAAGTCTTATGATCGGAGGGAGTGACACCCCTCTCAAATAGAAAACGATACGACGACACACTGGTGGGTTTGGCGGAGACCAAAACATCAGGGTCTGAAACTTCCCTATTCGCTAATATCTAACGATTCTATTAGTACACAGCGCAGAATGTTCTATTGCCCAGGCTTATCTCGATCATCGCTGGTCGCATCTGTTCCTAAGGTCGCTTTCTATATGAAGCTGCGCAGTCATGATAACAAAAATATCATAACTCTTGATAAGCAAAATATTAAATATTTTCTCATTTCTCTACGAAAACATATGTTGCGGGTACACATTAGAATCGCTTCACGATTCTAAAGAGAACCTACAACATATGTTTTCGTGGAGAAATATGAAAATATTGGAACAGTTCGGGAGAACAGCGATTCATCTGGAGCTATAAATAGCACAATCAGATGCAAGGGCAGCACTTTCGTAATAGAAGTCTGAGATTAACCCTCAAAGCGCTAAGCAAAAAAATTGTAGCAGACGATATTCTATCTTTTATTATAATCTTTTTCTGCGAAAATAAGACTAGGCATTTCATGTGAATCGTCTGCCAGGCAGACGATTCACATGAAATGCCAAGCCATATTCTCTCTGAAAATAACAATAAAAAATAATGATGTCGTCTGCTGCAGTTGTAACCTGCGCTTTAAAGGTGATAATTGCCTGCATTACGCAACATAAAACGATTAACAGTGTGCCAAGAGGGAAACGTAAGTAAATACGTAGAAAATGCTGGATCATAACTCCACCATTAATATTCTGTGAAAGTTTAGTATGTCTCACGACCGTATGCCCCTGCATACATTACGTCTCCTACCGTAAATATTTGGATAAACATCCCATATCCTAAAAATGTTTATCAAGATCGTTGCTTTACTTTGCCATTCCGCCAGAATTTTGTAGTCACATTCAGCCTGCTTATCTAAACGTTGGGATAAGTACGTGGGTAGAGAGTCATGGTGTCCTAATATTTAGAGTTAAAAAAAATGGTAAATAAAGATCTACATCTACAGCAGACAACATGTGTCTCATCAGAGTGCGTTTCATACGTGCGAATGCATAAACCAGATAAATATATATTTTTTTTATTTCTCCACAAAAAACATATGTTATGGGTACTCATCAGAAGCGCGTCACCACAAAAACATATGCTGTTGGTGCTGATTAGAAGCGCCTCTGAGAGACGCTTCTAATGAGTATCCCCAACATATGTTGTTGTTTTTTTGTGTGTGGAGAAAAAATATTATTTTGGTTAAAATGTACCTTATCTGAGGCTACGCCAGAGTCGCCGTTCATTATAGGAAGAGGCTTAATAAAACCGAGTCTTGATTCCCGTTCTTTTGTGCGTTCTTTTTTTTCCACAAGGCAAGGAAACCTTTAAGATTTGTGTTTAATTCCTACCGGAACATTAACTCATCACTGGGAGAAACGTGCAAATCGAAAAACAATATAAGAGCTGCAGTTCAACCAATCAAATTCTTCATATTTTCAGTTAAATCTTATTGATCAAATTTTATTTGAAACTCAACCACAACACTTTCGAAACAGGTAAAAGTCTTCAAAAATTACTCAGTCGACTGGAAGCTATATACCAAGTGTTTCGGACTGTCGCTTTTCAACACTGCGATTCTTTCTCCAAACGTGCACTGCGAAAACTGTGCACAAACACAGGGACGATGTTCTTACTGTTACCAGAGCAAATAGCTGTGTAACCAACAATACCATGTACAGAACTGAGGTAATCACCTTAAATTAAGCAAAAACAATCCTTCAAATCTATTTGACTGTCTAGGAATGTGTCTAACATGCTGACGGAGTGGCAAACGCTGCATGCACTGATCAAAATCTGGGTCTACACTGTTTGCTCATTTTTATATGCACCTGTTTGTCCAGTCATACCTATTTACCCCTGCAGAGCTGATCTGTCCAAATATTTGGGATAAAAAATTTAAAATAGAAAATCAGTGGCACACTTTTACGGTGACCAACCGTAAAAATAAGTCACTTTGCCAGGATCGGTTTACTGAAGCATTCTACTTATTATGAAATAAAATATACCTGTTACATTTTAAATCACAAGTATATTTAACAAGTAGAAGGTGAAGGTCGACGCCGTTGTTTGTTTCGGTATTGAATATTTAGGGCATTGTAACACTCTATGATCGCATTTGAAAAACATACTTTTCTGACTTTGTCGTAAATGACGCAAGGTGCCCATTTGCCATTCGTATTTATTGTTTAGCAATAATTGTAAGAATCATTTTGATCGCAAAAAGAACATAATATATCTTTAAAGAAATGAGCGGGCATATACGATAACTAGGGCAACAACAACGTAAGTTTGTGTTGAGGTTTTACGGCCCAGTCAATCCAATGGGATCATATCAAGCGGGATCAGTTTACCTAACCACACCTTTCCTGGGCAGGCTTAGTCCTCTAAGCGGTTAACCAGTATTGTGCACATTCTTTCACCAAAATTGACAACTGCCCTTCTTGAATCAGCGGAAGGGAGAGAATGACCGTAGAAAATATTTCATGATCAATCTCCACGAAAGAATGTTGCCGACCTCGGCGGGGGTTGAACCCGCGACCTCCTGGTCTCCAGTCGGACGGCACATCCAACTGAGCCACCGAGGCAACGTAAGTCCAGATCACAATGCACATCCTTGCAGGGTTGATCTGCACATGCACAATAATAACTTAACTTAATTTTAAAAGCTGCAAGCATCGAATGCCCTGAACAGACTGCACATCCGTGCAGTCCGTTCAGGGCGTTCGATGTTTGCATACACAGGCTTTCAAGTGCCCGCCATCGAAAAAGTAGGGATAAAGTAGGGCTAAAAATTTTGAAAAAGTAGGGCAGAAGTAGGTATTTCAATCATGAAAAGTAGAATTGTAGGGACGTTCTGTGAGTTTTCAGACTCAGAAAAAGATATAATAAGCAAAAGAAGTTTTTTTTTCCTAACAATAACACAACATTACCATGGAAAGGAAATACCCAAATAAATGTTCCAAAAAGAAATACTACTGAAGTGAAAATATTTTATAAACTTTTGCGTCGTGGCTGCTCAGATTAAGTTAAAACTGTAAGTTTTTTTTTACTTAAAGGTTGATTGATACCTGATCTACTTTTGATATAAAGAAAATGACAGAATTCACCTGATTAACAGCAGTTTATTCCAAACTGACTTCTTTAAGAATAAACACAAAGCTGTTTCAAGATACCCAACAATGAAAATCACCCGAGGCTTCATCACGAAAACATACCTATATAATTTTTATCCCCTTAAACCCTATTTTTATATAGTAAAACTGGGGTTTTCAGGGGTATAGATTATTTTTCTTTTTTCTGTTCAGAAACATAGATTGTGGGTACTCGTTAGAACCGTCTCGGCGAGATGGTTCTAATGAGTACCCACAATCTATGTTTTCAGCAGAAATACGAAAAATATCAGAGTGTTTTATCTGAAAGTTTTCAGTTTTTGGAGACGAAACTTTCTATATATTTGAATAGGTGTGTTTTCGTAAAGTTAGAAACTTCAACAAAGTCATTTATGATCATCTAATGAGTAGAAGCATACGTTATTCAGGAGGAATAAAAAAAATATTCAAAATATATCACAAACCATTGGCAAGTCCTCCAAATTATTCAAAATCGTGGGCAGTTTTTATACACTGAGAAATTCCTAGCAGGAGAACTGGATAGAAGAAGTCCAGAAATGTTGGTTGTTGGCTAACCTATAGTCTGTCTCCAGACCCTATCTTTTCTGTCATTTTCTCTTTTCTTTTCAAAGGTATAAATCTAGTACAGCTTATAATGATTTGATACGTCCTTAGTGGAAAAGATAGATTCTGTAGTAAAACAGTAAAATGGGATTAAAGAGACAAATACAGCTATAGGAAGTGATAAATAATGACAAAAAAATGTAGAAACGACTGGAGCCAGTCTAGCTAACCTACAAATCTATATGTTAATCAAAAGCCAACAGGTGTTTAAGATGACATATGCTATATCGATATCTGTCAATTTTCGTGTTCCACTGGGTCTTGAACATGACAGATGATGAAAGAGCGTGAATCGTTAATACAGTAAAACCTCACTGACTCGAACACCGATGACTCGTTTACCATGCCTCATTCGAACTCGTTTTAGATCCCCTAGGAAATTCTTCCGACATCTCAAGAAAACAAATATCAAGGGATATTTTATTATCCTATTTTATCACGAAAATGTATGCTGTTTGTGCTCATTAGAATCGCCTCATCGAGGCGATTCTAATGAGTACACACAGCATACCATTATTTTATAGAAGATCGAAAAGACAACCATAAATTATTCCCATTTGTCTCCTAACCTGGTGCTATGGTTAACTCTCAGTGACTCGAACTACCCATATCTAGAACAAATTCCCACGATCCCAAAGATGTTTGAGCCATTGAGGTTCGAGTATAATTGGAAAACCTGTATATGTATATGACAACAAAACCTAAACCACCTTGCACATTCTTTCAGAGTTGATCTGCAATATTCGAACTTCTTATAAAAAAACTGCAAACATCGAATGCCCTAAGAAATGGGCGGACATATACCAATAAAACCAATAAACCAATGAAAGCCCATATCACCTTGCACATCCTTGCAGAGTCTTACAAAAAAAACTGCAAACAACATTGGAGGACATATATGAAAACCAATGCAACAACGAAGGTCCAGATCAGCTTGCGCTCCCGTATTCTGTGCCATCTGCGATCTGATCTTGGACTACATTGCTATAGCCTGCCTGTTATATTACTCAGGCAAATACGGTATACATTAGACCAGGAAAGAGGCTTATAAATCTACTAACGTAAGCAGAATTATAAGCTTCAACCAGGAACAATTTGTGAAATTAGGACACGAATCGCACACACCATCATTAAAATGTCGTTGACCCCTATAAACTAAACATAAGACTATCGGGCTTATATATTATATGTGAATATATTAGTCCGCTCATTATTCCCCATGAACAGAATCTGCTAATTGCTAGTTATCCCCATGCTTTTCGAAGAAAAAGCGGGGATATTGTGATACCCACGTCCGTCCGTCCATCCGTCCGTCTGTAATGTCACACCATTGCTCCTAGACCATTTAAGATAGAATATCTTAACTTTCACAGGCGATGGCCCTATGGATGAGGACTGGAAAACGCATTCGGAATTTTGATGTAACCCTGGGGGCAGGTCCAAGGGTAGTGGCCCCGAAGGGTCCAAAATCCATTTTGTACAAACATAGTCATGTTACATATCAAATCAAAGGCAATGAAGAGTAGAATAGTGGTGCAAAACTTTTGCCTCGGTGCATGTCTGGGGGTCACCAGAGGTCAAAAAGTAGGAAACAGATCTTTTTGACAAATGAAATGGTGGTTTGTATTATTTTATACATACATATATATATATATATATATATATATATATATATATATATATATATATATATATATATATATATATACAGTCGACTCTCGTTATCTCGAACTTCACGGGACCTGATAAAAATGTTCGAGTTATCAGTAGTTCGAGACAACCAAATTTTGACGTCATAGGTATGACGACTGTTCGCCTCTGTTCGCCAAAACGTGCTTGGAAGGCACACGTATATGGCAATTTAAATAATTTACGCGTACTTCAGTTTGCATTGTTACTGTTTGTTTTAGGAGATGCAATGGTTTTCTTGAAATAATATCATCAATAAATGTTAATAATAATAAATTTCAAACGTCTCTTGTTGTCTTTTAATACTCCTGCAAATCTGGATTTCCATATGAGCTATAAATAAATAACTGGTTTCCGGGTTGTATAGCTATACGTTATGAACTGGTTTGGATTAGCTCCCTTCGCATAGACGACTCGATAAAGAGTTGACTGGTTTCCGCTTTTGCATAAAACGCTTACAATGTTAAGCGGCAGCTGTAAGCTAGTTTGGATTATCTCCCCTGGCATAAACGAACCGTCTCAGCGCGGCAAACTGTAGATCCTGTAGAGAAAGCTCGTTATGAACCGTCTCATCTGGACCTACGGGTATCCGTACCAGTCTACAAGGTCGGAAGGGTTAACATCGGTACCCTCGTGTGATTCGTCTATTTGAGGACGTGCACGACAACTCCTATTAGAAGACTGTGCGACTGTCAAAGACTCGGATCAGCCTGCACGCGCACGAATTTTCCATTATACGCATGAACCTTATCTGGGCTTACCAAAGAGCACCGCTTGACCAAAGAGTAAGAAGCGAAGATTCAGACTTAGCTAGCCTGATCAATACAGGCTGATCTGAGTCGGAACCTGTCGCGCACTGACTTTTCTTGAAGACGCTATATCATTCAGACGGACAGTACTCAATAGTGAAGAGCATATCTAAACAATAAATTAAAGAAACTTCGTTGATTAATCTTCCATAACACTATTCTGGGCCGCTTTTAATCTTACAAATCAATGACACGAAACGGTGTTGAGCGCCGCGTGTCAAACCCGACTCGACACGCATGTGATTTCATAATTACGGATTTCAGACATTGTTTGTGTTGTTTGTAATTACCTGGACAAAGGGGAAAATTAAAATATTGATTTATTTATCAATGGCCTATTATTATTTTCATTAACTGAGAGACCGGCGGCGCCGCATCTTACTTTTTTTTTTTCCTTCGTCATGGTCCGAGTTCGAGATACGCGGTAGTAAAACCTGTGAAAAATATATTCAGGGACTGAAAATGATGGACGAGATAGCCGAAGTGTCGACATAAAAGTAGTTCGACATACGCGAAGCTGAAATACAATAAATACATAGGGAAAATAATCGGGACTTAGAAATCAGTTCGACATAAGTGATAGGATCGAGATAAGAGGGGTCGAGATAACGAGAGTCAACTATATATATATATATATATATATATATATATATATATATATATATATATATATATATATATATATATATATATATATATATATATAATATATATATATATATATATAATAAATAACCAGTCTATCCCATTTCCGATGGACCGAGACGGTCACGATTTTCATGCTTTGTTTCAATAGATGTTTTATACACGGGCACAATATTGCACGCGTAACGAGTCATTCTTTAATAAAATATTGAATGCCAAACTGTCAAACATGGCTAGTAATGCAAAGGCATGCTTTTCATCTGAAGTTGAGTACCGTGCTGTAATTCGGTACTTGTATTTAAAAGGTAAAACAGGCAAGGAAATACACGGCGAGTTAGCCGATGTTTATGGGTGTTCTGCACCATCTTATGCTCAGGTTAAATTCTGGGTAGGGGATTTTCTTTTGCGTCTGGTGACTGCAGATGAGACTTGGGTTCATTAATATGAGCCAGAGAATAAAGCTCAGAGTCCTCAGTGGGTAGGGCCTGGGTCCGCGAGGCCAAAGAAGTTCAAGACGCAACCATCTGCTGGCAAGGTGATGGCCGCAGTATTTTGGGACGCAAAAGGCATTATTATGTTGGACTTTTTACCCAAGAGAAGTACAATAACTGGAGTGTACTATGCAAACTTGTTAGACCAGCTGAGAACCGCCATCCGTGAAAAACGCCGAGGTAAACTCTCTAAAGGTGTTTTGCTGCACATGGGACAACGCGAGAGTCCACACTTGCAAAGTTGCAACGGATGCTGTAGAGCGAAATGGGTATGAATTAATACCACATCCTGCCTATTCGCCTGACCTAGCTCCTAGCGAATTCTTCCTATTCCCAAACTTGAAAAAAGGATATCCGTGGACTTCATTTCCGGTCTGATGAAGAAGTCGTGACGGCAGTTGAGGAGTGGGTCAATGGAAAGGACCCTGACTTTTTCAGTTCTGGGCTGATGGCACTTGAACACCGTTGGTCTGTGCATCACACTAGAGGGCAATTACATCGAAAAAGAAGAGGTGGATCTCAACCGGAAATAAGTTAGGCTGTTTACTTATCGACTCACCCTCGTATATATATATATATATATATATATATATATATATATATATATATATATATATATATATATATATATATATATATATATATATATATATATATATATATATATATATATTCTTATCTTATACACGTTGTTTCATGTAGGATTTTAGTGGTGGGGGTGGGGGGTGTTTATTGTCACACAACTCCACCTAGGCTTTTTGAGCTTGAACCTTGAAACTGTCACAGGTAATAGCCCTACGGATGAGGACTGGAGGAACGCAATTGGAATTTTGATGTGCGCGGAGATATGCGATGACGCTGGCGCGGGGATATGCAATGGCGCGCTATCGACTTGCTCTAGTTTTGATTTGTTCTGCATTTGAGAGTACTCTCTACATTTGAGTGCTGCTAACGTAATGCGAGTTACGGGACTTGAAATCTAATTTAGCATAATCTACTCATATTAATCGTCCATCTGAAACTCCCTTAGTATGAATTGGTCGAGGCTGAACGGGAAGGAAGGAGGGGGCAAACAGCATGTTTGACCATGCTAAATATGTCTGCTAATGCAAGGGGTAATTTATGACAAGATGTTTTACTATTTACATGTGTATTATGCAAAATAGATATCTATTATATCAGATATCTTATATAGGATATAAGATATCTAATATAGGATATAAGATATCTGATATACTAATTCAAATGTCTTATATCCTTTATTATATATCTTGTATCCTATATATGATATCTGATATAATATACATGTATAAGATATCTTATTTGATTCCACATATAAAGTATGTTATTTACCATATATCTTACTTACTATGTAAGATATTTATATATTTATATAGATATCTGATATACTAAATAAGTTATCTGATATACTAAATGAGATATCTTATTAAAATGAATAAATGAGATATCTTCTTTAGTAAATAAGATATCATATCCGATATATCATATCTTATATAGCATACCAGATATCTTATATACCATATTAGATATATTTTATGTCAATTAAGATATCTGATATAGCATATAAGATATCTTATATAGCATATATCTAAACTGACACATATCTTAATAATATAAGATATCTGATATAATATATCAGATATATGATTCAAAGAATAAATAGTAAAGCCGTTTTGCCATTTGTTATGCAAGATAGATATCTTATATATTATATATCAGATATCTTATCTGCAAAAAAGATATCTTATATATTATATATTTTATCCTATATAAGATATCTGATATATAATCATATGAGATATCTTATTTAATTCCGCATATAAAATATCTTATTACCATATAAGAAATCGTATTTGTTAAATAAGATATCTTATATATTGATGTAGATACCTGATATATTAAGTAAGATATCTGATATACTAAATGAGATATCTTGTTTAATTGAATAAATATCTTCTTTAGTAAATAAGATATCTTATATCCTATATGATATCTTATACAGCATATCAGATATCTTATATAGCATATATCTTATATGCCAATTAAGATATCTTATGTAGCATATCAGATATCTTATATAGCATATATCTCAATTGACATATATCTTATTTATATAAGATATTTTATATATGATATTATATAATATATGATATATCTTAATATATTATATAAGATATCTGATATATTAAATCAGATGTATGATTCATAGAATAAATAGTAAAACAGCCTGCCATAGTAATTCCTCTTGAAAAATAGGCGAATTCTAACTGCTCATTAGATATGTCAAGATCTGACCGCAATTGACCAAAATAAATAAATAAATAAATAAATAAATAAATAAATAAATAAATAATGAACATATCTGATATGTTGGTAGAATCTAGCAAATGCACAGCTCTCTACACGAGTTGTTATGTAATTTTCTATAAATACAGAATTTGCTGGGGAAAAAAACAACAACTGAAAAACAACCAAAGGCTGAAGGTTAGTACAGTGTGGCTAGAGAAAAATCAACATCAAAATTAGACAACAAAATACAACTATTAATTCTACTTTGAAAATCTTGAAAATTAATTGTGCTTTAGGGGAGCGGATGTACAATTTATTGCCAGAAGTGTCTGATATCACAAACTTCGTTTTGCATAATTTAGTCTTTCAAGATTTTGTCATACATGATATTAACTTCATACTTCCGTGATTTTCATTTTATACCAGAGCAATAATAATTTTAATAAACAATTTCATTACTTTTTAATGTATGTTTAATGTACTTTTGTGGTGCAGTGTTTTATTTACTAGTAGATATTGCTTCCGTGTCTTGTCATTCTTAGACTATACTTACTTTTTTGACAATAAAATACATGAAATTATGTTGAAGGAAAAACATCCTTGCACGCCTTTTCCCCAAGGTGTTTACATGATTCTCTGAGAAGTATCATGCAATATGGTACTGAAATGTCCTAAAATTTCGAACACTTTATTTTTTTTATTTTTATTTTATTTTTATTTGTTTTAATTAAATCTTATTCTTTTTATGCATTTGTTTCTGAAAATGTGTAATGGAACGGCAAACAGTGTAGACCCTGAGCAGTCTGTAGTCTGATCTAGGTCTGTACTGTTTGCATATGCCATTTTGTCAGAAAGTTGGTAGACGAAATTTTGAACATTTACCGTATTTCCGAGACAAGCATGCATTTTTTTTTTTTTTTTTTTTTTTTTTCAACCAAAAAGTATCTATATTTTTCTTATTTTTCAACGAAAACATATGTTGTGGGTACTCATTAGAAGCGCCTCGCCAAGGCGCTTCTAATGAGTACCCACAACATACGTTTTCGTCGAGAAATAAGAAAACTATTAACCTAATAACCACTCTCATCTAGACCTATGAGGTGCATGGGTCGTTTAAAGCCATCTCGAAACAGCAGCATATACTTTTTATCCTTGAGTACTTTACTTTTGGCTAATTTCAACCAGTCCTGAAGCTGAACATTGTTTTTTTTTTTTTTTTTTTTTTTTTTTTTTTTGTTGTTTTGTTGTTTTGTTTTTGTTTTTTCAGTAGATACTAGTAGACATTATAAGTCCTGTTCGGCTGAATTCGAACGAATGTAGGTGTTTTACTCTGTTACTGAAGACCACTTTATTATAACTAACCAATTGTCCCTAAATGAGTTTTGAGTTTAAGTTAAGGTTTAACAGCCCTTTCAGTAATATTTCGCCAAAATCGAGGTGCCTCCCATATAAAGGGATAAGAAAAGATGAATGAAAAGGCACAACCCTTGCCTTCCCTTCCTCCCAAAAGCCAATGGTGGCAGGACTAACTCTCAGAAAGTTTCAGAAGGAGGGTGTCCCTAAATGCATGAAGTTCTGATGATGGAGCGTCACAACACTAAATCTTCGGTTTGGTCGCTAAACTGACGAAATAATGTGTTTACTATAGTAGGGAAATGTAGTGCAATGACCCAGTGAACTTTGACCACGCACAGCACCAGATCAGGTGAAAACTGAGATGATAATGTTTGGTTAGTTTTTTTTTTTTCCCTCACCAAATCATATCTTGTGGGTAGTCATTGGAATCGCAAGGCGCAAGGGCGATTCCAATGACTACCCACAAGATATGTTTGGGCGCAATAATATAACTCAATCTTCTGAATGGCCCTTTTACCTGGACATATATACACTAATACAAAGTACACTGTTTCGCCCTGGGATGTAGCGAAGGTCATTGTGTTGTCATTTATAGCCATAAGCAGGACTTTAGTCAGCGATAAGCTCTTAAGAAAACAATCAGAAATCGGCCATAAACGGCCACGTAATATGTACTTACCAAACTTACGCTTTATCCATATCCATCACTGTTTACATCTCATGTGCGCCTTATAAAACGAAGTGGAAATTCATCCAAGTTTTTTCAAGTGAAGCGGAACCTGCAGCAATTAAATAAAAGTGAAATATATCCCCATTACCTACGTAAGTACACCACTCAGGCTGGACTGTTTTATCAACTTTGATGGTCTATAAATAGAATTTTATTACCTGTAATCCTTCACATGATTTAAAAGGACCGTTCCTGGATTTATTTAGTGTATTGGACTAAAGTATTCGTTATTTCAAACTGTCCACTCAGGGTATCCACTAGACAGTCTAGGTAGCCACTAAACAGTATAATGAACTTGAAATGAAAAATAAATCAGTCAGCAGTTTTTGTTTGTTTTTTTTTTTGTTCTTGCTGCGATTTATCACGACATAAGCAGACGAGTTTCATTTTTTTTTTTCATTTATAATTATTTTTAGTGAATCGTTTTCTTTAGATATTTATTCGGACCGCGCCTAGCGAAAGCGTGTCTTTGGACATATGCGGACAGCGAAGACCCAGATCAGCCTGCGCATCAGCGCAGTCTGATCATGGCCTTCACTGTTCGCTAACAGAATCATTGGATACTACAGAATGTATGAATGGAGAGGAGCAAAGGCCCGAATGATTCTTTGCGCATGCGCAGGATGATCTGAATGCGCATGTCCGAAGGCACGCGGCCCATTTATTTATTTATTTATTTATCTATCTATCAGTAGTCAGTGATAGCAGACTGTAAACTTTCGAATTTACAGTTGATAATTCATAAAACCCACTGTCCTTCCGACATCACTTGAAAACCTGTTTTCCGCTTGGCATTTGATTCCATAATGCATATTTTTGTTATTGACAGTATCTTAACAGAAACCACCTGTCTTTTCGTTCCTGCGCCCTGTTCTCCAATATTTACCCTAAAATTAAATTTGCGATCAAAAACTTGGTCTGATCTATGCCATTTCTATAGCAAATTTATTTTTCTGGGGGAAAATATATAGACGATATTTTACTCTTTTGCTGTGAATACCATAAATATTTACGTCGAATGTAAGGAAACATCAGTATTTTCACGAGCGCGAAGCACGAATGAAAATATGAATGTTTTCATTACACGAGAAGAAAATTTTTATGGTACTCACTAAAAAAAGTAATTTTTTCTTTTGACTTTACTGTTTACACGCCAGTGCGCGTTTCTGATGTCATAACTAACGTCACCAAACAAAATATGAACGTCATGGCGTCGCATTCAGTGCTTAACGTGTGAACCGCTGGAGAGACAAATAAATAAATAAATAAATAAATAAATAAATAATAATACATTTTAACTAAGAAAATGCATACCAACACCTGATAGTTTTGTTCAGAAACAGAGAAGTTAGAGGAGTTCAAAAAACGAAGTGGATCGGCATCTGTTAGGAAAACAACGAAGACAACCGAAGTAATCCGAAATGAAGAGTGAAAATATTAACATGTCCATGTTATTTTTACTAGTGAAAATATCGTATCTTTTCTCTGTGTGAAAATATCATTTTATTTATTTCGGATATACAGCGATTTCACCGCTTGCAATAAACGATTAACTTTTAGCTCACCAGAGCCGAAGGCTCCCAGGGAGCTTATAGGATAGGCGGTGATCCGTCGTCCGTCGTCGGTGTCGACGTCGGCGTCGTCAACATTTTCAATGATGCTATTTGGATTATTGAAACAACCATATGTGTGTACTATACACTTCTGCAATCCAGGCTTTTGAAAATATGAAAATTGATTTGATGCTTCATTTCATATGACTAAACCTAAATGACAGCCATCACAGTTACCCTTTGGACATTGTAATTTGTATATATAGTGATTTGGGTCATAAAAATCGTGCCCGCCCTGTAACTTGAAAACCGCTTAAGATATTTTCACGAGACTTTACAGAAACCTTTACCACCATGAGACAACGTACAGAACACAAGAACTGTGGTTTACCTGCTTTTGGAGTTACGACCCAATGGGCTTGGAAAATAGTGCTTTAGTCATATACTCAAGTCCGAATTGTAACTTGAAACCCGCTTGAGATATTTTCACGAAACTTTACAGAAATGTTTAGCACCATAAGACGACTTGCAGAAAATAAGAACCATAACTGCGGTTTTCTACTTTTGGAGTTATTGCCCTTTGAACAGTATAAATAGATTTCGGTCATATACTCGTGTCAGTTTGGTAACTTGAAAACTATGCGAAATATTTTTATCAAACTTAAGGGAAATGTTAACCATCATTCGACGACATAAAAAGGCAAAAACCATAACTTTTGTTTACCTACTTTGGCAGTTATCGCCCTTTGAACATTGCAAACAGTGATTTCGGCCATATACGTGTGTTCGCTCTGTAACCTGCAAACCTGTTGCAGATAATTTCATGAAACTTTACAGAAATGTTAACACTATGTGACGATATGCAGAACACAAGAACCATATTTCTGGTTCACATAATTGTGAAGTTATAGCCCTTTGAACACTGTAAATTGTGATTTTTGTCATTTACTTGTATCCGCTCTGTAACTGTAAAACTATTTCAGATAATTTCATGAAACTTTACAGAAATGTTAAGCACCATGAGACGATATGCAGAACACTCAAACCCGAACTGGTTTACCACTTTTGGAGTTATGGCCCTTTGATATTGATTAATTGTACAACAGTGGGGATACATCTGTTTTCACGTAGAAAATAAATTAATCTGATTTTTTTTCACAAGACAATTCAAACAGGAATATTTTAATGGTGTTAAATATTGCACTAGTAGTCCATGACTGTCTTGCAAAATGAAAAGATGTGTGCAGTCGGAGAAACGAACAGACTGCCAAATAATGCTTGAGTGCGTTAAAACCCTCTGTAATAATCTAGGACGTTTACGTTAAGTTGTTGCATTAATTAAAGTTTTTAAGAAATTATATTAACAAGACCCTTTGATAGATTAAGTTCTCGTTTGATATGGTGGTAGATGTAGGTTCAATGTGTTATTTAGTTTCACCCTCACCCCGGCCCGTGACGCTGAGGTCATGTTGACAAACTTAGAATTCGGGTAGATATGTGTTGTGATGGTAGACATAGGTCCAAATGTTTATTTAGTGCTACCCTAACCTATCCCATTATCTGTCCCATTATCTTAAGATCAAGGTCATGGACTTAGAATTTTATACATAAAAAGTAAGCCTGGGCATTTCTCCATTTTACACATATCGAGGGTTGAGCGCAAGACTAGCGTAAGTCAGATGGTTATTTTTCCCCGAACCTAATCTCCTCACCATGAAGGCATTATGAAGATTACGACATTTCTTTCTGTAAACAATGAAAATTTAGGTGCCATTGCTCGTACGAGCAATGGCACCTAAATTTGCATTGTTTACAAAGGGGTCCAAGTTGCCCCTAAACAAGGGTTTCAAAAATATGTTTGAGTTACTATAGTCTTGCGCTCAACCCTCGATATATACATGCATTTGTTAAAATCAGTTTTGCATTTACTTTTCTAAAACAAATAGGCAAAAACTGTATCATTTTTCTGCATAACTTACCTGTTGCAACTGAGAATGGTCAAAGCCATGGACATATAAACCTTAGCATGATCACACATAGCCAAGCATTGGGTTTGATAACTGTTTCTCGTATCTTAAGAGTTACAAGTCACATTGATTTTTAGTTGACACATGACATCAGTTATTACACTGCGTTTGCTTTTACATAGGGTATGGGTCTAGGGTGAGAACAGAGGTCAATAAGTCTGGTATATCCATTTTATTGTAAAATATTTGTCTTCATGTGTTCATTGTTTGATTTCACAATTTGATTTATTAAATATTACCCCCCCCCCCCACCCCCACCCCCCCACCCCCCCGCCACACCCACCCACTGGTCATTTTGTTTTGTTAAAAAAAAAAAACAACTAAAAAAAACTAAAAAACAATATAATACCCTGTTTATAACTTGCCCTTTGGTATTGAGTTGTGCCATGGTAACTGGGCAAACTTCTTTTTAAAGGAAATATTATTCATTTTATCATTCAGAGTTTATCTCCCCTGAGGTATAACTGCAAACACATCCAATGTTAAATTGCAGTTGCATGTGATTTACACAATGTATAACTGCAACCCAATGCAAAGTTTGTTTACAAATACATCGAATGAGTAACTGCAACTGCAACCAATGTACAACTGCAGTTGCATCTGATGAGCAGCAACTGCGTGTTACTTCAACATATGTATAACTGTAACTGCATCAGATATATCAACAGGGGCGAGCCTTTCCTCTTTTAACAGGAAATTTTATCTTATTACATTTGGAGTAATGATGATGTGTATCAACACGCGATAAAAGCATTTTTCTGTTCGTCGGTTTAATCTGGAGATTTTGTAAACGGACACGTAGGGCCCTGAGCATGTAGACTGCGCAGATACGACAGCTGATCTAGATTCTGAGGCACGTGCAATATGCACGCTCTTCTTAACACACGGGTCATCTTTACTGTTTTCTCCGCAGTGTTTACAATAATAATAATAATAATAATAATAATAATCGACTTTATTTATAGAGGGTAACACATTTAGTAATCTAGTACTAATCTTCCATCATTAGACGACATAAAAAGGCTTCTTAATTTTATTCTTAATACAGAACAGATACTAAGAAACATGAATTAACTTCAGCAAGGTCTCACAATTAAAAAAAAGAAGCAAACAATTTTGAAAAATTAATTTATCCATTAAAAAGTATCCATCACAGTATAAAACGAGAATTGCATTTTTAGACAAAAAAAAAAAACAACAAAAAAAAAACAACTGATGTGTCCACCATACCTAGACAAATCTTAGGCCTGTACCAAAGCTCTATCCATGCACGCTTTGTAAGAATCTGCCCTCTAGTTCAAGAAATATCATACAGACAGTAAGTTCTGAGAACAGGAATCCTTTGGACGCAATCCAGCGGGTGTGTGCCTGCTTGGAAGAAACACGTCAAATAATTGTAAATATCAGACTCGGCTTTACTGAGTCTATTTACGAACTGTAATTAACGTGCAGGACTGCTCGTGCCTTCTTGCCAATTTAGTATATTCTATTTTCAATAAATCAAAATGACCGATCCAATAGGATATGAAACTATTCAGTTTACTCATTTGAAGTACGGGACGTGGGTGTGTGTGTGTGGGGTGGGGGGGGGGTCGTTTTACGGCTGCCACAGAGCACTCAACACCAGTGGTAGTGAAGATAAGTAAGTTTTGACAAGAGGAATCCATTGAAAGCAAAAACACTTCACATAAATAAAAATAGCAAATCTGTTTTAATTAGTCGGTTTATGAACAGTAATGTAGTATTGCCACACGCCTCCCAGCCCAGAACTGAAGGATATTTTATTGTCAAATAAATGCAAATGAGCCCAATGACCCAAAAAGACCAGGCCCCGAGGTATAAAATTTTTTCATGCTCAACTCAGCTGAGCATAAAAATTTCTCTGCCAAAAAATAAGACAAGAGGGCCCACATGACCCTATTTCGCTCACCTGAGTGTCATTGCCTAGTCTAAAAGACTATGGTTTCTCTTCATAGGAGTATGTATATTTAAAATTTGTTGAAAATGAATGTTTTGGCCCAAAGGCTACAATTTGAACAATCTTGGTAGAGGTCCACTAGATGAAGTTACAGATCAAATATCAAAGACCTGGATGGCATTCTGGTTTCAGTCAAGAAGATTTTTAAACGTTTTCCCTATGTTAGTCTATGTAAAACATATTGGCCCTAGGGCTATAATTTGAACAATCTTACTAGAGGTCCTCTAGATGAAGCTACATACCAAATATCAAAGACTTGGGCCTTCTGGTTTCAGACAAGATTTTTAAAGGTTTTTCCCTTTAAGGGTCTATGTATACCATGTGACCCCTAGGGCGGGGCCAATTTTGACCCCAGGGCTATAAATATTACTGTTCCCCTCTGCAGGACCGAAATTTCACGTAAATCATGTATTCCATAATCTATTTCTGCATGGAATTCTCTTGATATAGAACTACGTAATTCACCATCCCTAGCACATTTTAAGTATCAGCTGAAAAAGCTTTAAAATAATTCAAGTGTTCCAACATACTATCGAACTGGTAGCAGATATCTCTCAGTTTTACATGCTAGAATTAGAAATAATTGTAGTAATTTACTATCTGATTTATATATAAATCATTTGTCACCTAATCCTACTTGTTGTTGTTCTGAAGAGGTCGAAGATGCTGATCATTATTTCTTTAATTGCCCAAATTACAATAATGAGAGAGATGCACTTTTGCGAGCTACTAGGGATTTCTATCCATTAAATATTTATACTCTTCTGTTTGGAGATGAAAATCTGACAGCTGAAGAAAATACTATTATTTTCACAGCCGTTCACACGTTTATCAAGGATACCAGAAGATTCACCAACTAGCTTGCTGCTAACTTAAGTCCAGCATGACAGTCCATCATTATCTTATTACATATTTTGGTTAATTATTTACTTTACTTTTCTCATCACCTCATATTAGCTATCATCTTTTAAAATTTATGTATTGTATATTTGTTTTCGAATCCATAATTTGTTAAACAATCACTCCATATCAAGTATTAGATAATGTTTCTTAATTTGCCATTATCATGTGTCTGTTATTGTTGTAATAAAAGTTTGTAGGGGGAGGGCCGTAACTAATGTTGGTAGAACTTGTGGCCCGACCCCATTGCCATGAAATGATGCAATAAAATATGTTTATACTATTTGAACAATCTTGGTAGAGCTCCACCAGATAAAGCTGTGTACCGAATATCAAAGACCTGGGCCTTCTGGTTTCAGACAAAAAGATTTTAAAGTTTTTCCCTATAAGTAGGTAAAACATGTGACCCCTAGGGCGGGGCCATTTTTGGCCCCAGGGCTATAACTTGAATAATCTTGGTAGAAGTCCACTAGACAAAGCTGTGCACCAAATATCAAAGACCTGGGCCTTCTGGTTTCAGACAAGAAGATTTTTAAAGGCTTTTCCCTATAAGGGTCTATGTAAAACATGTAACCCCTAGGGCGGGGCCAATTATGACCCCAGGGCTATTACTTGAACAACTTTGGTAGTAGTCCATTAGGTGAAGCTACATACCAAATATCAAAGACCTGGGCCTTCTGGTTTCAGACAAGAGGATTTTTAAAGGTTTTTGCTAATTTTCACCTATTTGTTGCCATGGCAACCAGAGTTCTGCTTGGATTCCAAATCTTTGAACAACTTTCAGTTAGTACCTCACAAGGATCATTCTGGTGAAGTTTGGTCCAAATTGGCCCAGTGGTTTAGGCGGAGATGTCAATTGTTGACAGACGACGGACGATGTACGCCTGAGGACTGGCCCATCAGAATAGCTCACTAAGCTTTGCTCAGGTGAGCTAAAATACCAACTTAAATCGGCATTTTCATATTTATTAGCAGAGAAATTTTCATGCTCAGCTATATTTAGCAAGAAAGAATTTGCAAATGTTAGTAATTTGAGATTTATTAGCAAAACAAAGTTCATGCTCAGCTGAGTTGAGCATGAAAAAAGTTTTATAACCTCGGGGAACGCTGAGATGCGCGCAGTACGATCGCAAGCATCACCGCAGCGACGTAGTGACATCGCCAGAAGACGCACTGGGACCGCATAGAACGCCGAGCGACGGCGCGCACTTTGAGCATGCACAAAACAAACACCGTCGTTCGGCGTTCTGATAAGAGCTCAGTGGGGTCGCCGTAAGGTCACCATAGCAGCGCAGTAAAGTCTCCTACAACGCCACAGGAGCTCCGCGGGCGCGCACAGAGGTCGCTGTGCGAACGCTGTTGTTGTCGATGGCGTTTGCACGGAGATTGTACGGCATTCTCTGAGATGTCACCGCGTCTGTAGCACGGCGCTTATACGGAGTGTTATGTATTTTACTGCGCTCTGACCACGACTGCATGGACCTGTCATGCCGTTCATAGCGCTCCCATGACGCTTCTTCCACGTCCATCGGCGTTTGTATGACGAAAACGAACAAAATAGTATAAAAATGAGATGCAAATAACAGGCTGTCCAGCGGCCCTAAAATTCCTAAAAAATCCTAATTTTTTTTTCAGTTTTGCTAAAATTCCTAAAAAAGTGAAAAATCCAAAGGGAATTCCGAAAAAAGCCACTCCAATTCCTGTTTTTTTTTTTTTTTTTTTTTTTTTTTTTTTTTTTTATGTTTCTTGCAATTTTGAAAATGTTTTCATACTAAATGTGTAGTTTATAGTTCTTATTCAGAGCTGGCAGTGAAAGGCAGTTGACCAGTGGATCCATGTGTCCAGATACAAGTGGTGTTTATGCATGTGATAGGTGTGGCCATAAGGACCTACGATGTGGTTTACATACATGTAATACTATATAACTGGCAACTAAGTTTAACAAATATATATGAGCACATAAATATAAAAATGTCTTGTCCATACTTTGACACAAAGTGTTTGAGGGGTAAACTGCATGATTCGGCTTCAGAATATTATGTACAGCCATTTCATCAGTAAAAAATTCAATTCACAATGAAATACAGACAGAAATGTTACCCAATATGTCCATTAACTCAGTTATGAAAACACAGATATATAATGTCAAAACCCATTCACATCTTTTGGACTCATTTCATAATGGCTACAACTTTCATGCGTCCCAATAAATACAATGTATTAAAAATATTACGAAACTTCAAATCAGTGGAACAATAAAATTGATCAACAGTAAGACTAGCAATGACAAAGTGACATGTTTCCAGCTAGGACTCGGATCAACATTACTGTAATGCTTGCTCAGTCTGATCAGCTTTTTGTATTGTAGTTAAGAATCCATTTAAGATCATTCACATGCACACATTGAACACTGATTAAACTGGGAAGATGTCGATACTGTTCTGAATCTTCCCTGTGAGCACATGTTATTTAGTAGGTTGTGTCATTACGCAGCTCAGTATTTGGTCAGTGCAGGTTGAAAAAGCAGTAGTCAACAGGAGGTTTGGTTAAGGCATTTTCCAGCTGTCTTATGAGGCATTTTTATTTTAAATAGAGGATAAATAAATATATGGATAATACAGTTGTAAGAAGATGCTCTCACCATACATGCCAATATTTG
Source organism: Anodontia alba (assembly GCA_964016985.1). Lineage (NCBI taxonomy): Eukaryota > Metazoa > Mollusca > Bivalvia > Lucinida > Lucinidae > Anodontia > Anodontia alba. The sequence continues at coordinate 59,178,414 of OZ024824.1, forward strand.
GAGAGTATTGAAGTCCTGTTACTTAGCCATTCTATTCTCTTTAGTTTTAGATAAGGGATATGAAGTAAGGGATGTTGCCTAGCCCATAAACAAGCCCTTTTACCTTCAGTTACAAGTTTTATTTTTTCTTAGCTAAGAGTTAAGTGTTTGAAGCACTCTTTCAAGTTTGGTATTATGTTCAATACACACAAAACTTGCCTTGTCTGTAGACACCCTAAATTTCTAAAACCATGAATAATTCAACGAATATGAACATGTTTTAGCATTATAAGGCAGTAGTTAATCTTTGGATTCAGTTTCTAAAACTTCATATCTGTTCGACCAGAAAACAAATAATGGTGATTAAGGTATTGTTGAATTTTTTAGATCCCACCGTTTGTCACAAGGTACGTTTTTTAACAATGTGTTTACCTTAAAACAGACTAATCACAATTGACAGGAGGTTCTTCCTTTAAATTACAAGGAATTCTGTCATATTTTAGCCATAAAACTTACAAATATATTCATTTCCTGGTACCAAAATTTTCGCTGTGCCATGCTCTTTAACAAATCAAGACATTTTAACATGTTTGAGGTGCTTGAAATCATAAAACTTTGCTAATTTGAAAGATGACTTAATATTTTATGCTCTGAAATGCTTCTTTAAGCCTAAAAGCTCAATTCATAATCTATGACAGACCACAAATCCACTTGGTTTCTGATGAACATGGTATCTAGTAAAAAAAATAAATGCATACATAAAATGGGAAATAAGAGTTTTTTGACCACTCATGATGAAACAGAAAATTGCATCTGATCTTTGATGAGCTGTATGCAAAGGTAAGACCATTTGAATGTCTTCACTTGCTCTATTTTATTTACGTGAAGTAAAATCAAAATCAACACAGCAGTCTTACTGTAACATGTTTCGGATATATTCCTTCTTCAGACTGTATACATAATAACAACATGAAAAGGAAATGATGTTAAAGCGCCAAAATGACGTTGACGTCGGCAGGAAGTGATGTTAAAAGCGCCAAAACGACATTGACGTTATTGGACGTTATATGCTTTAAAATGCTAATTGAAACACTATAACTGGATCAAAATACCTGCATGGTAAATGATACAAATGTTTCCATAAATAATAGGTCCTATAGTAGTGCGTAACATGGAAACAACAGTTGTGTCTCAAAATTAAATTGTAAAAATCAAATGAGCCTGTGTACATCAATTTCCACAAGACACATTTAGTACCCGCCGCCCCCCCCCCCCCCCCCCCCCCCCCAACAAAAAAAAAAAAAAAAAAACAAAAAAAAAACTGCACACCAGCACAGTCTGATAAGTCGTATTAACTTGGACTAAATAACGTCCATTAATTATGAACAGCGAGGACCCCTATCAGACTGCGCAGCCCTAAATTAGCCCAAAAAATTCTTATTTTTGTCCCTAAAATTAGTCCTAATTTTCTTTCAAAAAGTGCTGGACAGCCTGAAATAATTTCACTATGGCCGATGTACGCCAGCAAGCCGGGCTAATGCTTGCCTATATGCAGGTCCAGCAGATCCACGATGCTGCAGACGTAGTGCATAACATTCTGGGACGACGGCGGGAGGAGGACCCAAAGGCGTAGGTGGCAAGCAAGGCATGAGCCGATGATAATGACCATGCTGCAACCGTCTACCTTCGTCCAGCCGTGGTCGAACCCAAAGCAATCTACGCCTTTGGGCCCGACAATGGCTGGACGAAGGTAGACGGCTGCAGCATGGTCATTATCATCGGCTCATGCCTTGCTTGCGGTGTGCATTTTTCTTTCCTCGCCTTCTTCAACTGTCTACTCTTTGTGGGCATGGTTTCAAGTGTTCGAGAGCAAATATACAACTGATGAAGATGTTTGTATACACTTCGCTATGTAGTGCAAACGAACGTCTTCAACACGCCGTTAGCGCAGTGTGAGCACCGTGAAAGAGCGGTGCACGCAGTGGGAGCGCCGTGAGAGCGCAGATAATCGCCAACAAGAACTCCGTAGGAATGCGACAGAACGCCATGTGAGCTCCGTAACAATGCCTTGGTCGCTGTTAGGACGCCGTGACAGGTATTTTGAAGAAAAATGTCAGGCGTTGTTTAATTTTCCAAAGCGCCGTGCCAACGCAGTGGAAACGCGGCATAGTGTAACAGGGCTTACGTAAAGTCAAGGCAGAGGTCGTAAGGGTCTAGGGGATATACGATGGAGCATCATCGTAGGGGTGCTGTTGTAATGAAAAACGTTATCGACCAATATATATAAGCCGCGACCCGCAAAAAGAGGCACTCGGACACTGTTCCTTAGATGCTTCAGCTGCGATTCGAAGGTACTAGCGGAAAAATAAATTCTGCATGTGAAAAATGTTCAGGTATCGCTCCATTTATAAATTAAAGCTTGAAACTTTACATAGGCAAGTTGTGTATTCATCCCGGTCATTTACACTGGTCAGAGCATGAGTTGCATGGGTAGTTTGTCTGTTTGGCCAACGTCTTCGTTTCCACGTTTTTTTTTCGGGCAGCAGTCAAATCGCAAACTCGTTTGTCGACTAAACATGTGTACAAGCATCGTGTTCATGTCTGTAAAACAAGAAACCAGGATAATTTTGAAAAAAAAGTCTTTGATACGCCATGCCAAGGTTGAATGAAACTGACAGATGGCGCGCCGAAGGCATGATTGAAGCTGGTGTACGTCATACTGATGCAAGACAATTTGGCGTGCGCCGAAATACTGTACGCCTTGTGGAGACGGTACCAACAGTTTGGGACCACCAGAGACCGGCCTCGGTCAGGACGTCCACGCGTAACGTCTAATCATCAGGATAGGTACATCCGGGTGGTTCATCTCCGTGAGCGACTCAGAACTGCTACTTTGACAGCTAGAAGTATTCCTGGTCTTAGGAGGATTAGTCCCGAACGGTACATAATCGATTGCGTGAACGAGGCATACGGCCACGACGTCCAGCCATACGTCCTGTTCTCCAGCAACGTCATCGTGTAGCACGTTTCGCCTGATGTAGACATTTCACGCATCAGGACTGGACACGTGTTCTTTTCACGGATGAATCCAGGTTTCATCTCGACAGCAGCGACGGTCGTTCTAGAATCGTCGTGTTGGTGAACGTTTCCATGACAGTTGTGTGATTCAGCGGCGTCCTTTCGGCGGATGTAGCGTCATGGTGTGGGGTGGAATCTCATCCCGTGGTTGTGGACGGCACACTTACAGGCATCAGATATCGTGACGAAATCATACGGCCCCGTGTTCTCCCATTTGTGCAACAACATAACGCCACGCTGCAACAGGATAACGCTCGCCTACATGTCGCGCTGGTCGTCACCGACTTCTTGATCCAGAACAATGTTAATGTGCTGCCCTGGCTTGCAATGTCACCGGATTTGTCTCCTATAGAGGCCGTTTGGGATGAGATGCAGCGTCGCTTACGTGACCTCCAAAGTCAGCCGTTGACGTTACCTGACCTGTCACGTGGGCTTGTGAGAATTTGGAATGGTATTCCCCTGGCATTTTTTCAGAACAATTGTTGCATCAATGAGGCGTCGTTGCCAAGCATGTATCGATTCCAGTGGTGGACATACACGGTATTGATGAGCTGAACTGTGTTTAGAAAACGTCTCTGAAAACTGATCTCTATCCAAGAACCATGTCAATTTAGCTGGTGTTAAATAAAGGTCAGATAAAACCTTGATACGAGGGCGAGTCAATAAAAAAACAGCCTGACTTATTTCTGGGTGAGATCGATCGCTTCTTTTTCGATGTAATTGCCCTCTAGAATGATGCACTTGGACCAACGGTGTTCCAGTGCCATCAGCCCAGAACTGAAGAAGCCAGGGTCCTTGTCTCTGACCCACTCCTCAACTGCCGCCACGACTTCTTCGTTGGATCGGAAATGACGTCCACGGATATCCTTTTTCAAGTTTGGGAATAGGAAATAGTCAGTAGGAGCTAATTCCGGAGAATAGGCGGGGTGCGGTATTAGCTCGTACCCATTCCGCTCAACAGCATCCATTGCAATTTTGCAAGTGTGGACTCTTGCATTGTCCTGTTGGAGCAGAATCCCTTTGGAGAGTTTACCTCGGCGTTTTTCACGGATCACAATTCTCAGTTAGTCGAGCAAATTTGCATAATACGCACCTGTTATTGTACTTTTCTTTGCTAGAAAGTCCAACATAATAACCGCCTTGTGCATCCCAAAATACAGCTGCCATCACCTTGCCAGCAGAGGGTTGCGTTTTGAACTTCTTTGGTCTCGGAGACCCCGGCCCAACCCACTGGCGACTTTGAGCTTTATTCTCTGGCTCATAATAATGGACCCAGGTCTCATCTACAGTCACCAGACGTGAAAGGAAATAATCTTTCTTTGACCTAAACCGCTTCAACAATGCACTGTATACTGATGCTCTGGTTGCCATTAGCTCGTCGCTAAGGGATTTTGGGACCCAACGGGCTGTTAGCTTGTGCATACCCAAGCAATCATGTAAAGTTATTGAAACGCTACCTTGTGAAATGTGTTATGCATTCGCTGTTTCTTCCACCTTAATTCGCCTATCAGAGTACACCAGATCCCGTACTTTGTTACATACTTCTTCATCGGTGGCATCTGATGGGCGTCCAGACCTGGTTTCGTCTTCTAAAGACGTTCTACTGCGTTTGAATTCCCCAACCCAGAATTTAACTTGTACATACGATGGTGCAGAAGACCCATAAACATTTGTCAACTCGCAATGTATTTCCTGACCTGTTTTCCCTTTCAAATACAAGTACCGAATTACAGCACGGTACTCAACTTTTGACGAAAAGCTTACTTTTGCTTCGCTAGCCATGTTTGACATTCAATATCTTATGAGTGAATGACACGATAAGGGTGCAATTTTGCCCTCAGACCTAAAACATGTACTAAAACAAGGCATGAAGATCTTGGGTGTCTCGATTAATTGGAAATGGGATCGGCTGGTTACTTATTGACTTGCCCTCATACATTTTGTGTAGCATTTTCTTGTATACCTCCTGTTATAGCATATTATACCCATGTACAGTTTATTTTTTCCGCTAGTATATATCCTTACTTTAGATGAAAACAACATTACCGCACTTCAAAACGATTTTTTTTTTTTTTTTTTTTTTTTTTTTTTTGTTGCGCAACTACAAGTTTCAGTTACAGGCTATTAGCCACGTAGATTTACCCCCGATGTTACCATGCCTATCAAATGGTTGAAAAATATCTTTGCATACAGGCTTATATATCTAACAATGCTTAATATATATCCAATAAAACACGAACAACTAGAAGCTTGTATAATAATACACGTTACATATTATATAAACATAAAACTATTGTGGCACATATATAGATGCCAAAATGTTCGTTTTGTAAATAGAGTCGTGTCTCAAATAAAAACATGCGTATTTAAGAAACAAATCGGTCACAGTAATCGTTCCCGATATAATGACCTCTACCTTATGTAATGACCAGTTGTTACATATGTGTATGGTTCGTACACATCAAACGAAAGTTCACACTAAATTTTCCACATGTTACATATGCGTACTGTTGTACGCAAACGTAACACACCAGCATTGCCATGTGTTACTTAGAGTTATTATATGGTCGAGTTGTGCCTTTAAGTCATATTGGTACTGGAAAGTCATATTGGCCCGAGGCAGGTAATTTTGCTATGTAAACTTAAGTAAGTATGTAATAAATATGTGTACTGTTGTACGCATACGTAACAATCTGTTACGTATGTAACAATCTGTTACGTATGCGTACAACTATATGTATACGTTACTAATTTTTTTCGTATTATTACATAAAAAGCAGTGCCGCACGTTATTAACATCCGTGCATTTGTATGACGAAAACGAACATAATATTATAAAATGAGATATGCGAATAAACATTCATTTCACTATGGCCGATGTACGCCAGGAAGCTGGGCTACTGCTTGCCTATATGCAGGTCCACCAGATCCACGATGCATATTATTCTGGGACGACGACAGGAGAAGGGCTCAAAGGCGTAGATGGCTTTGGGTTCGACCATGGCTGGACGAAGGTAGACGGTTACTGCATGGTCATTATCATCGGTTCATGCCTTGCTTGCGGTAGGCAGTTTTCTTTCCCGTGTATTACGCGCTGTTAATGCACGGCTACTTTCAATATGCCTGTACTGGGGCCACAGAATTGATGTCGTCGTGAGATGTGTACTGCCAGGCCCTAGAACCAGCATAGTCCGTGGAAATTGCATTCGCGAAACATCGGTGAAAAGGCGAAACAAAATAGTGCAAGAAATCACGCGAAATGTAGCAAATGTTTTCAGTTTTTATGCAATAATAGCGATCGAACATTGTTTTTCAATGCATTAACATTCGCCAGGTCCCTTGGGAGGTGTTGAAAACCGCGGCCTCCGGCCTCGGTTTTCAGCACCTCCCACGGGATCTGGCGAATGTATATGCATGAAAAAGCATGTTTGATCCCTATATTCGTATGTGTGATAGTGCAAGAAATAACGCGAAATGTAGCAAATGTTTTCAGTTTTTATGCAATAATAGCGATCGAACATTGTTTTCCAATGCATGTTTGATCCTTATATTCGTATGTGTGACATATGCACACAAAGCTGATTACATGACACGTGACCTACCATCCTGGTTCTTGTTTTGAAACGTTTAGAAGGACTACTCTCAGGCAAGTACCAAGTATTCAACTAAAACAAAAAGATTGTGGGCCGTAGAACATTTTCAGACATGTATAAAAATATATACGAATAATTAAAGGTATTCTTTAGCCTTTAGGTCCATTTTCTTGTGTTTCGCCTATGGTCTAATTTGTAACATCATTGATACCTCCTATCATCCCAAGTGGAAGGTATGATATGTACTACACTGTTACACAGGATGTTAGTATCAGCAGGCGGGTAAAAATGTCAGCAGACGACATACTTTGCTTATTTTTTCAATATGCATATGCGCTCAGCGAAGACTCAGATCAGCCTGCGCATCAGCGCAGTCTGATCAGAGTCTTCGCAGGGTATTCTCAGGGTCGCCAAGGAACGAAAGCGCATTCAGACTCTAATCAGACTGCGCAGATATTTGCCAGTCCCTGTGTATCTCTGCTAGTAGATGATTCACATGATTTGTCAAAAAAAGGGTAAGAGAAAAGCCCAGGGAGTGCCACAATCACAAACCGCAGCCCTTCCCAGACCCCAAGAGGAAGAGGAAACCGACAAATCCAAACAAGCACAAATCGAACAAACGTACGAAAAGCACTAAGATTAGCTCTCTCTTCCCCAAGCGAGGTAATCGCAATACTAAAAGGACTAAAAAACACAAGAACAAAATGACACATGGAAAGACATACAACAAATCGCCTCGTAGAATAAACCACAAAGCAACAAAGAGTACGACTAACATCGGGACCACCGCCTTAGAACGGTCAGTAGAGTAAACCACCGGGGGTGGGGGGGTGGGGGGGGGGGTAGGGGGTTTAAAGCACTTTTACAGCTAGCTAACTTCACCCTGGGTCCCGATGCTATTCTTAATACAGAAATACAAAAAAATCGGTTCAAACCTTATTTTCTCGGAAAATAAGTCAAAGCTTAGACTGGCGTTAGTCTATTGAATTAAACGATGTCTGCCTTAAATGCATTGTCTGTATCTATGTATATCACTGTAAAAATCCCGTTGGTTTTACGGTATAAAAACTGGCAACTAGCTGCTAGTGCATTGACCGTTAATTTTTCTGGGCGCCCGTAGATTATTTACAGGAATCATCTCGCTAGGCAGGGCATAGTAGGGCAAGATACGTAACGTAGGGCAGAGTAAGAGTGTGAACTACAGCACCGTATCTGAAACCTACCCACCCTTACCCCATTCTACGAGATAATGAGAGATAGCAGCATTATTTCCATTATTTCCCTTGACAGGTAAAGTCCAAGGTAGATCAAATACTAACCAGGTCCTTCTAATTGGAATCCTCTGCTTTCATCATAGGTCATTAGTGGAGTTAAATAGATTCTTAACTTTTAAATTGCTCCATATCCACATGAAGGATTTATAAGCATCATATATTTCATTGCACAGAAAATGTTTCTTTTTGATATTTTGGAAGCTGTATTGGCATATGACCTTTTTAAAATTAGATTTATCAAGGAAAAGGAAGTGATTCTTCATGCAAAAGCTAATGATAAAAGCAGAGGGATCCAATCAATTGGACCTGCTTGTTTATCAGAGAGTACACAAGGGAGCTAACTGACTGTTTTCTCCGATCCCTGCAAAAGTTCTACAGATGCCCATAAAGAGTAACGGTAACTGAACTGGCAGCCAGTTGCCAGTGTCTTTACACTTAAAAAATACAGTCGACTCTCGTTATCTCGAATTCCAAGGGACTCACTGAAACACTTCGAGATATCCGTACCTCGACATATCAGAGTTGAGAGAGTGAGGAAAACAATAAATTGAACAACCACATTTAACAAATGAATATGTAATTGGACTCCTGAAGTTAGAAATATATATATAAAATAATGTGGAAAAGAGGAGAAATTGCTCCTTAGGAGCAATTTCTCCTCTTCTCCACATTATTTTGCTACCTGTTGTCATAGTTTCGTGTTAAAACAGGGAACAGATTTTCACTTCGAGATAAGCGGTAATTCGAAATAAGCGAGTTCGAGATAACGAGGTTCGACTGTATAGTAAATTTTACCGGTTACTTAGTGTTTGAATGGACAAAACCTCAAATAATGAAGATGATATTGATACTGATAATAATAATAATAATAATACTTTTAAACACATAATTCTTACTATAATCATTACAGTTGAAAAAGTCAGTATTATAGTAGTAGTAGTAGGATAATAATTAGAGGTTATTGTATGGTCAAGGTCTGCGTCTAAGTCATATTGGCACCGGTATGTCATATTGGCCCGAAAAAACAGTCGTTGTTGATACATATTGTGCCGCGACATGCTCTGAAATCGGACTGGGAGGGGGGGAGGGGAGGGGCAGTTTGCGGTGCTGATGGTTAGTCCGACGGAATAGTGATTAGAATCATGAGTTGTTTGTTGTTTCGTATCTGAGTATAAGAGGCGTTATCCATTACAGCTGGAATGCTTACTGTACAAGCGATCTCTTAGTAATGTTTGGCTGGTTGTTCAGCGGTTGTACGTATGTTGTCGTATGTTTGGTCTGGTGGTATCCAGGGGCATAATATAATGCAATTGTGCCATTTATGTTAACTTATTGTACATAGCTCAATGACATGCTATCTCATTTCTATTTGATTCCATATATAATATGTATTGTATGTATGTTATGCCATGTTAATACTATGTAACTCTCTATCTATCTATCTATCTATCTATCTATCTAGTTGAAGGAGTAAATTTATTACTATTGTTATTAGCTCGCCGGGACTATGTCCCTGGAGAGCTTATGTTGTCACCCAGTCTTTGGCGTCGGCGTCTGACGGCGTTCGCATCGGCGTCCGCATCGGCGTCCGCGTCCGCGTAAGCACAATGTTTAAATTTTCAAAGGTGTGCATAGGTTTTTAATTGTTTAAGGTACTGCTTTCATATTTGGCCTACACCTACCTTAAAGTAAGACCTTTCAATAGCATACACCCCAATCCCCAAGATAGACCCTTTATGTAGGTCAAGGTCAGTTCTTACTTTGTCATTTACACCCATGTTTAAGTTTTGCGTTTAAGTTTTGAAAAGTGTACATAACTGCTGAAGTATTCAAGTTAGAGCTTTTATATTTGGCCTACACCAGCCCTAGGATTAGACCTTTCAATAGCACACACCCATTCCTCAGTTTGACCTTCTGCCTAGGTCAAGGTCAGGTCATACATTGTCATTTAAACCCATGTACGAGTTCTGCGTTTATGTTTTGAAAAGTGTTTGTAACTGCTGAAGTATTCGAGATACCGCTTTAATTTTTGGCCCACACCAACCTTCTGGTGAGACCTTTCAATAGTACACACCCCTTTCTCAGTTTGACCTTCTGCCTAGGTCAAAGCCAGGTCATACTTTGTCATTTAAACCCATGTTCGAGATCTGCGTTTAAGTTTTGAAAAGCGTTCGTAACTGCTGAAGTATTCAAGATACCGCTTTAATACTTGGCCCACACCTACCTTAAGGTAAGACCTTTCAATAGTACACACCCCTTCCTCGGTTGGACCTTCTGCCTAGGTCAAACTTTGTCATTTACAGCTGTGTTTAAGTTTTGAAAAGTGTACATGACTGCTGAAGTATGTAAGATATAGCTTTCATAGTTTGTCCACACCAACCTAAGGGTTTCAGCAGCATGTAAAATATAGCTTTCATATTTTGTCCACATCAACCTAAGGGAAGACGTTTCAATGGCATATACCCCATTCCTCAATTTGACATTCTTCCGACATCAAAGTCAGGTCATACTCTGTCATTTACAGCTACATGTATGTTTAAGTTTAAGTTTTGCATTTAATCTTTAATCTTTAAAGATTGTTTTCTTATCCGATCAGCCCTTTCCGGCGAGCTGCGTTGTCTTCTGACAACTCTTGTTTTTTATTATTATAATTATCATATTTACTCATTCAATCACTACTATTTTTATCTTTACTGTTACTATTATCATGTTTTACCATAGTTTTGGGGGTTTTGGGTTTTGTCCTAGACTGGCTCCAGTCGTTTCTGCATTTTTTTTTTGTCATTCTTTATCACTTCCTGTAGTTGTATTTGTCTCTTTAATCCCATTTCACTGTTTTTTCCACTATGGGACATAACTTATCAAATCATTATAAGCTGTACTAGAGTGTTACCTTTGAAAAGAAAAGAGAAAATGACAGAAAAGAGACAGACTAGGTTTTGTCCATTCAAATACTAATCAACTAGTAAAATTCACTAGTTATTTTTTCAGTGTACAGTTAAAATTACAGTACAGAATCCAATGAAACTAAACTTTTCTCTTCTAATTTCTCTTCTGATGCTGAAATCAAATCTATCTAGTGACCAGCCTTTATAAGCATGATATTATATTGGTTTTATTTTAGTGGCTGTATTAAACGAGATTATAAGAATAAATATTTAGTCACTTCAGACTGGAGCCAGGCTTACCAAAGCACTGAGAGTACTGACAGGAACTGTTGGGTGTAGTAAGTTGCGATAGAGAGAACAACCTTGCATTTCCGTATTTCAAGATTGGTTTTGTTTTATTTTTACTGAATTCTAAATCTGACATTTTGCAAATCTGAGTTGTAGCACAAACTGGTAAACAGTGTATATCCAGATGAGACGGCTCGTTCCGAGCCGTCTCATCTGGATCTAAATTGTTTGTATAGGTATTGTATGCGGGACTGAAAGAGTATCGAACGTAGAAATAGTTGAAGAAGCAATGTTACACATCTGTGTGTAACATTCTGATGTGCAGAAGCATCATACTAAGATGTTAGCCCATCTACAATGTTCTATCTACAATGTCACTTTGGCTAGGATTCGGATTTCAAAATAATTCTTGACGTTGTACAACATAGTTACGACAGTCGAAGAAGAAATGCTCAGCATATTCTATATCAACGCCACAAATACAAATCGACCGAGGGATAATGCAGACATTTAAAAGACCAGCGTTTATACGGCTATACTAACGCCTTAATCTAAATCTACACATGTTAAGAGTGAGTGAGTGAGTGAGTAGTTTGTTTATTAAAGTGTCATATATCAATACATTTACAATATGCATACATATTAAAATAGCATAAAAGATTAATATTGATATTTAGCCGGATCCGACTTATTATAAGACACAAAAAGCGGGATATAAATACAAATGCAGCATCCCAAAGAACAAACGCAGCCAGCTATGCTTCCTTTAAACCACCACCGTGGGCCCCTCACATCAGACGCCACGGCCAGGCCCCTTTGCCAACCCCTCCGGAAATGTTCCCTGGATTGCCCAGTTTTTTAATATATATAATACTATAAAACACTTAAATTTAACGGCCATTTTATTTTGGCCCTATAGGCGGTCAAGTATAAAAGAAACGCCAATAAACATTAAAAAGCGCAAGAGAAGAATAACAAGCTCTGGCAGAAAGTATATTCCAAATACACATCGCAAGTATGATGTAACGTCAATCAGTTAAGGGTATTACCATTGACAAAAGAAAAAGGGTATTTACTTCTTTAGCACTTGTTAAGCACTGAAAACAAAGAAAGATAATGATCTAGCAATAAGCCGCCTCAACAAGGCTGAACAAAAACAAAAACACATTGACAGTAATTGTCAAAAATTGCGGATAAAATTGGTAGTTGATTGACGCCTATACCAAGAAAGAAAACTACAACTATTTGTATGCACTCACACACCAAGAACCATGAAGAACAATGCAATGTGGAAAACAGTTGAAAATCACCGTGTATGACTTGCAAATCACTGTTTAGAACAAGCATACATAAGACACACAGGGCTACGTCAGAAATCACGATTTATTTTTTTAGGTAATCGGAAATCTGCCAAAATATAAATCAACCAAAAGGCCCACTAAAAAAAATTAAGTGTATTACAGTACAGCCTATTGTATTTTGCCAACTCGCAACAAGACGTCATGGATGCATCTTCGCTCCAAACACTGGCATCTCATTGATTATGTCATAGTACAAAGGAAGGACAGACAGGATGTCAGTGACAAAGACTACGAGGGATGTTCGAAATGAATTGCTTATTGTCCTCTAGCTCGATATCCACGTGGGGCACGATAAAAACCAATACATACCTGTATAGGGTTATTCAATATCTACACAATGGTGTATAAATGTACATGTTAGACTTTAGTGTAAGACATAAAATTTGCCATTTGAATACACGCAGTCATTGACCACTGCAGTAAAAATGGTTGGTAGAAGCGTCGACAAAAAAGATGAAATACGGGCTTACATCAAAGCTCGCTCAAAACTTGGTTGTTCTTTGAAGAAGCTGATGACTGAAATTTCTACTGCTTTTGGACCTTCTTGTGTGTCTTATGACACAGTTCGGTGGTGGAAAAAGAAATTTGAGTCTGGTGTAGAGTCCATCAAAAATGCACCGAAATCAGGTAGGCCAAAATCTGCATCTCGTAAAGAAATCGTTTCCAAAATAAAGGAAATAATTGAAGGAGATGCCAGATTTACAGTTCGTGATATTGCACGAAAGGTAGGCATATCACTTTCAACGGTTCACCTTATTTTGAAGAAGCATATGAAAGTCAGAAAGATTTCTGCTAGATGTGTGCCACATCTGTTGACTGACGAGCAAAAGAGGCAACGTGTTAAAGTGGCCAAAAAGCTGTTTCAAATGTTTCCAAAATATGACAAAAAGCAGTTTGCCAATGTCGTCACAGGTGATGAAACCTGGGTCCATTATTTTGAGCCCGTCAGAAAGGTTAGCAATAAGATCTGGGCCACTAAACACAGCAAACGCCCAATAATTGCCAAACGTTCCTTGAGTACAAAGAATGTTTTGTATGCAATCTTCTTCTCTGGTGAAGGAGTCGCAATAAAAGTGCCAGTGAAAAGGGGCAAAAGCATCACCGGAAAGTACTACAAAGACGTAGTACTGAAGAAACTGAGAAAGTATTATCAGAAACGACGCCCTGCCACTGGTTTTAAACATGTCCGTCTTTTACATGACAATGCCCCAGCTCATACCTCCGCAACAGTTACGGCGTTTTTGAAGAAAGAAAAAGTAACTGTTTTGCCTCAGCCCCCGTATTCCCCAGACCTTGCCCCATGTGATTTCTTTTTGTTTCCGAAATTGAAAGCATTCCTTGCTGAGCGGAAATACCAGTCCCGACAGGCACTTGGATCTGCCATTCATCAGTACCTTATTACTGTGCCCAAATCAGCGTACCGTGACGCCTTCAAGAAGTGGATACATCGGCTGAAACTTTGCATTTCTAGCCACGGGAGTACTTCGAGGGCATGAAATGAGTACTTTTGGGCTAACTTGAATTTTGAAGTCTCCAGATAGAAATAAGCAATTCATTTCGAACATCCATCGTATGTGTGGTGCAGACTGTTGGACAGATCACAGGCTTGTTGTTAGCAAACTGAACCTGCGCATTCAGCCTGCACGGCGACCACAAGGCAAGAAAGTGCCAAAAAGACTGGATGTCTCCAAGCTAAAACAAGACAGCAAGAGGCAAGCATTCATCAGTGATATCTGCAGCCGATTAGATGTGTTCAGATGATCCAGAAGAGAACTGGACAGTCTTCAGAGACACCGTCCACTCTTCAGCAATGGATTCCCCTGGACCAGTATCTCGTAAACACCAAGACTGGTTTGACGAGAATGACGAAGAAATCCAGGGACTCCTTGAAGAGAAACATAAAAAAAAAAAAAAAAAAAAAAAAACACAAGGCATACCTTAGTGATACCAGCTCAGTATCCAATAAGGCGGCATATTCAAATATATGCAAGACAGTCCAGACTAGGCTCAGAGATATGCAAGACTCCTGGGTGATAAAATCCGGTCCTTTGCAGATAGAAAGGATATGAAGAAGTTCTTTGATGCGCTAAAGACAGTTTATGGTCCCCAGAGCTCAGGAACCAGCCCTCTTCTCAGTGCAGATGGAACGTCTTCTGACTGACAAAGAGGCTATCTTGAAAAGATGGGCTGAGCACTTTGATAGTGTTCTTAATCGGCCATCATCTATCAATGATGACACTATCAAAAGACTACTACAAGTGGAATGTAATTTGCTGCTTGACGAGTTCCCAACCGTCACTGAAACAGTGAAAGCAATAAAATTTCTGTCATCTGGCAAGGCTCAAGGATCAGATGCAATACCTGCTGAGATCTACAAAGCAGGAGGAACTCCAATTGCAAAGAAGACGACAGAGTTATTTCACATTATGTGGAGAAAAGAAGCCGTCAATTCAAGGATGCGTCACTTATCCACCTATTCAAACGGAAAGGGAATCATCCGTTGTGTGATATTCATCGTGGCATATCTTTATTGTCAATTGCTGGGAAGGTCCTTGCAATTCTACTTAACCGACTGAATGAACACTCTGAACAGTCAGGGCTTCTACCAGAAAGCCAGTGTGGATTCAGAAAGGACAGAGGAACAATTGACATAATCTTCACAGCAAGGCAGCTATAAGAGAAATGTCAGGAACAGAACATGGACCTCTACATGACCTTTGTTTGACCTTACTAAAGCATTGATACAGTCAGTCGTGAGGGTCTTTGGAAAACTGTGGCTAAGTTTGGCTGTCCGACCAAGTTTATAGCAATGGTGAGGCAGTTCCACGATGGTATGCTTGCACGCGTCCAAAATGATGGTGAGTTTTCTGACCCATTCCCTGTGACAAACGGTGTCAAGCAAGGCTGTGTACTAGCCCCAACTCTGTTCAGCATGATGTTCTCTGTCATGCTCACAGATGCTTTCCAGGATGGTGAAAATAGTATACCTATTAGGTATCGCTTTGATGGGAAGCTTTTCAACCTAAGAAGGTTGCAAGCCAAATCCAAGGTGCAGACAGTGGTGCTAGACGAGTTCTTCTTTGCTGATGACATGGCAAAGGGTGCTCCAACAGAAGAGAAGATGCAAAAGGTGTAGATCAAGTATCTGACTCCTGTGACATCTATGACCTCACAATCAGCATCAAAAAGACCGAGGTGGTTTATCAACCAGCACCCAGCAAGCCTTACAAGGAGCCCACCATTACAGTGAAAGGTCAAAGATTGCAAGGGGTAGACAAGTTCACCTACTTTGGAAACACATTGTCAAGAGCCGTCAAAGCCTCCCTCAAGGGACATACCAACGAAGTCGTAAGAACAAATTACACAGGACCGAGCAAAGTAGTGCTAATGAATATGAGGCAAAAAGAATCAGCGAAGCCGAGCAGAAACGTGCACAGCGCAAAGCCAGAGCTAAGGCATCACCAACAGAGTTGTCTTGCTCTGACCTCTGTTGTTCCATCTGAAACAGACAGTTTAGAGCTAGAATCTGTCTAATCAGCCATCTTAGAACACACAAACAGTAGCATTTTTCGCATGTGATTAAGATTGGTCATTGTCAGTAATGACAGACGAACTATTATTATTATTGTATTTGAGAACTATGCTTTTGTGTGTGTTTATGGGTGCGCACGTACGTACGTGCGTGCGTGCGTGCGTGTGTGTGCGTGTGTGTGTGCGCTCGTGCATATATACACACTTATACATACAAATACAGTGTTTAACATTAACGGACGACCGCTGGTCATTATGATCCACCACAAAAGTGGCGAAGTATTATGTGATGCAGTCCGAAATTTTGAGTGTCCATCCGTCCGTCCGTCAGCACTTCATAAGTTCGTGTCCACTCCATAACTCTGATACCGTTTGAGATATTTTCACGAATTTTCACACCAGTGTAAAGCACCGTGAGACGATGTGCAGAACACATGAACCCTAACTTTGTTTGCCTACTTAGGGAGTTATTACCCTTTGAACATTGAACATAGCCATTTCTACCATGTACTCATGTCCACATGTAAGTTGAAAACTGTTTGAGATATTTTCATGAAATCTCACACAAATGTAAAGCACCATGAGACGACGTGCAGAACACAAAAATCATAACTCTGGTCATCCTACCTTTGGAGTTACGGCCCTTTGAACATCATAGATATTGAAAATAGCCATTTTTACCATGTGCTAGTGTCTGCTCTGTTAGTTGGAAACCGTTTCAGATACTTTGATGAAACTTCAACAAATTTAACGCTCCATGAGATGACGTGCAGAACTCATGAACCGAAGCTCTGGCATGTCTACTTGTTGAGATATTGCCTTTTGAACATTGAACATAGCCATTTCTACCATGTACCTGTGTCCGCTCTGTAAGTTGAAAACCGTTTGAGATATTTTGATGAAATTTCTCAAAAATGAGAAACACTGTGAGAGGATGTCAGGACACAAGAACCGTAGCTCTTGTGAACCTACTTTTGGACATAGTAAATATTGAAAATGGCCATTTCTGCCATGTACTCATGTTAGCTCTGTTAGCTGTAAACCGTCCCAGATAGTTTGATAAAACTTCACACAAATGTAAAACATCATGAGACGAGGTGCAAAACATCAGAACCTTATCTCTGCTTAACCTACTGTTGGAGATAATGCCCTTTGAATATCATTGAAAATAGTGAGTTCTGTAATATATGTGTCCACCCTGTAACTTGAAAATTATTTGAGATGTTTTCTTGAAACTTAATTCAAATGTATATCACCATGATATGATGTGCAGAACACTAGAACCGTAACTCTGTATTACCTGCCTTTGGAGTTACTGCCCTTTGGACATTGTAAATAGTGATCCCAGTTATATGCCTGTGCCCTTTTCTATAATTTGAAAATGGTGTCAGAGATTTTTTTGAAGCCGTGCAAAAATGTAAAGCAACATAAGGTGACATATAGAATAGAAGAACCATAAGTCTAGTTTAATGACGTTTTGAGTTATGGGTCTTTAAACATTGAAAATAACAGCTTCTATGATATACTTGTAAACTTTACACGAATGTGAAGCACCATGAGGGGATCTGCAGAAAACGAGAATGGTAAGTCTGGTTTACTTATTTTTTGAGTTATGGCCCTTCGAACAATGAAACTGTCAGTCATATATTCATGTCAACTTTATTTAGGCAAAGACTTATGCATCTTCCCTGATTTCATTTTGACAGAGTTATGGCACTTGCTTGATGTAAGTGCAGTGGCGGGGCATGATGCAGAGCTTGTAGCACTTTTATTTTTCTATTGTTTTTAATTCACAGTAATGTTCATAGAGGAAGTTTTTAGATGAACAATTATCAATATCTTTTTCAGCTCATTAAAAAAACGCCTAAAAACCATTGCCTTGAGGGGAAGGGATACACCTACAAGGAAAATAGTTCCGACCCGAAAATATAAACTGTCCTCCCCACTGCGCGTGGTAAGGTAGGGAGTGGGGGTGCACTGAAAAGGAAGAAATTGTGCGCCCCCCCCCCCCCCCCACAGACACACACCGATCCCCCGTACCCCTTTCAGCGCCCCCCCCCCC
Source organism: Anodontia alba (assembly GCA_964016985.1). NCBI lineage: Eukaryota > Metazoa > Mollusca > Bivalvia > Lucinida > Lucinidae > Anodontia > Anodontia alba. The sequence goes on from OZ024824.1 coordinate 59,196,468, forward strand.
CCCCCCCCGTGATACCAACTTCCTTTTTAGATACATGTAAGCATATATGTTTTGAAAGGTTGAAGGGTTTCATATACTAGAAAGGCAACTTGAATTTCCTGTTTCCTGTTTCCAAAACGTCTCCATTTGCAAAATAGTAGCAAAATCCTTTATTGTTATCAGCCAGTTGGATAAACTGGAACAAGAACGCCCGCTCCTTCCTTTTCTCGTCATAGTTTTGTGGAAATTTTGTAGTTTTATGTACACACAATACACACAAAAATCTTGTCTATACGTTTTATTACTGCAAAAAAAAAGCATATACCCTGTAAAAGCCACAATGGAAAAAAAAAAAAAAAAAAAAAAAAAACAGTGCCCCCTCACCCTTCAGACACCTGAGATAATTGATAAGTGGCATGAAATAACATGAAACATGTCCTTGATGACAGAATGAACATAAAAAGAGGTACATTTCACCATTCCGAGAAAACTATATTTTATTACATAATACATACCCACATGTAATCTATACTTCCTTTCAAGGCTTTGGTATATTGCTGTTCATGATAGCTATAGAACTCTCATAAAATTTAGATTTCTCTTAAGCTTTACCCACTCTCTGGGCTAATTCAGCGGCCGACAACCTGATTTTTTTTTTTGTTTGTTTGTTTTTATTATTATTATTTATTCCAGAAAAAAGGCTTTGACATTTCATACAAATTGGAGACAATTTGCAATAAATGGCAAAGCCTGCTTGCTGGGAAAATAAGAAAAAAAATATTTTAAAATGTCGTCTGCTGAAATGAAATTTTACCGAGCATGCTAAGCATTACTATACGGAAAAGCGGTATTACTACATGTGCGAAGCCACTCGTTTCCTTGCAACTTGGTCTCGGTCTACGCTATTGACATGTCGAATATCAGGGTTTTTAGACTGTTCATGCGTATACGTAACAGTGAACACCCCACCAGACAGCACAGATGTGGAGGCTGTTCTGGGTATTGACTTTTCACATGGAGGATACTGTTGATTTTCTGCGCAGCGCACATTAAATATTAACCTTAACCCTTAAAGCGCCAAACACAACTATTGTCGTCTGCTTTGTCTTCTGCCAGTTACTTTAAAAGTCATTTCTGCAAACAGTGTGGACCCAGATCAGACTGCTCCTTTAGGAGCAGTCTGATCTGGGTCCACACTGTTTGCCTGTATCCAAAAATAGGTTTGAAAAGTTTGCAAGAATATTCAGCAGACGACATAAACAGACGACATTTTCAGATGCAGGTTTTTTTGGCGCTTTAAGGGTTAAGTTTTACCTGCTGAATTTAAATATCAGCAAAAGACAGTTTAGATATTCATAAAAAATCTACAACATAGTTCTGGAAAATTCATTCAGATTTGGAGATGATTTAAAATAAATGTCAAATGTCTAGTCTTATTTTCTGAGAACTGAAAGAAAAAATAAAGTTCATTTGTCATCCTCATCTACTTTTGTTGCCCAGAGAGTGCTTAAACTTCGGATGATCAAGAAATGCTTGCTGACGTTCATGTCGCCATGGAGTCAGGCATTTGTTTTATTTTATGCTGTACACGTGAGTATTGTTTTGTTACTTTTACTACATGCAAATGCTAATCCTTAAAGTGTCAATCACAATTGCAGCAGACGACATTCTAGAATATTATTATTATTATTCTTTTTTATTTTTCAAAGAAAAAAGTCTTGGCACGACATTCTAGAAAATTATTGTTATTTTTCAGGGGAATTAAGTCTTGGCACATCTTGTGTATTATCTGGAGGTGCCAAGACTTATTTTCTCTGAAAAAAAAATCTAGAATACCGTTTGCTTCAAATGCGATTGGCGCTTTAAGGGCCAGACATTACGCAAACTTGTCTATTCAAATATATTGAAAATTTCACCACCAAAAAACTGAAAGTTTTCAGATAAAGATTCTGATATTTTCCATATTTCTACTCAAAACATAGATTGTGGGTACTCGTTAGAACCACCTCGGCGAGGCAGTTCTAACGAGTACCCACAATCTATGTTTCTGAGCAGAAATAAGAAAAATAATGTATACCCTTGCAAACCCCAGTTTTACTATATAAAAGAGGGGTTTAAGGGGGTCAAAATTATATAGGTATGTTTTCGTGATGTAATTAGTATTTCACACAAGTAGACATGGCTAGATAAAGAAAACACCAACATTTTCATCTTGATCTTTCTCAGTGGAGCTATGAACAATATTAGAGACTATTTATATAATTTTAATGTGGGAGCGGTTGGTGGGATAGTAATGGTTCTCGGTTTTGAACGTAGACTTCAGCCAGTCTGTGAGAAAACACTCCTTCTGACACGTGGGCCCATTGAAGACTTAAATCAGCCTGCGCTTTCGCACAGTCTGATCTGTGTCCTCATTCTCCGCATGAAGAAACTTTAAAGCCTTAGCTATCTGAAATGCGCCCAGTGAAGATTCAGATCAGCCTGCGCGAAAGCGCAGGCTGATCAGAATCTTCACTGGGCGGCCAGGTCCGAGTTTTGATGTTGCAAGCTAATAACGTTGAAAGGTTATACCACCCTGCACTGACGGTCCTGGGGACTGTTTTGTCTAAAATCTTCCTGTCCGCCTCTTCAAGATCAAATCGTCGCTCCTTTACTATACTGGCTCCAGTCGTTTCTGTACTTGTTTTTTGTTATTTGCTGTAGCAAATTTTATCTCTTTAATCCCATTTCACTGTTTTACTACAGAAACTTAAGGGAAATAACTGATTAAATCATATAAACTGTACTAGTTTGTATACCTTTGAAAAGGATATTGGCTTACAGTTGGACAAGGCCTGCTATCCTTGTAGCAGGTAAGGGTAGAGGGGGAATGTTTTTATTTCTTCTGTTTCTTCACTTTCATTCCAGTTCCTATTTCTTCCCTGTCCCTCTCTTTTTTATCTCTTCTACTATGTCTTCTATCTCTTTTCTCCCTTTCTCTGGGAGACGACACAAAATGACCCACAAGGGTTGACGTGCCGTTAAACCCCAACACAATCAATCAGTACCCTTGAAAAGAAAAGAGAATATGATAACAAAGATAGAGTCTGGAGTCAGGCTACTCCTTTACCTATTAAAGTATTCTGAACACAATGCAGGGAACGATGGTTCTGAACAAATACAAATACGCTGTCTGAACGTCGCTTTCGTTGCCTGCGTATGAAATAAGGGCCATTTTCTCGCAATGACATAATTTATTATCCATTTCATGCTCATTTATTGTTGTCACAGCTGCTGTTATATAGAACTCTTCTGGGAAAAGGGACATTCTACACCATTATGTAAACACACTTATATATACTTTAGTTTTAGGTAAGCAATTTTAAACCAAAATGTTGCACTTTCTGATTTCTACACCAAAAACATGTGTTGTGGGTACTCATTGGAAGCGCCTTGCCGAGCAGAGGCGCTTCTAATGAGTACACATAACACATCTTTATGTAGGATCAGAAAAAAATATCCGATACTTTTTATATCTTATTTTCATCATATATTATGGGGTAACACTGGGGTACACAAAACATTGGTTTGTTAAGGTAATGTACATACCACTGTGGCGCATATACATACTGATCAGAAGAATGTCTGCGCAGCAAGGTCAGGCCAAACTCTTTTATTCGCACATGTAGCCATTCTATCCTCTCTAGAGGGTTTCCAACAATCGAAGTCTGAAAAGAGTATATACGAGTAATTTTCATTTGACACATTCAGTTTGTATCCACAACTTCCGTGTTAATCATTTCTATTGCTAAATATGTTAATTATCGCAATTCACATAACAAAACTCCGGATTAGGCTTTATTTGAAGTCCATAGTAATATTGGTGTTTTAAAATCTTGTTTGTGACAGCTGTCTCAGCAGATGATTAAATTGTAACTATAAACCTCCCGACCTTAGAAAGGGGATTTTCCCTGAAGAATTTTACACAGCTTGCTTGACATTGAACGCGAGCTTCTGATCCGGTCTGGTCTGGTCCGGACTGGCCTGGCCTGGGGCAGACCGGTTCATTTACCCATTACGCCGGGTAGGAAAACCAGATCAAAATAAAGTTCCCAACTTATTAGGTACAAATTCCAGCCTGAGCTATATCCGTGTTTGTCTTCACTACGTGTGGAGACCGTAAAAAGACGCCTGTACTTCATCATAGCATCATTGAACCCATTTTATTGCATAAAAAGCAGTGCCGCACGTTATTGACAGCCGTGCATTAATCGGCGAAAAGCCGTGTATTAACAAGGCAATTCAGGTGCTGTTAATGCACGGCTAAGCAACTTTCCGCATGATCGTACCGGGGCCACAGATTTGCTGCCGTTACGAGATGTGTACTGCCTGGCTCTAGAACGAGCATAGTCCGTGAAGGCGAAACAAAATAGTACAAGAAATAATGCGAAATGTAGCAAATGTTTTCAGTTTGTATGCAATAATAGCGATCGAACATGGTTTTTCAATGCATTAACATTCGCCAGGTCCCTTGGGAGGTGTTGAAAACCGCGGCTCCGGCCGCGATTTTCAACACCTCCCACGGGACCTGGCGAATGTCAATGCATGAAAAACCATGTTTGATCCCTATACTAATATCTTGGAAAATCGTGTTCCGTTTAAGCTGGGCTTAAGCTGGTGCTAGGGAGTGTATTCAGCTCAGCAAATTGTAATGCTACCATATCCTGAGCCTCAATAGAACCGAGACTTCGATTTTAGTTCTTTTATGTGCTGTGTTTCCAAGGGCAATCCTTCATGTACAGGTTGGCAATTACATCTGTTGTGTTCCATTATTAAAGTTGTCCATTTTGCTTTTATCTAGCTTGGTCTAATCAGATCCTCGAGTAATAGTTTACTCATGATAGCTAGACTGAACTTCGGAGTATGCCACTTTTTTTTTTCTTTTTTTTTTTTTTTTTTTTTTTTTTTTTTTATCCGCCGGTCGGTAATCATTTAATGTTTGTATACACTTAAATAGCAAACAAACAGCGTAATCAGTTCACTTTTTTTTTCTTCGCTCTTGGGAGGTCCGTGTTATACCTCTCATACTGAATAATGAATAACTGCTTCTACAAGAGCAGGTTGACTGGCGTCAACACTGTTTGCCATTACGTCAAAGCATTGTTGATAGAAAATACATACTCGATCAGTTGTAGGCCAAATATTAAAGGCTCCATATCCCTCAAAAATAGACATTTTCTTATCTAATAAAGGTTTAATAAATTGATATATGGTACTAATACAATCATAAAATGTGGCACCTGACAGCCTGTAAAAATTCAGTTAGTCTCTTGTTCTTGAAATGTAATGATTTTTTATCGTACCTCTGAATTAATGTTGCCAACATTAATTCAGAGATACAATAAAAAAAAAAGGCATTTCATTTTTGATTCAGTTCAAAAACGAGAGACTAAATGAAATTTTATAGGCTGTCAGATGCCACATTTTATGAGCGTATTAACACTATATATCAATTTATTAAACCTTTCTTGGATAAAAAATGTGCAAATACGATAACGCGTTTATAAATACAGAATCGAAAGGGCTGGATGCATTTGATAGTTTTTTTGCCATATGTTACAAGAGACGCATTATTTTGACTTCATGTTTACCTTCTTGCAACTCACTTCTAAAAAGGATCTATGCTAAAAGGAAAGCATTTTCTCCCACACATCTTATTGTGACTTCGTGTTCGCCTTCCTGCTTACCAACTTACTTCTGAAAAGGGGTCTACTCTAAAAGGAATTAATTTGCTCCCAGAGTAGACCCCTTTTTAAAATTTTGACAGAGTTGCCTCACTTGAAAGTGTATCCATTCATTTAATTAACCCTTGTCTTGCTGAACACGTCATGCCCTGTCTTAGCAAACAGTGTAGATCCAGATCAGTTGGCTTTCATGCTCTTAGCAAACAGTGTAGATCCAGATCAGTTGGCTTCTTCAGAAGCCAACTGATCTGGATCTGCACTGTTTGTCATTAAGTATGTGAATTTATATAAAAAAAAACAGATCAAGTAATCTGATTGGCTGAAAATTAGAAATGGGCGTGGCATCTTAATTTATTTAGCACGACAAGGGTTAAAATAAACCTGAAGCAAAAAATCCGGGCGATCAGGACCTAGCATACACAAACGTTAGCTACTGTAGATCACTCCGTTGATGAAATGCGAAGGCTAATCATCATAGTTTTCGTTGTTTTATATGGCAAGATCCTTTTTTGTTTGGCAAGACTAAATTCAGATTGCTGGCTTTGTGGTTTGAAAGCGGAGCTGATCTGTTTACGAGGATCCTGGTTTTTGCGATCTATCAGGAAGTACTTTATCCAAATTATTTATTTTGTTTTTGACTTGTGACTTATTTTCATACGCAAGTGCTTTAGGAAAACAGATACTGAGATTGCACTTGGAGTCGTCTTAGGCGGAACAAACTGTCATTAAAGGGATATCCAATAACCTGATCGTCCTTAAAGTCAGTCTTGAAGAGGCAGAAAACTTGATGCTGAACAGAGATATTTAGCCTGGCAGCACCCTGTGAGTTTTACTTTGATAATCTAACAAATGTAAAGTACACCTCCTTGACTATTTTTTTACACATATCATCTCCCTGTCATCAAGTCGTAGCAGGCTAGATAGCATGGGCCCGAAAAAGGGCATAATCTGTGTTCCAACTATTTCAACTCATATAACTTTTGTTTGTAAATTTTACATTTTTTTTTTTTCATTTCCTTTTTTATATGTAAATATAAAATAGAAAACCTCTGAAGAAGGCGAAAGCCGAAAGGTCTCAGGCAAACAAATCATTTGCACTCTCAATGTGTAGTTTAACCCTTATCATTTCAGCATCCTTTCTGGATCCACTGCTACCAGAAAGATTTTTTGTTAGATGTTATGCTCCTTCTCCTAACCTATACATGTATGTACGAGGGCGTGTCAATAAATAACCAGTCTATCCCATTTCCAATGGACCGAGATGGTTACGATTTTCATGCTTTGTTTCAATATATGTTTTATACATGGGTACAAAATTGCACACGTATCGAGTCATTCTTTAATAAGATATTGAATGTCAAATATGGCTATTGATGCAAAGGCATACTTTTCATCTAATGTTGAGTACCGTGCTGTAATTCGGTACTTGTATTTAAAAGGTAAAACAGGCAAGGAAATACACGGCGAGTTAGCCGATGTTTATGGGTCTTCTGCACCATCTTATGCTCAGGTTAAATTCTGGGTAGGGGAATTCAAACGCGGTAGAACGTCTCTAGAAGATGAAGCCAGGTCTGGACGCCCACTGGATGCCACCGACGAAGAAATGTGTTAGAAAGTTCGGGATCTGGTATACTCTGATAGGCGAATTCAGGTGGAAGAAATAGCGCAGGCATTAGGCATTTCACATGGTAGCGTTTCAACAATCTTACATGATCGTTTAGGTATGCGCAAGCTAACAGCCCGTTGGGTCCCCAAATCCCTTAGCGATGAGCACGTGGCAACCAGAGCATCAGTATGCAGCGCCTTGTTGAAGCGTTTTAGGTCAAAAGATGATTTTCTTTTGCGTCTGGTGACTGTAGATGAGACTTGGGTTCATTATTATGAGTCAGAGAATAAAGCTCAGAGTCGTCAGTGGGTAGGGCCTGGGTCCCCGAGGCCAAATAAGTTCAAGACCCAGCCATCTGCTGGCAAGGTGATGGCCACAGTATTTTGGGACGCAAAAGGCGTTATTATGTTGGACTTTTTACCCAAGAAAAGTACAATAACTGGAGTGTACTATGCAAACTTGTTAGACCAGCTGAGAACCGCCATCCGTGAAAAACGCCGAGGTAAACTCTCTAAAGGTGTTTTGCTGCAACAGGACAACGCGAGAGTCCACACTTGCAAAGTTGCAATGGATGCTGTAGAGCGAAACGGGTATGAATTAATACCACATCCTACCTACTCGCCTGACCTAGCTCCTAGCGACTTCTTCCTATTCCCAAACTTGAAAAGAGGATATCCGTGGACTTCATTTCCGGTCTGATGAAGAAGTCGTGACGGCAGTTGAGGAGTGAGTCGATGGAAAGAACCCTGACTTTTTCAGTTCTGGGCTGATGACACTTGAACACCGTTGGTCTAAGTGCATCACACTTGAGGGCAATTACATCGAAAAAGAAGAGGTGGATCTCAACCGGAAATAAGTTATGCTGGTTACTTATTGACTCACCCTCGTATAACATAGAAAATGATAATGAGGAGTTACTTGTTACCTTTTTCCTGTTATTTACAAAGTAAACACCAAGTTATAAAAAAAAGTAAATGTAAACAATAAGTAAAAAAAAAAAAAAAAAAAAAAAAAACGAGACAAGAATTATAAATCTTGCTTTACTTCTTCTCAGTTATACACACAGTTATTTCGCCTGTACTATTATTAGCCAGTCTCTAAACTTGGTTAACAACTTATATATTCAGTTTGAGGGTTTAAAGGCATAATTCCACCACGTTAACAAACCCCTAGAATATATATTACCGTATTCGAGCTAATTACCGCACATACCCCTATAAGCGCACAGTCCAGATATTTCAAGTATTCAGAGTACAGCCCCTGTACCTTAAATTTACTTAAAAAAAGCACATGTTGTGGGTACTCATTTGAATTGCCTCATCTTGCGAGACAAATCAAATGAGTAACCACAACACATCCTTTTATAATTTTTAGGCATATGCGTTTTATAATTTTTAGACATATAATATATAGGTAGTATATTTAGGAATACATGGAGTAATAATTAATGTGTAAATATTCTTAAGGTGTCGAATACTTAAGGTTAATATATATAGTCCTTTGCCTTATCTATCTCAAAATTTGATTTGACTATCACTGAGTGTGTCACAAAATTGCTGTAGGGACGCTAAACTGTGATGAAATTAATCAGGCTATTCGAAACCACTTCACCGGAGAGGAAAATCTGCAAGGGAAATAACTTGTCCGACGACACTGAAGCTCTTCTTTGGGGTTGTCTTGTCTTGTCTGTAGTGCCCGTAATTTGCAAAACTATTTTGTGGTGGGACTTCACAACACCGTTATAACTGAGTTGTAAACATAACAATTTTGCAAACCATCAGTTATTCGCCACCGTCAAAGTTTTGTGATATTCGATTTCGGTTTGTGATTGCTAAGACATAAAATTAGACAAAAAAGAGACAAAAAGTCCCTGACTCATTTGTGGACAGGTCATAAGAAAAAGGTCCTCTTGCAGATAACGAGGACCATGACCAGTCTGCACTTCACTGGCCGATTTTAGAGCAAACTGTATTATGTAAGCGGACAGTGAAGACCTGACCCGACTGCGAGGAATAGCTGGTAAATATATTATCGCTAAAGGAACCAGGTTTAAATAATAAAGGACTATTTCTCTCTTCTTTAAAAAATAAAGAAGATTAATTAAGTTATACCAAATCATGAAAAGCTGCTGCTGTTCGCTTGACTGCATCTCAGGACGTCCAGAACCAGGGCCCATCGTTTAGCTCCAGGTTTTCTGACAAGCGGGAGGGTGTTCTTTAATATAAACGTTCGTCTGTCCGCATTCAAGCCCAATTAGTGAATTAATTCTCAAAAAAAGTCACAGTCAGATTTCATCATTTCCTCATTTTCCGTTGATTTTTTTTTCTGTCTAATCCCTATCCGATGTAACAGGATCCTGTGCCAATCATGCGGACTCTACCTAAACAAATTCCGGTGATTAAGAATAGAAATGGCAAATGAATCTATGCAAATAATCAAATTCCTTTCGGCAATACCCTCATTTGGCGTTAATCCAATCAATCAATCAATCGATCGATCAATCAATCAATCAATCAGTCAGATTTTTAACGTAGCCGGGCAACAGAGTCACATAGGCTAAGCCAGAAAAATCTGGATTAGTGTTACTGGACTATTAGGGTGGCTTGAAACGGGCCCAGTTATAATTCATAACTAGGTCACCTCGCCCAGACATCGTGAGTGTGAACAGTCATCCAGATTTAGACTATCGGCCGAAAAAGTTTGAGCTTTCAATCTCGTACCTAATGCGTGTCGATTTCGACTGCACAATGCATTTCGGTACTTAGCTCCAGTCGTGAATAAGATTATTTCACTAGCCGCATGTCAGGGCTCGCCGGAAAGGATGCAAAGTGGGTGTCCTCACCCAGGTGCCGAGCTGGTGTCCTCACCTTAGAGTTTGTTGGGTGTCCTCATCCAGGTCCGCGTAGTTGAAAGATGTGCTCTCTTTAGCGGTCGCGTCTTCACCGATGACCTAGATATTCGCTGGTTCAAGTTTGCAGAAAGATCTTTAGCCTTCTGGGTCTTCGCAAGCCTTCTCGAGGAACTCTGTCCATGAGACGATGTTGTTGTAGGGGTTTGGCGTCGTCTCAATCTTCTCGATAGCGTCGTACCAGGTTTCTTCATAGTTCTTGGACGTTAGGCCCTTGATGATTAGCCACCTCTTGTGCTCTGCGTGGTATACGAAGTAGACGGGCAGGTCAACGTTGATTGTTCATCTGGTCGATCTATCCTGTTCGCCTTGATGATGTTGGCGTCGAACCTCGAGAACTTGCAACCATGTACCTCTTGCAAGTCATATTTTTCATGGTGGGTATGGCTCTTTGATCTGGCTGTAGTATTATCTGATCGGCGGTTCGGTGGTCGCTGAAGCGGCTCTTGTTTTCCTTCTTCGGCGGATCATCTGGAGATGAAGTCGGTGCTGGTCTGTAGATAGTAGATGATGCGATGATGGTCGCTGTAGTCTTGTAGCCTGGTAATGTGATGGTCTTTGGTTGATGTTGTAGTGTCTGCGTCGGTGGTGGTGGCGTCTCCCTCTCCAGATGTGGCGTTGATCGGCGGAGCTGGCGACTGTCTTGAAGTAGTTGGTAGTCTAGCTGGAGCGGGCTGGCGAGGCCATTCGCCAGCAGAGGGTGCAGGTTGCCTCCTGCTTTCGGCCCCTTTTTGTAGAGTCTTGCCGTTGGTAGATTCTTGTAAAAGGATAGCTCAACTCGAACTAAGTCCTTCCTTCCCGTCGGACATTCTCCAGAACGGAGAGCCGACAAAGCTGTACTCTCGTAGTGCATTGAGTAATAGAGCTGGTATCACAGACAGGGCGGGTGGATAGGGGAGGGGCGGGGGGGGGGGGGTTAATCCCATCACGTGATCATCGCCTATCAGCTAATAATAATCTTGCCTGTTGATATGTCACGTGTGCGAGTCTCAAAAATCGGTGAAAATGAGAATAACTGGTGCTCAGGTACGGGTGCCCAGTCGTCCGTAGATTCAGTTCAGGAAAAAATGCAGCAGTAAAAGATTTATTTAGTGTATTCAAGAATTAGAACAGAAACAATTAACCTTCAATACTGACAAAACTCTGAACTACAACAAGTACATGCTGTCCAAACCGGGGATACCAAACCCGCTTGACCCTTTCAACCTTGAGTTTCTGAAGTAGACTATTCCATCTCTGCGTTTTGACACATCCATTGTTGCCAAAGGGTGACAGTTGTAAATCAAGAACAGAATGGCAAACAGTGTAGATCCAGAGTATCATTATCTACAAGGCTAAGAAGGTTAAAACCGAGAGATGGTTGCCAAAATATCTGTTTTAGTCTCAATGCCATTATGTAAACTATCGCCAAAAATAATTGTCCTATATTCAGCATAGCCCAGGTTCTTCAGGCTAAATAATCCAACTTTCAATGTTTCGATAGCGAAAAAAATCACACATGTAAGAATAGCACTGTATAAAATGGGTTGGATATGTCAAATCGTGTCATGACCACAAGACAAAATGTGGGTGTGGTGTATGGGTCTGGGATAACACGTGCAGCTTTTAATTTTACTATGTACAGTCGAACGTCAATGGCTCGAACATCTTTGGGGCCTGGAAAGCCGTTCCAGACGTGGGTAGTACGAGTCACTGAGAGTTAATCATAGCACCAGATTTGGAGGTAAATGGGGATAATTTAAGGATATCATTTCGCTCTTCTATAAAATAATGGTATGTTGTGTGTACTCATAAGAATCGCATCGATGAGGCGATTCTAATGAGTCCCCACATCATACATTTTCATTATAAAATAAGTATATTTACCTAAAATATTCTTGAGCTATCGGAACAATTTCATAGGGACTCAAAAAAGAGTTCGAATTAGCCACAATAAACGAGCCATCGGTGTTCGAGTCATTGAAGTTTAACTGTATTTTACCATAAATGAAAGCAATTTGCTTCTAATTTTTTTCTGTAAAGAAATACACTTCCAACTTCAGAGTTCTATGTATATGGCAGTGCCAAACAAGCAGAATATTTTCCACCTGTTGTGGTACTGCATGACGGCTACCGTTGCAAAGGGGGTGGGAGGAGGAGAAGGTGGGGTTATGTTTTTTTATTTCGATACTCCTGTTTTTTTTGTTTTTTTTTCTAGACTAACTCTTTCATTTAGGAATGTTTATCGGTAAACACAATCGGCTTTATTTTGAAATGGATTATCTATGATATGTAATTAATATCATATTTCTGTACTCTAATGACCTTGTTTATGAAGACCATGGCTCCTGATAAGGTGATAATTTATGATATTTGTCTTACTTCTGCACCAACATATTTTGTACATACTCAATGAAATGGCTTCACAGAGGGCGATCTCTATGAGTACCCACAGCTGCTATATTTAGGAGCAATACAAGAAAAATATATTTGATGACTGCTATGGAAGTACCGCAGTAAATGATATATGTACAGAAAAAAAGGTTTTTAATAGAAAGACAAACAAAATTCATTAACGACATTAGTGAAAAATTGAAAAGCAGGTATTTTGAAATAATATTCTCGCTTGCCGTTATCACTGTACTTTCGTAATTAGAATTCATTGTGAAATATCATCTCATATTTCTGTTGTGTTTACTTTGTCACTTGAAGGTCATTTAAAGAAATCCCCAGCGATCAGACTTCTACCCTTTAAAGTTTCCACAACGTTAACTATTACTATTCGTATAACTGAGGTCGGAAACAGTTTCCTCAAACTCAGGGTATTTCGAACCATTGACGCTAATGCAAAAGAAAGAAATTTATTTATTTATTATCATTTTTTTTTCTATATTTTGCGTCGACATGGTCAAAAAGGTGATATAGTGAGAAATTTCCATTAGTGTATGTGGTTTTATTACGTCTCCCCATTTATGAGATGTATTGTTTTTGTCACTGTCGTCTGTCTTTTCGTCCGTATAAGGCAAATCACTATACAGCGAACTACGCCGACCGCCACCTAATGACACGAAAATAAAAGTTATAAACATGACTGATGTCCAAACACAGCGGTGATTATGTCGTATAGTCGTGCTACAACGTAACTATCCTACCAATCAACGTAAAATGTAGAAATTTCTGCATTTTGCGTTGTAACAAACCATGATAAAGTGAGCCCATCACGAAAACATGCTTATAATTTTGACCCCCTTAAACCCCACGTTTATATAGTAAAACAGGGGTTTATAGTGGTATACATTATTTTTCTTATTTTGCTAAAAAACATAGATTGTGGGTACTCGTTAGAACCGCCTCACCGAGGCGGTTCTAACGAGTACCCACGATCTATGTTTTGAGCAGAAATATGAAAAATATAGAATTTTTTATCTGAAAATATTTCTTTATTTGGTTGTAAAATTTTCTATATATTTGAATAGGCGTGTTTTCGTAATGCAAAAGCACACACTTTACAGTGAAGGGATACATCTGGAGACCTAGCCGCAGTATTTCGAAGTGAGGCTTCTTCTGCATGTCTAGACTGATTCCCTGGTACATAAATCCTTTCAAAGATTGGGATCACTCTTAATGGAAATGTTCAACTCTTTTAAACATTACGAAAACACGCCTATACAAATACATTGTAACTTCTACCGCCGAAAGAACGAAAATATTAAAATGAAACATTGTGATATTTTTCTTATTTCTGCTCAAAATATAGATTGTGGGTACTCGTTAGAACCGCCTCGGTGAGGCGGTTCTAACGAGTACCCACAATCTATGTTTTAGGCAGAAATACGAAAAATAATGTATACCCCTGTAAACCCCAGTTTTGCTATATAAAAATGGGGTTCAAGGGGGTCAGAATTATATAGGCGTGTTTTCGTGATGAGGAAAGAATTGGCTCCCACTTGTGAGCAACTTGCTCACAGATGGGAGCCAATTCTTTCATTTAAAAGTAGTCCCCAAAGAAAATGGAGGAAACTATGTTTGTGTCAATATTATTTTCCTTGAAGGTGTATCTAGTCTTCTTAAATAGACCATTTATTTACTGATCTGCTCAAAAACAAGTTGTGGAAATTAATACCTGTTACAGACAGACAAACAAGTAAACATGTAGTGCAAAGATCATAAATGAATCTTTTGAGATCATTTATCATTAAGTCCGCATGACCCCTAAGGATCAGAGCAAATAAACGGAGAGTCGGATACCCAAAAGTATCACAAAGTTTTCTATTTGGATGTTTTACAACCTCTTAACAGTACTAAATTCAGACATTATGGGAATATGGTGCTGCATTCGCAGTATCTGGTCATTTGCTCACTTTTTATCTGCGAGGTCAGTCTAATGTGTATGTTGGTAGGTAAAGTGGTGAAGAATGTTCACGGATGAAATAGCACTGGTTGGTGTGGACTTCTGCTCTTTCGGCTCCACTTCGTATGATTCCGGCCAGAGAGCCTACGAAATCATACGAAGTTTGCCGACTGGACTTGTCGTTTTCATACGCCCTTTTGAAAAACGGGACGTATTATGTTACGGGGTATGGCGTCCGTCCGTAAACTTTTTCGTTTCCGGCTAACTCCTCCTACAGTTTAATCCAATCAAACTGAAACTTGGTATATAGTTAGACCATGATGTGGAGCAGCGTATATTGTTTCGGGGTTACAGTCCACCAAATGTTTGCAGAGTTATGCCCCTTTGAAAATTTCTCTAAACTTTTCATTTCCGGCTAACTCCTCCTACAGTTTAATCCAATCAAACTGAAACTTGGTATATAGTTAGACCATGATGTGGAGCAGCGTATATTGTTTCGGGGTTACAGTCCACCAAATGTTTGCAGAGTTATACCCCTTTGAAAATTTCTCTAAACTTTTCATTTCCGGTTAACTCCTCCTACATTTTACATCCGATCAAGCTGAAACTTCATTTATAGATAGACCATGATGTGGAGCAGCCCATAGTTACAGTCCACCAAATATTAGCAGATTATGCCCCTTTGAAAATTTCTGTAAACTTTTCGTTTCCGGCTAACTCCTTCTACAGTTTACATCCAATCAAGCTGAAACTTGATTTGTAGTTAGACCATGATGTGGAGCAGCGCATATTGTTTCAAGGTTACAGTCCACCAAATATCAGCAGAGTTATATCCCTTTGAAAATTTCTATTAATTTTTAGTTTCTGGCTAAATCCTCCTACAGTTTACATCCGATCAAGCTGAAACTTCATGAATAGTTACACGATGATGTGGGGCAGCGCATATTATTTCGAGGTTACAGTGCACAAAATATTAACAGAGTTATACCCGTTTGAAAATTTCTATTTCTCCTTATTTCGCCATGGTCTAGCGTTCCGCCTCCAATACACAGTAAAACAATAAACCAGAAATTACAAAATAATTCATTTATTTAAACTTTCTAAACTGACCTGCAAAAGAATAGTCATGGATCACTACTGAACAGCAAAAGAAACTTGACTACTGTATATTTTCAACTGCATAAAACTTGTACAGTTACTGGCATTGTTGTTCTTTTTTTTTTTTTTTAATAGCGTGGAAAAAATAAATAAAATTGTCAACCTGCTTCTGACACCAGATGAAGTTAATAATATTGCAATCGAAAAAAATGATACTCAATATATACGGACTGTGGCATGGCAAAACTGACCCCGAGGTTATAAAAAAATAATCATGCTCATCTTAGCTGAGCATGAAATTTGTCCTGCTTTATTAGTAACAACTGCAAATTCTTACTTGCTAAACATAGCTGAGCATCAAAGTTTCTCTGCTAATAAATATGAAAATGCCCGAAAATGCCAACTATTGTTAAACATGAAAATGCCTGAAAATGCCAACTATTGTTAGCATTTTCATATTTATTAGCAGAGAAAATTTCATGCTCAGCTGAATTGAGCATGAAAAAAGTTTTATAACATCGGGGCCTGTTTTAAGAAGGCTGCATAAACTTGGTATATTTTCCGCCACCCTTACAAGGGAGATAACTTTTATGACACTCTGTTTGCTTTTATGTACACCAAGCTACTTCTGAAAAGGGGTCTGCTCTAAAAGAAAAGAATTTGCTCACGGGGAGCAAATTCTTTGCTTTCAGAGTAGATCCTTTTCAGAAGAAATGCAAAAACAATTTTCACAAAGATTTACCCACTCCCCCACCCTCTATTAAAGTTTTCTCTTTAAGGCATTAAGGCATATGCAAATCGCATGGGCAAAATGCATTTCAGCTAGTTCACCCTCACAATATCATTAATATACTCATCACGAAAACATACCTATATAATTTTGACCCCCTTAAACCCCACTTTTATATATTTAGTAAAACTGGGGTTTACAGGGGTATACATTATTTTTCTTATTTCTGCCCAAAAACATAGATTGTGGGTACTCGTTAGAACCGCTTCGTCGAGGCGGTTCTAACGAGTACCCACAATCTATGTTTGAGCAGAAATATGAAAAATATCAGAATTTTTTACCTAAAAATTTTCATTTTTTTGTGGGAAAATTTTCAGTATATTTGAATAGGCGTGTTTTCGTAATGTGACCCAAAAATGACACGCAACACTACTAAATGACAAAAGAAATTACCTTATGGTTATAAAACTGACCTAGTATGTGTAAAACAAGTATGTACAGCACCAACTGAGGATAAAACTGAAATGTTTGTTCCTAAATATAAAGTATACATGTTAGAAATTATGGACCAACACGCATAGCTTTTTATATTGCAACAGAAAGAGATAAGGTGTTAATCTAACTTGTCTTTGCAAGTCAGAAGTGTTACATTTCTTTTTTCGGACAGTATACAATACTTTCTTGATAAAATAAAAATAAAATACTGCGCGTGCCCTTTCCGGACTGAGAAAAACATGATCTAAAATGTACAGTTTATATTTACTTTGATTTAAAAAAAAATATTCGTTCAATATTCTTGTTAATACAAACAATAATGACATAGATTGTACAAACAAATAAGAGTTGATCGCAAGCTCACTGTCAAGCGGATCATCTAATGACATACTTTAACGTATGACATGCCCTAAAAATGTTTTACATCTTTAACCCTTACGGCGCATGCCCATTTCCGAACTGTGGAAGCATGCGATCTGATATGTGCAATTTGTATTTGTTTTGGTTTAAAAATATTCCTACAATAATCTTGCTAATGCAAATAAAAAGCAATTGAACGATTGTACAAACAAATAAGATTTGATCGAAAGTTCAGACTTAAGCGAATCATGTACGTATGACATGCCCTTAAAATGTTTTACATCTTTAACCCTAACAGCGCTAAGCAGAATTGTAGCAGCCGACATTCTAAAATTGATTTTTTAGAGAAAATAAGACAAGACATTTCATGTGAATCTATTCACTTATTTTCTCTGAAAAAAAAAAGTTCAAAGTGCCGTCTGTTGTAGTTGTGATTAGCGCTTTAAGGGTTAATATTTAGGAAGTGGCTATTGACAACCGGTTGTCAATAGCGATTTCGCTATTGATATCCGGCAAAATATTATTTAAGAATTGATTTTGAAACATCATTTCCACAAATGTACAAAATTCTTTTAATAATAATAACTATTTCACTGACTTACATATAAGATAAAACAATGAATATTACCGTTTGTCATGGGTGAAGGTGTGAAAAACATTATGGCAAACCAAGAATACGGAGTGAGGGTAAAAGACCTGTGCAGAAATATTTTGCAACTGGTTGTTCAGCTGTTCTCAAGCTTCATCTTGATAGCAATGGAGAAAAATATAAAGTAACAAAACTCATCTTTGACCATAATCATCCTGTCTCAGTACATACATCGCCAATGTACGAGCTCCAAAAACAGAACTCTGACGGCAGATGAAATTATGAAATAAAACCCTTCATTGAAATGAATGTTGAAACCAAAAACATTAGGCAGTATGTATCATCTAAAATAGGTGAAAGTGTTATAAACAAAGACATCAATAATGTTAAACAGACAGTAAAACAGAAAAAAATTAATGGAAGATCACAAGGTTAAATGCTTAAAGATGTACTGAATGAACTGACACAGAAATATAGTTTAGGCTATATGGCTCAGACAAGATCAGATTCAATTTTTTTCACCTAAGACTTGTTATATGCCTCTATTATGCATTACAATAGACTTACACACATTATTTTTGTTTCAGGGAAGTGCTGAGAGACCGCCTTCAGCAGCCCAAAACCCCTAAATACTTTTTGGAATTCATGTTAGCCATAGTACCAAGCAAAATGTTCTAAAATGGGCAAATATTAGTGTTATATTGTGTCATTAAAAAAACGCCTTTCTGGACACCTAAGTTCATAAATTCATACAAGGATTTAGAAATTAAGAGATCTTAAAAACATTAACGCAAAACTTTAACATAAAGTCTGTGACCTTGACCTTTAGGTCATAAGCAGGGGTGAGGGTAGTGCCAAATAAAATTTTGGACAAATAATATCTGTTATCATACCAAAAATACAGTAAATCCATGCAAGGATTTAGATATTAAGAGATCTTAAAAACTTTGACGGAAACTTTTAACATAAAATTTCTAAGTCCGTGACCTTGACCTATAGGTCATGAGCAGGGATGTGGATAGGGCTCAATAAAGTTTTGGACCAACATCTATTATTATACCAAATATAAACTAAATCCATCAAAACTTTGATGTAAAACTTTAACATTTATATTAACATCACTGCCAACGCCAATGCCAGGGGTAGTGCAATAGCTGTTCCTGTACTTTCGTATAGGCGAGCTAAAAATGTCTTGTCCGTAAATATGTCTTGTCCGTAGACATTTCAAGTAATGATTAGTAAGATAAATAAAGATGAATATACCAACTTCTATCCAGGTCTGATCTGTTAACCTTTATATTTTAGACACATACTGTGAATTACAACAAATGTTTTCGAGGTAAACTGTTTTCTTTGGCTTCAGAATACATTGTGCAGAGATTTCAGCAGTCAAAATTTCAATTCACAACGAAATACAGACAGAAACATAGGCCGAATATGTGATTTAATTCAGTTATGATAACACAGATATATCCATATCAAAATGCAAAATATAAATTACAAATATCTTTTATTTACCCAGTTAACGTTTGCAACATATACAGACAAAGACATGTGTTTACGGATTTTTTTTTCATTTTTCATGTATTAATATAGTTTTAACCTTTTTGGGATTTCTTTGATTGAGTATGGACATAGATAACAGACAGCATAGCTAAATGTTGCTATAAATGAAATCCTGCAATGACCTTGAAAATTAGGTCAAGGTCATAATAACTAAGCAATTCTTTATCATGTACCAGTGATAAAATAATGTAAATTTGATTAAAAGCCACCCATCAGCTCAGGAGATACCATGCAGACAAGCCCTATTTAACTGTAATTCAACAACTTTAGTGTAGCTGTGATCTTGAAAACTAGGCCAAGGTCACCAAACACTAATCAGCTCTTTGTCCTGTCCCAATTATATTTTCATGAAAGTTGGTACGAATTCTTCCCGTAGTTTATGAGATACTATGTATATAAGCTTAGTTTTAGTCCCAGTGTGATGTTGAAAATTAAGTAAAAGTCACCATTATCTTAAATCAATTCTTCAGCCAGTCACAAGCATATATTCGTGTATTTGGTAAAAATTCAATCAATGGTTCATGAGAACCAGAAAATACATCTTTTTTGGTCTTAATTCGGCATGTTAAGCCAAACTATGACCTTGAAAACCGGGTCAAGGTCACCAAAACCTAATCAATTTAACTTGTCCCAGTGAT
This sequence comes from Anodontia alba, assembly GCA_964016985.1. NCBI lineage: Eukaryota > Metazoa > Mollusca > Bivalvia > Lucinida > Lucinidae > Anodontia > Anodontia alba. The sequence continues at coordinate 59,216,490 of OZ024824.1, forward strand.
ATATCCAGACAAATATGGTAAGATTCCAACCAAAATTCATGTGAAATTACAAATGTTTTTTGTTGTTTTTTTCTTGTCCTAATTTCAACAGTCTCGCTGATACCTTGAAAATTAGGTCACGGTAACCAAATCTAACCAATTGTTTAACCTGCCACAGTGATATATGCTGTATATCAATGTAAATTTGGTAAGAATCAGTGTCAGCCAATGGTTCACGAGAAATCAAACAGACATTAAGTGTAACACTAATGCCTATGGAATCTGCAGCAAAAACAATGTGCCCCTCCCCTTCGGTCGGGGGATATAACACTGTGCAATTAAGTACATGTACATGTAGTAATACCAACAGAAGACACACCATCGAAAGTTTCCAGCGTCAAATAATGTATCATAATGACTCTTAAGCCCTGTTTATACATCCATGGTTCTGACTGTGATCACTACATTCATATGTTACCCAATGTAGTTTAATGACAGTTTTATGACATTATGGTAAATGTGAATAACAAAGATGTCATGATTAGAAGAAGTACTGTAAATACCTACATACCCTAAATATTGAGAAACAAAGTCTTGTGTTTGAGAGTAGACCAAGATCAGACCATACCCTTTTTCTTTGCTAGTTACTCAAAAGAGATTAACAGCTATTATGACATTATGGTAAATTTTTGTAAATAATAAAAGTGTCTTAGGATTAGAAACAGTATGGTAATCTGAGTACTGGGATAGACCATCATGAGCAAAGAGTGGAGATCCTCATCAGACTGCTTCTGCTCTTGAAGAAGCAGTCTGATCAAGAGATTCAGGTGTTTCTCTATTCTACTTGAATATTGCTTTACAAAATCATTCATGTATATTTGCTGTCTTTGCAAATTTCTTATATCTGCATGTGAACTTTATCAAAAGTGCTTTTAAAATTAAAACTTATTATTATATGCTTCTAAATGCTTTTAAAATTAAAACTAATTATATGCTTCTTGTAGTTATTAAATAATCATTCTATATTGAAATTGATGATACTGATCAAGACTTTAAACTTTAAAACATCTTACTGGTTGTCAGCAGTGATTTGCTATAGACAACCGGTTGTCAGTAGCGAAATCGCTATAGGCAACCGGTTGTCAGTAGCCACAGCCTAATTTATATTTCAGGTGATCCCTCGAAGTAAGAGAGCGAAGACAATACATGTATAATAATAATAATAATAATAATAATAATAATAATAAGGCTGCGATGCATTGTCATTATTTTTTACACAAATGAAACAGACAATTACTGATACAAACAAAACTACCCCATCTTCTAAAGCGCATAAAAGAACAGATCAGACACAGAGGGGGAACTAGACTGTCAGTGCATTAATTAATTAGATGAACTACATATGATAAAATACATACAATATAACAAAACAATGCCTACTGTAGCAATCACAACAAAGCCTGACTTAAAATCCAATAGCTCAGATATAATTAATGATTTCATTCTGAATATATGACTGAGTTCAGAAATGCAAAGAGGCAAAGAGACCGCGACCGTTTTGCACTGGATTCTTGTACCTAATGAAGCGCGGCAACAGGTGTAGGGATCAAAGCAAAACGTTCAAGACTGTCTTGCACTTCTGAACACACACACCCGGCACTGTACGAACTACTCAATTTTATCACTGGAGTCTGGAACCAGTCTAAAAGGCAAACGTAAAAGGCTTGTAACTGGACTCGTTTTTGAAAGCATACTTGAGAGAATTTATAAAGATTTTTCCTTTGTGTGCGTATAAATAATTCTAATCTGGCTACGCGACTGAGGAATTACGGTGCCGGATATTTAGGATAATTTTGTAACATTCTTTAAGAAGACTAGGTACACTTGGTAGATTTAACAAGGGGGACAACTTTTGTGACTTCCTGTTTGCTTTCATGCACACCAAAAGCCTTTTGAAAAGGGGTCTATTCTTAAAGGAAGGAATTTGCTCCCAGCAAATTCTTTCGTTTTAGAATAGGCCCCTTCCCAGAAGGGAGCAAAAAAAAATTTGACAGAGTTGTCTCCCTTGAAATTGTATTCACTCCCCTTAAAAAGATAGCAGATCTTCTGACTCAGACGAGTTCACCAATGATGTCCGTGCATTAATTGGTTAAAGTACATTTGTTGTGTGAAAAATAAACATCTTCTAAATATAGAAACAACATTATTTTAATACCCTTACAGTAATATACATGCAATAGTAAACATAAATTTGAGCAACTGTCATATCCATTGCACTAACCAAAATGAATCTACTTAAAAGTTGATACCTGAGCTGCTTTTGAAAGATCAGAAGTCGGCATTTTATTCAAAACTGAAATTTTCCACACCTTTCATCAGTTCATTGGTAAATATGTTCTTTTAGATACTTAGAAAAGGTACTCTGATGCCGAAAATTATTCCATGAATATATAGGTTCTCAATGAAATTTTGAAGAATCTATAAAGTCAACAATCGTGAAAATATATAAAAATATGAACATAGCGCACACATTTAAAGATTTTATATCATAACACCGTTTAATTGATAATGCAATTTATCTCCATTGACCTAATCTGGCTACGTAGCCTAATTAGAAACCTACCTGCTTAAACACTATTTTTCTCCAATAATGCACTGATATGTATCAGTATCAGTAGCATTGATACTACTAAGCAGTAGTAGCATAGAGTTATCAGTAGCACTGGTATTGAAGTAGACGCCTCTACTTTCCATTTGGAAGTAGCATTTTCAGACAATAAAAATAGGTTTATATCAAACGTAGCTCATGCATCAACCGTTAACCCTAAAACTGCCAATCACAACCATTTGTCATCTGCTTGTGATTTTAAAAGTTATTTTTGCAAACAGTGTGGACCCAGATCAGATTGCTCCTCTAGGAGCAGTCTGATCAGGGTCCACACTGTTTGTCTGTATGCAAAAATAGGTTTGAAAAGTTTGCAAGAATATTCAACAGACGACTTAAACAGTCGACATTTTCAGATGCAGGTTTTCTTGGCATTTTAAGGGTTAAAATGATAAATCACAGTACATATCAGGAATAACAAAACAAAAACATCATGATTTGTTTCATTATGCTAAAATATACTTGTTCCACTGTCCTAAATATACACTTATACCATATGCTGTCTTCGACTTCCATTTTTCAACAATATGCTAGAGAACAATAAACATGTGATTGAGAAAATTAAACGTTATGTGATTAAGAACAATAAACATATTATTGAGAACAATAAACATACACGGTAGGATTTCCACTAAATTAAAAGCACCAGCAGCGCAGTCGGTGTAGCTCTCGCCTACTGATCTAGCGGATCTTAGATTCGAATCTTGCTCAGGCGAAGTGTGTGTTTTTGTTGTTGTTTTTTTTTTTTTTTATGAATGTTAAAGGCGTTACCTTAACTCTTTCACTGTCACAGTCGATAATAATAGGTTTTTTGCAAACAGCATAGATCCAGACAATGAGCCGTCTCATCTGGATCTATGCTGTTAGACATTCAGTCTTTCAACTTTACATATGAACATCTTTCCAAACGATAGTTTGTTAAAATAACAAAAAAGAGCAGACGACAAATGTCGTCTGAAAATTTGTCGTCTGAAATTTGGCACCGAAAGAGTTAAAGAGAACAGTTTTCGTGGAGAAATAAGAAAATGAGCCGGGACACAGCATTTCATACAAGACTGCATGTGCGCTCAGCGAAGACTCAGATCAGCCTGTGCATTCGCGCAGTCTAATTAGAGTCTTCGCAGGTCAATTTGTGGTAGTCAACGGTCTAAAGCACCTTCATGCGGACAGCGAAGACTGATCAGACTGCCCGGATGCACAGGCTGAATTGAGTTTTCGCTGGGCGCACATGCAATATAGGAGATACTGTGCCCCAGCTCAAATGTCATTTTTAATGCGCCTACAGCTATTGACGTACGAGGATCGTACATTACACAGAACAGCATTTTTGTTCAATGAGGCTCCTTTCAGTTTTATTTCCAGTCACTAGGAAAATCTCTTTCGTCATGATTCAAATGGAATAACAGGGCATTTCTTGGGATATCGAATTATACAGCTTGCATATACAGGGAAGTTCATGTTAAGTTTCTGTTTTTCGACCCAGCAATCTTTTTCTGGGTTGTACCTGTATTGTGGCTCATTATCTGTTTCTTCTCCTCCGTTCAATTCCCCTCCAACTAAATATACCCGGTCATTCTTCACAAACATGCCAAAATTTTCTCTTCGGACTGGTTGTTCTGAACAGAGATTAGATATACCACAGCGCGTTTCGAACAAGATCATGTGACCTTGACCGGAAGCTATATAGATGTTTTCTTTCATAACGACCGCCTGTCCGTTGGAGATGGGACAGGGTAAATCTGGAAGCCGGTGCACCGTATTTGTGGTTGTATCGAAGCACTGGACGGCGGACACGGCACCTGCCGGTGTTTTCCCACCAAATATGTAGATTTTACCATCATAGACGGCACTGATTGCCGAATATACGGGCGTTCCGAGAGAAGCACGTTCCTTCCATTTCTTTTCCTTTAAGTTAAATTCCTCAATGCTGGAAGTCTCTTTTCCACCAATAACATACAGGGAATTGCCACACTTGGCCATCACGTGACAAGAACGGCCATGAGTTAGCTTAGCCTGCTTGTCCCACCGACAAACTATGACATCATATTTCCAAAACTGATTTAAACTCTTGTTTTCGCCCCCGCTGATAAACACGAATGGAGAATCTTTCAATTCAACGCTACAACATGCAAATCCTTTGCCAAATGGTTTCTCAATACAACGTTGTAGTACGTTTAATTTATCCGACATGTTGATTACTACGACTCTTACTTTGTTTTGGGTCTTCTGAGCTTTAGAAAATGCAATATAATATTCCGGCGGTGAACATTCGTCATGTTCCGACACAACAGACTCAGATCGTCGATATCCCTTCTGCATTTCGCTCTCTATCTCGTTCACACAAGAACAATCCCCGGCGATGACCATCTTTTCTTGTTCTTCACATTCAAAATAATGTTTTATGCAGTAAGCCTTCAACTGTCGCAAGTTAAGATTGATGGACACATGTAGAAATAAATGATAGTTTTCAGGAGTTAACACAATCTCAGATATTCTGCCTGTAGACAGATACGATGCAATCATGCCGCGAGCATGTTCGGGACATTCCTTAATAAACGCTATCAAATCTGTGCATGACCCGTGAAGACCTCCATCAACATCATCCATCCCGTCAACACAATCAGTACCACCAGCTCCACCGTCTCCGTCAACTTCAAGGTCGTCATCCTCAGAAAAGTCTCTAGACATAATTTTGAACAGACACATACACCTGCTTACTTCTGAAGGCCTTCGACTTTCAAAGTCATACGCTGGTTGTCTTAGTAATGGACTGCGCGAGCCATCTCTCCTGGATTGTTTTCTTTCCACACTTTTATCAGATCCTGTATTATCAACAAAATCTAGTCCGAAACAATCCGGCATATCTTCACCATCGCCACTGTCAAATATAACGGTCGGATTACCTTGCGCATTTCCATTAATATAGTCATCGGAATTTGCCATAACTGTTTGTTTAGCAAATTTTCTTTCTAACTCAAAAGCTTCTGAATCTTCATCGATGTAGCAAAACTCAAGTTTTTCGGCGTTAGACAAAGGTTTAAATTTATCCGTCGCGTCTTCAAAGTCAAATTGGTAAGGAGGAGGTGGGCTGTCGCAGTAGATTTTGTAACTTGGAATGTCGTGTCGTTTTGGCATTCTTTCACATGTATGATGGGATTTTGTTGTTTACTTTCTCTGCTTGAAGTATCTGACTGGCCGACTAACTGTAAATGTATAAGATAAATCGATGAACGTTTACTGACCATTCCTATGATTGAGTCACATGGGGAATACTAAAATGAGCCGGGACACAGCGTGTGTGCCCAGAGAAGACTCTGTTCAGACACTTAGGATCCTTGGCTAACCACAGAGTACCCTCAGCAGATTCTAATCAGACTGCACGGAGTACCTTATGACGTGAGCCAAAACTCAAATTTGTTGACTGACGAGGGCCTTCTGTATTCATCAATATCGTAATTACCCTAAACATTCAGTCAGTCTGGCCTTAACCCAATAAAGACTGAATAAACTCTCCCACACTACCTAGTGGAAGAGTCCATTTTCGATTTTAGGTATGTCAGGATATATGATGTAGATATTCCTAAAGAAAAATGGATGAACTAATTACAAACAGTGGAGACCATAATGAGACGCCGCGTCCTGCGGCGTCCGATCTGGGTCTGCACTGTTTGCCAGTTACCCGTTTAGGGGTCTTCAGTCTTAAATGGGTTTATCAACATCGTATATATCCTAAGCATTCCGATAGACTGGCCTTAACAAAGAAGTGTAGCTGCAGAAAGGGGCATTTGATAATGGTCTTCTCTGTTTGCCATCCATCTATCAGTTTTTGACGCGTCAGTACACTGTAAAAAAGGTCCCGTAGATTTTACGGTAAATACTAGTTGCCAGTACAGCGAACCCTCGTTACAGCGACAGCATTTGTTTCCAAAGATGTTGCCATTAAAATGAATTTGCTGTTGTAAAGAATCCTTAATGATATGTAAAAAAAGACCTTGTTTTATTCTTATTTCCTCATAGAACACATGTTTTGGATATTTGTTAGAATCGCCTCAGAGAGGCGATTCTAACAAATAGCAAAACATACGTGACTTGAAGTTTTATTGCAATATTCTTGCATAATTTCTGATTAACTGTCTCATCTGTGAGCGAAGGTTTTGTGACATTCCATTGTCATTATAATGATTTTCGTCGCTGTATCGAGTGTCGGTGTAAAGAGGGTTGACTGTATTTACCGTAAAATCTACGGGAATTTTTTACAGTGTAGGTAGCTAGATGAACCTGTGTGTATGGGAGAAAGTAAAGGTAACCAAATATCCGATCATCTTTAGAGTAACCACATCTAAATCCTTTGATTCTTCATGCAGGCAACGAAGACCCAAGTCATGAGAATGCGACGGTTCATCTGAACAATATGTCCACCGTGACATGGGACAAGGGACTTTTCTCATGATATGGATCTGACATAGGTCTAGATAAGAGTTGGTAGCAAGTAAATAGTTTTCTAATTTTCTCGATGAAAACATATGTTGTGGGTACTCATTAGAAGCGCCTCGAGAGGCGCTTCTAATGAGTACCCACAACATATGTTTTCATCGAGAAATAAGAAAAATATAGCTAATTTTTGGTTGAAAAAAGCGCCTTATCAAGAGCTATAGGATCATATCATAATGTTGTCAATGAATAACAAATACAGCGCGAGATAAAAAGTGGATCCAAGCGATAAATAAACATATATTTGTGTTTATAAAAGAGATTAAGTTTGCTTTCAATTTAAGTAAAAAAAAGGTTCAACAAACTGATAAAAACAACAAAACTGTAGAGATAATTTCAAGGTAAAGGGTCTACCATGTCTACAGCAAATACCAGGAATATACAAGTAAAGTTTAACTTCCACTTTCATTGCCAGACTGCGAAAAGAGTATTTTAGTTGACTGAAGATTGCCTCTAATTTCAAGTATTGATCAGAAAGCTGCACACATCATGTTTTCTTTCTTTTTTTCTGTTTTTGTGGGGATATATGAAAACGGATGTCAATTTTGTTGGTTGAAAATATTCCTGGCCAAGAAAAGCACGTTTTACATAAGCTTGGTTAACGTTTCGCAAGGCGCAGTGGACTGTTCAATAATTCCTACTAGACAGCATGTGCACCTGGCGAAGACTCATATCAGTCTGTGCACTCGCGCGGCGCGATCAGTCTTTGTATGGTACTCTTTGGGTAGAAAGAAAACAAAACGTCTTCTTGTGGACAGCGAAGACTGATCTGGGTCTTCGCTGGGCGCGCATGCAATCATGTAGAAAATGTGGTGTCCGGGCACAAAGTCTTTCTTTTATCTTTATTTCCGCTAACCGGGCTGTCTTGATATTTGTATAAAAGTACATCAAATCCACTGTGTATAGCTATAATTTCCCTGAGCGTTAAACTGTCAAAACCGTTTGTACACACAAAGGCGACATTATTATGATTATGCATAGACCCACTTAAACATTATAAACTTACTACGCAAAGATTAGGGTAAGCGTACAGATTAATGAAAGGTTTCGTGTTCGATGACAAGGGCCCTGCTGTGAGAAATAAATATCTTGCTTTTATGATATGGTCTTCACATGGGCCGCGCCATGCTAAAACGGATCTTCGGGCAAACGAGGACAACGAAGGCCCAGATCAGCCTGCGCGTCCACGCAGTCTGATCTGGGCTTTCGCTGTCTGCAAACAGAATCATTGGATACATACAGAATGTTTCAATGGAGAACAATTGCCCGGATGAGACTTCATGCATGTGCAGAATGATGTGAATCTGCATATGGCGCGCATGCTCGAAGGCACTTTTTCGCTTGAGAGGGACCATATTTTAGGGCTCTGTAAAAGCCAAAAGGAAAACGATCTGCTGTGTTTGAGGAACACTACTCCCACAATTAGTGTTTAAATATGCCTTTCTCTTTTGCGAAAAAAAAAAAAATAAATAAATAAATAAATAAATAAATTAAAAAAAAAAAGCGCGATATTGAGCCGCGACGTGTTAATTGTTTTTAGTCACAACATGTCTATTTCTTAATATTTTATGGTAAAATATCTGTTAACCAAGGTTCTGTAGGATGTTGTACCCGATATTTGTTATCTGTTTCTAACTCGAATGCTTCAAGCGAGACGGAACGTTCATACGAGAGAGAGAGAGAGAGAGAGAGAGAGATAAAAAGAGAGAAGTGAACAATCTGACTGTTTGCGCGTCCGAGTAGTACGGTCGGGGTCTTTGCATCCGTTTAAACATGTAAGAGAATAATTTATAATACTAAGCCACGACATGTTGTATTCAAAGCTCCAGATGAGTTTTTTTTCCAACCAAAAAGGTTGACTTTTTTGTGTTTTTGTTTTTTATTTCTCATGAAAACATATGTTGCGGCTACACATTAGAAGCGTCGCTGAGGCGCTTCTAATGAGTGCCCACAACATATGTTTTCATGGAGAAGTTAAAAAAGCAAACAAACAAAAAAAAAAAAAAAAAAAAACACACACACACACTCAAACCCTCTTATCTGGAGCTATATTATATTTGATATACGCCCTGTTTCTTAACCCTATATTGAAGAGCCCTGTTAGCCAGGACGCTAAAAAACAAATAAATAAATAAAAAATGTTGCTTAGCGCTTGAAAGGTAACCAAGCCCTGTCTGTGCAACAGACGAGAAAATTTTCAATAGCGATCGTATATAATTAACATTTACAGTGCTATGGGCAAATTCAGACAACATTTTAAGAAAAAAAAAATCGCATTTAAATATGATGCAAATGCAAATTGTCTCCAAATTTGCAAGACATATCAAATCTTATTTCCTGTGGGGAAAAAAAAAGAGGAAATTTTTACCCAGCATGTTAAGAACATAAATCAAAACAGTATAGAGTTTAAGTATTATACCTACGTTCAATAAATCCACGTTAATCTCCTCTTAACTATGTTGTCCTTTACAAGTATATTTTCTCTTTCTGTCTAAGTTCTCTTTTTGTTCTTTGTCTTTTCAAACAATGTATTTTATACAGATTTCTCATCTAATCGGAAAAAATTCCGATTTCTCATTTCAAAATTTTACTAGAATTCTAATTTTAGTAACTGTGTCAGCCAACACAAGTTGTAAACACTTAGAGAATAGACCCCGTCTAAAATGCTCTATTTCATATCTACGCATATCTTAGCTCAGGGCGTATATAGCTATATCGATTTACACAATAATAAAAGGACAGAAAGTATATCTGATTAGGTTCGTGGACGAGGTGTGTAGGTCTAACCGATAATATATATATATACTTTTTTTTTTTTTACCTGTGAAAAACTACTCCCGTTCTGAACTGTTCACACACAATGTAATAGAATGTATCTAGCGCATATCCGATCCTACAGCCATATAGTGGACAAACTGCGTCCAATCAATAATCTTTTTTATGCCCAAATCAGTATGAACTATAAGTATACATGTACCTATTTACCTAGTTCAGAATAGATTCATGAATTTAAAATTCATTCATTTAAAGAAATAGTCGTTTACCATTAAAATGAACACACGGTCAACTTCCATCCGTTTGTTCTGTATTATTCTTCCAAAGGCTCTTTCCCGTAAAAAAAAAAGAAAATCCCCGGGAGATTTTACGGTAAGTAACGGCAACTGACCGTCAGTACATGTACCGTAAATTTTATGGTCGCCTGCAGATTATTTACAGTAATAATTATGCATGGTAGGGCAGTGAAGGGCAAGGTAGGTAACGTATAGGATATAGTAGGGATGTGAGCAACCGAAACGTATCTGGAGCTTACCCATCCTACGAGAAATTCCTCCCGGCGAAAGTTCTACCGGCTCCCGTAAAAAATACGGTAAAATGCGCTGGCAGCCAGTTGCCAGTATTTACCGTGAAATATAGAGGAATTCTTCTTCTTCGATATAATTTTCTAGTCTTTGGGACATTACAAAACCAGTAAAGAAGACCCAGGCATAGCCACAATCACAGAACAAAGTCTACCAATGACAACAATTGTATCCTGAATATTCGGGCAGACAAGTCTGAGCAAACACTGTAAGACAAGAGCAGACGCGGCGTCTGATTAAATTATATTCAGTTTGCCACTCATCCAGCAGTTCTTAGATATAACCGTCGTCACTCACTGTTCTCTGACTCAAGCTGGCTGAATTTGTACATGGTTGGTATCAGGGAAATAATATCTTAATGTTTTGAAAACTGCACCATTTTCTGTCAGACAGAAGATTTTAATGTCTTGAAATATTTAGCAATGGCTTAAATATTCAAATTAGCGGCACCCTTGACAAACGATTTGAAATCCTTCACGGCAATAACTTTCTTAACTTGTATCCGATTTGTATTGAAATATATAGTTTTCTTTCATGAATTTCTGTTTCACGTGCATTCTTAGCGAGCAAATAATGGACAAAATGATGTATTGTCACAGCCAATATTTGGGCGATGAGGAAACTACCATGAACGTTCTTTACGTACGTCAACATTCTTTAATATTACGGGGACCGATTGAAAAATTGTGAGCCTCGCATGTAAAGTCTTGAGGGGCATATTGTATAAGTTTTCAACATAATCACCCTCAATGTCTATACACTTTTGCCAGCGATGTTGAAGAGACCCCATGTCACTTTTAAAGAAGTCCTTTTCTTGACTGTCCAGAAAGTCCTCCACTATATGTGTGTCGTCATCACCTGACTGAAAAAGGGTACCAGAAATGGCCTTTTTCAACTTTGAAAATAAATGGAAATCCGATGGAGCGAAATCAGGCGAGTTAGGGGGATGTTTAATCAATCTAAAGCCACAATCATTGATGGCAGCCATAGCAATGACAGACGTGTGAGCTGGAGCATTGTCCTGATGAAACAACACTTCTATACTGAGTCTTGGCCTTCATATTTCTCTTTACTGCCTAAGAAGTGAAACACAATATACTTCATTGATTGTCTGTCCCTTTTTGAGACAATTTACCATAAGGATGCCAACAGCATCCCAAAAAGAGGATCTCATATTGACATGACCTTCCCAGTTGACGGAATAGGCTTTGCCTTCTTTCAGTCGACGGGGGTAAGCCAGAGTATTTCCATTGTTTAGACTGTTGTTGGACTCTTGGGTGAAAATGATGGACCCATGTTTCATCCATTGTCACAGATCTCAGCAGAAACTTGTCAGGATCTGTCTCAGAAAGGTTCAGACGAGCTCGCGACATATTTTTTTCCAGTGCTTCTGATCAGCTGTCAGAAATCTGGGTACCTAACGGACTGAGAGTTTTCTCAAATCCAGATCTTCGTACGAATGGAATGATCTCTTTCCTCAGAAATACCAGCAGTTCTAGCTATGTGTCTCTCTGTAACTTGTCATATCGGGAGTTGCCACAGTGACAGGCCTTCCAGAACGAGGGTCATCCTCAAGGCTCTCCCTGCCTCGCTCAAAATTCTGCAACCCTCCATTTTAAGGTAGCATCCTTCCCTAGTGTTGCTACCATATGAATAGCCGTAGGTGCTAGACCCTTTTTATGTAAATATTGAATCACCGCTCGTTCAGCAAATTTGTCTATTTTGAAAAAGTCACGTGCCACTTTTTTAGTGGTTACCACTTTGACATAAACTGACGAAACGACACGATCTGTTGGTTACAAAACGGTAAATAGTCAAGGAATAATAGAGCTGAAAACAGACAGCCCTGCTAAAAATCCTTCAATACAAGGCTCAAAATTTATCGATCATCCCTCGTAGTATGATTTTCATTATCTGGATTTTCATTATTTCGACGTCGTCCGGTATTGTTACATTAGCATTTGAAGGAACCAGAAACAAGCTACCTTTTTTTTCTCAAAGTTTACCATCCCCCGACTTCCACTCAGCAATATACAGTCGAACCTCGTTATCTCGAACTAGCTTATTTCGAATTACCGCTTATCTCGAAGTTAATTCTGGTCCCTCTTTTAACATGAAACTATGACAACAGGTAACAAAATAATGTGGAAAAGATGAGAACTTTCTCCTAAGGAGCAATTTCTCCTCTTTTCCACATTATTTTATATATATATTTCTAACTTCAGGAGTCAAATTACATATTCATTTGTTAAATGTGTTTGTTCAATTTATTGTTTTACTCACTCTCTCAACTCTGATATGTCGAGGTCCGGATATCTCGAAGTGTTTCAGTGAGTCCCTTGGAATTCGAGATAACGAGAGTCGACTGTACTTTGGTTAATGTTCCAGTACGTGCAGACAGCTAAATGAATGGCTTGGATTAATAGCCGCTTAAAAGCGATAAACACCCTTTGTAGTTCTTCCTCATTTTTTACAATCAGACAATTTTGTGACTTCCCGTTTGCTTGGCTGCGCACCAAGCCATTGTCGAAAAGGGGGTTTATTCTGAAAAGAAAGATCCGTTCCTTTTAAAGTAGACGCCTATGTAACAGAATTGCCTCTCCTGAGAGTGTAGCCCTCAAACTCGTATATCTAAGTAGACGCCAATCAAATGGTTTTCGTTCGAGTAACGTCTATGCCATCAGGGGCATTCTTACCCTGACGGCGTTGGCCCAAACAGAAACGAATGAAAATACATTAATATATGTAAATAATCCTACTTCTTTGGAGGCCACTCTTAAAGGAAGGAATTCTGAGTAGCCCCATATTTTTGGAGGTTTTCAAATTCTAAGGAAGCAACTTCCTGTTAAGCTGGCTCCAGTATCCTGTGACTAAAAATATATTTTTTTTATAATCCTGCTTGACCATCCACTAAGATAAAACAAAAATAATATCCTGACTATAAAGGCTGGTCACTAGTGACCAGCCTTTATAGTCAGGACATTTTTCCTAGTGACCAGCTTTTATAGTCAGGATATTTTTCCTAGTGACCAGCCTTTATAGCCATGATATTTTTTTGTTTTTGTTTTTGTTTTTATTTTAATGGATTATCAAACTGGATTATAAGAAAAAATATTTAGATACTGGAGACTGGGGCCAGTCTTACTTCCAGTCTGCGTTTATTAAATGGCGACAAAACCCTTTCACCACATTAACAGAATGCATTTTATGCGTTGAGTGGTTCTTGAGTGGTTGTATTGTTGTAGTAGCGTATCAGCAGACGACAATTTGACGACGGTATTTTTCTTATTTCTTCTTAAACTTCAGTTTGACATTTCATTCCGTCTTCTTAATTCAGCAGACGAACAACTGATGATCATTTACTTACTTTTCCCTAAAAAATAGGCTTTAGCATTTCATGCAAATTGTTGCCGCATTCAGGAGATTATTTGCATGACGTGTCAAAGCCTATTTCTCAAAAAAAAAAAAAAAAAAAAAAAGAAAAAAAAAGTATCAAAATGTCGTCTGCTGAAATTTTTACAAACATGCTTAAGCGTGAATGTCCAGTGCCCATTTTCACTTGGCTAAATCTGTGTAACCTAACACCTGACATTTGGCATGAATAAAAAAACGCGTTTTATAAACCGGTTGAATAAATCAATAAAATGTTTACCAAGGCTGGGATCAACGCTCTACTGCGCGAATCCGGCTTATTTCAGGAACTGTTTGTATAGCCATACCAGGGAAATAAAAAAAACAACATTTTCATGGGAGGCATTTCTATCAAAATTGTTTCGTCTCCTTTCTGAAAAGGGATCTACTCTGAAAGGTAAGAATTTGCTCCTAATGGAGCAAATTCTTTCCTTTTAGAGTAGACCCCTTTTTAGAAGGGACTTGGTGGTCAGGGAAAGCAAACATGACGTCGTAGAAGTTGTCTCCCTTGTTAACAATGTACCTTGCCCCCTTAAATTCTCAGAAGGAACGTCTTAAAGTCCCATAAAAAGATTGATGTGCGTGATCAATTCCCTTTCAATGCTTTTATACACTAGTTTAATTATGAAGATGGATGTGAATACAACTATGAACTGATGAATGTTTTAGTGACCATGACATCTTGGAATTCCCATGATTAACGTCGAAATAACAGTATTCCCCGTGTGACGCATTCGTTGATTAATATATGCCCCATGCATTTAGTACAATCTGGATTTGTATACAAACCTATCAAAAATAAATAAATAAATAGTTTATACGATAAAGGCTTCAGCAAAAAATCAAAACATTTTGCTACTGAACAGATGATAGGAGAATACCTGTATCAGCTAAACGGGCACAAGCACTACTGATTTCATGTCCTTGCTGGGCTCTTGGTGAAGCTTTTCCACATGGAGATATATGAATGAAATACCGTATTCGACCTAATAACCGCACAGTGTGCTTTGTTTTACTTTACTTTTTTTTTTTTCAAAAAGGTGGCTCAGTTGGATGCGCGTCCGGCTAGTGATCAGGAGGTTGCGGGTTCGACCCCCGCCGGGTCGACAACATTCTTTCGTGGAGATTTGATCATGAAGTATTGTCTACAGTCATTCTCTCCCTTCCGCTGATTCAAGAAGGGCAGTTCTCAGTTTCTGGCGAAAGAATGTGCACAATACTGGTTAACCGCTTAGAGGACTAAGCCTGCCCAGTAAACGTGTGGTTAGGTAAACTGACCGCGCTCGACATGACTCCATTGGGTTGACTGGGCCGTAAAACCTCAACACAAACAAACAAACAAAATCAAAAATACTGGGAAAACTTGGGGTAAAATATGTACTTACCTATACTAAGGGTACAGGTTTTAATAAAATAAGATCAGCGAAGGACCTTTCAAATGATGCTGATGCGATGTGTGTGTGTGTGTGTGTGTGTGTGTGTGTGTGTGTGTGTGTGTGTGTGTGTGTGTGTGTGTGTGTGTGTGTGTGTGTGTGATTTTATTTATAAAAGCATATGTTGTGGGTACTCATTTTCATATGGGTACCCACAAAATGCCTTTATAAAGTAGACAAAAATACACTGGCTGTAATCTGAAGACTATGTTATTGCTTGCTGTGCGCGTATAGGGGTATGTACGGTAATTAGGTCGAATACGGTGATCCGCCAAAATCATTTGGATTAAGGCTGCAGGCAGCTAAGACACATATTGTACTATCCTTCATATTCCCATATTTCAAATACCGTACATTCCATTCGGTGTTGTCCTAAGTGGTTTGAATGACTGGCAAACAGTGACCATCCAGTATCTTCTTAGAAACAGTTAAGTCTGGTTCTGATAGCTATACGATGCCCAGTGAAGCATAAAGGCCCTTATGTAATTTGTGAATGACCAGACCAGCCTGTACGTATTCTGTGCAGTCTGATGAGAAAATTCGCTGTTCGCATACACAGTAGAATTGATGGGTGAAGTAAAGTACTGCGCAGAATATGCAAGCTAATCAGGATCTGTACTGTTTGCTCATGGCATAAAAGACCCTTTCCACGTTGCGCAACAATTATCATATTTAGATAAGGCCAGTTTTCAACCAAAAAGCATTCGTATGTTTCTTATTTCTCCACGAAAACTTATGTTGTAGTTACTCATTGAAAGCGCCTCGAATTAAGAAAACTCAGTATCTGGCTAGTTCTCTCATGTAAAGTGATGATTATATACTTAAACCGTCTAATCATGTGAGCATGTCTAAAATCAAGCCTTCATGAAATCATACGCAGTACTTGCATGCATATGTTTTTTAACCCTTAAAGCGCCAAGAAAAACTGCATCTGAAAATGTCGTCTGTTTATGTCGTCTGCTGAATATTCTTGCAAACTTCTCAAAGCTATTTTTTGCATACCGGCAAACAGTGTGGACCCAGATCTGACTGCTGCTAAAGGAGCAGTCTGATCTGGGTCCACACTGTTTGCAGAAATGACTTTTAAAATCACAAGCAGAAGACAAAGCAGACGACAATTGTTGTGGTTGGCGCTTTAAGGGTTAACTATTTTAAAAGACAATTTTAATATTGGATGTGCGCACATCTGTGGTTATGTTTATTTGGTAACCACTGGCTAAATACCATTGTTGATGGACTAAAGTGTCCCCGATGCCTAGTTAACCCTTTCAGCCATGTAAACCAAGACTGATACTTTTACAGTGTAGATCCAGATGAGATGGCTCATAAAGAGCCGTCTTATCAGGATCTACACTGCCATTCTGTTTTTGATTTTTGATTCACACCCCTATTTGCAACAATGGACATGCCCAAATCCAAAGTCCACCTCAGAAACTCTGGATGGAATGGGCTAAGTGAATAACCGGTGTTTCGGTGCTGGTGACGATACCTCGGTGCTGGTATACCTGGCCTACGGAACTGATATGAAATTAACCTTTTCATCCTACGAGTTTCTGGTGGACTCTTCCATCCTTGAATCTGGACATGGCCACTGCTGCAAACAGGGCTTTCAGTTTAAAATAAAAAACAGAACGGCACACTGCGTAGATCCGGATGAGACGGCTCGTTAAGAGCTGTTCCATCTGGATCTTCACTGTTTGCACAGTAACGAACCGTCTCATCAGAATCTATACAGTTTGCGCAGATATCTGTTTTGGTCTGCCAGTGTGAAATGGTGAACCTTACGGTATTTCCGTTGTGAAATTTCTAAAAATATCATAAAACAAAGTGATCTTGTGGCCTTTTCCTTCCTGATGTATTTGTGTATTTGAATTCGTTCGTGAGTGTTCATTCAACATTGAACATTCTCCACCTGACCTCTGGCTTATGCTTCGTGGCTTTTGGCAACTGGGGTAACTCGTTGTGTGTGTGTGTGTGTGTGTGGGTGTGTGGGGGGGGGGGGGCTGCTTGTTTACTTGTCTCGCGTTTGATGTCTGCGGTTACTGTTGTTTCGCGGATCATTAGAGTAGATGTTAGCTCAATGCAGGGGTGGTAGGGTGGGTGTGGAGCGAATGCAGTGCTTGCCACAATTTGCATGTCAGCATTTTACTTGCAAGCTTTGGGCTTATTGCCATTCACGAGGCAGATTCAGAAACGAACACGTTTGGAATACGTTTTTGATATGGTTATGATTACATAGTAAGTATGGACTTCTAAGAAGGTTTAAGGCGATATGGTACACTTTGATGACAGACAACTCAGCCAGCATTGTTTCTGCCTCCTTTTTTAAAAGGGATTTACTCTAAAAGGGAATAATTTGCTCCAGTTGGGAGCAAATTCTTTCCTTAAAGAGTAAAGCCTTTTTCAGAAGAGGACTGGTAAGCAAGAAAGCAAACCGGTAGCTGCAAAAGTTGTCTACCTTGTAACAATGGCGACTAATCTACCAAGTGTGTCCAGTCTCCTTCATTATGAAAACACGCCTATTCAAATATACTGAACAATTTACCATCAAGAAATGAAAATTTTCAGATAAATTTTTTTTGATATTTTTCATAATTCTGCGCAAAACAGATTGTGGGAACTCGTTAGAACCGCCTCGACGAGGCAGTTCTAACGAGTATCTACAATCTATGTTTTTGAGCAGAAATAAGAAAAATAATGTATACCCTTGTAAACCCGAGTTTTACTATATAAAAGTGGGGTTTAAGGGGGTCAAAATTATATAGGCATGTTTTCGTGATGGTTGTCTAAAATGTTCTGCCTCCTCTATGAAGACATCCAGATACACGAGAGGCTGGGCGATTCTGCATTCGTTGCCAAAACGGATGCTCCATTGCCTTACCATTACTAAGCCAGATGTGAATACAATATATCAAGCATTAATTTTTAAAATGCCCATCATTATAATGAGTAAAAACACAAACCAAACTTCTGTATGGCCGAGTTATTCCAATTCAACTAATTTAGAGCAATTTGATTGGTCCAAGGCAATTTTGGAACGGTTTGTATATTTTCTGTTTGGCCGAATTATTCCAACTCAACTAATTTATAGCGATTTGATTGGTCCAGGGCAATTTTGGAACGGTTTGTATATTTCCATAAGTCCACTAAGAAGGAATCTTGGAACTATTTTCTTTGCGTAGATTTCTAAATAAGCTATTTAACTCATGTTTTTAAAGTTATCATGACTAAATCGGAAATATAAGAAGTAAATTTCATTTTTGTGGATTTTATGGATTATATATATATACACGCCTGCGAATCACTCACCAACTTAACATAAAATCTGAACGTTTATGAGTGATCCGCCGGCGTTTACATAAAATCTACAAAAATCGAATTCATTCCTGTAATGACTGTAATGAAAAACACACCCAAACAACCATTAATCTCATTTCCGAGTAGTTTTTCAATCATAACACAACATTTTTTTTTTCGATCTGTTGTAAGTTTATTAGGTTTTCAAGAATCTAAAATGGAAAGATCCTACATATAAAGGTCAAGATTACAATCCAGTTTTCTGGCAATTATATGTATAGCAACAAGATTCAAGTCCATATATGAAATATAATCACTAAAGAACAACAGAATATTGTTTGATATATTCTTTTGCTTGCTAAAGACATGCTAAACCCTTGTGATAATGAATAAATTAAGATGCCACAACTACTTCCAATTTTCAGCCAATCAGATATCTAGATCAAGGTTTTTGATATAAATTCACATATTTAATGACAAACAGTGTAGATCCAGATCAGTTGGCTTCTTCAGAAGCCAACTGATCTGGACCTACACTGTTTGCAAAGGAAGGGTATATCCCCGTTCAGCAGGACCAGGGTTAGAATTTTACATAATTATCTTTTTACATTTCGATGGGACTATGTATTTTACAATATAAATTTTCACAACAGATGCAAATGGTTTTAACTTACTGGTATTTTTATTATATAGCAACAGAATATTCACTACAAACACGTTCATTTGTTTCACAAAGCATGCTAAAATCAACAAAAAACAAATTTATTGCTCTGTACGAGCCTTGTACAATCGCTTATCACAACGATGCAACACAACGATTTTGAAACTTAAAGTACCAATCACAACTGCAGAAGACGACATTTTGATTTAGAAAATATGGTTTGACATTTCATGTGAATCATCTGCTTAGCAGATGATTCACATGAAATGGCAAGCCTAATTATCTAAGAAAAAAAAAGGAATATAAAAGAATGTCATCTACCAATTTACACGCAGCTTTATTAAAGGGTAAATATATATTTGTGCCAAAGATTATTTGCTACAAATCATTTTCTTTATTTGATAAAGGCATGCTATAAAATTAAAGTAAAATTAACAAAAGGGTCATGTTGGGCCTATATCGCTCACCTGAGCTTACATATTTACATACTTAATATTGAAGTTTCACGCAAGTAGATTGCCCTAATTTTTTTTGTATATATTTTATGTCCAAGAGTGACATGATGGTCCTATACAAATGGCCCCCAGGGCTATAAATTTAATAATCTTGGTACATCCACTAGATAAAGCTACATATCAAAGGCCTGGGCCTTCTGGTTTCAGAAAAGAAGAATTTTAAAGTTTTCCCTATATCAGTATCTAAAATAAGCAATCCCCAGGGCGGGGCCATGTTTGGCCCTATGGCTAAAATTTGAACAAACTCGGTAAAGGTTCATTAGCTGAAGCTACGTACCAAATATCACAGGCCTGGGCCTTATAGTTTCACAAAAGAAGATTTTTTAAGTAAATAGGTGTACCTAAAGCAAGTGAACTGGGCGGGGTCATTTTTTTTACCTCATGTCCTTAATTTGAATAATTTGGTAGTGGTACATTAGATAAAGCTATATACCAAATATCAAAGGCCTGGGCCTTCTAGTTTCAGACAAGAAGATTTTTAAAGTGTTTTTTTTTTTTTTTTTTTTTTTTTTTTTTCAAAAGGATCTATTTGAAACAAGTAAACCCCGGAGTGGGGCCATTGTTTGGCCCCAGAGTCATAATTTGAATAATCTTCTAAAAAATCCACAAGATGAAGCTATGTATCAAATATCAAAGGCCTGGGCCTCTTAGTTTCAGACAAGAAGATTTTTAAAGTGTTTCCCTATATAAGTCTATGTAAAACAAGTGCCACTTGGGAGGGGGCGGGTCGAGGAGAGGACATTTTTGACCCTATGGCTATAATTTGAACAATTTTGGTAAAGGCCCAGTAGATGATGTTACATGCCAAATATCCAAGGCCAAGGTCTTATAGTTTTAGACAAGATTTTAAAATTTTCCCCTACATTACGAAAACATGCCTATTCAAATATACTGAAAATTTTACCACCAAAAAATGAAAATATTCAGATAAAAATTCTGATATTTTTCATGTTTCTGCTCAAAACATAGATTGTGGGCACTCATTAGAACTGCCTCAATGAGGCAGTTCTAACGAGTACCCTCAATCTATGCTTTTGAGCAGAAATAAGAAAATAATGTCTACCCCTGTAAACCCCCATTTTACTATATAAAAGTGGGGTTTAAGGGGGTCAAAGTTATATAGGCATGTTTTCGTGATGATATGAGTCTAAAAAAAACAGGTGATGCCCTGGGGCAGGACCATCTTTTACCCTAGGTCTGTAATTTGAACAATCTTGGCACAGGTCCACAAGATGAAGCTACATAACATATATCAAAGACCTTGGCTTTCAAGTTTCAAACAAGAACATTTTTAAAGTTTTGCCTATATGTTTAAAACATCCAAACTTCATTGCAAGAAGTAAGAGGCATAACATCTTCTTCAACAATCTTTCAATGATATTGCTGAAGGATCATTTCTGTTAAATTATATGTAAATGTCAAACCTTATTTACTTGAAAGAAAAAAAAAAATAGAATGGTGTCTGATACACTTCTGAAAGGAGCTTAAAAGGCCATGATGATGATTTGGTGTTTTACATCCTTTTAATCATGATTTAAGTCATATCGAGACAATGGGAAGGTGATAATGAAGTGCTGTTCAATGAAGCGCTGTACACTCATAAGCTGATTTCCGTCTCCAGCAGGATTCGAACCTGGGACCCCATGATCCTAAGCCAGGAGCACTAACCACTTGCCCACCTATAAACAGCTTATAAGGTCAATGACAAAATAATCTGTATGTATAATACACTGCTACAGAAACAAACAAGAGGCCCACGGGCCATGGCTCGCTCACCTAATTGAAATAGCCATTGCAGATATGCATTTGTTATGCAACATGTTTTCAATTCTGTAATTGCAACTAATAAAAGGATCTTCATTTAAGCAGTTCTTGGTTTTGAAGAAGGAGAATGTGTTTTTTACACATTCTTCTTCTTCAAGTTATTATTTTTGGTTTAGGGACTAGCTAATGCATTCTAAACGGAATAAACCTCAAAATACCTTAAAATTATGTCCAAAATAGCCCAAAAATAGCCCCTAAACCTTGGATGTTCACCCAGACAGATGGACGGACACTCAAAAATTCAGATGGTATAACATAATAACTTTGCCATTTTTTTGTGGCGGGGCATAAAAATGAAATTTAACCATTTTCCCATTATGAGTCAATGGGAGTTTTCTGTTGCCATGGCAACCAAACCAAGAGGCAGACCTGCATAATTATAGCTATTTTGAATTGCTCTTACTCAAGCAACAATTGTACCAAATAAGAGTCATACTGCTTCAGTGGTTTCAAAGCTGTCATTTCAAAAAATTCCTTTTTCAAAATTGAATGTTGCTGAGGCAACCAAACAAAATGGCCACCGGTCATAAAACATAAAAAACTGGGTAGACAATCATCAGATGATCATAACTGTCAAATATTGCTCAAGTCACTTCACTGGTTATGGAGAAAGTGCAATTTAACCATTTTCCCATTATAAGTCTATGGGAGCTTTCTGTTGCCATGGCAACCAAACCAAGAGGCAGACCGTCATACTTTTGGCTACTTTGAATTGTCCTATGCCAAGCAACAATTGTACCAAATTAGAGTCCTAATGCTTCAGTGGTTTTGGAGGAGTTGTCATTTAAAAAAAATCTTTTTTTTTTAAATTTAATGTTGCCATGGCAACCAAACAAAATGGCCACTGGTCATCAAACACATAAACTGGGTAGACAATCATCAACTAATCATAACTGCCAAATATGGTTCACATCACTTCACTGGTTATGGAGAAAATGCAATTTAATCATTTTCCCATTGTATGTCTCTGTGAGCTTTCTGTTGCCATGGCAACCAAACCAAGAGGCAGGTCACCACAATTTTACCTATTTTGAATTACCCTTACCCAAGCAACATTTGTACCAAATTAGAGTCATATTGCTTCTGTGGTTTTGAAGGAGTTGTCATTTGAAAATTCTTTTTTAAATTTTAATGTTGCCATGGCAACCAAACAAAATGGTCACTGGTCATAAAACACATAAACTGGATAGACAATCATCAGATAATCGTAACTGCCAAATATGGTTCACATCACTTCAGTGGTTACGGAGAAAATGCAATTTAACTGTTTTCCCAAATGATCATAAATGCCAGATATGGTTCACATCACTTCACTGGTTATGGAGAAAATACAATTTATTCATTTTCCCATTATAAGGCAATGGGAGCTTTCTGTTGCCATGGCAACCAAACCAAGAGGTAGATCATCATAATTATAGTTATTTTGAATAGCCCTCACCCAAACAACATTTGAACCAAATTAGAGTCATACAGCTTCAGTGATTTTGAAGTTGTCATTTAAAAAATTCCTTTTTTGAAATTTTAATGTTGCCATGGCAACCAAACAAAATAGCCGCTGGCCATCAAACAAATAAACTGGGTAGAAAAACATCAGGTGATCATAACTGCCATATATGGTTCACATCACTTCAGTGGTTATGGGGAAAGTGCAATTTAACCGTTTTCCCATTATAAGTCTATGGGAGCTTTCTGCTGCCATGGCAACCAAATCAAAAAGCAGATCACCATAATTTTTTTGCTCTTTTGGATTCCCCTTACCCAAGCAACATTTGTACCAAATAAGACTCACACTGCTTCAGTTGTTTTGAAGGAGTTGTTATTTAAAAAAAAATCCTTTTTCAAAATTGAATGTTGCCATAGTAACCAAACGAAATGGCCGCTGTTCATAAAACACAAAACTGGTAGACAATGATTAGATGATCATAACTGCCAAATATGGTTCACATGACTTCAGTGGTTATGGAAAAAATGCAATTTAATCATTTTCCCATTATAAGTCTATGGGAGCTTACTGTTGCCATGGCAACCAAACCAAGCGCCAGATCACCATAATTTTAGCTTTTTTTAAATCCCCCTAATAAGGCAACATTCTTACCAAATTAGGGACAAATGGCATCAATGGCTTTGAATTTGTCATTTGAAAGTGTTAACAGATGGATGGACGGATGGCGGACAAAAAGTGATCACTATAGCTAATCATGAGCATAGCTCAGGTGAGCTAAAAGTACATGAATACATGCAGGTTAAAGCAAAATCCTGGTAAACACATAACAAATTCACATGAAATGTCAAGCCTTATTTTTTCAGAAAAAATAAATGTCCTCAGCTATGGTTCTGATTAGCATTTTTTGGGTTTATAAGCAATTCTTCAAAAGGACGGAAGCATCCAGGATTTTGATCAGAGTTTTTAGCAGCTACAAACATTTCAAGTTCTATTTCTTATCAATAGGAACACTCATAAAATGGAACACACTCTCCTTAAAAATTAGAATGTGGCAATAAAATAAGAAATAACATAAAAATACATAAAATTTAAGATTAACAAAACATAAGATTATAAAATAAGATTATAAATTATATCACAACAATGTCATTGCAAAAACAGGAACTGACTTGCTAAAGATTGCACATAGTAAATGGCATCTATATGCAGTGGAACCTCCAGTACTTGCCACTTCTCAACAACAACCACTTCCATATAACAGCCCAGATGAGTTTCTGATTTCAAAAAGCGTGGTTTAACAATACATTATATTTTTTTCTGACTTCAAACAGTGTGGTCTTATGCGGGTTCTGCAAAAAGTTTTGTCACTGGGTTTGGATTACTTCAGTGCTACGTTTTATCAAACATATTTTTATTACAAACCTTCAAAGTATTCCCTCTTTACTGAAACACATTTTTGTAACCTTTTTACCCAGTCGCAAAAAGCAGATAAATAGTCTTCTTTTGGTATCTGTTGGAGACACTGATAAATAGCGCTGCCAAGAGAACTTCTAGAAGTATACTTATTTCCAGAAAGCATTTTCTTAAGCCTTGGAAATAAAAAGAAGTCACAGGGACTCAGGTCAGGTGAATAAGGTGGATGGTTTAAAACTTTCACCTTTTCAGAAGCCAAAAAAGACTTAACAACCTCACACTTATGAGAGGAGGCATTATGTAAAAGGTGGACTCATGACCATCCTTTGCTTGGTCGTTTCTTATTGTAAACCTATTTCACTTTCTTCAGTACAGATTTCTTGTAGAATCGGCCAGTGACTATGACCAGATGGACAAGGCATTTGAACGACTGGCCCACTTGAATTAAAGAAAATTGCGTACATCTTTTTCGAATTTATGGTTCTCTTAGCATTACATTGGCGTTTTTGATCTTTTTGCTTCCATTGCTTATTATCAGCCCTTCTTTGTGGCTCAAACATGTTTCATCACCTGTTAGCAAGTTAGAAATAACCTGACTATTACAGCCTTTGTATGTTTTCAAAAGTTCACGAGCAAATTTAAGGCGATGTGTCTTTTGTTCCTTAGTGAGCAAATGAGGTACCCATCTAGCGCAAACCTTTTTCAGGTCCAAACGCTTTTCAGAATTGTTTGCACACTGCCTTCTGATATGCCAGTACAACTAGCTATGTCTTTGACAGACAATTGCGCATCCTGTTCGACCAAAATCTTTACAGCAGCAATGTTAGCCTTGGTAACATAGGTTTTAGGCCTTCCAGGATGGGTATCATCTTCAACAGAAAATTTCCCAGCTTTAGAAGCTTTAACCCACCTAAAAACTGTGTGCATTGAAATGGTCTGAGGTCCATATATACCACACAATTCATTACATATCTGCTTTGAATCTATATTAAGCCTAATGCGGCATTTAATATAGCTACGAATTTCAATCTTCTGGCCCATGTTCCAATGTAACAAGTAAATTGGTCAGTGTATATGACTGCATCTATTTTCAATTTGAAATAACTCGGTCAGTTGGAAAGCAATTTGCACGAAATAAACAGGTATCGTTAGCTATTCAACACACCATTCAAGTGCAGTGAAGCATTTTAAAATATACCTGGGATAAAACTAAGGAAGCCTATTAGTGACAGAACTTTTTGCACCACTCTCGTACTATATATCAAATGTCTCCACAACAGTCACTTCCTATAATGGCCACTTTTTATGTGTTCCCAAGGGTGGCAGTTGCAAAGAGGTTCATAAGGAACTGTGTCTTGTATTTGTGAGGTCATTTAATATTAACACCATAATGAATTAACATTTAACCCCTACCACTCTCTGGGTTAATTCAGCAGATGACAAATTGGTCATAGTTTTCCCTGAAAAGAGGATTTGACAAACGTCAAATCCTGTTTTCAGGGAAAAATAAGAAAAAAAAATTCATTACTTCATCCGCTGAAAATTTTATGCGGAGTGCTAAGTGTTAAAGAGCCAGGCACAAGAACAACAGATGACATTCTAAACTATATACTTTTTTTTTTAATTTTTAGTTTTGAGAAAATAAAGCTCAACATTAAATGCAAAATTTAATCATCTATTATGCTTTCAAATTACATAAAATGCCAAGCCTTACTTTCCAAGAAAAATAAAAAGAAAATAATTAGAATGTTGCCGGCTACAATTTTTTGAATGGCGCTTTAAGGGTTAACCCTTCATACATTCTAGGCTAAATGTGCAGATGGCAAATTAGTGGCAATTTTCTTATTTTCCGCAAGGCTTGATATTTTGCCAGAGAGTTAAGCAGCTCTGAACACTTTGAATGTTAGTGAAATTCAGCAAAAATTGTCAAATTTTAAAAATTAAAAAACACTGACTTTGAATGTCTGTGAAATCTCAATTCTGTGCAAAATAAAATACTTTAACATGTGATCTACTGATTAAATGGGAAGTTTATTTGTTTGTGTTGAGGTTTCACAGCCCAGTCAACCCAATGGGGTCATATTGAGAGCAGTCGGTTTACTTAACCACACTTTTACTGGACAGGTTTAGTCCTCTAGGTGGTTAACCGGTATTGTGCACATTTTTTCGCCAGAAACTGACAACTGCTCTTCTTGAATCAGCGGAAGGGAGAGAATGATCGTAAAAAATATTTTGTGATCAATCGCCATGAAAGAATGTTGCCAGCCCATGGGGGGGTCAAACCTGCAACCTCCTGATCACTAGTCGGGACGCGCATCCAGCTGAGCCACCAAGGCCTGCAGACATGGGAAGACTAAATATAGTGGAATCTCTATTAATGAATAATCATCTTTCAGCAACAGCATCACTCAATTAAATTCCAACTCAAAAAGGGGTACTAGACAAATTTAAACAATATGACTGATTCAGAGCAAATTCAAAATAACATGTATATTTCAACAAGAATCTACTGATTTCTTTGTGTAGATCTCTATATTAAGCTATTTAAGCTATTATTTCAGTGAAACCATGACAGAGCTGGAATTATTAGAAACAAATTTTATTTTTGCATATTTTAGATATGTACCTGCTAATGAATAACTGACATTTCCTTTGGGATCATTGGGCCCATTACGGTATATTTGAAAATGGAGTTCTGCTCATGTATATGCTACAGGGCATAAGCAGTGTTGCAGACTTCTTTACTGCTTATAAAGAGTCTCAATAAAACTGAAACTCCCATTTTCTAATCTGTAGTATGTTCTTAGACACTTAGACAAGATATAAATATTTATGCCTCTTAATGAGATTTTACATTAGGTTTTAATGGAATGCTTGTGGGACAGGATAGAAGAGATGAATCTGCAGAGGGAGTGAACAGGGGCAAAATAAAATTATTAATGATTCTGATGGGATTCCAGAACAGTTTTCATGGAGAAGTAAGAAAAGTTTTGAATATGGCTACTTTGCTCATTTGGCGACCTGAAAAAGTGATAGCACAGCCAGATGTAAACTTGTTACAGTCATTACGAAAACACGCCTATTCAAATATATAGAAAAACATTCTCCTCCAAAAAATTAAAAATTTTCAGATAAAAAAACTGTGATTTTTTTCACATTTCTGCTCAAAACATAGATTGTTGGTACTCGTTAGAACCACCTCACTGAGGCAGATCTAACGAGTACCACAATCCATGTTTTGAGCAGAAATAAGAAAAATAACTTATACCCCTGCAAACCCCAGTTTTACTATATAAAAGTAGGGTTTAACGGGGTCAAAATTATATAGGCATGTTTTTGTGAAGGTCAATTCAGAAAGTCCCTATCTATAGTAACATTATAATGCCTTTTTTTTCAAAGAGATTGTTTAAGTGGCCTTTTTAGTATTATTGGAGTTTTATGAGATTGGTGTCAGAGAGATAATATCAGAGAAACAATATCTCAGACTTATTTTAAATAGTCTCATCTCTTGGACGAATGCTAGTCATAGCCAGATATAAATAGGCAAGGAAACTTGTCTCAGACAGACCTTACCAAACTTTACACCACAGAGATTGTAACTAAGAGAAACAAAACAACATGTGCATCTGCACAGTGCCATCAGGAACTAAGCAGTTACACCACAAAAGCTTCAAGGTCCATGTTTTGAGTAGTGTAGACCAAGATCAGATAAAACTTATGTGCTGGTATGTCAATACAGGTTGTATTTGTTGTTAAGATGATCTCCAGGTATATGGACTCAGTTACCATATTTGGCCTAATTACTGCACAATAAGTGCACATACCCTTATAAGCACACAGTCAAGCCATTCTGTAATCTTCAGATTACAGCCAGTGTACTTTTTGTCTACTCCTATTATAAAGGTATATCTTGTGGGTACCCATTTGAACTGCATCGAATTTTAGACGCAATTCAAATGAGTACCCACAATATTTGTTTTAATGAAGAAAATCAGGAAAGCAACAACAACATAAAAACATGCATAAGCATTATCTGACATGTCCTTTACTGATCTTTTTCTTTTTTAAAGTGTACACTTAGTATAGGTAGGTACATATTTTACCACAAGTTTTCCAAGTATTTTTTGAAAAACCTAAGCAGAGCAAAGTGTGGTAATTAGGTTGAATATGGTATGTACTGTAGTTACCTTAAATACATTGTAGTCAGACATTTTAACACCTCACCATATTTATCTTAATAGTTGAACAAGTCCATTTCACTTGCACCTAGTCACTTCTCTGAAATATCACCAGAATGTTAAACAGCAAAGACCATGATCAAATAGCTACTTTAGAAGCAGTTTGATCTAGGTCTTCACTGTTTGTTCCGGCTTGTCTGTCTGAATATTAAGATAAACAGGTTAGCCACACTTCATCTGAACACAGGAAATTATTTGATTAAATTGAAAGCATCAAATATGCAACAAATAAAGCTGTAGGGAATAATGCTAAGAAGAGAATGAGGTAAACTAAACAGAAAATCTAAATAATTCTGATATGACTAAGTTTTGAAATGATTAACAACAACAAAATAATCAGCAAGTATTGAACATTATTATATAGCTATAAATATTAAATGATTAAAATGTGCGAAAAAAGATGAGGAACTAGCGTGCCGATATCACACGATATGGGCACACTTACTCGATACTGCACACTTACTCGGATGCCTTCTTATATTACCGTTACATAACATTGCTTTTGATGACGTCTTACTGCAGTGACGTCCCACCAAACCTTGTCACGCACATTGGTAGAATTCACATTTTTGTTATTAAAACGTTTTAAAGGTTAAAAACACCGGGTAACAAAATAAATATTTATAGCTATATAATACATTGTAAAAGGGTTATTACACTGATACTGGTGAATATTGTCCCTCGATGGGATATCTAAGCTCGCGTCCTTCGATATCGCAACTCGGGATAATATTCGCCAATATCAGTGCAATAACCCTATATTATTAATCAAATGTATAAGTAATATATATTACAAAAATGAACCACATCATATCAGTCAAAAACTCTGACAATACAGCCAAGCTCTGCAAATACAGCTAGAACTCAGCCTATATGTATTATGCCATTTTCTGATTTCTTTACCAACGAAAATGATGTAATTGATATTGGCAGTCCTATTCTGTCTGTATTGGCTGAGTTTCTCTGCAATGACAGTTTTTTTTTCTGTATTGGCCAAGTTTTTCTATATTGGCCAAGTTTGTGATTGATATGTGTTAAGATTTGAACTAATCTTAGAAGTTAATTAATAAAATTGTCATTAACCAGCTGCAGTTCCAAAGTCTGCTGTATTGGCCTGAGACCAAAAGGCAATACAGCAGACCTAAGACCTGTAACTGGGCCAGTATGAAAGTTCTTGATTAATAACATTTTAGTACAAAGTTGTACAAAGATAACTATAAAACAAGGAATATATAAACTCAAGACTTAAAGTATTGAAAAATCAATGTACAAGCAATGAAATTTCCACTTCAATACATCGGTGGCAGACACATATACTAGGTATATAAATATTAAAGAATTAGGAAGGAAACTTAATCTTTAACAGGCTGAATTTAAACATCCAAAGCTGTCATCTTAAAACATTTTTCTTGTTTATTTTTTCTTGGAAAATTCATTAAAATTGTCAATTTTGAATTCAATTTGAATGTAGTGTCAATTAAGCACTGTTTTTTTTTTTTCTTTTTCTTTTTTTTTCAAGGAAAAAAAAAAAAAAAAAAAAACAGAAGAGAAAGACATTACTAATTTGTCATCAGCAGATTTTGGCAACAGCATGTTAGAGATTAAATTAATATTCTAAGATGTATAAAAAACAATCTGGTGGGCTGGACGAATCACTTTGTTGGCACAAAAAAATGTGGCATAAAATAATAAAAACAAGCACTGTTGACTGACAGCATAGCTCACCTGTATAGAAGACTTGAACATTTCCATATTTCCAGATATTTTGGCAATTTTTCCATAAAACATATGTTGTGGGTACTCATTAGTAGCACCTCATTGAGGTACTTCTAATAAGTACCCACTACATATGTTTTGGGGAAGAAATAGGAAAACTATCAATACTGTCTGTCTTAAAAAGAGTACCTTATCCATAGCTTTGACTTTAACCAAAACTTTTACCGTGGACACAGACACCTACCCAAATGCCAGTTTGACTGAACACCTCTTCATGTACTTTTGTATAGAGGAGTTAAAAATACTGTAAATTTATGATTTAAAAAATCACTAATAGCACATATTAATCACATATATTATCACTATGCTAAACAATATGTTTTATAAGCCTCAAAATGAGGCAGGGTCTAATAAAGTGATCCTTTCGGTGATAACTACCATATTTAACACTTAGCAATATGGGTAACAATTTCAGCTGACAACATTTTGAAAGATTTTTCTTATTTTTATCAAACACCATTTTCTGGGAAAATAAGAAAACAATAATGTTTGAATATGCTGTCTCATGAAAATTTTACCCAGCATACTAAGCTTTAAATCTAAATATCTGAATTGAAATTTCTGAGCAAACAGTGCAGACCCAGCTCAAATGGAGCCGTCTGACCAGGCTCTGCATTGTTTAACATTCAGTCAGCCTTATTTAGACATAAACCACAACCTATTTATGATAAACTCTATTGCTGGGATCCAATGCAAAAAAAAAAAATTAGCTAAAAAATTGTGTTGTATCCAAACAAAAAAAAGTATAAATTATATAGAAAAATGACAATTCATTGTTCATTTTTTCTATCTAATCTATACATTTTTGTTTGGATACAACACTTTTGGGGTCCACCATTATACATGTACTGTCTTATATCCGAAACCATCTTATAAATAGAGGATCTTACATGAGTTGTCATTTAATATGAAATTTATGAAACCAGTTTGGGTAATTTAGGTATTTTGCGATCCTTGGCAGGCAAAATACGTTATTACTCAACGTGTTTCATAAATTTCATATTAAATGACCACGAATGTAAGATTCTGTTTATCACATGGCCCTTCCGAAGATATATTTTTAAAGATAACGGCTTTCCATAGCTAAGCGGAGTAACTCACTACCAAGGATTTAATAGAACTACGCAACAAAAATAGTTCGCATATTATTTGATAAGTACCAAAAATAACTAGAAACAAGATAAATATGCCATTTACTACTTCGTTAAACTGAAGGAAATAATGATGATTTTTATTTGAGCTAATAAATATTTCATTTGAATAAATCAATTCAAAACTAAACATTCCATTGAACAACGTCATTCAGCGAGTCAATACGTCACTGAGAATCAGTAGGTAAATCCCCCCACAGTCAGATGTCGTATTTAAAGGTCATTGACCTTGATCAATACAGTTTATACAATGGTTGACACACTCAAGTAAATGACAGATTTCAAGACTATAAAACATTTTAACTGTAGTTTGGATTTTAATTTGACACATTTATTGACTGTCTGAGTCATGTCATCCACCAATGCATTTTTGGAGGAGGTGAATTTTTTTTTTCATTGACGGTTTGACGATATCGATGTTGAAAGGGCCTCCAAATATGTTGCCTGAAAACATTGAATTTTAACTACCATGAATATTTCTGGTAGCCCTGTTATTCACATTGGGATGGTTTTGTGTCTTCCCCCTCAATCAGTCTGACATTTATCGTTCATCTCAAAATCATCTCAAAATTGAAGGCAGGATCTGTTCCAAATGTGAAGTTGTATCGGCGAACGCGGACACCATCTTGGTTGCTATCAATAAGCGGAGTAATATGAATATTAATGAGGGTAATTAGGCTAACCAATGGAAAGCCTTGCAGGTGTTATTACATGTGTGGTTATATGATTTTTATGACATGGATTATTTCACTGAATAACTTGACGGTCATGTGATAATACTTATTCTAAAATTTGCACAAGTCTGATTTGTTACCTGTACATTTGTTGACTCCACCACCAAACCCCCTCCCCCACTACCCCAACAACACCTCTCTCAAACACCTTGACAGTGCAAAGCAATAATACTTTCACTAGGGAACATATTAGTTTACTGAAAATTAAAACAGAACAACATATTGTGACCTATGAGGGTAATTAGGCTAACCAATGGGAAGCCTTGCAGGTGTTATTACACATGTGGTTATATGATTTTTATGACATGGATTATTTCATTGAATAACTTGACGGTCATGTGATAATACTTGTTCTAAAATTTGCACAAGCCTGATTCATTACCTGAATACCTGTACATTTGTTGACTCCCCCACCAAACCCCCTCCCCCCACACCCCGCAACAATGCCTCTCTCAAACACCTTGACAGTGCAAAGCAACAATACTTTAACTAAGGGAACATATTCGTTTACTGAAAATTCAAACAGAACAACATATTGAGACCTAATTATTTGGTCTCTCTCTTAAGCAGTGAAGCAAAGGGGAAATAACTAACTTTGCAATGTCTCATTTGGCAAAATGAGTCATTTCCCTTCACATTTTTGACACTTTCAAAAGCAGTACCTCTTTCAAAATTGTTTTGACTCCCTTTTAAAAAAAAACAACTATTATAAAAGGAAAAAATCTGCTCCCATTAGGAGTAAATTCTTTCCTTTTAGAGCAGACCCATTTTAAATGGGAATTGGTGTACAGGACAGTAAATGGGAAGTTACAAAAGTTGTTACCCTTGGCAGATATGGGGAAAGATTTATTAATTGTATTCAGTGCCCTCAAGATTTTATTGTACTAAATCTGGGATCATAGATTGTTCTAACACTACCATAACTACTAAAAATTCTAAATCTGATCTTGATATTTAACTCTGAAAAAATAAGTCATGTAAATAAAACACATAATTTGCCAAATGGTTTAACCCTTGTCCTGCTGAACCCGGATATACCCTGTCTTTGCAAATAGTGTAGATTCAGATCAGCTGGCTTCTGATCCCAACTGATCTGGATCTGTACTGTTTGTCATTAAGTATGTGACTTTATATCAACAGTCTGGATTAAGTAATCTGACTAGCTGACAAGAAGAAATGGGTGTGGCATCTTAATTTATTCAGCATGACAAGGGTTAAGAAGCAACTGCCGGTGGTGGTCAAGAAATGAAGTTAAATGAACAGACTAAACATTTTCAGCTTAATGTGAAAAGTAGGTCATTGTCAGTAATGAACAATGGCAGTGGGCAGGGTGAATCATGGCAGATGTGTGTACAAAGTTCCATTAGCCTAAAGCCATGGTGTTTTAGAAATGGCGCTAAACACGCAGATTTATCAGTTTTGACGCCAACAAGGATGACGCTGGAAAGTGATCCCTACATGGCTCCTGCTTGCTTAAGCCGAGGTTAAAGCAGTCACAACAAAAAGGAGGGAAATATAATTAGTGCCTATTCAAGGAGTAAGATCCCAGCATGCTCTAGTTTGGATCAGGGTACTTGCTTATGCCAGAGAGTCTGTAAGTAAAGAACCTGGCCAGATTGCTCAGTTGGGAAAGTATACATGTATGTGTACAAACATATTTTAACCCTTAAAGTACATGTATGGTAAATGTCCTAAAATTTCGTACACCAAAGCTGCTGACGAAATGGGATATGCAAATAGTGCAGACACAGATCAGACTGCTCCTGTAGGAGCAGTCTGATCAGGGGCCACACTGTTTGCCATGCCACTTAGTATTTTACGGAACAAATGCACAAAAAGCAAATTTTTAAATTAAAGCCAAAAATGTGTGGAATTAAGTGTTCGAAATTTTAGGATGTTTACCATAATAATCACAACTACAGCATACAAAACTTTTTTTTATTTTCCAGAGAATATAAGGCTGGCATTTCATGTGAATTGTTTGCCTAGCAGACAATTCACATGAAATATCAAGTATCATTCTCTCTAACAAAAACAAATAAAAACAATAAAAAATGCTATGGTTAATCCCAAATTTTTCAAACAGACATGTTTGACAAATAGTGTAGAACCCGATCAAACTGCTTCTGAAAGGTGCAATATGTTCATGGTCCACACTATCTGCCATTCATTCAGCATTTTTATACACATCATCATAAAGTGAATATGGTCTGGTTAAAATTTTAGGGTTTGGATAAGTATGGTTAAGTGTCTGAATATTTTTTTTAAAACCTTTAACATTTTCTCAGGGTAAATTCAACAGAGGAACATTACAAATTGCCGATACTTTTCTTGTTTTAAGAACACAGGCGTTACCATTTCATGCAAATCATAAAGACCATTTACATGAAATGTTAAAGCTTATATTCTATCAAAAATGAAAATAAAATAAAAAGGTTGTCTGCTGAAATTTTTACCCAGCTTAGAATGAGGGTAATTATAGTAAAGAGTTGTCTATATAATTACTTTGGCATAACTGCAGATAAGATGCCTTTTTGCAACCCAAAATTAATGATTTTTCTTATTTTTTCACGAAAACATATGTTGTGGGAACTCATCTGAAGCTCCTCAATGAGGCGCTTCTGATGTGTACCCACAACTTATGTTTTCGTGAAAAATAAGAAAAATATTATGTGGAATTTTACTCCCTCTTATCTGGAGCTATGGTTATGACAATTTTGGTATGTCTCTCATAGGGGTATCATGTAAATATTTGTCTTATTTTTCCATAAAACATACATGGTAAATTTCCTAAACTTTTGACCGCTTAATTCCATACTTTTTTGGCCTAAATTTTGCTTTTTATGCAGTTGTTTTTTAAAATACTTAATGGAATGGCAAACAGTGTAGAACCTCATCTGACTGCTCCTTCACTGGTTAGCACTGTTTCTATATGCCATTTTGTCAGAAACTTTGTGTACAAAATTTTAGGACATTTACCTCATGTTGTGGGTACTCATTACATGTGCCTTTCTGAGGTCCTTCTAATGAGAATCATAACATATGTTTTCATGGAGAAATGTGAAAAAAAAAAATAGGTTGCAAAAAATCCCTTATCAAGAGCTGACTCTTTATGCCGGACATGGCTCACAAAAATGTTTCCTTCAAATGTCTAGTTAACAAGTTATAATGTTACTATGGACATAATTAAATCTGTATGGTGTTAGGTTAAATTGATAGATTAAAACAATCATATTTCTTTCAACAAAGACTATAAGTCCTTTTTTAAGGGTGCTTGATACACTTTATAAGGGAGACAACTTTTGTGACTTCATTTTTGTTTTCCTGCAAAAAAGGGGCCTATTCTAAAAGGCAAGAATATGTTCTCAAGGGGAGCAATTTTCTTTCCTTTTTAGAGTAGACCCCTTTTCAGAAGGGAAGAAAAACTATTCTGAGTTGTCTCCCTTTAAAAGGTATTCATTTCTCTTCAGAAGACCTTGGATGCACAACAGATCATGAACAGCACCCTTTGCTTTCTGTTTCCGCTTCAGCAAGCTGAACATTATCATCATTGCGAGAAAATCCAGGCTTGATACCATCCCATCCTGGTTCTATCTTCACTTTACCCTCTTCCAACAAGTGGTATATATCTTTAGCAATTGTCAAGAAACAATCTTCAACATTTTGTCCATTTTTAGCCGATGTTTCCATATACTTCAGACCATTTACTTTAGCTAACTGGGAGCCTTCTCTGGACGAGACTTGCCTTTCACTTTCACAGTCTGATTTATGTCCAATAATCATATAAACAGCCTGATGAGGTTCTATGTGGAATTTAGCCTCACTAAGCCAGCCTGTTATACTCTCAAAACTCGCTCTCTTTGTAATATCAAATACTATTAGAACACCAACTGAGTTCCTGTAATATGATCTTGTGATGGATCTGCAAATAAATAAATAAACAAATAAATAAATAGCCAAAAATGTACAATAAGAAAGTGTTTGAAATTTTAGGATATTTACTGTACATATAAAGTAAACATTATAGATGGTATTTTCTTTATATATCATTGCATTTCTTTATTTTTCTAGCATCAATTCCTTTGTAGTAATTCAATATTAAGAGGATTTTATTTCAGTGTAACTATTTCAGAAAAAATATTATTGGGATAGTAATTAGAGGTCATGATCCTTAACCCTGGTCCTGTTAAACCCTGCATTTACAAACAGTGTAGATCCAGATCATCTGGCTTAAGAGGAAGCCAACTACTGATCTGGATCAGCACTGTTTGTCATTCAATTTATGAATTTGTATCAACAACCTGGATCAAGCAATCTCACTGGCTGAAAACTGGAAGAGTGTGTGGCATATTAATTTATTAAACATGGCAAGGACTAGTTCTTAACGGTACTGAATTAAAAGACCCTAATACACCCAGTAGATTTTTAGCTATTTACTACAAGGGAGACACTTTTTAGACTTCTTATTTGCATTCCTGTACACCACTTAAACCCCTTCTGAAAAAAGCACCAAGTAGAATAATTTTACTATCAAACTGAGAAAAACACCAGGGCCCAGTTGTTCAAAGCATTGTTAGCTTAACGAGCTCGTTAAGGGTCATTTCGTTAACTGTTTTAGCAGATTCAATGTACAATATTCTGATATTTTATGCTGAAAAATGTGAGTAGCTTTTGCACTGCAAAAGCTACTCACATTTTTTCAGCAAAAAATTTCAGCATATTTGCCTATCACTTGATGTAAATTTTAATGAATCGTTAACTAACAACATCGTTAGCTTTGAACAACTGGGCCCAGATCAGAAGTTGCAACACAATCCTCTCTTTCTTTCTTTTTCTAGACACAGCCACATGCTTTTGCTCATGGACATTCTAGGCAGAAGTGCTAGCCTGAGCTACAAGAAAATTAATGTAAACGATAAAAGCCAAGATAATGGTTGAGAAATAAGAATGATAGCCGAGTGGATGAAAGATGATAGGTTAAAATAGTCAAGATGAAATAAAGCCAGGTTAAAAACAAGTCACGCAGGGACTAGCATCTAGAGTGATCTTCAAGACTGGACAAGCACAACCAACTGGACTGCAACCTTACCGTATTCTATCCTGTAGAATAGATTGAGGCATGCATCATTTCTATTAACTGGGCCACTCTAATGTCTGATACACATGCCAACCTTCATAGTTTCATGAAACCCATCTTGCAGCTCTTCACTGCACTTCTTCTACCTGTTGGATTTTGTGTTTCATATGGGGATCCCATTCAGTCGCAGTATATTTCAGCTGCAGCCTGACAAGTGTATTGTACGCCATCTCCCTCACACAAGTATTTTTAGTCTTAATGTTTCTTTGGATGAAACCCAAAGGTTTTTTAGCACTGCCAACAATCCTGTCCACATGGGTTCCAGGGCAGGTCACTGGAGATCGATATCAACCCCCAAATACATGAACTTGGTGCAGGTAACAGTTTCTAAGATCTGCCCATATAGCCCTATTTATACATACTGAAAACCTCATTTTTTATTTGACCTGGCTCTTGTGATTACAGTATCTACACTAAATAATGGGACAGCAAACTTCTTATCATGCGTACCGTATTTACCCTAAGTATTCGGACACCTCAACTCCTTACCTATGTTCTAAAATTTGAACCAGTACAATTCACTTCCTGATGTTGTGTCTAAAAATTGCTGGATGAGTGGCAAACAGTGTAGACCCAGATGAGACGCCGCATTCTGCGGCGTCTCATCTGTGTCTATACTGTTTGCTCAGGCCTGTCTGTTCGAATACATATGGTAAATACGGTACTTGTCCTGAAACTTGAACAAATACATTTGACTATATTTTGATGTGTATAAAAAATGCTGGAAGGGTGGTAAACAGTGGTAGAAAGATCTGTATACACTGATCAAATGTGACATTCAACTGGGCCTGATCTAGGTCTACACTGTTTGCTCAGGTCTGTCCCAATGCTACGAGTAAATAGGTTGAAGGTATCGTTTCTATGGCTGCCCTTTCACCCCTAAGTTTCTGAAGTGATCTCTTCCAGCTTTGATTTTGGACATATCCACTGTTGCGAATTGGGGTACCAGTCAAAAATCAAAAACAGAATGGCAAACAGTGTAGATCCTGATAAGACAGCTTGTTATGTGCCATAATCTGGATCTACCCTGTTTGAAAAGGTATCTGTTTTGTCTGCCAGGATGAAAGGGTTAAATATCAGCAGGTAGCTATTTGATCTTTTCCCTTTAAAGATAGAGCTAATTATCATTTCATTCAGTGTCCCCCTTTGGCACAATGAAAAAAGGGACAATTTGAATGAAATATGACATCCTATTTTCCAAGGAAAAATAAGAAAAGTGTCACTCATTTGTTGTCTTCCAACTTGCAAATGCTGAGAGCCAATGCTGTTGTGTATCAAGTCAAAAGTTTCATATTACGCTATCACATCCTTGTATGACTTGCATATGTTACATGTATTAACCCATTGTAGACTGAATGAA
Source organism: Anodontia alba (assembly GCA_964016985.1). Taxonomy (NCBI): domain Eukaryota; kingdom Metazoa; phylum Mollusca; class Bivalvia; order Lucinida; family Lucinidae; genus Anodontia; species Anodontia alba. The sequence continues at coordinate 59,255,378 of OZ024824.1, forward strand.
CTCCTCACACTATATACTGGAGGAGTCCAATTTTAGGTAGGCAAGGCTATAAGATTTAGATATTCCTAGAGAAAAATGGCTGTAGTATTTGCAAACAGTAAAGATCCTGATCAGATGCCATGTTCTGCATCATCTGATCTGGGTCTGCACTGTTTGCCAATTACCCTTTTAGGGGTCTCCCGACCACAATGGGCTAAAAAACAGAAATCTGAAAAAAATGATAAAATAATCTAATTACAAGTAATATTAACCATGACCCAGGACTGCTAAATTTGGCCATTGTGGGAGAGAGCCTGGGGAAAGCATATATATTAGCATATTTACCTAAACTGTTCACGGATGGAAACTGTGAAAGTATCTGATGTATATGTATGAGAGATTGTAACCATACCTGACCTACATGTAATTACCACATATAGCACTATACTGACAATAAGCATTCTAAGCTTTCAGATAACTGCATCTATAACTTTATAGTTCTCCATAAAATCATATGTTGTGGGAACTCAATAAAAATTACTTGAACCTCATAATGATAATTAATCAGAGTTCTGATTAGGATTTTGAAAACAGGAGTTCCATAGACAGGCCCATAGCCTTTTTTCTCCAGAAAGTAGTAGTCCCACAATGCAATTTTGCTCAGTTTTTCTGAAAAAAAACAAAAAAAAACCCAAAAAAACAACAACAAAAAAAAAACAAAAAAACTCAAAAAACAAACAACAACAACAGGAGATCTAACTGCCAAAGCAAGAGCCCAGGACTCCATATTTGGAAATGAGAACCCTGATTATATGTTTTTTATTGAGAAATAAGATAAAATGTTGCTTACTAAAGTTAGTGTCATTAAATACTCCCTCAAGAAGTCCTCTTCTAATCTATCTGTTACCCCTATTAGGCAGTCATTTACCAAAAGACACAATCCTGTCCAGTAATTTTGAAACAAACACACACACACACACACACAAAAAAAACAAAAACAAAAAAAAAACACTATTCACAAAGGACAGTAATTTGCTAATTAGATTAAAAAAAAAGATATTTTGTGTATAAAATAATTAGGCTTTTATGCATGCAGTTAATCATTTCCCTGTTTTGTATCTACCGATATGGTGGTGCAACTGGGGTGCCACCACTAGCACTGGGGATGAACTGGGGCAGAGCCACCATTGTATTTTAAGTTCAGTTACTTGACAATAGGGTTTAAATGATTATGTGCATACATTTGTACTGTAAATTGCAGTTTTACAGTTTTACCATATTTACTGTTAGTCACGCTGGCAGACTTCTTTTTCTTGTTCCAAAACATCTAGCACCCAAAACCTTTTCACAGTCCCTGCATGACACTGGTCAGACAAATGATTAAAATTCTTAGAAATTTTGCTGGACAAAGATATTTTACAAGTTGTAAAATATCTTTGTCCAGCAAAATTTCTAAGAATTTTTAACAAGTTGCTTAATAATCAAGGGCTTACTATTGTGCCTATGCTCAGCTACTTAAGGGACATCATAGGTCTTTTCATGACACTTCTTTTTAAAGGGCCATTTGATATCTAATGGAACTTGAGTACATGAAATATACACAAAATCTATTAAGCGAGGATAACCTGCATGGGCCCTGTTTTAAACGGTGAAAGGGTCATCAACGACTTCAGGTAGGTGAACGTTGACTGGAAACATGAAAAAAGTATCATAACCACTGTCATCATTAAATAAAACAGCAACAGTTATCAAAATAATGTAAATTAATATATTTGTGATCGAGGATCAAGGCTGTATAGTTAACAATACTACTCTCACCACCACATATTCAGTGACAAACACTGAAAATAATTTATCTAAATCAGTCAGAAAATAATCAATACACACTTTTCAATGTTACATCAGCATATGAACTTGTGTGGGCCAAGAACAATGTATTCAGCATCAGACGCAATTTCTGAGACTGCCATGTTGAATTAATTAGTGATTATCACATGTTACAGTAACTTGCAGCATTTCTCACCTGTACAGCATCATACTCACCTAAATCGTTCTTGTCCAGCAGTATCCCATAGTTGGAGTTTAACTCTAACCCCATGTTTAACCTCAATTAATCGGGCAAAGAAATCAACACCAACTGTAGGGTCACAAACTTCAGCAAATTTTCCATCTGTAAAATATTTTAACAGACATGATTTTCCTACAGTACTGTCTCCAATCAAAATAAGTCTAAACTGGTAGTCGAAAATAGGTTCCACCATTGTGGATCACAAGAAGTCACGGATATTGTACCAAAATTTCTTAAAATTAATTAAAATTCCATCTTTGCTGTCTGCTAATTAATGTTTACAAAACGACACTTCCGGTTGTCAAACTGACATGTGCACCGAATTGTGCAAAAGGCGAATTGATTGGCTGTTTCTTACAAATTGGTTTAAAGAGAGCCAATCAAAGTCGTTGTTATGAAATAGTTATGGTTTACTTTCATTTTGTTCTCCACGTTGGGACCTGCAGTGAGGGAGTGGATACTGAGCGGAGGTTTCACGTAAGGGTTTTAGTAATTCCAGCCATTTGATCACAGCATATTCAGTGTATTAGTATACTCTTTTATTTTTTTTCTGTATATAGGTACAATAAAAATCCTATTTCTCCCTCTAAGTTTAATTTTATATTAGTTATTTTTCTGGTTATTTTTTGTGTACACTTTTCGAACAGCATTCATTTTCGGACACTTCTAGGATCTGTTAATTTCTATATTTGGTGAGAAATCTATTATTTTATTTTTCCAAGATTATAGGCTTTGACATTTCATGTGAATTATCTCCTGGGACAATTCACGTAAATTGTCAAGTCCTGTTTTTGGGGAAAAGTAAAAAATATGTCATCAGTTTGTCATCTGCTGAATTATCATCATCATCTTCATTAATTGCCTCCCTCAACTTGAGTATTCTCACAATATGGTTGGAATGGCCCATGCGCCACAGATAGAAGTGGTATATACAGTTGGTTAAAAAACATCTAAAAGGTAAAAAGGTGGCATCTAGGGTGGGAGGGCGGCCAGATGATTCTGGAAGGCATCCAGTGTTGTCTGGCTCATGGCTGACTCCGGAAGCTGGTTCCATAGGATGATGGTGCTAGGGAAGAAGCTGTTCTTGTACCCTGCAAATCGTGTCTGAATTTATTGGAATCTAATGTTGTGGCCTTAGGTCCTGCCAGTCTGAGATGATGGGGTCAGGTATGACTCAACTGGAATGTCCACTAGTTGGTGCACAATTCTGTACATCATGGTCAGGCAGGCTTGATCTCTATGCCTTTGTAAGGTGTCCCAGTTGAGGTTTTCAAGCATTGCACTGACACTACCTGTACGCATGTACTGTAGTCGTTGGTCACAAATCTGGCAGCACAATGTTGGACCATCTCAATTTTCTGGTTGTTTGTTGCTGTATGGGATGCCCAGGTTGTGGAGGCGTATTCCAATGTAGGACAAACAAACATCTTGTAGGCTGTGTTCTTTGCTGCCTGTGATGCACATCTGATGTTTCTTCTAAGAAAGGCCATGGTGGAGTTTGCCTTCTTGGTTATGTTGTCAGTGTGCTTTCCCCATGACAGGTCACTGCTGATGGTAATGCCAAGGTATTTTGCATCAGTTTTTACCCCATATGGTAAAGGTTAAGGTTAAACTGACCTGTTGCAGACATTTGGAGCCATTTGGAGATTATGATGCAGCCTTCCTGAACTGCTGTTGCAATGCAGTCTTTGATTAAATTAAGGGAAGTGGATACCCCTTGCAGATTTTCTGCCATTGTGTACAAATGAGACCATTTTTGTGACTTCCAGTTTGCTTTCCAGCACACCGAGCCCCTTCTAGAAAGGGCTGTACTCTAAAAGGACAGAATTTGCTCCCATGGGGAGCAAATCCTTTCTTTTAAGATAGACCAATTTTAAGGCACTTTTCAGCAAGACAGTTTTGACAGTTACATTTTCTGAAGGTGTATATCTATTTGCCTTAACATGTATAAAATGCAGCAATTTGTTTATAGTTCAGTCCAAGTATTTTGGAAGGCATTCCTGTTTATTAAAGTTGTTATGATACCTGCATTTACAAAACAAAGTTGATTGATGTATTTTGTCAACAATTTTAGGGCTGTGGAGAATGTCATAGTTGTAATGGCAAATGTGCCTTGTAAGTAAGTAAGTAAGTAAGTAAAGACTATTTATAGAGGGTTACAACATTTAGCGCATACAAATGGAGAACGTGTAATAGCTAATCTTCCATGAGGCCCTCATTATTTACATATTTACATATGATTGACCAATAAACAAAGTAATAGATGATGAACAGTTTGATTGTGATTATGTGCCTGTTGGAGGTCAGGATTTATGCATAATAAAAAAAAAAAAAAAATATATATATATAATAATAAATAAATATATATAAGAGTGGAAAACATTTGTTTATCACATTCGGTTATAATGGATCAATGAAGACTCTTACCGAAACGAAATGTAAGAAATCTGTTGAAACATTGTGTGAGGAAGGTACATGGTATGAATATTAACATTGCAGAGGTAAGAAAGATAATCTGAGGCCTGACCCTACAAGAACCTCAAAACAAGCACTTAATCACAGTTCTACAAAATGTCAAATATATACAGACATGAAAGCAAAATGTTAACTGACAGTATAAATGCACATATACTAACAAACTCAATAACTGTGCAGACTGTTTTTCATTACACATTGATAAGCAAATGTACTGACAAAAAAGAAAGATCAAGATAATAGGATAACTACAAGCTAAATATACAATTTTTAAGGATTGAAATAATCACACAACTCTGGACAAAACTTAAAGTCTAATTCCTAATATGCCACTGGTGTCCTTAACCATTGTAAACATCTATTATGAAATGTGTCAAGGGTTGGGGCATTTTTAACTTCTTCTGGTAGGCTATTCCATACCAGGCATCCTGAGTATTTCATACTGTGCTTGAAACATTCTGTCCTAGGCTTAGGTGGGACAAAGCAGCCAGCAGAAGCTGATCTAAGTTGCATACTGGTATTGACATTATTTCGTAGAGTGAACTTTTCAGAAATATATGTAGGAGCCAAATTATTATAGGCCTTGAACATAAACTTGGCTTTTCTTAGATAGAGCCGATCATATATGGACAAGATATTCAAAGAATTCATTGCTTCATTGGAGTCGTCAACATTGTTATCTAGAATTACTTTACATGCACGCTTCTGCATTTTATGAATTTTCATTTTGTTGGTCTCAGAAGAACTTCCCCAGACAACGTTGCAAAAATCAATGTGCGGTTGGATATATGACTTGTAAAACTGTACCCTATGAGATTGAGATAAGAACTTTTTTATTTTGGATAGAAGCCAAATATTTGAAACAATTTTTTAGTTACATGTAGATGCTTAATAGTAATTACTTCGTGATTTTCATTTGTTTTGTATTATGTGTCAAAAGACCGATATGAATGTACATTATGTCTGGTAAGATCTCTAATGTTTATTGTGTCTCTAAAAATCTCTAAAAATTCAAATTCTCAAAAAAGGTAATTAGACCTGAATTGATTATCTCTTCTTAACAGTGGTGTAAAGGGAAGTAACCAATTTTGCAAAGGGAGACAATTTAATTTCATCCCTTTCAGAACCTTATCTAAGGTTTTAAGCTATTTTTACCATATTTACCCACTCATTTCTCATCATTTTGGATATCAGGGCTTTTCTTTTGAGTACTCTATTTTGTTTATTGGGGTAATAATTACTGACTTTAGGTATTTGTCCCATAAATTTAATCTGAATTAAATGTACTTTTTTTTAGGAATTTGGGTTGGATATTTACCCTACAAAGAAGCTTATCTAAGGCACTACTCCCTTTGCAAAATTAGTTACCTCCCTCAAAGAATTATCTGTTTTGCTTTTTAAATTAAGGCTTTACTGTTTACATGTTTTTAATATTTAACATAACATAGATATTGTTGGTGTGGTTGACAGCCCTTTACTCTGAAAGACAATGATTTGGATGATGTAAGACTTGTGCATGGTGCCAGGATTCAGTTGATTAATTTGTTTTTTTTTTTTTTTTTTGTTGTTTTTTTTTGTATTTTGGGGTGCATAAGAATCCTTTATATGTGAAAAATGCCAACCAGACTACATTGTATGTACAGGTGCACAGACTGATGTCAGCTTTTGTCTGTGCATAAGATCCTTTTTGTATAATAAGCCTTTCTTAGTATCGGGTTCAGATAAGATGGTGTTTGAGGCTTGAGGTGATGTGGGGATATTTTTGCTAATTTTTGCACTAAAGTATGTGGCTTTGTTATGTGGGTTCTCAAGCACCCCCAGTATGTTTGGTGCAGTAATTAATTACTTGTATATTCTGATAACTTTGATCATAATGTCTAAATAACAATGAAGCAGTTAACCCTTAAAGTGCTATTAATTACAACAGCAACTGATAATTTTTTTTTTTCAGAGGAAATAAGGCTTGACATTTGACGTGAACTGTCTTCCTAATCTTTTTTTTCTGAATAATCATTATGAAAACATGCCTATATAATTTTGACCCCCTTAAACTCCACTTTAATATAGTAAAACTGGGGTTTACAAGGGGTATATGTTATTTTTCTTATTTCTGCTCAAAACATAGATTGTGGGTAATCGTTAGAACCGCCTCAACGAGGTGGTTCTAACGAGTACCCACAGTCTATGTTATGAGCAGAAAGATGGAAAATATCAGAACTTTTTATGCCCCCAACTTCAAAGAAGTTGGAGGGGCATATTGCTTCTGGGTTGTTCGTCCGTCCTTCCGTCCGTCCGTCTGTTCGTTCGTCACACTTTTTGATGCATAGCATAACTTTAAAACCGTGAATGCTACTGTTTTGAAATTTCATATATGGATTCCTCATGAAAAAATAGCTGACACATATTTTTTTTCTTGACAGGATTATGCCCCTTTTCTGAGTTATGGCCCTTTGAAAAAATATGGATGCAATCTTGTCAGCAAAATATCTCAAAAACTATTAAAGCTAGAGCCTTGAAACTTGATGAATAGACTGGTAGTGATGAGTAGACAACCTGATTAACTTTTGAAGAAATTTTGAAAAATACTTCTTGAGTTATGGCCCTTTGTAATTTTGGGCAATTTTACCTTGTCAGCAAAATATCTCAAAAACTGTTAGAGCTAGAGCCTTGAAACTTAGTAAATGGATTTGTAGTGATGAGTAGATGACCTGACTAACTTTTGAAGAAATTCTGAAAAATACTTCATGAGTTATGGCCCTTTGTAATTTTGGGCATTTTTACCTTGTCAGCAAAATATCTCAAAAACCGTTGGAGCTAGAGCCTTGAAACTTAATGAATAGACTGGTAGTGATGAGTAGACAACCTGATTAACTTTTGAAGAAATTTTGAAAAATGCTTCTTGAGTTATGGCCCTTTGTAATTTTGGGCATTTTTACCTTGTCAGCAAAATATCTCAAAAACTGTTAGAGCTTGAGCCTTGAAACTTAGTAAATGGATTTGTAGTGATGTGTAGATGACCTGATTAACTTTTGAAGAAATTCTGAAAAACACTTCATGAGTTATGCCCCTTTGTAATTTTAGGCATTTTTATTTTGTCAGCAAAATATCTCAAAAACTGTTAGAGCTAGAGCCTTGAAACTTAGTAAATGGATTTGTAGTGATGAGTAGATGACCTGATTAACTTTTGAAGAAATTCTGAAAAATACTTCATGAGTTATGGCCCTTTGTAATTTTGGGCAATTTTACCTTGTCAGCAAAATATCTCAAAAAACCGTTGGAACTAGAGCCTTGACACTTGATGAATAGACTGGTAGTGATGAGTAGACAACCTGATTAACTTTTGAAGAAATTTTGAAATATACTTCTTGAGTTATGCCCCTTTGTAATTTTAGGCATTTTTATCTTGTCAGCAAAATATCTCAAAAACTGTTAGAGCTAGAGCCTTGAAACTTAGTAAATGGATTTGTAGTGATGAGTAGATGACCTGATTAACTTTCGAATAAATTTTGAAAAATACTTATTGAGTTATGGCCCTTTGTTATTTTGGGCATTTTTATCTTGTCAGCAAAATATCTCAAAAACCGTTAGAGCTAGAGACTTGAAACTTGGTGAATTGATTGGTAATGATGAGTAGATGACCTGATTAATTTTTTTGTAAATTCTGAAAAATATTTCGTAAGTAATGGCCCTTTGTAAATTTGGGCATGTTTCCCTTGTGAACAAAATATCTCAAAAACTGTTGAAGCTGGAGCCTTGAAACTTGATGAATATATTGGTAGCGATGAGTAGATGACCTGATTATGCCCCAAGTTTCGAATGAAATTGATGGGGCATATTATTTTGCCTTCATTTGTCCATCCGACTGTTTGTCCGTTCATCAAGCTTTTTTTGTGCATGCCATATCTTAAGGACCCTGCACACTAGGGTTTTGAAATTTTATATTTGGGTTCCCAATGAAAAAATAGCTGACCCCTATTTTGTTTCTTGTCTAGCATGTTTATTTAAAGTTATGCCCCTTTGAAAAAAATCAGAATTAAATCTTGTGAGCAAGATATCTTGAAAAGTATTTAAGCTGGGTTCTTGAAATTCGATATAGTGAGTGGGAATGATGTGTAAATTACCCGATTTTTTGAGAGAATTCCATGAAAATGTTGATAAAGTTACGGCCCTTTGCAGTTCTGCTTATTTTGACCTTGTCAGCAAGATTTCTCGAAAAGCACTTAAGCTAGGGTCTTGAAATATTATATGCTGATTGGGGATGCTGTGGAGATTACCTGGTTTGTTTTTTAGGGAATTCCATGAAAAATTGATGTAGTTATGGCCCTTTGTAGTTCTAGGCATTTTGACTTTTTCAGCAAGATATCTCAAAAAGTATTTAAGCCAGAGCCATGATATTTGGTATACTGATTGGGATTGAGGAGGAGATCGACTGAATAAATTTTGAACCAATTAAATGAAATGTTGGAGTTATGGCCCTTCGCAATTTCTGGCCATTTAATGTCGTTGCTTTATTGTGTATAGCATAAGTTTAGAACCATGTATGCTAATGTTTTGAAATTTCATGTTTTGATTCCTCATGAAAAACTAGGTGATCTGTATTTTTTTCTTATCCCAATCATCTCCTATTTTAGAGTTATTTCCCTTTGATAAAATAACATTGAAATCATATATTTGTACTGTTGTTACCGTCATGGCTAAGCAGAGTTGGAGTCAAACAGTGTTAGAGTCAGGCAGTTGGGGGCATAGTGTTTTACAAACACCAGCTCTAGTTATCTGAAAATTTTCATTTTTAGTGGTAAAATTTTCAGTATATTTGAATAGGCATGTTTTCGTAATGATATTATAGAATGTCATCTATTACAATATTGCTTATTTAACCAGCTTAATGCTAGGCCTTTTAGGCTTAAAGCTCTAATCACTGCAAGAATGCTCAAGCAGGCCTGAGGCCTGAATCTTTATACCATCCTTTTGATATTCTTGTGCCCCCATTAATATAGCTCCAGATAACAGATTGGATGGGACATCCACAGAATAGCTTCTTATTTTTCCACAAATACATATGTTGTGGGTAATGAGGCACTTCTAATGAGTCCCACAACATATGTTTTTGCGAAGAAATAAGAAAAATATCAGCACTTTTTGGTTGTAAAAAACATTCCTTATCAGTAGCTATACCTTTTAACCCTTGCCTTGCTGAATAAATTAAGATGCCACGCCCACTTCTAATTTCCAGCCAATCAGATTACTTAATCCGGATTTTTGATAGAAATTCACATATTTAATTACAAACAGTGCAGATCCAGATCAGTTGGCTTCTTCAGAAGCCAACTGATCTGGATCTACACTGTTTGCTAAGACAGGGCATGTCATGTTCAGCAAGAGAAGGGTTAATATCAGATGTTAGACTGGTATTTTCAGGAGCTGTTATATGATACAACATGCATGCAGCTGAAGAAGGTTACCAGCAGGTTGCAAACAGAGAACAAAATTATGAATCTACAGAATCAGAGTTAGAGACCAAGCAAACCTGGTTTACACAGTTTTGCTCCAGGTATTTACAGTAAACTCTGCGACTACGGTAAAATTAATGTCCTAAAAGTTTGAACAGTCTAAAATTAGAACCTAATATTTTTGCCCAAAATAATTTCTGGAAATGTCCTAAAATCTCGAGCAAATAAGAAAACCTTTTCGTCGTATAGGCTCTTTTTTGTCATTTTGGGTGTCCAAAAGCATCTGATAGCCAGGTCAATTTTGGCTGTCAGTGAATCTGTCCTAAAATTTCGAACAGTAAAATTTTTAGCAAATCGTAATTCCTAAAATTTCGAACAGCAAGAACTGAAATTATTTAATTTTGTTCAAAATTTAAGGACATTTACCGCACTTGAAATTAAGACCACTCCATTTTTAAGGGCAGCTTTTGCCAGTCCAAAATGTTGTTTTTTTTGTTGTTTTTTTTAATGAGTATTATTCCATATTCAGTATGAGGACCATCTCACTAAGATCACTTGATAATGAAATTTTATTGTATTTAACCCTTGTCCTGCTGAATAAATTAAGATGCCATGCATACTTCCAATTTTCAGCCAATCAGATAACTTGATCCAGTTTTTTTTATATAAATTCACATACTTAATGGCAAACAGTGCAGATCCAGATCAGTTGGCTTCTTCAGAAGTCAATTGGTCTGGATCTGCACTGTTTGTAAAGACAGGGTACAGTACTGTATATCCGAGCTCAGCAGGACTAGGTTAAATTAGAGTTTGTTCTGGGAGACAAGCAAACTTTTACAACAGTCAGGTGAAGACAAAATTGAAATTATGCAAGTACCCAGGTTTGTGCTAAAATGAAATGGATACGATCCTAATTGGCCTTAATTGGCTATGAATACGAGGGATGTTCGAAACGAATTGCTTATTTCTATCTGGAGACTTCAAATTTCAAGTTAGCCCAAAAGTACTCATTTCATGCCCTCGAAGTACTCCCCGTGGCTAGAAATGCAAAGTTTCAGCTGATGTATCTTCTTTTTGAAGGCGTCACGGTACGCTGATTTGGGCACAGTAATAAGGTACTGATAAATGGCAGATCCAAGCACTTGTCGGGACTGGTATTTCCGCCCAGCAAGGAATGCTTTCAATTTCGGAAACAAAAAGAAATCACATGGGGCAAGGTCTGGGGAAACCGGGGGTGAGGCAAAACAGTTACTTTTTCTTTCTTCAAAAACGCCGTAACTGTTGCGGAGGTATGAGCTGGGGCATTCTCATGTAGAAGACGGACATGTTTAAAACCAGTGGCAGGGCATCGTTTCTGATAATACTTTTTCAGTTTCTTCAGTACTACGTCTTTGTAGTACTTTCCGATGATGCTTTTGCCCTTTTTCACTGGCACTTTTATTGCGACTCCTTCACCAGAGAAGAAGATTGCATACAAAACCTTCTTTGTACTCAAAGAACGTTTGGCAATTATTGGGCGTTTGCTGTGTTTAGTGGCCCAGATCTTATTGCTAACCTTTCTGACGGGCTCAAAATAATGGACCCAGGTTTCATCACCTGTGACGACATTGGCAAACTGCTTTTTGTCATATTTTGGAAACATTTGAAGCAGCTTTTTGGCCACTTTAACCGGTTGCCTCTTTTGCTCGTCGGTCAACAGATGTGGCACCCATCTAGCAGAAATCTTTCTGACTTTCAAATGCTTCTTCAAAATAAGGTGAACTGTTGATAGTGATATGCCTACCTTTCGTGCAATATCACGAACTGTAAATCTGGCATCTCCTTCAATGATTTCCTTTATTTTGGAAACAATTTCTTTACAAGATGCAGATTTTGGCCTACCTGATTTCGGTGCATTTTTGATGGACTCTACACCAGACTCAAATTTCTTTTTCCACCGCCGAACTGTGTCATAAGACACACTAGAAGGTCCAAAAGCAGTAGAAATTTCAGTCATCAGCTTCTTCAAAGAACAACCAAGTTTTGAGCGAGCTTTGATGTAAGCCCGTATTTCATCTTTTTTGTCGACGCTTCTACCAACCATTTTGACTGCAGTGGTCAATGACTGCGTCTATTCAAGTGGCAAATTTTATGTCTTACACTTAGTCTAACATGTACATTTATACACCGTTGTGTAGATATTGAATAGCCCTATACAGGTATGTTTTGGTTTTTATCGTGCCCCACATGGATATCGAGCTAGAGGACAATAAGCAATTCATTTCGAACATCCCTCGTACATGTAGCAAGTTAAAAATTAAATACCATAATAAGACTTATTATACTAAGTATTGGGACAGACAGGCCTGAGCAACAGTGTATACTCAGAACAGATGTGGCAGAATGTGGTGTTTGATCATTGTCTAATTGGTTCATTCACATTCACATTATGAAAACACGCCTGTTCAGATATATAGAAAATTTCACCACAAAAAACTGAAAGTTTTCAGATAGAAATTTTGATGTTCTGTGGTATACAATGTTTTTCTTATTTCTGCTTAAGTCATAGATTGTGGGTATCCCTTAGAACTTCCCCGCTGATGCGGTTCTAATGAGTACCCTAAATCTGTGTTTTTGAGCAGAAATAAAAAAAACATTGTATATCCCTGTAAACCCCAGTTTTGCTATATAGAAGTGGGGTTTAAGGGGGTCAAAATTGCATAGGTATGTTTTCGTGATGATCTAGCAATATTTAAGACACATCAATGGGCAATAGAATAGGCCTTTCCAAATCTTAGGACTAGTACAGTAAGGCATTAAGGTGGACAAATGTTAAGCTATTATTTCAGATATATTCTTTACAAGGTTGGCAAATGACCAGTCTTTATGAGTATTGACCAGTTTTAACCTGTTGATTGGTGGTAGATTGAAATATGTATGGTCAGAAATATGTATGGTCTATAAACAGTGTCACTGTTTGGTGGTATTAGTGCTGGGTAAAATTTTCAGCAGAAGATATTTTCAAGTATTTCTCTTATTTTTTCCGGAAAGCCGATTTTGACATTTCATGCAAATTGTCTCCATTGGGGGGAGTGGCGGGGGGGGGGGGGGGGAGTGGGGGGGGTGGAGGGGGGGTGCATAGTGGACAAATGTTAAGAGCTATTATTTCATATATATTCTTTACAAGATTGGCAAATGACCAGTCTTTATGAGTTGTGATCAGTTTTAACCTGTTGATTGGTGGTAGATTGAAATATGTATGGTCAGAAATATGTATGGTCTATAAACAGTGTCACTGTTTGGTGGTATTAGTGCTGGGTAAAATTTTCGGCAGCAGATATTTTCAAGTATTTCTCTTATTTTTTTCCGGAAAGCCGATTTTGACATTTCATGCAAATTGTCTCCATTGGGGGGAGGGGGTGTGGGTTGGGGGAGGGGAGGGGTGTGGGTTGGGGGGGGGGGGTGGGGGGGCATAGTAGGCAAGTGTTAAGAGCTATTATTTCAGATATATTCTTTACAAGGTTGGCAAATGACCAGTCTTTATGAGTAGTGACCAGTTTTAACCTGTTGATTGGTGGTAGATTGCAATATGTATGGTCAGAAATATGTATGGTCTATAAACAGCATCACTATTTGGTGGTATTAGTGCTAGGTAAAATTTTCGGCAGAAGATATTCTGAAGTATTTCTCTTATTTTTTTTCTCCAGAAAGCAGATTTTGACATTTCATGCAAATTGTCTGCATTGGAGACAATTTGCATGAAATGTCGAATCATGTTTTCTGGAGAAAAATTAGAAAAGTGTCACCAGTTTGTTGTTTGCTGAATAAGCCCAGAGAGTGGTGAAGGTTAAGAAAAATCATCAATTACCCTGTATATTCAGAGTCAACAGTATAGGTGCAAGTCATTTGCAAAGTTCACTCATTATGATGTTTACTGGTAACCCATTTTAGACTGAATAAACTCTCCCTACACTATATGCTGGAAGGGTCAAATTTCAATTTTAGGTATGTCTGGCTATGTGATTGAGATTGTCCTGGAGAAAAATGGCTAAAGTATTTGCAAAATGTCTGATTTGGGTCTCCACTGTTTACAAAATTGCCCATTTGGGGGTCTCCAGACTAAACTGGATTAAAATATTTAGGGTCATGGCGTTACTTTGCACGATTTAATTTTCGAAGTCAATATGTGGAGTAGAAGTTATGCAACTGCATGGCTACCAAAGAATTAGTTCAGATGCATTGACTTAACTGTAACTTGCTGAATTTAACTTTTATTCTGCAGAGTTGAAGTATTAGCAGACAGTATTTTAAAAATAATTTTCTTTTTTTTATTCTCAGAATATGGTCATTCAGCTTATCCTTAAAAGATGACTTGAATGAAATGACAGACTCTTTTTTTCTGGGAAAAATAAGAGCACAACTGAATTTTTTCATCTGTAAATTTATCCTACAGAGTGCTGAAATGTAAATAGTAAATGAGGCATTTTAAATTCTAAATTACTTGTCTTATTTTTTTTCACTGAAATATGGGTTCAGCTTGGGATGGAAATTTATTATACGAATTCCTTTGATTAATATGAAATCTTAGCCTTAATTTCTTGGATAAATAAGAAAAAAAGATCACACTTTTTCATCTGCTAATTTCATCTTCAGTAGATGAAGAATTAAAGCATAGCACTCTGGGTAAAATTTTCAGCAGACAACATATTGAAATATTTTTCTTATTTTTCCCAGAAAGCAGAATTTGACATTTCATGCAAATTGTCTCCATTGGAGACAATTTGCATGAAATATCAGATCCTGTTTTCTGGGAAAACTAAGAAAAATATCACCAGTTTGTCGTCTGCTGAATTAGCCAAGAGAATGGTAAAAGTCTTGTCACAGATAACCTTATCTCGCTTATTAAAGTGAAGAATGCTTGCCTGTCTTGATTGGTAGGTACATTAATTTTGGGTTAATTTAATTTTGGTTATCTTTTCATACATGTAGCTCTTGATAAGGTATTTTTTCGTTGTTTTTTTTTTTTTTTTTTTTTCAACCAAAATGATTTAATACTTTTGTATGTCTCCACACAAATGTTTTTGTTGGTGTTACTGATTAGAAGCGTCTCATCACGGCACTTCAAGTGAATACCCACAACATAATAATATAAATTACTTGATTTGCTTTAATTGAATTTTGGTTTACTTTTCATAGTTATTGATAAAATGTTTTTTTTTTCAACCAAAAAGAATTGATATTTCTGTTTTTCCACAAAAACATATGTTGTGGGTACTCATAAGAGGTGCCTTATCAAGGGGCTTCTAATGAGTATCCAAAACATAAAGTTTTCATGGAGAATGAGAAAATATTTACCCAGGGGTTTGGTTAAAAGACAGGAGAAGGCAATTTTCCCCTCCTACCTTTGACAAATTTATATAGATTTTATACTGAAACATGCAAAATTAAAACCACCCGTCTATTTTGCCGTGAAACAGTCTGGGGTCAAAAAAGTTAGTGAAAGCCCTGTTTACCTGAACCAAGCTCTTATCTAGAGCTATTCAGTGTAGACCCAGATCAAATCGCTTTTGAAGCCAGATCAAGCTGTTCCTAAAGGAGCAGTTTGAACAGGGTCTGCCCTGTTTGACATTCAGCCAGTTTACCCCTGTTTGATTTCATGATACCGATATATTAATGGGGAACAGGAGTTGTACATTATATAGACTTGTTAACACATTGATGGTGAAATGGTTTCTTACATCGTGTCATATACAAACATACCTTGTACAGCTTCTGATGATTAACCACAACATATTTGCTAGGAAACTCCATGGATGAGACAAAAATATTTATTTTGTGTTTGTGATAGCTGGATGACTGAAAAGAAAAAAAAATAAATAAAAAACAAACAAGAAAACAGAAGTTGGATTTGATTTCTGTTTTCATGCTTATTTTATACTTTTCTTCTCTTTAATTTGTAGAGAATTCCTAAAAGCATTGCTATTAGGGCAATTCATATCATTGCTTCTATGTGGAACAGCAGTCAGTACGGGCCTTTTACAAGAACAAGGTGTCAATATCCCAACAGGTCAGTATAGTGAATGTCTTAAAATTACAAACACTTTATTCCATAGCTTTTTGGCCTAAATTTAGACTAGATACTAGTCGTACATAAAAATTTTCATCAGTGAATGATAAACATTAATATATTAAACTTAATATATTAAATAACATCTACTGAACATCTACTGCCTACTGCTTGCCTGCACCTTTTTGATAGCGGCAATTTATCTTTGAGATGTCGGAGACTGAAAATCAAAGACGGGCAACCAGGTTTCATATACAGTCGACTCTTGTATCTCAACTTCCCTTATCTGGAATTACCATTTACCTTGAAGTGAAAACTGCTCCCTGTTTTAACATGAAAATCTAACAATAGGTAACAAAATATTGTGAAAAAGAGGAGCAATTTCTCCTCATTTCCACATTATTTTCAACATCTCCTTTACTTCAGGAGTCATATTACATATTCATTTGTAAAATGTAGTTGGTTGATTTATTTTTTCCTCAATTCTGCAAATCTGTCGAAGTATGGATATCTGGAAACATTTCAGAGAGTCCCTTGGACTTTTAGATAACGAGAGTCGATTGTACAAATTTGAATAAACTTATATAAATAAGGAGTGATAAAACATGACATCAGGGTCTAAGAGCTAGTCTAGCCAAAATTTTGCTTTTCATGCAGTTGTTTCTTAAAATACTTAGTGGAATGGCAAATTGTGTAGACCCTGATCAGACTGCTCTTGATCTGGGCATTTTGGTCAGAAACTTTGGCGTATAAATAATACCTAGCTATCCTTTGTAGGATTTGACATTTTATACAAAGGAGAAACTATGACTACAGATAAGGTAATTCATAAACGGGTTATGGATATATGTGCACAAAACAAACATGTCTTTTGGCATTCATTAGCATCATTTCAGAAGAGATTCCAATATTCTTGTATCACAAATCTGTATGTTTTGGTACAAAATAACAACAAAATGTCTTTAAATACAATTGCCTCTTGTTATCTCAAACACTGATAAATCAAACTGCTGCTTAAGTCAAACTGATTAAAGTGCAACATATGTTCAGGTTGCTATATTTTCTTCATATTTCAACTCCTTTTGTCTCAAACTATTGTTATCTCAAATCAAAAGTTCAGGTCTCAGTAATATCTGGTCATACTCCTACCTAAATTTACAGTGTTATGTAGTGACATAAAATAAACAGTTGAGCTGAGAGAGGCAATTTACTTTGCAATGTGTATATACATGTATTGTAAATATCAGTTGGTCTTTAATTACTAATCATTGGGCTAATTTAGCAGGTGATAATTTAATGATAGTTTTCTTATTTTCTCCAGAAAATAGTCTTTGATATGTCATTTAAATTATCTCCAAAGCAGACAGTTTGCATGATCTATCAAAGACTATTTTCTGGGGAAAAAAAAAAAAAATAAAAATTTTGTCTTCTAAAATTTTTACCCATCTTACCATGCATTAATTAGCCCTTAAAACGCCAAGAAAACATGCATCTGAAAATGTCGTCTGTTTATTTCATCTGCTGAATATTCTTTCAAACTTTTCAAACCTATTTTTACATAAAGCAAACAATGTGGACCCAGATCAGACTGCTCCTAGAGGAGCAGTCTGATCTGGGTCCACACTATTTGCAAAAATGACTTTTAAAATCACAAGCAGATGACAAAGCAGACGACAATTGTTTTGATTGGCAGTTTAAGGGTTAAACTAATTCATTGCTTTGAGTAACCAAATATTGGCAAAGTATAGAGCTTTCATAAATAACGGTTATTACCATCCCTCTTTTCTTGCAGCCCAGAGTTTCTTCAACTATGTCCTACTCGGCTTGGTTTATGCCACAGTCCTGGCTTGTCGGTCCAGGGAGAGAACTCTGAAACAGTGTCTCAAGCAATGGTGGTGGCGCTACCTCCTCATAGCATTTATAGATGTGGAGGCTAACTACCTCGTTGTAAAAGCTTATGCCTATACAACAGTTACCAGTGTTCAGGTTAGCAAATACCTATTGCCCTAGATAAGTCACTTTTTAGCTCACCTGAGCCAAAGGTGAGCTTTTGTGACTGGTTTTCGTTCGTCGTGCGTCAGCCGTCGTGCATCGTTCGTCTGTCAACAATTTACTTAAAAGACACCTCCTTCTAAACCAGTGAATGGATTTTGAAATAATTTTACAGGAATGTTCCTTGGATGACCCTCTACCAAAACTGCCTAAATGGTTCTGCTCTGCTAAACAAAATGGCCACCAGAGCTAAAAAAAGAAAAACCTTAAAACAACATCTCCTCCTAGGCCACTGAATGGATTTTGAAATAATTTCACAGGAATGTTCCTTAGATGACCATCTACCAGAATTGCCTAAATGGTTCTGCTCCGCTAAACAAGATGGCCACCAGAGCTAAAAATAGAAAAACCTTTAAACCACATCTCCTCCCAGGCCAATGGCCCGATTTCAAAATAATTTCACAGAAAAATCTATGGAGTGTAATATTGAAAATTTGTGTGTGACTGGTAACTCCTAAATCATATGGAATATATTCACAAAACTTCACAGATAGCTAAATCATATCAAACAAGGAAGATAACTCTGGTTACTGTGTTTTTTTTTTTTAATTTTTCCCTCTTACCTAAAATCCATATAGCGTAATGCTGAAATTCGTGTCTGGGTCATAACTCTAAAACATATGGAATATGTTTATTGAAACTTCACAGATGGCATCATATCGAGACGATGTGTTGCTAACGAGGAAGACAGCTCTGTTTGCTTTGGGCTTGTGACTTATCCCCCCTCCCCCTTTTCTAAAATCTATGCAGTGTAATGTCTGACTCACAACTCCTAAACAATATTGAATATATTCATGAAACTTCACAGATGGCTAAATCATATCTAGACTATGTGTTGCAAATAATGAAGACAACACTGGCTGCTACTGTTTTTGAATTATGGCCTGCTTGCCTAAAATCTATGTAATGTAATGTTAAAAAATTCCTGTCTGACTCATAATGCCTAAACCAGACAAATCAGGAACAGTATGGGATTTGATCGTGAAATGTTTCAGATGAATTTGTCCTACCTAGAAGATCGCCAATATGTTGTTGGCATTATCTCTCTGAACCACCACTCTTGGCCTATAGCTTAAGCATTGTATGATACAATGGGCACCAGGTAAGGGCATCGGTGTCCCATGGGCATTTTTCTAGAGTGACTGGCTCCTGGACTCTGTCACAGTATCTTAAAATCAATAAATATATTTTGATATAGCATAAAGAGGGGCTGTTTATATGAGGATCATGCAAAAAGTTCTGTCACTAATAGGCTTCCTTGGTTTTATTTCAGGTATATTTTAAAATGCTTCACTGCACTTGAATGGTGTGTTGAATAGCTAATGATACCCCTTTATTTCGTGCAAATTGCTTTCCAACTGACCGAGTTATTTCAAATTGAAATAGATGCAGTCATATACACTGACCAATTTACTTGTTACATTGGAATATGGACCAGAACGACCAAGCAAAGGATGGTCAGGAGTCCATCTTTTACATGACAACGCCTTCTCTCATAAGTGTGAGGTTGTTAAGTCTTTTTTGGCTTCTGAAAAGGTGAAAGTTTTAAACCATCCACCTTTAAATATTCACCTGACCTGAGTCCCTGTGACTTCTTTTTATTTCCAAGGCTTACGAAAATGCTTTCTGGAAATAAGTATACGTCTAGAAGTTCTCTTGGCAGCGCTATTTATCAGTGTCTCCAACAGATACCAAAAGAAGACTACTTATCTGCTTTTCGCGACTGGGTAAAAAGGTTACAAAAGTGTGTTTCAGTAAAGGGGGAATACTTTGAAGGTTTGTAATAAAATTATGTTTGATAAAACGTAGCACTGAAGTAATCCAAACCCAGTGACAAAACTTTTTGCAGGACCCTCGTAGATTCTAAGATTTCAATGACTGGCCTTGTGATCTTAGTCTGTCTGCATTGATGTGCAGGCAGTTCTTGGTCCACTTACGTAGGCATATGCCATAAGGCACCTGTTTGTCTGTGGTGGTAGTACTTCTTCTGTTCCTGCTTTGTTACATTCACTTTTTCCCACATGCTCTCCTATAAGCCTCTTTTCTCTCATCTACTAGCTTGTCTATCCCTTTGCTCCTTTTTATCGCACCTGCTTGTAGCAGGGTGCGATATAGGCGTCCGATTTCCTGTCCGTCAGTCAGTCCGTCCATCCGTCAACATTTATGTCGACGTTCGACATTTATGTCAAAGTTAGTATTCTAATCAACTACAAGACTAAACAACCATCAAACCTTGCATGAAACATCTCCCTGACCTCCTGACTTTGCGACATAGGCGTCCGCTTTTCCATATGTCTGTCCATTTGTCCGTCCGTCTGTCAACATTTATGTCGAAGTTCGACATTTATGTCAAAGTTAGTATTTTAATCAACTACAAGACTAAACAACCATCAAACCTTGCATGAAACATTTCCCTGACCTCCTGACTTTGCGACATAGGTGCCCACTTTTCCATTCGTCTGTCTGTTTGTCTGTCCGTCTGTCCGTCTGTTAACAGTTCTGTTACGTCAAAGTTCGACATTTATGTCAAAGTTAGTATTCTAATCAACATACAGACTAAACAACCATCAAACCTTGTATGAAACATCTCCCTGGCCTCCTGACTTTGCCACATAGGTGCCCGCTTTTCCATTCGTCTGTCCATTCGTGCATCCGTCTGTCTGTTAACAGTTCTGTTATGTCGAAGTTTAGACATTTACGTCAAAGTTAGTATTCTAATCAACTACAATTCTACAACAACTATCATACCTTGCATGACACATCTCCCTGACCTCCTGACTTGGCAGGTATGTTGACCCAGTGACCTTGACCTATATTTTGCGCTCCATTGACTTTGACACAATTTACGTTGACGTTTCATATCTTCTCAACTATAAGGCGTACAACTACCAGACCTTGCATAGTGCTTCTCCTAGATGTACTGACTTGACAGGTACCTTGACCCGGTGACCTTGACCTATATTTTGCGCTCCAGTGACTTTGACATATTTTGCGTTGATGTTCGATATCTCCTTAACTATAAGGCCTACAACAATCAAACCTTGCAAAGTGCTTCTTCTCAATGTACTGACTTGGCAGATACCTTGACCTGGTGACCTTGACCTATATTTTGGCTGCAGTGACTTTGACATAATTTACGTCAAGGTTCCAGATCTCCTCAAGTGTAAGACCTCTAGCCCCCAAACCTTGCATAGTGCTTCTCCTAGATGTACTGACTCGGCAAATATCTTGACCCGGTGACCTTGACCTATATTTTGCACTCCAGTGCCTTTTACACATTTTACGTCAACGTTCAATATCTCCTCAACTATAAGGCTTACAACCATCAAACCTTGCATAGTGCTTCTCCCCAATGTACAAACTCTGCAGGTACCTTGACTGGGTGACCTTGACCTATATTTCACACTCCATTGACTTTTACACCTTTTATGTCACCCTTCCATATGTCCTCAACTCTAAGGCCTTCAACCACCGAACCTTATATAGCACTTCTTCTCGATGTACTGACTCGGCAGTTACCTTGACCTGGTGACCTTGACCTATATTGTGCACTCCAGTGACTTTGACACATTTTATGTTGATGTTCGGTATCTCCTCAAATATAAGACCTACAACCACTAAACCATGCATGGTGCTTTACCTCATTGCACTGGCTTGGCAGGTACCTTGACCCAGTGACCTTGACCTATATTTGACACATTTTAAGTTGATGTTTGATAACTCCTCAACTATAAGGCCTACAACCACCATACCTTGCATTGTGCTTCTTGGTATACTGAATTAGCAGGTACCTTGACCCGTGACCTTGACCTATATTTCATGCTCCAGTGACTTTTACACATTTTACGTCAATGTTCCATTATCATTGGGCTGTATGATACGAAAAGTCAGTGCTGAAGATATAGCCATTAGAGGGGGGAATGGGACTGGCCTGGAATGCATGTGCTCCACTAGGCACTTTGTCTACATTTTTTTTCAACCCAGTTTTCCAAGTAAGCACTGCTAAGAATGAAATAAACTTACTTAATAACCACATTCTGATTGTGGCTCCTGTGACTTTTGCCCCAGCAGGTGCGATGACGCCTTCCGCGGAATTCTTGTCTTCACGATACAACACAAAATGACCCACAAGGGTTGACATGTCATTAAAGAAGAAGTCAAACAAAACCTGTTTTTCTAGTGATGGCTCAAGATATATGGTAAATGTCCTAAAATTTCATACACCAAAGTTGCTGACAAAATATCATATACAAACAGTATAGACCCAGATCAGACTGCTCCTGAAGGAGCAGTCTGATCAGGGTCTATACTGTTTGCCATTCCACCAAAAGTTTTAAGAACCAACTGCATAAAAAGCAAAATTTAGGTCAAAATAGTACCAAATAAAGTGTTTGAACTTTTAGGACATTTAACGTATGCTCTCTTTATTTTCATTTCAGCTTCTAGATTGTTCTAGTGTCATTACAGTTTTTATCCTATCCTACATTTTCCTGCGGGCAGGGTACAAACTGCTCCATCTGGGTGGTGCAGGTGTATGTCTACTTGGAATGCTGGGCCTGGTGTTGACTGATGTTCTTGTAGGAAAGAATTCCAACTCAGGTACAGGTTTAATGATGAAAAATGACACAAAACCAAATTTTCCTTATGTATTTGGACAGACATATCTGAGCAAAGAGTATACACCCAGATCAACTGCTTCTGAAGGGTCTGGGTCTGCACTGTTTGCTGTTCACATCATTGGAAGTTTTACACCTTGATTTCTCTGATTTGCTGGACTGTATATTTATTTATTAAATGTTGAAATAATCCAAATATATAATAAACGTTGCAATGTACATTGTGTATTTATAGACTCTGTTTTAAGAGAAAATAAGTTTTTTGATTCTTGATAGAAAATTTACCAAGAAACAAGAATTACAACTCTACCATTCTTGCTTTTGCGGTTACCTCCCTTAGCTTTTCTGGATTGTGGCCTTTGAAATATTTGGACGATACTTAGTAGGATTGTAGAATAGGATAGTGTATGCTTTTTTGCAAGAACGACAGAGGATATTTAGTCCTTTACTGTGAATACCATAAATATTTAGCCGGCCTCGGTGGCTGAGTTGGATGCGCTGTCCAACTGGAGACCAGGAGGTTGCGGGTTCAGCGGGTTCAGTCCCCGCCAAGGTTGGCAACAGTCTTTCGTGGAGATTGATCATGAAATATTTTCTACGGTCATTCTCTCCATTCCGCTGATTCAAGAAGGGCAGTTGTCAGTTTCTGGTGAAAGAATGTGCACAATACTGGTTAACCGCTTAGAGGACTAGGCCTGCCCAGTAAACGTGTGGTTAGGTAAACTGACCGTGCTCGACATGACCCCATTGACTGGGCCGTAAAACCTCAACACAAACAAACCATAAATATTTTCATCGAGTATAATGAAAATATCAGTATTTTCACAAGTGCGAAGCACAAGTGAAAATTTGAATGTTTTCATTACACGAGATGAAATACTTTATGGTATTCACTGAAAAAGAGTATTTTTTTTATATTTTATTGTTCACACACCAATGCATGCTTCTGACATCATAACTAATGTCGCCAAACAAAACCTGAACTTCATGGCGTTGACGATCAGTGCTTAACATGTGAGGCGCTGGAGAGACAAAAACAAAAGGTTTCAGCAAATCAAAATGTTGTCACCAAAATGTTCCTTACATTCTAACTATGAAAATGCATAACAACACTTGATAGTTTTGCTCAGAAACAGAGAGAAGTTAAAAAAAAAAACAAAAAAAAAAAAACAAAGTGGGATCTGCATCTGTTAGGAGTTAATCTGAAACGAGGTGTGAAAATAACATGACCATGTTATTTTTCACAAGTGAAAATATCGTATCCTTTCACTACATCATTTTTATTAATTTCGGATATACAGTGATTTCACTGCTTGCAATAAAATAAAACTTGTTACTTTTTCAAGTTATCTTTCCATATTTTGTAATATTTTTTTTATTTGTGTCTGCACTCTACCTTGAATGCCTTTTTGTAATATGCTCTTTAAATTTATTTTTCATCATTGTTTTTCAGCGAGCAATGTTGCCTTGGGAGATGTGCTTATAATTGTTGGAGCCTCTTTATATGGAGTATCTAATGTTTGTGAAGAATATGTTGTCAGACATTATGACAAAATAGAATTCTTAGGCATGGTTGGACTTTTTGGGAGTTTTATAAATGGTGCTCAACTGTTAGTATAAACAAGATTTTATCTTTTACAACTGAGTTATGATAACTTAACAATTAAAGCATCTTGGGAATGGGGAAAGTGGTTAGCTGTCCTGACTTCAGATCATAAGATCTGGGTTTGAATCTGGTTAGATGCAGAGATAAACTCAAGACTGTACGGTACTTCATTGCACAGATCCTTTCATTGTCACCTCTTTATCATTTTGATATGACTTTAATAATGTTGAAAGAGACTTAAAACACCAAATCCTCATAATAATTTTCACAAATATTTTAGTAGCACTTCTTTTTTTTTAGGAAACAATGTTTTTTTCATAACAAAAACTTTTTACTCTTCCATGACAAGACAGTTTTGCATTTACCCCTGATGATATGTTTGTAATGAGGTTCTGTTTCAGTTTTAGGTACTTTTGTTGTATCAATATGTTTAGATAGAGTTGCAGTTTGTAGGAATAAACTGTAATTTTCTTGCTTCTCGAAAAGTGTTCACAATCCTAGCATGGAGCAAAACACAGCACCAAATTAGAGGTGTATATAGACAAATATTTTTTTCTTATTTCTCCACTAAAATGTATGCTGTGTGTACTCATTAGAAGTGCCTTGGTAAGGCACTTCTAACAAGTACCCACAGCATGTTTTAGTTGATGAATAAGAAAAATATCGACATTTTTGGTTGAAAAAATAAAGGCACCTTATCTGGGACAATTAAAAAAAATATGTCTGTTTGTGGTTATTGGTCTTTAACTGGTTGGCTGTTTTCTCAGTGTTTAAGATGAGTGGATGCTCCTGAAAGATTTTGCACCATTTCAATGTCAGCATACATCACCTCAAGATATTATAAGCCTTATTTGAGCGGTTCACCGCGAGATCGACCTTCAAAAGAAAGACAACTAGGAAAAAAAATTGTTTGAAACAGACTATAGCTGGTCCTAGTTGTCCCCCCTACCAAGCGTCCTGTTTCTAGGTGACCAAGATCGGGTACCAGTCACTGACTGGCTCCCTTCTGTCCACGCCACCGTAAGCAACCAATCAGGACGCGCCAGGTATATTCCCGCCAAAGCACGCACCAAGCGTGTGGCACGCCTAACGCATGCGGTAGACATTGTTACTATAAAGGGTAGACGCAAGGTAGAAAACATCACTATTTTTTGGTCGCTTGCGAGGTCAGCACCTTCTGTATAGATTACGACGTTTGGATTTGGAAAGAAGTATTTTTCGCTAGAACAGATAAGTCTGTATCTTTATTTTCACTAAAGCTTTTCTTTGTAGCCCATATCAGTAGTAAGATGTTGTGCATTAATTGCAAGCAAACTAAACTTCCGGCAGACAGCCATGATTTATGTTTTAGATGTTGCGGGTTTTCGCAACTATCTCCTTGTGCCAGGTCTGCCAATTGGGCTTCAGAGATCTGGGAAGAATTATCCCACTTCCCCTCTTATGTATCTTCTGGTCGGGGGCAGGCTCAGGGATTCCCTTCTTGTACTCTGGTGAATAATTTTCAATTGAACTCTGAGCCTGCTCCAGATTTGGAAAACAGACGTAGGGGACCCCAGGTCGCCGTTACTGTCACTAGTAATGAATGCTTGACTAGGGGACCTCGCCCCGCCCCCAGCGATGCTTCCCGACGGAAGGCAACGCAGGGGGTGCTGGCGAACCCCTGTTCCGGCGGAAATTCCGAACCTAGGTACCTGCCGGGTTATCGTACACCTTATAGGTATGTTAGCTCGGCGGCCTTTAATACGGCGGGCTGATTCCCAAGTAATGTAACTGTGCCTTCCTCTCAATTTTCTTGGCAGGAAGGCGCAGATAAGGGGCCCTTTTATTGGCCTCATTTTTATCCCTGGGGTTCATGGGATGGCTTTAGTGGGTATGGTTATTACCCCAACTTATATTTGCCCTGTCCCGAAGCCGTTCCTAGCTCGTCCAGTTCAATTACTAAGGCTGTTTCCCAGGAGAATGGTTCTCTCCCTTTAGTTGCTGGCATTCGTACCACACCAAATATCCAGGTAACAGGATCTGTTTCTCATACTTCTCCTGCGGTGAATTCATTTAGGAATCCAAAACCTATTCAAAGTGGTAAGGCCAAAGTATCTCTTTCCACTGTGCCTACTATTAGTAAGGCTTCTCAACATAATAATACTATAGCCATTCCGACTTGCTCGGGTATTATGTTTCAGGAAGGTTCATTTTCAGATTCTTTGATAGCGGAACCAGTTATTGGTACTACCAACTTGGGTAGAAGTAGAAATAGTAAGAATAGACTGGGTACCTCTTCCACATCATCTGCTCTTCCTTCAGTCAGGGTAAGTCAGAATGTTAATGAAGCCTTCGGGCATTTGTATACGGAGGTACTGAATAGCAGCAGGGTTCCATTGGCTGACTATTCATCTGTAAGCGCACTGGGATCTGTAGAGGACGATGTCCCTATAGGTCCTAGTGTTTCTGCAGCCAGACCTTTTGTGGCTATTCCTGCTTTGAGCAGGGATAGTTCTTTAGGTCTTACAGCTACGCCATTGAGGGTAACCAACCCCTCACGTAGCACCCCTGACATTGCCTCAGCCATATCCCAGGCAGTATTGAGGACTCTATCAGGGTTGGGCAACTTGGCTTCGTCAGTGGATCTCCCTTCTGTTGCTGAAGAAGGGGAGGGGCAAACTTTCACGGGTCAGTCTGGATCCACTGGCAATGGTCGCGACCATGTTCGGACCATTAGCCAAGACCCCCGGGCTCCATATCATGGATGTGATTATGTCCCGGACCAGGCTCTGTCAGAGAGTTCATTAAGTTCTTCTCAAAAGAGCCAGTCTCATGAGCCTGCCACAAACTACCATGAGACACTGGAGGAAGTTTACTCCCTTTTGGGAGACCTTTGCCCCAAGGCTGACCAAACTCAAGACAGCGCGCGAGTCCATTCCCTGCTTGAGTCTATTTTGGACCAGCCTACTTCCTCCAGGTCAACACTTCCAGAATCCTCAACAGTGAACCAGTTGATGGGGAAGCTGTTTGACAACACCGCAGAGGCTAGAAATAATCCAAATTGGTATGTACCTAAGAAAACAATTGATTACAATTGATTACCTTGCTCGACCACATTCTTACGCTTGTCATACGGAATTTTGGCTGAGTAAGATACCCACCCTTGATGCTGACGCTGGCAGGCTAGGCATCTCAGTGGGCAGATTCGCCTCTTTACCAGTGGCTCATTTAGAGTACCTGGAGCGGTTAGCAAGGAGAGCGGTGGCCATCAGTTCACATTGTGATTTTTTTGGTTCGGCTGCATTTCAGGCCCTCTGCGCAGAGCATGTTGACCCGGATGTTCTGCGTAGTCTACTTCTAGCAGTGAACCGCTCTTCTAAGCACATCATGGCCCTAGGCCTATCTGCGTCTGCTGTGCTGTTGCATCAGCGCCGTAACGCTGCTCTAAATACCTCTAATTTACTTTTATCTCATAACAAGGACAATCTTAGAGCAGCTCCTCTGAATTCTTCCTCTCTTTTTGGGTGTAAAGTAGAGGAAGTTTTCAGAGCAAATTTAGACGATAGACATCATTCCCTCCTGAGAGCAAATTATTCAGGAGTATCGGCCAACAGAAAGAGACCTTCCTCCTCTACTTTTAATTCAAATCCAGCGAAGAAGTCTAGGTGGGAACCAAAAGCTAACCGAGTTCCCACTTCCACTTCTTCTTTGTCTGCTGTCTCTTTCAAATGGTTTCGATCCACCAAGGGGGGCCGTGGTGGATCATCTTCTTTCAGGGGGGGCCCGCTAGGAGGAGTAAATGACATCATCAGGGCCCTTCCATCTGCACCTCATCCTTCTCTTCCGGTGGGAGCTCGTTAAATTTTTGTGGAGGCTTGGTCAGCCATAACTCGGGATTCCTGGGCCCTTTCTATTCTCCGGAAGGGCTACAGGATTCCTTTTGCAAGGGAACCTCCATTATCGTTGTCTCCAATTCTGTTCCCTGTAGCTCAACAACATTTAAATCACTTGAGGGAGGAGGTGCAGATTCTACTGGAAAAGAAGGCTGTAGAGATTGTGAGAGATACCACCTCTCTACAGCCGGATTTTCTTAGTGAAGAAGAAAACCGGCCGTTTTTTCGTCTCATTATAGACCTATCATCGCTCAACAAAATGATGAAGGTAGATTACTTTCAAATGGAAACTGCGGCCTCCATTCGGAGAGCTATTCCTCCAGGGGCTTGGGCGGTTTCTACAGACTTTATGGATGCATACCTCCATATTCCTATTCATCCAGCGTTTCGCAAGTACCTGAGATTTTCCCTAGAAGGCACTATATAACAATTTCGGGCGCTTCCATTCGAAATCTCAACAGCGCTTTTCGTTTTTACAATCTTGATGGAGATTGTGGTGGGACATATTCGATCTCTAGGACCAAACATTCACCAATATTTCGACGATTGGCTTGTCCATCGTCTTTCGCAGGAGTCCCTACTGTCTGACCTTTCACTAGCTTGGGAAATCATTACAAGTCTGGGTCTAATACCAAATCCTCTGAAATCAGACCTAGTTCCATCTCAGGACTTCATGTATGCAGGAATGAGGTTCCTGACTCACATTGGCATTGTCAGAGTTCCAGAAGAGAGTCATCAAAATTCTTGTCCTTCTATTTCGGGTTCTACAGGTTCAATTCATTACCGCCCGAGAATTTTGTCCATGTTGGGATCACTCAATGCTTCAGCAGATTTAGTTCAGTTGGGTCGCCTTCATACGAGACCTCTTCAGTTCCATCTTCTGGCCAACTGGAAACCTCACCGCGACAGTTTGGTCCAACCTATTCCAATATCCCATTCATGTCGTGTAGCAATCAAATGGTGGATGAATCCTTCCATTTATGTGGCTGGAATTCCCCTTGTTATACCAGCCCCAGATTTCCATCTGTTTTCAGATGACAGCCATTCGGGCTGGGGCGCACATTTAGAACCCCTAGGTCTAGAGGTTCAGGGACTGTGGGATGTTGCTTCCCAAGACCTTCACATCAACAATTTGGAGTTACGAGCAGTTTTCCTAGCACTCCAACATTTTCAGTCACATTTACAATTCTTGCGGGATGGTAGCGTCAGACAATTCATCAGTAGTGGCTTACCTCAAGAAGCAAGGGGGGACCCACTCTCCATCTCTGTGCATGCTAGTATGGGAGCTTCTTTACTGTGTCATCATAGGAATATTCACATTCAAGTCAGGCATATTCCAGGGAAATTGAATGTTTTGGCAGACAGCCTGTCTCGCCCAGACGAATTCTCCCCACCGAATGGTCTCTAGATCGGGAGATAGCTACCCAAACTTTCAGTCTTTGGGGTACTCCTCAGATAGATCTTTTCGCCACCAGATTAAACCATCTTCTGCCCCTGTTTGTTTCTCCAGTACCGGACCACAGGGCTTGTGCAGTGGATGCTATGTCACTAGAATGGAAAAACCTATTCGCATACGCATTTCCTCCATTCAAACTTGTTCCCCTGGGTCTAAACAAGATGAGGGATTCCAACAGTCGGTTCATTCTCATAGCCCCGTGTTGGCCTCAAAGGAGCTGGTTTTCAGTCATTTGGAGTCTCATAATAGACTTTCCCAGGGAATTTCCGGTTCATCGGGGTTTGGTATCACAACATCAGGGAAAAGTACTCCATCAGAATCCAGCTATGTTGCATCTTCACGCTTGGAAGTTGTCAGGAGTCAAATCAGAGGTAGACACATTTCTGAATTTGCTACCCAGTGTATCTCTCAATCCCGCAGAGATTCTACGCTCAAGGTCTACTCTGCGAGGTGGAAGATGTTCTCGGATTGGTATTTGCAAAGGGAAGTTAATCCTGTCGATCCCGCTTTAAATGATTTGGTAGATTTTTTATTGCTACCTTTTTAACACCCTGAAATTATCGGTAGCTACTATTAAAGGCTACCGCTCCGCCATCTCAAATACACTGAATTTTTTCCAAATCAGCAGACTGTACGGCGGACCCAATCATTTCAGATCTTATTAAAGGTTTTGCCCTGAGAAAACCGGTTGCCAGATCTCTTACGTCCAAATGGAATTTGACTTGTGTTCTTTGGTAAAGCTCCTTATGAACCACTAAAGACTGCTGACATCAAATACATCACGCTTAAAGCAGTGTTTCTTCTTACATTTGCGGCTGCTAGAAGAAGTGAGATTAATGCTCTGTCAATTGAGGAAGGCTGTTTTAGGTATGACCGCAACTGATTCCATTACCCTCCTCTCACAACCTGGGTTTTTAGCAAAAAAAAAAAAAAAAAACCAACTTCCAGAGTCATTACCAGAACCTATTGTTATTCCAGGTCTTTCTCAGTTTTGTGGTTCTGATACGGATGTTAGACTTTTGTGTCCGGTCAGAGCTGTTAGAGCTTATTTGTCCAGAGTGAAAGCTAAGAGATCGGGAAGGAAGAGACTGTTTTTTTTTACCACTGAAGGGCTCTAAAGATATTTCACCTTCCACTATTTCTTGTTGGATCTGTGACGTTATCAAACTAGCTTATGCAGATTTATCATCTTCGGATCTGTCATTCATGAAAATCTCGGCTCATGAATTTAGAGCTTTGTCTTCGTCTTGGGCTTATTGGAATTCTGTCGCCCTTGAGGATGTGGTAAGGGCTGCATATTGGCGTACAAATAGTAACTTTTCTTCATTTTACTTTAGATATTTGGCTCCAATTAGGCAGGATACATCATCATTGGGACCTCTCGTGGCGGCGCAGTCTATTACTGGCTGCCATCGTTCTGTATCTTAAGTCTCTTCACAGTATCTTAAGCCTGCTTGAATCCGGTGTGAAACTTTTCTTCAAAGGGTCTGTCTTATTCTTCTCCATCAACGGATATTGGCATTCGACCCGCAAGCATACCTACAATGCAAAAATATTCCCCTAAAAATACTATGAATTACCAGGGGACTGCTGAACTTCACCGGATTCCAGCATGGGTGAGTAGAGATTTATATTATTTTTATTATTACCTTCCCACCTATGCTTATTATTCAGGCTTATAATATCTTGAGGTGATGTATGCTGACATTGAAATGAAATTTTTAAAGTAAAATTAATTTCAATTAAAGCATACTCACCTCAAGATATTATCAAATGTCCCTCCTCCCACCCCGCTTTCATTGTTAAATTTTATTGCTCCCAAAAAATAGGGATGTTTTCTACCTTGCGTCTACCCTTTATAGTAACAATGTCTACCACATGCGTTAGGCGTGCCACACGCTTGGTGCGTGCTTTGGCGGGAATATACCTGGCGCGTCCTGATTGGTTGCTTACGGTGGCGTGGGAGGGAGCCAGTCCGTGACTGGTACCCGATCTTGGTCACCTAGAAACAGGACGCTTGGTAGGGGGGACAACTAGGACGAGCTATAGTCTGTTTCAAACAATTTTTTTTCCTAGTTGTCTTTCTTTTGAAGGTCGATCTCGCGGTGAACCGCTCAAATAAGGCTTATAATATCTTGAGGTGAGTATGCTTTAATTGAAATTAATTTTACTTTAAAAATTTCATTTTTCAATGTGTCAGGAAATCATCTTCCATGTATTTGAAATCTTCCGAAGTGAGGGCTTTTCTCAAAAGAAAGAACTTGCTCCGTCTACGAGCAAATTCATTCCTTTAACAGTAGGCCCCCATAAGATGGGATGTGAATATTTCCATGTCAATAGTTACTTCCCTTAGAAGTGTATCCACTCTTTGGTTTAAACAATATTTCGAGGGTTGAGCGCAAGACTGTAGTAACTCAAACATATTTTTGAAACCCTTCTTTAGGGGCAACTTTGACCCCTTCGTAAACACTGCAAATTTAGGTGCCATTGCTCGTATGAGCAATGGCACCTAAATTTCCATTGTTTACAGAAAGAAATGTTGTAATCTTCGTAATGCCTTCATGGTGAGGAGATTAAGTATTGGGAAAAACAACCATGTGACTTGCTACAGTCTTGCAATCAACCCTTGATTTATTTCTCTCCGTGTAACAGTAAGAAAATTCAATTGAGTGGTACATATAAGATGACAAAGACGATCTGGATGGAAGCTTTAAGCTTGTTGAGTCTATTTCTTTACTCTGCTTTACATTCAAGGTTTTCAAATTACCGGTAGTCTGCTTTTATGATTTTTCAGAAAATCTTTTTTTTCCTGGAGCTTTGCACAGAAGTAAATTTGCAAATTTTTGTCATGATTCAATGCAAAACCTTTAGCTGTAACTACCTATTCAATGATTTTAAAAAGCTCCAATATTTCCCGTATTGAAAATGGTTTCAAATTATGCTATTATAGAAATTGCATAGATCAGACCAATTTTCGGTGTTAAA
Source organism: Anodontia alba (assembly GCA_964016985.1). NCBI lineage: Eukaryota > Metazoa > Mollusca > Bivalvia > Lucinida > Lucinidae > Anodontia > Anodontia alba. The sequence continues at coordinate 59,287,983 of OZ024824.1, forward strand.
TTTAATTTTATGGTAAAGATTTGAGAATAAAACACAGAAACAGAAAAGTTTCTGATAAGATATGTTTGACAGTCAGCACAAAATAGTTTCATTTAAAATAAAAAAGTCAAGCGAAAAAGTCTTTCCAATTGATATTGAAAGGGCAGCTGTTTTAACAACTACATTGTACACCAGAAAAAAAACTTTCATTTTTGAAGTAGTATTGTATAGGATTAGATCAGCTATCATGTCATATGACAGAACTTGCTTGTTAAATTTTCAGATCTTATTTTTCAGAGCCATATTGGAAAGAAATGAAATAGCAAGTTTGGATTTGACATCTTACAAAACAGGTTTGATTTCTTTTATCTTGATGACATGTTTTAGTGGTATAACAGCTATTTACAAGAAGTGCCAGTGCCTTAGATAAGGTTTAAAGCACGGGGATATTTGGCAATTTTCACCCACCTTTCTGAATTAAATTGGGTATCAAGATTTTTCTTTTAGATACCCTGTTTTGTTAATTGGGGCAAGAATTACTAATACATGTTTGTGGGTATTTACCCCAAAATTTATTTTGATTTTTTGAGAAATTTGAATAGGATGAGTACCCCAAAAGCTGCTTATCTAAGTCACTGCTCTGGGATTGACAAAAACTGTCCTTTGTGTATGTATGAACGAACATCAAAGTCCCAGATCAGTATGCACACTAACATGGTATGATAAGTCTCTACATTCCCTTGTACATCATGTGATCTCTCTCATATACACTTTAAGCTTTAGATTTTTGTAGGCTAAATCATCAGATGAAGAATAGTATTTTTTTTCTTATTTTTAGCTTGCCTGGATGAAGTCCAGGAAGAGCTATTGCGCTATCCTTGGCGTTGGCATCGGCGTCCACATTTACGTTAACGTTTTTTAAGAGCTTATATTTTCCAGACCATTTGATAGGTTTGGTTCATATTTGGTATGATGATAGATATACATGTAGTTCCAAAGTTTTATTCAGCAATACCCCAGCCCATTACCTCAAGGTCAAGGTCAGGTCAAGGTCATGGACTTAGAAATTTTTAATGTTAAAGATTTTTAAGAGCTCATATTTTCCAAACTATACGATGGATTTTGTTCATATTTGGTATGATGATAGATACAATTCCAAAGTTTTATTCAGCAATACCCTGCCTATGCCTATGCCTATGACCTCATGGTCAAGGTCACAGACATAACAGTTTTATATTAAAGTTTTTTAAGAGCTCATATTTTCCAAACTATACGATGGATATTGTTCATATTTGACATGATGATAGATACAGGTCCAAAGTTTTATTCAGCAATACTCACTGCCCTTGCCCATGGCCTCAAGGTCAAAGTTAAGAACTTAGAAATTTTATATTAAAGTGTTTTAAGAGCTCATATTTTCCAAACCATACGATAGATTTGGTTCATATTTGGAATGATAATAGATACAGGTCCAAAGTTTTATTCATCATCACCCCCACCCATGCCTATGACCTCAAGGTCAAGGTCACAGACTTAAAAATTTTATATTTGATCCCTGATAATGTCAAATTCATGACAACAAATGACCAAACCATAGCACATGAAATCCTATCAAGAGCTAAAATGCCATAACATTTCATCTTATCGTAATGATTCTAAGTATTGGGACAGATATGCCTAAGCAAACAGTGCAGACCCAGGTCAGACTGGTCCCTAAGAGCACCCTGACACTCCAGTATCACCCCAGTTCCAGGCGAGCTGTGCTGTCTGCTGACAGCTCTTGTTCATGGTTCAGACTTCGGATTACTAGATCCCACATTCGAATCCTACTGGAGATGGACTTCAGTTCATGACTGTTTGGCACTTCATTGCACAGAGTCTTTCATTATCATTGTCTCAGTATGACTTAAATGATGTTGAAAAGGATGTAAAACACCACCTTATCATCATGTGACAGGGATGGGAAACTTCACTAGTTAGGATTAATCCTGATTTCAGGTTGAGAACTATCATTTTAAGCATGAAATTTCACTTTTACACTTGTTCATAAGACAATCCTTTTGTGTCAAAAGTAGTTATCTGGGTTAATTTATGCCTGAAATAACTTTAAAAACTAATTATCCAACTAATTATTAGTTGCTTAGCTCCAGATAAGAGGGAGTATCCACAATTTTCTTCATCACGAAAACACGCCTATACAATTTTGACCCCCTCAAACCCCACTTTTATATAGTAAAACTGGGTTTACAGGGGTATACATTCTTTTTCTTATTTCTGCTCAGAAACATAGATTGTGGGTACTTGTTAGAACTGCCGCATTGAGGCAGTTCTAACTAGTACACACAGTCTATGTTTTGAGCAGAAATATGAAAAATATCAGATTTTTTATCTGAAAATTTCCATTTTTTGTTGGTAAAATCTTCAGTATATTTGAATAGGCATGTTTTTGTAATGTATTTCTCAATAAAACATATGTTGTGCGTACTCATTAGAAGCGCCTCCCTGACATATGTTGTTTTGTTTTTTTGAGAAATAAAAAAAATGATAGTAGTTATTGGACTAAAATTTTAAATTTCAGGATTGATTATTAGCGATTATTCCCTCCCCTGTCATCATCTCTGAATACATTTCAACTGACCTGCTGAGAAATTAATATGGCATAGACACATTGCTCTAATTAAGGTACATGTGCATATCCAGATATTTTTTCTTATTTTCTGCAAAAACATGTGAGTACTTAGAAGCACCTCAGTGAGGCACTTCTAATGGATACCTACATTTGTTTTCATGGAGAAATAAGAAAAATATTGGTCCTTTTTAAGCTTGGAAAAAAAAAATGAAGTCACCTTATGTAGAGAACTACAGTAACTACTTTTGTGAATCTGCCTGTTGTAGTGTCAGAGGTAGAAAATGTAGTATATAGTAAACTGCCCTTTGAGAGATCAGAAAGTTGACTGTTAGTCAAAGTGACTGTTTAAGAAATAGTAGAGATTACTGTCTGTATGCATAACTCTAGATAGTAGGGTGAATCAGGAATATATATTTTTTTGTATTTTTCCACAAAAACGTTACCATTAGTTCTTGTGAGGCATTTCTAACGAGCCCTACAACTTTGTATTTCATAGAGAAATACAGTCGACTCCCGTTATCTCGAACTCGCTTATCTCGAAGTGAAAATCTGGTCCCTGTTTTAACACAGAGATCTACCAACAGGCAATAAAATATTGTGGAAAAGAGGAGAAATTGCTCCTTAGGAGCAATTTCTCCTCTTTTCCACAATATTTTCAAAATGTCTCTAACTTAGGAGTCAGATTACATATTCATTCTGTTAAAGGTGGTTGTTCGATTAATTGTTTTCCTGAGTCCGCAAATCTGATATGTCGAAGTACGGATATCTCGAACTGTTTCATAGAGTCCCTTGGAGTTCGAGATAACGAGAGTCGACTGTAAGAAAAATAACAATACGTCTTGTTTGAAAAATAAGCTGCCTTTTTTGAGCTATACGTGTTTGTTGTCTAATGTAAGTTTTTTTTTTTGTTTTCAGTGGTTCCATTAGTGGTGTTTGTAGTGTGTTTATTCTTGCTGTATTCCACTATGACTGTAGTGATACAGATGACCAGTGCTACCATTGTGAACCTGTCTATTCTCTCAGCAGACTTTTACACTCTGCTCTTTGGACTATTCTTATTTAATTATAAGGTGGGTATAGAACTTAACTTTAAACAGATATCCAGATCAGAGGGTATCCTGAATATTTTGTTTGTGTTGAGGTTTTTCGGCCTAGCCAACCCATTAGGGTAATGTCAAGCATGGTCAGTTTACCTAACCACACGTTTTTCTGGGTAAGCTTAGCAAGGGAGACACCCTTAGCAACCTACCTCATATTGATGATGAAGACACGTATTTTTGTCAGTAACTAGTTCCACGGAATTTTATTGAATTAATTAGGCTTTTTTGTGAAATTGAGAATGTTCACTTAATGCACCAAATTCACTGTCATATGGACTGTCAGTCTTTCAAAAATCAGGCTTCTGAAACGCAGTGGCTGTTCAGACACTTAGACCATCCATGTTGATATTCAGTAACACTAATAATTTAGGCATAATTGGTTGAAGTATCTACAATAACTAGAATATATACTGAGTTCGCATTTTTTGGTAAAATACAGTTTTAAAATGGGTATGTTTATGTTTAGTGCACATAGTATTTTTTGGCTGCATTATGCACGCTTTGAGATTTTGTCATACATCCGAACACATTACAGTCGCAGCTATGTGCATATCTCCATGTTGATGACGTAGGTTGTTGCCCTTGAGAGAATGACCATAGAAAAAAATTTTTATGATCAATCTCCACAAAAGAACATTGCCTGACATAACAGGGATTGAACCCACAACCTCCTGATCACCAGTCGGATGCATCCCACTGAGCCACTGAGGCCGGCATATTCCAAAGAGGTTTATTCAGGTAGCTTGTGAGTACTCAGTGTAATTGCCTCACTGCTGGGATATCAGGTATAATGTTTTCTTATTTCTCCTTGAAAACTTATCTTTTGGGTTTTCGTTAGAAGTGCCTTGGTGAGCTGCTTCTAATGAGTACCCACAACATATGTTTTCATGGAGAAATAAGAAAAATATAAATATTAATTGCTGATATCAGCATCAATTTGAAAACTGGTTGAAAATGTTTTAGTGCAAGTACCGGTACAATGTTTTGGTGCAAGTACCTGTACAATGTTTTGGTGCAAGTACACAATGTTTTGGTGCAAGTACCTGTACAATGTTTTGGTGCAAGTACCTGTACAATGTTTTGGTGCAAGTACCTGTACAATGTTTTGGTGCAAGTACCTGTACAATGTTTTGGTGCAAGTACCTGTACAATGTGTGCAAGTACCTGTACAATATTTTGGTGCAAGTACCTGTACAATGTTTTGGTGCAAGTACCTGTACAATGTTTTGGTGCAAGTACCTGTACAATGTTTTGGTGCAAGTATCTGTACAATGTTTTGGTGCAAGTACCTGTACAATGTTTTGGTGCAAGTACCTGTACAATGTTTTGGTGCAAGTACCTGTACAATGTTTTGGTGCAAGTACCTGTACAATGTTTGGTGCAAGTACCTGTACAATGTTTTGGTGCAAGTAACTGTACAATGTTTTGGTGCAAGTACCCTGTACAATGTTTTGGTGCAAGTACTTTTATGAATCACGATTCTGTCAAAGGCAGTTTCAGGGAGTGTCCCCACAAAATATATTGGGTGGGTACTCAGTGTAATTGCCTCGCTGAGTGGATATGAAGTATAATTTTTTCTATTCCACCCTGAAAACTTATGTTGTGAGTTTTAATTAGAAGCTCCTTGGTGAGGTGCTTCTAATGAGTACCCAAAAGATATGTTTTCACGGAGAAATAAGAAAAATATAAATATTAAAATAGCTGATATCAGCATCAATTTGTAAACTAGTTGAAAATGTTTTGGCACAAGTACCTATACAAAGTTTTGGTGCAGGTACTTTTTGGAATCACCATTCTGTCAGAGGCAGTTCCAGGGAGTGTATGCCCATAAAATATATTTGGCTGCAAAAAATAACATTAAAATGTCATCTGAATGTTTTGTTTGGATATTTAGATGTTCACTTTATTTGCAGGTGCTATCAATGACAAATAACACAAATATAATTTTGTTTTAATATTAATATATCAGTTTTTTATCTTATGATGGGGTAAATATACTAAAAATTCAAACAGAAATAATAGATGTAAATCCATTATTTATCTTCACCAATAATGATAGATAGCTTTTATGTGACAGGAGTATCCAGATATTTTTTTTATTTCTCCATCAAAGCTATGTTGTGGGTACTCATTAGAAGTGTCTCAGCAAGGCACTTCATATGAGTATACACAATGTTTTCCTGGAGAAATAAGCTAGTAAAAAATCATTGGTTACTTCTTTCAAAGAATTGTTTTTTTTATTTGAAATTGTTTTAAATTTTTATAACAGTCACTGTATATAAATGTACATTCTTTTGTACTTGCAGTTTCATTTCTTGTACTTCTTATCATTTGCCGTGATACTTGGGGGCCTCGCAGTATATTCCATTAAACCTGTGACAACTCGAGCAAGAAATACAGATAGCCCAACAGCTGAAGAGGAGGGGACACAAATTTGCAGGGACCATGTGAACTCAGCTGTCAGTGCCGAATCAGGCAAGGGAGACTCTATCACAGTCGGAAATACGACATCTGTAAACCTTGATGAGAAATGTAACGGAAATGTGCCGAAGAGTAAAGCTGTGACTTGATAGTGCTTTGGAACATGTTCGAGCAGCTTTTCATCATCAGTGGATAGCAGGGACTCCCAACTGTCTGGGACAGCATGTAGCAAGAAGATATGAGCTGATGATGGTTTTGTGTTTTACATCGCTTTCAATATTAACTCGATCATCCCTGTAGACCAAAGCAGATACTTAAGCAAACAGTGTAGATCCTGATGAGACGGCTCATAATGAGTCGTCTCATCAGGATCTACACTGTTTGCCTTTTTGTTTTATAGTTTGGCTGATTTCCCCATTTGAAAAAAATGGATGTGTCTAAATTCAAAAATGGAAGAGTCCACTGGAAACTTGGGGATGAAAGGATTGTCATATTGAGATGATGAAAGGATAATGAAATGTTCTAGGCAATGAAGCACCATACAGTCATGAGTTGAAGTCTTGGATTCAAATCCAGGTCCTCTTGATCTGATGTCAGGAGTGCTAACCACTTAGCCACCTGTACAATTCAGATATGAGCTGAACCCGACAGATGTGAACCTGCCCCGGGAGTGATAATTTAGATCAAGTTCCATCATGTTTGCTTGCAAGACTGATTGTTAAAACACTGTTAACTACACATGCAAGTACGAGATATGTCAATAAGCAGTGTTTGTTAGATTACTTGCAGTTGATGAAAGTTGCATCTTTGTTTTCAGGTCTTTGTCAACACAATTTCAGTATATCGACATTGAAGTATGGTAACGAGTTCAGTGTAATGAACAGAAGGCTTTCTTTTCATTAGAAGAGGTTGATGAGGGTTCCACCTAATGGTTTAGGTCTCTTTCAATACAATTTCAGTTATATCCCAAATGAAGTATGGTTACCAGTTCAATGTAATAAACAGAAGACTTTCTTTTCATTAGAAGAACAGAAAAGGTTTCCAAAGGCAACCTTTTAGATTTTTATTTTATTTCACTGCAGCTGGTATTAAGTGCTGAGTGGCAGCTGTAAAAGTCTCCTCGTACTTAACCACAGTTTAGATTATATTTTTATTTCCTTTGGGATCATTGAGCCAGTTCTGGTTACTTTGTAAATCAAATATAACTTTAGCCGGTCCTAGGGGGGTATATGCAGCCTTGCAAACTACATTGCTGCACATGAAGATACTTAATAAAACTGAGTCTCTGATTTTACAGTCTTTTGAGTGTTCTTCATTTACATTTTTGTTGTTATTAAGGAATATTTGGTGATAATTGAGAATACGTGATTTTGCGATTTAATAAAGAAACAAGGACAGAAACTTTGATTGCATTTTATTTCTTGATCTTTTAAGAACATTTTCCATCTCACTACCTGTACAAATCTTTTATTCTCAATTTTAAATTTACAATCACTTCCCATAGTAACAGTCATACATGAACAAGTACAAAGTGGGAATTTTTACAAATGAGAATGAACCTACATAGCTCCAGATAAAAGGAGTATTGGGATAAATATTTTTCTTGGTTGTCTGCGAAAACATATGTTGTGGGTACTCATTAGAAGTGCTTTTCAAAGGAACTTCTAATGAGTAGCCACAACATATTTTTTTGTTGAGAAATGAGAAAAATAACATATTTTGGTTGAAAAAGAAACCCTTCTTTGGAGCTACAAATTATCTATCATTCAGGTGACACTCTAACATAAATAGTGTCCCACCAGCATACATGATGTACAATGCAAGCAAACTGGCCCTTACACCATATACAAACAGTAAATGACACCTCAGCCTGCACATTTTTGCAGTCTGATCAAGCTTCAAATAAGTGTGTTTCTGGTTACCCAATCATGATTAATAATTTTTCTTCACTAACCCTAATAAAAAGGCTTTTTTTTTTTTTTTTAAGATTTGTTTGTTTGATTTCCCACTCTGGCCATAATTTTCTGTTAAACCCATATCAAAACCTAACAAAATATATTTTCCCACCTACCGTCCCTATTTTAAAATTCCATGTAATCCAAAACACATAACTTTGCTTGGCCTCAGGTCAATATATATTAGCCAAAGCAATTCTGAACTGGGTGACTAAGGCCCTAGTAAGATGGTGAATGGGCAGGCTGACCTGAGCATTCTTTGCCCACCTTTTGCATAAATGGCCTTTACTTCTGTTGTCCATCATTCGCTGTTAGATCAGCTTGTGCATTCAGTCAGATCGGGGCCTTTTTTGTATGTCTAAGAATCATCAGCTAGAACAGGAGTTCAAAAATAGCTCCAGATAAGGTGCTTTTTTTTTACACCCGGCCACCCTATACAGTAGTGGTATTATTGTTTCATGTGTCCATCCGGCTGTCGGTGTTTTCATTTTCGGGTGATAACTTAAGTAATTGTCAATAGATTTTCACCAAACATAGTATGTGCATTGATATTGTGGAGATCTGGTTTTTGATTGCTAATGGACAAATTTCATTAGTTTTTTTTTTATCTGCCCGCCACATGTCCACATTTTTATTTCCGGACAATAACTTGAGTAAATGTTGATGGATTTTCACCAAACTTGGTATGTGCATTAAAAATTGAGCAGATCTGGGTTGGGATTGCTAATGGGCAAATTATGTGAATTTCTGACAGAGTTATCTGCCCCCACACGACCTTATTTTCGTTTCTGACTGATAACTTGACTAACAAGAAATGTCAATAAGCAGTGCTTAGAAACTAAAACCCCACTCACAAACCCGAATGTAATAGATAAACAATAAGAGAACAGTATCCCCCCCACACCCCCCAAACAAACAAATGGCCATAACTGTGTTGTATATTTGCAAAAAGATGATATGTATACATATGCAAAATTTGGTCTTATTCCATCAATTTATTCTCAAGAAATTTGCGGAAACAAAATTCAGCCAATAATCAAGGGCCATAACTGTTGTATGTTTGTGAAAATTGACACGTAACAATCCCAACTTAGATCTGATTAAGGTCAATGCATTTGCAAAATTTTCTCAAATTCCATGAATACGTTCCCAAGATATTGAGCCGAAATGAAATTCTGACAATAATCAAGGGCCATATCTCTTGTAAATTTGCAAAAATTGATATGTAACAATTCCAGCCTGGATCTGGTTAAGGTTAATGCAGAAGAAAAATTTGATCAAATTCCGTTTCATTTCATTCTCAAGATATTGAGAGGAAATGAAACTCTGACAATAATTAAGGGCCAAAACTGTGTTGTATATTTGGAAGCATTGACACCTAACAAAATCAACCTAGATCTGGTCAAGACATAAAAATAATGCAAAATTTTGTCTAATTCCATGAATTAGTTCTGAAGATATTGAACAGAAACGAAGTCGGAATGATGAACCTAAAAACAGAATACCCTTCACCCCACCCCACCTCATTCTTTGTATGCACTGGGTGTAAAAATCACTGGTTTTTCATCAAACTTGGTATGTGCTTTTATATAGTGGAGATCTAGTTTGGGATTGTTAATTCTGACAGTTATCTGCCGTATCCTATCGTTTCACATTTTTATTTCAACTTAAAAGTACAGGTATTTTTCTTATTTGTCCACAAAACATGTGGTTCCTCACTTGAAGAGCATATTTTCATGTAGAAGTAAGAAAAATATTTACCGATACCCCTATCATCCCAAGTTATAAGACTGGGACTCTACTGCTCACATATGGCATAACACCGGTATTTATCCTGACAAAGGTTATTTACAATTTTAACCTGAGCAAAAAGTGCAGACCCAGATCATTTAACATAGAATGCAGCATCTGATCAAGGTCTACACAGTTTGCAACTCATAAAGCAATTACAGTCGAACTTCAATGGCTCGAACATCTTTGGGACCGTGGAAATTTGTTCGAGATATGGGTAGTTCGAGCCACTGAGGGTTACCAGTTATCATGACACCAGGTCAGGAAGCGAAAAGCGATAATTTAGGGAAATCTTTTCGATTCTTTACACAATAGTTGTATGTTGAGTGTACTCATTAGAATTGCCTTGATGAGGTGATTCTAATGAGTACATACAACATACAATTTTGTGATAAAATAGAAAATTTCCCTAAGTATTTGTTTTCTTAAGCTGTCGGAAGAATTTCGTAGGGACTCAAAAACAAGTTCGAATTAGCCATGGTAAACGAGCCATTGGTGTTTGAGCTATTGAGGTTTGACTGTAGATGCATCAACAGGAAGTAAAATCAGCTTGTTCAAATTCAAGGACAAGTATGGTGAGGAGCTGATTTTTTCTATACTCCACAAAAACAAGTTGTTGCTAATCATTAGAAGCGCCTTGTCAAAGCGCTTCTAATGAATAAATACAACATACGAGGTACAATCAAGAAGTTCTTAGCCGGATATATTTAAAATGAATAAACTGAAATGAAACCCCATCAGCTGATAATTTATCTTATTCAACATTTTGTTTCCAAATCTGAAAACTAGCCTTCATGGTAGGAATTTTGGAAGCAATGAAGGGGTCATAAATGCTGTTGATGAGTACTTGGGGGACCAGGAAGAAGGCTTCTATTTTGAAAGAAGAAGCAAACTGTAACATACAGAAAGTGCATCTGGGCAAAAGGAGATTAAATTGAGAAATATTGGCACAATTTCAGCTCGTCATTCCCAAAGTAGAGGGGCTGAGAACTTTTTGATCATCCCTCCTATGTTTTCGTGGAGAAATAAGAAAAATGTCAATACTGTGTTATCTGGAACTCTGATCTAAGTTTTCTTCAGGTGGGCAGCAAAGACTGATCAGATGGCTAGGGAGCACAGGCTGATCTGATTCTGTGTTGGGCATACTGTTTTTGACCCAATTACTGCACAAACCCCTATAAACACACGGTCAAGCAATTCCTTAATCTTAAATTACAGCCCATGTACTTTTATTTACTTCTTTATAAAAGTATATGATGTTGGTACTCATTTGAATTGCCTTGACAAGTACTTTTTGGAGTCTGGGTCAACATACCAAAATCATATTTAATACCAAGAGCTCCGCTGAGAGGGGCAATACACACCCATAGGGTTTTTTCAGTAACAGATATATTTGCATCATATCATGATGCTTTATATTTTTATAAAGTTTCATGAAGAAATCTTAAAAGTTTTAAAGTTAGAGGGCACATGAAACATTACCATTTGACCTTTGACCTTGAATTTTTACCTTGCCCTTCATTGGACAGGGTTCAGTTATGAGTTCAGCACATCACTTTGGTATGGTGAACACCAAAGTTCCACAACTGAAAGTAAGCTTACAGTTCTTTTTTTCTGCACATCGTCTGACCATGCCTTATATTTGTACAAAATTTCAGTAAGAAATCTTAAACAGTTTTAAAGTAATAGAGCAAACATGTAATATTGGCTGAAATAAACATGGGGCATAATCATACCCATGCAAACTGCTTGTGGGCCGCAAACTGTTTGTTGGAGGGGTATACAGTTTTCACATTGTCAGTCCGTTGTCTGGCCGTCTGTCCATTATGTTTTGGTTTCTGCTTCTTAGCTTGCTAAATAATTTAAGGAAGCTTTTAAATTTTGCATAAATGTTCATATTGATAAGATGTTGTTATTAAAAAATATGGCACCTAGGAGTTCATTCCTTTAGAGTTATTTCCCTTTGTAATTCTTAAAAAAGTGTTTTTAGTTCCTGCATTTTATCTTGCTAAATAATTTCAGGAATCTTTTCATATTTTGGATAAACATTGATATTAATGAGGTGTTGCTGTTAGACAAAAATAAGGAACTAGAGATTCATTTCTGTAGATTTATTTCCCTTTGTAACTCTTGAAAAGGCCTTTTGGTTTCTGCTTCTTATCTTGCTGAATAATTTCAGGAATCTTTTTTTATATTTTGCATAAATGTTGATATTGATGAGGTGTTGCTGTTAGACAAAAAAAAAAAAAAAAATGACCAAAGGGTTAATTTACAGTAATTATGTCTCCCCCTGACAGAGGTGGAAACATATTGTTTTTGCCTCGGTTGTCTGTCCATCTGTCTGTCTGTCCGTCATGCAATTGTGTCCGCTCTGTAACTTGAAAACGGCTCAAGATATTTTCATGAAACTTCACAGAAATATAAAGCATCATCAGACGACATGCAGCACACAAGAACCGTAACTTTTGTCCATGCAGTTTTCGAGTTATTCACCTTTGAAATCCAACAATGGTAAATTTGTGTCCCCTCCAGAACACAAGAACTATAACTCTTGTCTATATAGTTTTGGAGTTATTCCCTTTTGAAAATGAACAATGGTAATTTCGTGTCCTCTCTATAACTCGAAAACCGTTCAAGATATTTTCATGAAACTTCATAGAAATATAAAGCATCATCAGAGGACATGCAGAAAACAAGAACTGTAATTCTTGTCTGTACATTTTTTGAGTTATTCCCCTTTGGAACTCGACAATGTTAATTTGTGTCCGCTCTATAACTCGAAAACTGTGTAAGACATTTTAATGAAACTTCATAGAAATATAAAATAGGGCTGTCATGATAAACCGGTAGATCGGTATATTGCAATATAGACCAGAGCTGATACGGTATCGCGATATCTAAATTATGTACAGGTAATACCCGTTTTTAGTTGCACCTTAACATTCCGGACAATCCGAAATGTCTGAATGAAGTGTGTCCATAAAAAAACAAAACAGCATGGCCAAAAATGATCATTTTCAACTTGTGCCTAACAAAAAGGCAAAAAGTGATGTGTGGGGCCATTTTTGGATTAAAATGAACAGGCAGACACAGAAGCATGTTGAAAATGTTGCGAGCTATAGGCACTGTGATTGGTCAGTCAAATACGGTAAAGGAACAACGAATCTATTGTCCCATCTCAATCGGCACCATCCATCTGCCACTTTGAAAACGAAAGTAAAAGTAGAGGAAACTCACGAAAATCCAGTTACAATCCCAACACCTTCTCTTAAACCAACAGAAGTCAAGAAGGTGCAGCCCACTCTTACTGGGATGCTAAGTGCTGCCTCAAATTATCCATTTCATTCAGTCTGTGCCTCTGCAATCACAAGATCCATTGCTCACTACATCATAGATGATTTGAGGCCTTTAAGTGTTGTTGAAGGAAATGGATTTCAAAACATGATCAGAACTTTTGATCCTCTGTACAATCTGCCAGGAAGGACATATTTTTCTAAAACTCTGATCCCGCAAATGTATAGTCTGTCTCGTCTGTCAAAGCTAGTTTGTCTGAGGCAAGTGTCATAAAGCATCATCAGACGACAAGCAGAGCACAAGAACCTTCACTCTTGTCAGTACATTTTGGAGTTATTCCCCTTTGAAATTCAACAATGGTAATTTTGTGCCCCTCTATAACTTGAAAACTGTTCAAGATATTTTCATGAAACTTCATGGATATATAAAGAATTATTAGATGATGTGCAGACCACAAGAACTGTTACTCTTCATATTTCCCTTTGAAATTTGACAATGGCAATTTTGTGTCCGCTCTATAACTTGAAAACCGTTCAAGATATTTTCATGAAACTTCGTAGAAATATAAAGCATCATCAGATGAGGTGCAGAAAACAAAAATCATAACTCTTGTCTATACATTTTTGGAGTTATTTCCCTTTAAAATTCGACAATGTTAATTTTTTGTCCGCTCTATAACTTGAAAACCGTTTATGATATTTTCATGAAACTTCATAGAAATATAAAGCATCATCAGACGACAAGCAGAACACAAGAACCGTAACTTGTCTATACATTTTTGGAGTTATTCTCCCGTTGAAATTCGACAATTGTAATTTTATGTCCGCACTATAACTTGAGTACCGTTCAAGATATTTTCATGAAACTTCATAGAAATGTAAAGCATCATCAGATGACGTGCAGAACACAAGAACAGTAACTCTTGTCTATACATTTTTGGAGTTATTTCCCTTTGAAATTCGACAATGGTAATTTCATATCCGCTCTATAGCTTGAAAACCAAGATATTTTGATGAAACTTTAAATATATTAGTATAGGTAAACTTTCTATATGTGAGTGGCAGCTGGGGAGGAGATGTATGTTTTTTTTTTTGTTTAAAAAGGTATTTTAGTTTCTTACCTTGCTAAATAATTAAAATATACTTTTCTTATTTTGCATAAATGTTGATACTGAGATGTTGCTGTTCAAAAAAAATAAAAAAATAAGGCATACAGATTATTTTCTTTCTAGTTATTTCCCTTTGTTATTCTCAAAACTGTTTTGGTTTCTGCTTCTTATCTTGCTAAATAATTTAAAGAAATCTTTTCATATTTTGCATAAATGTTTATACTGATGAGCTGTTGCTGTAGACAAAAATAAGGGCCTAGAGGTGAAATAACCAAAAGGGCATAATTACGTCAGAGCTGAACAGTTGTTTTTCTCTGCATATCGCCTGACCATGCCTTATATTTGTACAAAGTTTCATCAAATTTTATTAACGGTTTTAAAGATATAAAGCGGATACGAAATATTGTCATATGGACTTTGACCATGAAGTGTGACCCTGACATTCATTGAACAGGATTTATTCATAAGTCTTGCACATCGTCCTGTTATGGCAAACATTTGAGCAAAGATTAAAAAAAAATCCTTCAACGGTTGAAGGAGATATGGAGCAGACATGAAAAGTTAACTGACAGACGGACGGACAAAGTGAAAACATAATATGAATCGTCTTTTGATGGACGTATAAGAATCATAATGTAGATATACACAAAAGACAAAATTAGGAGAGATTTATGAAAATACCGAAATGGTAATGTCTAGGGTTTAGAAAGTTTGTTTATGGTTGATTTAGAGTTTAAAAGCCGACCACATTCCACTATCAAGGTCATGACGAGCCAGTCAGTGTACCTAACCACACTTTTCCTGGGCAGGCTTTTTGTTTGTGTTGAGGATTTAAACAAAGGAATGTTATCGACCTTGGCTGGGTTCGAACCCGCGACCTGGTCTCCAGTCGGATGAGCATCCAACTGAGCCACTGAGGCCAGCCCTGGGCAGGCTTAGTCCTCTAAGTGGTTAACCGTGCTTGTGCACATACTTTCCCAAGAGACAACTGCCCTTTTTGAACCAGGAGAAGGGAGAGAATGACTGTAGCAGAGTTGCTTCTAGGGGGCGGGATAACGGAATTCCTGCTTATTTTGTAGCTTTGGCTCGAAATTGCAAGTTGGCTGTTGTGACAATCCCGCAAAGTGCCAAGATTTGGTGCATTTCTGTTTATTATATGCGTATTTTGGTCTTTCTGTTTGTAGTTGGGTCCATTATTCTAAGATCGATTTTTTTCCGTTCAGTTCCGGTGATCTCCGTTGTTCTCATCCTACAATTCTATTGGTTGATACAGATCATGTGATGCGGTGTTAGGATTTTCTACTTTCGATTTTAACAAAATGGTGCATAGGTCAATTGCGTCATTTTTTTGGAAGAATAATGATGGAACTGTACAAGAATCTGGCTCTGCCGAAGCTGAAACGGCAGATGCATCTATCGCTTAACCTTCCTCTGAGCCAGTGAACAAGAAATGGAAATTTGAACATGTTTATCAAGACCAATGGGCATGAAAATGGCCCTTTCTGACAAAGACTGATAAAGGAATGTTTTGCCAAATTTGTATAGATTAAAAGAAACGAAACACATTTATGGAAGGCTGTACCAACTACCGCACCAGTACCATAGAGAGACATTTAACGATCCAGGATCACGCAGACGCCTTGAGGGAGGAGGTGATGCGAAAAAACTTAGCCGAAGCAACAGTCTTGAATTATTCCCTTTTGCGAGCTTCGCATTGCTTCCTTTGTGCACAAGAAACTGAACATTCTTTTTAATAGATTTCAGCTCTTATCATGTTTCAGATGGGGAAATAAAAAAAAAAAAAAAAATTAAATAATGATTGGTTAATTGAAAAAAATGTGTTGGTTTCATTGATTTTTTTGATAATGAATCGGAAAAAAAAAAAGATATAACAAAATCTGTGAACAGTTTTAACATCAATATGTTTATAACTTTCTTTTGTTGAGGTCATTTCTGGAATGGCTATTAGCAGTGTTTGCTCATAATGCATCAATTCTTTGCAGTCTTCAGTACATGCACTGTTTCGTAGTAATAGTGATTGTTACTATAGAAAAATTAAAGTTACTAAAAGTGCCTGGAACTCCCATGCTAATATGATGGAAGACAAATGCTCAGAAAACCATTTGACCAGGTCCAACTCTTTCTAAAACAGGCAGTCATTCTGCAGCATAATCTGATAAAAAATAGACGATTGTTATTATTTTTATTTTCAGGTTAGCAGCAGCATCTGATAGAAGATAGACGATTGTTATGATTTTTATTTTCAGGCTAGCAACAACGCTGCGAAAAAGAGTAGTGCTGAACCAGCAGCCATGAGAACCGTGTTCTGGATGGCGAGTGAAGATATTTCTATCCGCATATACCCAAGTGCTATAAATCTTCAAAAACTTAATGAACGTGTACCTTTGTCAAATCTGTCAGTTGCAAAAAATGCAACATATTCTTCCAGAACAGGCGAGGAACTTCAAGAAAGTTTAGCTGAAGTTATTCATGAAAACTTAGTTGATAAAATAAAAAATACTAACATGTATTCTATTTTAATGGATGAGTCCACTGATATCAGTGTGTCAAAACAGATGATTGTGTATGTCAGAATAGTTGACGAAAACTTTGAGCCTCAAACTATATTTTTGAAAAAAATAACCATATCTGATACAAAGTCAGATACACAGGTTCTGTTTGACAATTTATACTCACTTCTGCAATAAGAAGGTCTGTCAATAAACAAACTCAAAGGTTTTGGAAGTGGTGGTGCAGCTGTAATAGTGGGATGAAAATATGGAGTGGCAACAAGAGTGAAGGAAAAAAGTCCCCATTGTATTAACATTCACTGCATGGCACATTTTAACCCTTGTCCTGCTGAATAAATTAAGATGCCACACCTATGTCTAATTTTCAGCCAATCAGGTTACTTGATCCAGATTGTTGCTATAGATTTGCTTCCTTGATGGCAAAACAGTGCAGATCCAGATCAGCTGGCTTCTTCAGAAGCCAACTGATCTGGATCTACAGTTTGCAAAACAGGGTACATCCGGGTTCAGCAGGACAAGGGTTAATTTAAGTACTTCTCAGGCAACTAGAAACATCCCAATCCTAAAGGAGTGACCTTTACTAAAACTTTGGAAGTAGTAAATCTGGTAACAGAGCTTGTGAACTGAAAGAAATTCGAAATGTGCTTGAACACCCTCAAATGAAGATACTTTTTTTAAGAATGTCATGAAATAAGTATGTTTGTGTTGAGGTTTTACGGCCCAGTCAACCCAATGGGGTCATGTTGAGCACGGTCAGTTTACCTGACCACACGTTTACTGGGCAGGCTTAGTCCTCTAAGCGGTTAACCAGTATTGTGCACATTCTTCCACCAGAAACTGACAACTGCCCTTCTTGAATCAGCAGAAGAGAGAGAATGACTGTAGAAAATAGTTCAGGATCAACCTCCACGAAAGAATGTTGCCGACCTCTGTGGGATTGAACCTGCGACCTCCTGGTCTACAGTCGGTGCATCCAACAGGTGGCTTGCATTCTATGAAGCTGTGTTTGCTATATAGGTGCTGGGGCCCTCTCATTGTCTACTTAAAGAAGCATGTGTTTGCTATATAGGTGCTGGGGCCCTCTCATTTGGTAGCCATCTTGTACATGTTCATGGACATTCTTCCATCAGTTTCTCAGATGAGTCTTATCTTGCAGAAGCAGGACATTGACATTGCTGCTATCAACTCAGCACTGTCTGATCTGAAAGTTAAGATCAAACAAGCTAAGAGGGAAAAGGCCTTTTATCAAAGAGTTAAGTGATAAGCTAACTGTTAAAAGGGCAAGGATGAGAAAGTAAAAGAAGTGGAGTTGAAAGATGTTAGCCTTGGATGCAAGTAAATCTCTGAAACAGCTAAATAAGGAAGTGGATGAAGAAAGAGACAGTTTTTGTGAGAAATTGTCCAACACCATTTCTGACCGGTTTCCTAAAGAAACTATAGATGTGAACAGCTTTTTACATTATTTAGTTTGTGGTCACTAAGTTTCTTATCAGATGAACAGAAGGAAAAATTTGGAAATAGGGAACTTGACATTCTTTTGAATTATTATGGGAATGAGAAAAAAAGTTGGAGATGTTGTTAGTGGACAATGGTTAATGCTGAGGCTAGTCGTACAGAATGGTCCATGGCTAAGAAAATAATCATGCAACAAATGTACCCAAGAAACAATATTAAGAGACTATGGAAGCTTAAGGATAGTCTTCCAAATATCATGGTTCTGGCAAACTTGGCATTAATTAAGAAATAAATTATTCCAAACCGTGCTCAAATACCTTAGAGATAAAGCACAGTTGAGTTTGGGTTGTACCCATTTGAGCACGAGCGAGCGCAGCGAGCGAGTGCTCAAATGGATACAACCCAAACTCAACTGTGCTTTATCTGGGGCATTTGAGCATGGTTCGGAATAATTTATTTCTTTTCTAACACCCCTCATTGAGCGAGTTTTGCATAAATGAATTTTTTTTATTGATTTTCATTATTATTTTTATTACCTGACTTCCCCTTTGGTAGTTGACAATACCTCTTAAGCATTACGTCACGCGGTTACGTAGTTACAAGGTTCGATGACGAATATTCAAAATGGCGGATAACTTATGCGAATCAGCTGATGGTGTAAAATATAAATAAACCATGTATTAATATAAAAACTTAAATCCTGTGTTCATGAAAGAATTGCAAACGTATGAAATTTGAGTGCCGCGATGGACTTTGATAAGGACAGACATAAAACAGCAAATAAGAATGTTAACCGACTTACTTTCGTTTTCGAACATCAACAAATACACGCTGGAAACAAGAAGTAAAACGAATGTGTTTGAATGGTGTAACCTGTAGAGAAACTTATCAGGTAAAAAAAAAAAGTCAAAGAACTGCAATATGCTCATAGATCATTTTCTGTCTAAATAAATAAAATAATTTATTATGTATATGAATGTTTCGGCCAATATTGTAAGCTAATCTAGCGTCCATAGTTACCAGGGGGCGAAACTTTCGCAAATATGATTGGTTTTCCGTCGATAGCGCGTGACGAAATTCCTGTGCTCAAATACCTTAGATAAAGCACGGCTAGAAATATAAAGACAAATCAGGAACAACATGTGCAGGGGTGTTAGAATAATGCCTTATCAGACTACAGACTGTGAGAGGGGATTTTCTTGCCAAATTGGAATCAAAACCAGAAGGAGATGTAAAATGCAGGAGAAGTCCATGAACACCCTGATGACCATCAAAGTAGAAGTGGGTGACATAGAACAAAATGACTTTAGCCAAGCAGAGCAAACTTGGAAATCAGAGAAAAACAGGAGAATATTCAATCATTAGATTTTTATATTTTGGCATACAGGTGAATCAAAGTCAAAATTAACAAGCCACTATAAATTCAGCCAGAACGTTTTTGGAATTCACTGAGCTTTAATAGCAGAAAATTTTTCTTTGTCAGTAAAAGCTTTATGGTACTGAACTACTATACTTTGAGTGTAATTTTATTATTTCTATGATGCCGCGCAGTTAATACCCCATTAGCAATCAGGTTTGGCCCCATTTCAATAACCCAGAGGGAGAGTTGCCCCATCCTGAACAAATCCTAGAAGCAACTCTGCTGTAGAAAATGTTTCATGATCAATCTCCACGAAAGAATGTTGCTAGACCTGACAGGAATCAAACCTGCGACCTGATCACCAGACGGACACACCCAGTTCAAATGAGTACCTACAACATATGCTTTATAAAGAAAATCAGAAAAAAAAAAAAATCACGTAAACATCATTATATGCCTCTGATGAATTTCTTAGCTGATCTTTCTTTAACGTGTGCCCTTATAAGGTGGCTATTTTACAAGGTTTTTCAATGATTTTGACAAATGGAAGTGCATAGTGTGGAAATTAGGTCAAATACAGTATGTCTGAAGACACATTTTTTTCACACTCAGGCTTGTTAAAACTTGGGGTTGGTTTAACCCTTAAAGCGCCAAGAAAAACTGCATCTGAAAATGTCTGTTTATGTCGTCTGCTGAATATTCTTGCAAACTTTTCAAACCTATTTTTGCATACAGGCGAACAGTGTGGACCCAGATCAGACTGCTCCTAAAGGAGCAGTCTGATCTGGGTCCACACTGTTTGCAAAAATGACTTTTAAAATCACAAGCAGATGACAAAGCAGACGAAATTGGCGCTTTAAGGGTTAAGTTAAAAATTTCAACTAGCAGATAATGGTATTAAACATCTGGCTATGAACAAATGGGAAACAGCAAATTTACCATATACTAATTATAAATATATAAATTGAGGTAAATTAGCTGTATAAATAAATATTTACTAAAAATATCAACAAAATCAAGCTGCTCTTAAAGATGATGGATCCTGATGGATTTTTTTTTTTCTCTAATTTCTACACAAGAGTTGGTAGTTTTATGGCCCAGTCAAAACTGTTAAGGTTATGTCATGCCAGTCAGTTAACCTACTCATACTTATTCCAGGGCTGGCTTAGTCCTCTAAGCAGTTAATAAGTACTTGTGCACATACTATTTCCATTAACTGACAACTGCCTTTCTTGAATCAGCTGAAGAGAGAGGATGGCCGTAGAAATCATTTCAAGTTCATTACCCATGAAAGTAATGGGATTGAGCTGGGATTCAAAGTTGGGACCCCTGGACCTGAAGTCAGATGCACTACCAATTGTGCTATGGGACAGCTTCTCCATAAGAACTTACGTTGTGGGTCAGCTATCAGAATGATCTCGTGTGGGCATTCAATCCACAACAGATGGTTTTTTGAAGAAATAAAAAGATCAATACTTAATACTTTGCATGCTGGGTAAAAATTCCAAAAGACATTTTGAATTTTTTTTTATTTTTTTCCTGGAAAATAGGATTTGACACTTCATGCAAATTGCCTCCTTGGGAGACAATTTGCATGAAGTGTCAGATCCTGAATTTGCCCATAGCATGGTAAGAGTTAAGTTACGATTATGACTGCTGAACATCTCTGTGAAAGGCATGTGAAATTTATTCTTAAGGCTAAATGATGTAATAATTTCGGACAACTGTTGTTATTTTTGCATCAAAACATGCTTTTGTGAGTAGTCACAGGAATGGCCTTCTTGCTCTGAGAGGCAATTCCAATGAGGCTATTTCAGTAAAGCTCCACAAAGATATTTTGGTGAACAACAAAAATCATCCTCAATTAACAATTTACTCTAAGTATCTGGATAGAAACGCCTATGCAAACAATCAAGATCAGACACTGATCGGGTCTTAATCCAATAGGCAGTAAAATCGACTTATAAATACAAATGAGCAATGTGATGCGAAAATGTGTCTTCGTGTATCTGCAGACAGCAAAGGCCCTGATCAGCCTGTGCATCAGCCATCTGAGCACTCATCAGGGCATCCCTGTCTGCTAAATGAATCATTGGATACTACAGAATGTAATAATGGAGAACAAGGGCCCAGATGAGAC
This sequence comes from Anodontia alba, assembly GCA_964016985.1. Lineage (NCBI taxonomy): Eukaryota > Metazoa > Mollusca > Bivalvia > Lucinida > Lucinidae > Anodontia > Anodontia alba. Next base: position 59,309,746 of record OZ024824.1, read on the forward strand.
CTTGTGCATGGGCAGGATAATGTGAATCTGCACATTTCGTGCATGTTTAAAGGCACTTTTTCGCTTGACATGGCCCATATGGCATTTGTAGGCTTTACTCTGCCTTGGTTCAATTCATTTGCTTAAATAAGAACCATATTTACCCTAAATATTGGGACAACTTCTTAACATAGATGTCCTAAAATTTGAACAAGTCCATTTTTTTCATTTTTTACTTCCTGCTGATATGTCTAAAAATTCATAGGTCTAGATAAGTGTGGGTATCAGGTAAATATTTTTCTTATTTCTCCATGAAAACGTGTTGTGGGTACTCATTAGAAGCACCTCCACGAGGTGCTTCTAATTGGTACCCACAACATATGTTTTTGTGAAGAATTAAGAAAAATATCAATACTTTTGGACTGAAAAAAGCATCTTATCAAGAGCTATAAAATTGCTGGAAGAGTAAACAGTGCAGTGATCTGGGTCTCCACTGTTTGCTCATGTCTATCTGTCTCACTTTTTTTTTCTCTTGATTTTGGTTTTACGGCCCTTTCAAGAATATTTCACTTATATCGAGCTGATCATTCATGAAAGGTGTGCGAAAACCGGAGAACCCAGGAAAAAACCACCTGACCATCCGTCGAGGGTCGAACCACAGCAGTGAGAAACCGAATGGATTAAGAGTCAGCTCTCTTATCCACCAGGCTACAGGGGCCCACATCTGTCTTAATATTTAAGGTATATATAGTGCTTTGAATTAAGATCTAACATGTTCAGACAGCAAATCAGATCAGTTCAAGTTACACATCAAAGATGTCTGATCAGCACAGCTCCAGATATGGTGCTTTTTTCATCCCAAAACAATTTGATATTTTTCTTTTGCCATCAAAACATGTTGTGGGTACTCATCAGAAGTGCCTGGCAAAATGCTTCTTATGAGTATCCACACTTGTTTTCATTGCAGAAATAAGAAAAAAATATTCACCAGATACCCGGTTATCCCCAGCTATGAGTCAGTATTTCCCATGTTTGCTCAAACGTTCAAGGACCACAAATTATGTTAGTCAGTCATTTATTCATCAGAAACTATGGCTCTCAGATGGCACGATTCTATTTTGCATGCCACAAGGTTTTTAACCCTGAAAACTTCTATTCAGTTACTCAGCTTCTTCTCACACTTTGTTTCATACTTCATGCAATATTTTCTCGACTCAACTTCATAGTACTTCTATCATCTGTCATATTTCTTATTTAACAATACTTTCACTAACCTGTAGATTTAACCCACTGTAGTCTGGTGACCCCTAAAAGGGTAACTGCCAAACAGTGCAGACCAAGATCAGCAGACACAGAATGCAGTGACTTATCAGGATCTTCACTGTTTGCAAATAGTTCAACTATTTTTCTCTCGGAATATCTAAATCACATAGCCCGACATACCTAAAATCGAAATTAGAATCTTCCAATATATAGTGTGGGGGGAGTTCATTCAGACTACAATGGGTTAAAAAAAAATGGATACATTGGGTACTTTTTCTGCCATTTTTTGACAAGGGAGACAACTGTGACTTCCTGTTTGCCCTCCTAAAAAGGGGTCTACTGTAAAAGGGAAGAATTTGCTCCAATGTTAAGGCTAGACCCCTTTCAGAAAGGAGGCAGAACAATTTTGACAGCGTCGTCTCACCTGAAACTGTTTCCATTCCATGTAAATTTTGTAATTCCTCTCCAGATAAGGGGATAAGGAATTTTTTTGCAGCAAAACATTGTGTGGGTACTCATGGGAATTGCCCCACTCAGACGATTAAACTGAGTACATGTATCTATAAAAGATCAGTTCTTCTGCAAAAATATCAGAATTTATCTTCTGAAAACTCCCACTATCAAGTAGCTAAGAATTTCACAGAAACATGATTTAATTTGTTCTCTTAACAAATTCATCTGTCACCTGTAAGCTTTTAAAGCTTACAGTTAAGTTTTTAAAGCTGAAGAACAATACTTTTCAGATGTATGAGCACATTTTTCAGTCATCTGGACTCGGAAAAATCACAGTACCATTATACACCATGACTATATCTCAGTCAGATGAATCATAGGTATTTTGTTGTTCCTTTTTCTTCAGCATGGATTGTAATGCTCTCTCACGCAACAATTTCTCGTCCATATCCTCTACAGGCCGTGCTGGTTCTTCCTGATTATCATCACCATCTGACCGACCCTGAAAATATAAATCAACCAAATATTGTATATAAATGGATTATGACAAGTAAAATGTAAACTTTCCCGTATATACAAGCCCAGATGTTCAAACATCATTCTTTTAACAGAAACTGCTTTAAAATATAGTTCAACATAGCACAGTTTTGGATATGAAATGGTTTAAAAAGACTCTAAAACTGATTATCCAACAGAAATCAATATAAAGATCATATAGAAAAAAAGAACCACAAGCATAATACCAGCCACAGCAATTATTCGTTTATGTATTAAAGTCATTGTTGCGAAAATGTGTGGAAAGATAATGACTGAGGGACAGACAACAATCCTAAACCAGATCTTGATAATATCAATGGATAGATAACAATCCTAAAGCAGATCTTGATAATATCAATGCATATAGCAAGTTTGGTTAAAAGGCCTTGTTAAGTTATCGTCCGGAAACGAAAATATGGGCGTGTCGGGAAGATAACTCCGTAAAAATTTGACGAAATTTGCCCATTAGCAATTCCAAATCAGATCTCCTTAATGTCAATGCATACAGAACGTTTGGTCAAAATCCCTTGTTATTTACTCAAGTTATCGTCCAGAAACGAAAATATGGGCGTGTCTCTGGCAGATAACGCCGTAAAAATTTGATGAAATTTGCCTGTTAGCAATCCCAAACCAGATATCCACAATATCAATGCACATACCAAGTTTGGTGAAAATCCACTGATGTTTACTAAGATATCATCCGGAAACTAAAAATGGACGGACAGACGGACATACGACTGACGGATGGACGGACGGACGGACACATGGACGTCCAACGTGGAACCATAATTCCCCACCACTATTGTGTGGCTTGGTATAAAAATGACTATGGTCATTATCCTACATGATCTATATTTTTTGTTTCATACAATACACCTGTTTAGACAACAGGATTTCTGCTCTTGCTAACAGCAACAATGCTATGAAGCAGCTGTGGTGCACTGACAAAATATGAATGAAATATTCTCAAATTGGAAATAATTTGTGGCACTCCAAAGCCTAAAAATGTCAGATAGCAGCAGGATGATATTAACCTTTATCACTCTATGGGTAAATTCAGCAGCAGACAAATTGATATTTATCTTTTATTTTATCCCAGAAGACAGGCTTTTAAATTGCATGCAATTTGTCTCCTTACAAGACAATTTGCATGAAATTTCAAAGCCTTTTTTTCTAGGAAAAAGCAGCCCAAGACTGCAACAATCGCTCACCTGAGCAATAGTTAGCTGAAGGTATGAATATGATTCGAAACTCCAAGCCACCATCACAGATGTTTTTGCCATAGGTATCATCCTATGCATACATAGTTAACACAAACACATCCTTTGTTTGAAGTTTTTTATTCAAATGTCCCTGATCGACTGGAAATATATGTCATCTAAGACACCTGAGGAGAGCAAGCTGGACATGGAAACCAGAGACCAAAAATCGAACTTGCCTGAGCTTTAATGCCTGTCCTGGTTACCAGCAACTTTGATGATGATTCCATCATGAAAACATGCCTAAATAATTTTGGTCCCCTTAAATCCTACTTTTATATAGTAAAACTGGGGTTTACTTGCAGGGTATACATCGTATTTCTGCTCGAAAACATAGATTGTGAGTACTCATTAGAACTGCCTCAGTGAGGCAGTTCTAATAAGTACCTACAGCCTCAGTGAGGCAGACAAATGAATACCCACAATCTGTATTTTGAGCATAAATATGAAAAATATCATAATTTTTTATCTGAAAATTTTCGGGTTTTTTTAGGTGAAATTTTCAATATATTTGAATAGGCGTGTTTTCGTAATGGATTAAAAATGAACACGCTAGCATGGAGACACTTTTTTTTTCCATTAAAATGAGAAAATTCAATCAAAAATGAAATCGCTATTGTCTGGAAATCATTTTCCATAGTCTATAGGGCCCTCAAGGGCAGATAACTCTCATTGCAATAGTCGAAACTGGGCCATAATTGAATTTGTCCAAGATTTTATGCCTGTCTTGTTATTTGCAAGTGTGATGGAAGTTCCGATAAAAAATGAAGTTGCTATCGTCCGGACAACATTTTTTTCACCATATGTCTATGGGACATTTTAGTTGCTGTGGAAACCAAAGTTCTGACCAGATCTGCCCCAGATCCTAATATTGTCAAACCTCACCCCAATTATGGTATGAGGGTCATGCAAAAAGTTCTGTCACTAATAGGATTCCTTAGTTTTATCCCAGGTATATTTTCACTCCACTAGAATGGTGTGTTGAATAGCTAATGCTACCCGTTTATTTCGTGCAAACTGCTTTCCAACTGACCAAGTTATTTCAAATTGAAATAGATGCAGTCATATACACTGACCAATTTACTTGTTACATTGGAACATGGACCAGAAATTCATAGCTATATTAAATGGACTGAAATTCATAGCTGTATTAAATGCCGCATTAGGCTTAATATAGATTCAAAGCAGATATTTAATGAATTGTGTGGTATATATGGACCTCAGACCATTTCAATGCGCACAGTTTTTAGGTGGGTTAAAGCTTTTAAAGCTGGGAAATTTTCTGTTGAAGATGATACCCGTCCTGGAAGGCCTAAAACCTCTGTTACCAAGGCTAACATCGCTGCTGTAAAGATTGTGGTCGAACAGGATGCGCGATTGTCTGTCAAAGATATAGCTAGTTGTACTGGCATATCAGAAGGCAGTGTGCAAACAATTCTGAAAAAGCGTTTGGACCTGAGAAAGGTTTGCGCTAGGTGGGTACCTCATTTCCTCACTGAGGATTTTTTGATTGTGTTGGGGTTTAACGACACGTCAACCCTTGAGGGTCATTTTGTGTCGTCTCCCAGAGAAAGGGAGAAAAGAGATAGAAGAGAGAGTAGAGGAGATGAAAGAGAGGGACAGGGAAGAAAGAGGAACAGGAAAGAAAGTGAAGAAACAGAAGAAATAAAAACATTCCCCCTCTACCCTTACCCACTACAAGGATAGCAGGCCTTGCCCAACTGTAAGCCAATATCAGTTGGACGCCCCAGTGATGTAAGATACACAGCACCTTCGCACCACCTGACCACCCCCTCCTCACTGAGGAGCAAAAGACACAATGCCTTAAATGTGCCCAAGAACTTTTGAAAACATACAAAGGCTGTAATAGTCGGGTTATTTCTAACTTGCTAACAGGTGATGAAACCTGGGCGCATGTTTGAGCCACAAAGGCGGGCTGATAATAAGCAATGGAAGTGAAAAGATCAAAAACGCTCATGTATTGCCAAGAGAACCATAAGTTCGAAAAAGATGTTGTACGCAATTTTCTTTAATTCAAGTGGGCCAGTCGTTCAATTGCCTTGTCTATCTGGTCATATAGTCACTGGCCGATTCTACAAGAATTCTGTACTGAAGAAAGTGAAAGAGTTTTACAATAAGAAATGACCAAGCAAAGGATGGTCAGGAATCCACCTTTTACATGACAACGCCTCCTCTCATAAGTGTGAGGTTGTTAAGTCATTTTTGGCTTCTGAAAAGGTGAAAGTTTTAAACCATCCACCTTATTCATCTGACCTGAGTCCCTGTGACTTCTTTTTATTTCCAAGGCTTATGAAAATGCTTTCTGGAAATAAGTATATATCTAGAAGTTCTCTTGGCAGCGCTATTTATTTACTGCTTTTCGCGACTGGGTAAAAAGGTTACAAAAATTTGTTTCAGTAAAGGGGGAATACTTTGAAGGTTTGTAATAAAAATATGTTTGATAAAACGTAGCACTGAAGTAATCCGAACCCAGTGACAAAACTTTTTGGAGGACCCTCGTACCTTTGAAATTTCATCAAGACTAACCAACTGGCCTTGGATATCTTTGTTCAAAAGAAAGGACAACAGACAATGACGGACACCAGAGCCTTGCTATACTATAAGCTCACCTAGTGAGCCTTTGGCTCGAGTGACCTGAAAATAATACAAGAGGACCATGGTGGTCCTATATTGCTCACCTGAGCAAGAAAATTTGCAAACTAACCCAAGTTCACTGCTGTAAGATTTTTGTATAAATTTTATGATCAAGAGAAACTTGTTGGTCCAATATTTCTGATATACTGAAATTAGTCCAGTGGTTTCTCACAAACAGACTTTTAAAATTTTCTATACAGATGTATAATGAAAATAAGCCCTGGCCCCTGGTGGCCATGTTTTTTGATGATAGAATTTAACAGGCTGTCAGATGCCACAGTTTATGATTGTATTAATATCATATATCCATTTATTAAACCTGTCTTGGATAAAAGAACGTCTCTTTTGGGGGAATATGGAGATTTTAATAAAAATGTTTACATGTTAATGCACATAGAGACCTTGCTAAGGAGTATTTAGTGATAATTCTGGGTTCATTTTCTCAAGTTCTCCATAAAAACATGTGGATATTCAACAACTTATTTTTCTATGGAGATATAAGCAAAATTATTCCAGTATTATCATCAAATACTCCGCTGCAATTTTTACCCAGCATGCTATGCATTAACTCATTGTAGCCTGAATAAACTCTCCAATACTATATATTGGACGAGCCCAATTTCAATTTTAGGTATGCTAGGCTATGAGTTTTAGATATTCTTACAGAAAAATGGCTAAAATATTTGCAAACAGTAGAGACTGATCAGATGCTGCATTCTGCAGCATCTGATCTGGGTCTGCACTATTTGCCAAATACCCTTTTGGCGGTCTCTAGACTACAATGGGTTAAGGAGAAGTATTATATATTAATTATGGCATTATTTTCTCTTGTTCTCCATACAAACATGTTGCTCATGTGAACTGCCTAAAGCAATTCTCACGAGCAGCCACATTGCATTTTTATGGAGAAAGAAGAAAATTATCCTAGAATCCTTAACAACTCTACTTAGATAAAGTATGACTCAATGATGTATAATTTGAGCTATCACATGACAAAACCAACAAAATGGTACATGTGCCCAGCAAAGATCAGCCTGGGCATCCACCTAGTCCAATAAGAGTCTCACTGTGTGCTCAATGGGTAGCTAAGTACCCAAGGTTTCTTCATGCAACCGCGAAGACTGATCAGACTGGGCAGAGTTGGCGGAAAGGTGAACAGTTTAGATCCTGATCAGATGGCGCACATGCCATTATGTTGATTTTGTCATGCAGTGGCTCATTTGATATTAAATGGGAATGGATATACTTTCAAGTGGAGGTGGGGGTACTTTGTGCATATTCTATTGCCTGTAACTGACAACTGCCTTTCTTGAATCAGCAGAAGGGGGAGAATGACCGTATAAATTATTTATGATCAAACTCCATGAAAGTTAAGTGGCTAAAATGTTTTTTCCTATCAAGAATACTCCTTTTCAGAAAAGGACTAGTCTACAGGATAAATAACAAAGTCATAAAAAGGTGTTTCCCTTGTAAAAACTGGCAAAAAATCTACCAAGTGTATCCAGTCCTCATAAGTTTTCTAACAGTAAAACCTCGAGGACCTGAACACCAATGACTCGTGTAAACTCATTTTTGAGTCCCTACGAAATTCTTCCGAAAGCTCAAGGAAACAAACATTTAGCGAAGTTTTCTTATTTTATCATGAAATTGTATGTTGTGTGTACTCATTAGAATTGCCTCATTGAGGCAATTCTAATGAGTACACTCAACATACCGTTATTGTATTGAAGATCAAAAAGACTTCCCTAAATTATCACCATTTGCTTCCCGACCTGGCGCCATGATTAACTCTCAGCGCCTGAAAGTTTCGAATAAATTTCCATAGTCCCAAAGATGTTCAAGTCATTGAGGTTTAGAAACCACTACATGCAGAATACAAAAACATGCAGGAAATTAGTAAACAGTTCCAAATTTTAGACATCAAGCAGGCACAAACTACATATTAACCACAACACAACCAAGGTGTATGTGTACCTCATTCTCTTCAATCTTCTGTTTGTGTTTCTTATGCTTCTTGTGTTTTTTGTGTTTCTTATCTTTGTCTTTCTTTTTCTTCTTCTTCTTATCACTAGCTTCAGAATCAGAATCCTGTAAATTACGCACTCGATGATGTAATCAAATATCACAAGAAAACAAGAACAGTGTTGTCAGATTGATTGTGTTGGGGTTTAACGACACGTCAACCCTTGTGGGTCATTTTGTGTCGTCTCCCAGAGAAAGGGAGAAGAGTGATAGAAGAGATAGTCGAAGAGATGAAAGAGAGGAACAGGGAAGAAAGAGGAACAGGAATGAAAGTGAAGAAACAGAAGAAATAAAAACATTCCCCCTCTACCCTAACCTGCTACAAGGATAGCAGGCCTTGCCCAACTGTAAGCCAATATCAGTTGGACGCCCCGGTGACATAAGATACATGACACCTTCGCACCACCCGACCACCCCCAGTGTTGTCAGAGAAAACGGATGTCCCCTCACTAGTTTTGCAGTTCAAGAATGCTATTGCTTACATCTGACAGTTTTTGTTCAGCAGAGACCTTGAAAATAAGGTCAAGGTCACCAAAACTTATTCAGATCATCATCTAATCCCACTGATATGTCTATGCAAATTTGTGAAGAATGCACTTACTGGTCAAACAGGCAAGTATACTATTTGTTAAATTTGAAAATTATTGTCTAGCACTGACCTTGAAAATTAGGTCAAGGTCACTAAAACCTACACAATCAATTAGTCCCAATGATAAAGCTACACAAATTTGATAAGGATCTGCTTACTGGTTCATAAGATATCACAAAGAGAAGAAAGTATCATGTCTATGCCAACACTTATGCTGATGCCAATGAGATCTGCATCAAAAACAATCCTAGATGGCAGCCAGTTCTAGCTACTTAAGGAGCTGTACCACCTGTAAAAAGTTCTGAGAGCTTATGTTAAAGGACCAGTTAAGCAGGCATATTCACATAGCTCCAGATAAAAGGGATATCAACATCTTTTCTTATTTCTCCACAGAAACTTATGTTGTGGGTACTAATTAGAAGTTCCTTAGCTAGGCAGGCACTTCTAATGAGTACCCTTGTTTACATGGAGAAACAAAAAAAAAAAAATGCCCTTTTTGGATGAAAAAATGCACCATAACTGGAGCTATGACATTCACGTCAAAAACCTTTAATGTCTCCCTGAAACAAGCACCTACCAGTTTAGTTTTTAATTGCATCCTAGTCAACAATATTTTACTTGTGTCAAGACACTGCTTCTGAATTTGTAACACTTTCACCCATGCTGATAAGAATGACAAACTAAAGTCGTACCTAAGTTACTAGCAGCTCTGCTGCAGAGGCAGCAGATGGCCCATCTCCTCTGGGCACCAATGTGCCAGTGCCAAAGGCAATTCTTGGTGAAAAGTAACAGGTCTGATATACAGTCAAACCTCGTTATCTCGAACTCGCTTATTTCGAATTACCGCTTATCTCGAAGTGAAAATCTCATCCCTGCTTTAACATGAAACTATGACAACTGGTAACAAAATAATGTGGAAAAGAGAGAAATTGCTACTCAGGAGCAATTTCTCTTCTTTTCCACATTATTTTATATACATATTTCTAACTTCAGGAGTCAAATTACATATTCATTTGTTATATGTGGCGGTTCAATTTATTGTTTTCCTCACTCTCTCAACTCTGATATGTCGAGGTACGGATATCTCGAAGTGTTTCAGCGAGTCCCTTGGAATTCGAGATAACGAGACTCGACTGTACATGGACATACATCTCAGACTATGGAGAAATTATCAAACAGAGAAAATGGCACAATTTATAAAGACTATAATAGTTCATCATAAAAGATATGACACAATCATGTGAATTAAGGTATAGTTTTAAGTTTTTCATACATGAAGTCTCTCTTTGGCGATCAAAAAGCGGGAAGGTGAGGTGCTAAGCTCTACTCTAGTGCACTTCCAGGAAGTCCTCCAATCTTTCACAAGTACAATAAATGTCCTAAAATTTCATAGACTTTATGCCATACTTTTGCTTGCCTAAATATTGTCTTTTTATACTTTTATACTACAAAATACTTGGTGGAAAGGTGAACAGTTTAGATCCTGATCAGATGTACACGATTTTAGGACATTTACTATATTTTTTATTATACAGCACCCAGTCTTGAGGACTATCATGACAGTTACGTCTTAACCCATTTAAGCCTCGCGTACGATAAAAGAGACATTGGCAAACAGTGTAGACCCAGATCAGATGCTGCAGAATGCAGTGTATGATCAGTGTCTACACTATTTGCATAAAATACAGGAATTTTTTATAAAACATGGCAATAACAAAAACCTACCAGACACCCCTTAGACTGGAAATGAACCAGTTTGAGGAATGACGGTAGAAGATTCCTTTTGGTATAAATGGGTTAATCCTAGCTTTAGGTAAGTAGGGTATCAGGGTTAAATATTTATTTTTCTAGGAAACTGTATTTTGTGGGTAGTCACTTGAAGTGTCTCATCCGGTGCCCACAACAAATGTTTTCATTGAGAAATTATCAATACTTTTTAGTTAAAAAAAAAGCAATCTTATCTAGAACCATGCATGGCAGTACACCACTCAATTTAACTGTTTGCTTTATGAGGTACTGTTTTAATAGCATTTCTCGATCTAGTTTACTACTCCATAGCTCTAGATAAAAGCATGTATTGCATAAATACTTTTCTTTTTTTCTCCACAGAAACATATATCATGGATACTCATTAGAAGTGCCTCACTGAGAAATAAGTAAAATATCAAACTTTTTGGCTGAAAAAAAAAGAAAATAAACGCATTTTGTTTAGAGCTATGCTGCTTTTATGCTGAAGAACTGTTCTATGATGCAACTGTCAAGATACTCTTCAATGACTATAAATTTAAGGCAATAAGCAAACACCCTAACCAAATATTTTATATGCAGTGGCAAACACCAGTCTGGTGAGGGTATGCACAGTTCATCCCATAGAATATCTACAAAAAGCAGACTGAAACCCTTTCATCAGCCCTGCAGACATAAATCAAATACCTATGCAATATGCACCATTTGTCATTATGCTTTTGACTTTTACTGACATCCCTATTTGCAATGTTAACATTGGACCTGTCCCATCAAGAAAACATACCTATATAATTTTTACCAACTTAAACCCCACTTTTATACAGCAAAACTGGGGTTTTCAGGGGTGTACATTATTTTTTCTTATTTCTGCTCAAAAAACATAGGTTGTGGGAACTTGTTAGAACTGCCTCAGTGAGGCAGTTCTAATGAGTACCCAAAATCTATGTTTTGAGCAGAAATATGAAAAATATCATTTTTTTATCTGAACATTTTCAGTTTTTGGAGGCGAAATTTTCTATATATTTGAATAGGCATGTTTTTGTAATGAAATTCAAAGGGGAAACATAGCCCCAGAAGAGGCACTTTTTTTTTTTTTTTTTCCCCCCCCAACCAAAACGTCAAGATTTTTTTCTTATTTCTCCATGAAGGCACATGTTGTGGGTACTCATTAGAAGTGCCTCACTGAGGAGCTTTGATACAAAAATCTATGACAGCTGTAGGTAAGCACCATTTGTCAACCATAAAGTTTTGATTCCTGATCAACGTCATATACTCTGCAATGTGAGAAAACATATATACCTCCTACCTTGTGCTCCCAACAAAGACTCAGATCAGTCTGCACATCTGTGCACGACAAATGTTTTAATGAATAAAAAAAATATTATGTGGATATACTTCTTATCTGGAGCTAGGATAAAAGACCTATTTCAGAAATTTAAGTGCAGGGATTTAGTTTGGTGTCGGCCATCAGCCATAGTCCACCAAATTTTCCTGACGTCAGAAACTTTTCAGATGGTTGGACACATTGTCAGACTGCAATTTTTGTCGCATCTAAAAGGCTTGTAATGGATTCCTACTGCTGTTTACAGTTTATTTTCGATGCTGAATTTTATCTTGTAAAATAAGCAATGATCGGTCAATCTCAGATGTACTGGAATGCTTATAAAATATTTTTTGATGATCGGTCAATCTCAGATGTACTGGAATGCTTATCAAATACTTCTTTTTTTTGTTGATGGTCTGGGGTCTAAACATCCATAAATTTGCCTGGCAACTGAATTAGTTTGGCTGAAACAGAAGGCCAAATCCTGTTTGAGTTACTTCCCTTGATCTTTTTGCACTGCACTGCTGAAGAAATGAGAGAAAAAGAAAAATTCCAACTTGAAGTTGAGGCTCTGCACTAAAGTCATATTCTGAATGATCAGCTCTTATCCAGCTGAGCAGCTTTGATATTGGTTGTGGATATTGAATAAAATTCTTTAACATTTAATATTTGTTTATCATATATAGAAAGTCTTAAGATACAGATTTTCTAGCTTTGATAATTTGTTCAGAATGTCCGGAAGGACCAGCTGCCATTTGGATTTGTCCAGAACTGATTTTGTTCTAGCTGAATCACTATACAGTGAAAGGGCTAATAATTGAAATTTTCCTACCCAGACTGCATGTGTGCAGGCTATTCTAGGCACTGGCAGATGGCAATTACATACAGTTCCTCTGGATATAGCTCACAGCTCCAGATAAGAGAAGTAACCAGATAGGAGCCCTTTAAGAGCCATTCAAAACTGGCAAGAGAAAATAAGGCTTAACATTTCATGTGAACTGTCTTTTGATTTCATTTGAAGTTTTACAGCCCAGTCAACAGTTAAAGCCATGCTGAGTCGGTCAATTAAACTATACTGAGTAAAACTGAAAACTTTACATGGTCTTCAAAACCAGATATTTCATTATTTAGGAAGCGTTATGTGATATCTATGGTGATATGTGATTCTTAAGCTCAATCACTTTGTACTGCAGTTTTTATTTTTTTGATTTTGCTTTGAATGTTATGCTTTTATTTGGCGAATAATGGCACAGGGGTCAAATAAAAAAAATCATAATTTAGAGATGTAAGGGAAAAATCATTTTCAATATTTTGATTTCATTTTTTCTTAAGAAATTATGCTTTTCCTAGCAGCAATTTATCAGTAGCTTGGTGGCCCCCATTGCTAGCAATGCATGCAGGGATTCTCCGCCACATGGAGTTAACGTGACGTCTAATCAAAATGTTAGGAAGTGCCTGCCATTCCAGCTGAGGAGCCTGTGTTAAGTCTTGCACATTGTTTATCTGGTGATTGGTCCTAGCTCTTTGACCAAACTCATCCCAAATGTGCTTGATAGGATTCATATCCGGGGATAAAGCCGGCCAAGGTAAAACGTTCACCCTGTTTTGTGCCAGAAAGTTTGCAGTTACGAGAGAAGTATGGGGTCTGGCGTTGTCATGTTGAAAAGTTAAGCCAGGTCCAAAATTCTGCATGAATGGAAGAAGGTTATTATTCAGGAAGTTAACACAGAGTTGAGCATTGAGATTACCCTGTGCAACCACAAGATCTGTCTTGACATTGCCCATGATATCCCCCATACCATAACACTCCCGCCCCGAATCTATCCTGTTCCCTGATGCAGCATTGAGCATATCTTTCATTTCTGCGTCGATACACATGGACCCTGCTGTCAGCATGGCTTATGCTGAACAGGGACTCATCACTGAAAATCATGTTATGCCGTTGACAACAGGTTCAGTGCAGGTGACATTGAGCCCATAACAGCCTAGCGGCTCTGTGGCGGGCAGTGAGAATCAGACCAGTGTATGGTCTACAAGCTTGCCTAAGAGGGTTTCTGATTGCTTGGGCGTTTACCCAAAGTTACCGAGCAGTTGCCGTTGCTGGTAAAAAATTGGTTACGCAAATGCGTCAGCGTAATATAGGGGACATCCTGTTGTGACGTCACACATCGTTGACCAGGACGTGGACGGAACCAGTGATTGCAAACCTGGTAATGAGGTTATGGATAGTCTGGCGAGAGCATCCAATATGTTGTGCAATGTCATTTACCATTGTGCCAGCCTGAAGCATACCAATGGCCTGGTTATGTTGATTTTCAGAAAGACGTGGCATTTCTGTACAACGTCGATGCAAACAATTTTGTTTTTTCTTATCGCTGCTACACAGTAAGTGTTTATCTGTAAGAATGCGTATATGAAGTGAATGGAAATCTACCACAGTGTGGGGAGAGGTGAAAAACTGAAACCTAAGCTCGGGTTCCTCGTGCGCAATTCACCAGAGCGAGACTTTGAATTTGTCTTATGTATTGATCGGCTTATGATTTAATGTACTTCTAGAGTTTCTATTATAAAGGCAAACATGTATAAATCGGAATAATACCATGTAAAGTTTTCATTTTTACCGAGTATACTAAACACTTTTCCTTGGTAGGCCTAAGCAGTTAACAGGTACTTTGTGTATATATTTTTGGCAGTAACTGACAACTATGCTTCTTGAATCAACAGAAAGGGAAGAGAATGACAGCAGAAATTATTTCATGATCATGAATTTTGAAGTTATGTGGCCGAACTGGATTTCAAACTCGAGACCCCTGAATCTGCAGTCAGACAAGCTACTGACTAAGCTATGAAGCCTAGCTATTTGAATTGTCTGACCAGTAGACAAATTCACTTCAAGCGCTGTGGTGCAGTGGTAAAGCATCGGACTCGAGATCGAGAGGTACCGGGTTCGATCCCCACTAACAGCAAGTGTTGTTTCCTTGAGCAAGAGACTTTATCCACATTGCTTAGTACTGGTTTCTACCCAGGAAAAAAGAGGGCCACATGGAAGATTAGTACTAGATTACTAAATGTGTTACCCTCTATAAATAAAGTCGATTATTATTATTATTATTTAAGCCTTAATGTTCTCTGAATTTGTTTGAGAATTTAATCTGTTTCTTTATAACTGGCACTTTAAAGGCTCCATATTCCTCAAAAACAGACATTTTTTATCCAAGAATGGTTTAATAAATTGATATATGGTATTAATACAATAATAAAATGTGGCATCTTACAGCCTCTAAAGTTTCAGTTAGTCTCTCATTTTTTAACTAAATCAAAAATGAAATGATTTTTTATCGTATCTCTGAATTAATGTTAGCAACATTAAATCAGGAATACGATAAAAAATCATTTAATTTTTTATCCAAAATGAAATCATTTTTTATCGTATCTCTGAATTAATGTTGGCAACATTAATTCAGACACACGATAAAAAATCATTTCATTTTTGATCCAATTCAAGAAGGCGAGGCAAACTGAAATTTTACAAAATGAAATTTTACGGGCTGTCAGGTGCCACATTTTATGATAATATATAAATTTATTTTTTCTTGGATAATAAAATGTCTAGTTTTGAGGAATATGGAATCTTTTAGGGTTAAATGTTTTTTCTAAACTCCACAAAAACAAACAAACAATCCACAGCATCCGAAAACATACCTTCAGATGTGCGCACTTCGAAGATTCAGTTCAGCCTGCCAGAGCTCCAGATAAGAGGGAGTAAAAAATTCAGATCAGTCTAGCAGAGTTTCAGATAAGAAGGAGTAAAAGGATATTTCAGTAATGAATTTTTGAAAATTAGTATTGAATTTTTAGCTGAGGGGGTAACAACACTCAATGAAATTTTGGATTTCAAAAATCAAATTTTTGTGGTAAAATTTTTCAGTGAACTTTACATCTTTTACAATAAAACAATTTTGCTCACATTGATTCTTTTGTGAGCAGTAGCAGCATACTAGATCGGAAAGGGTTTAACCCTTAAAGCACCAATGACAAATGCATGTCTGGGTGTTTTTTCCTTTTTATTTTTCAGAGAAAATAAGGCTTGGCCATTCATATGAATTGTCTGCTTAGCAGACAATTCATATGAAATGCCAAGCTTTATTTTCTCTGAAAAAGTTAGAATTTTGTATGCGACACTTATACTTGGTGCTTTAAGAGTTAAGCATTGCAGATGGGCATTTAAGCTTTAAGCTTTAAAGCAGGGGTAAAATACTCATTGTACCAAAAATTCGCGTTCTGATCAGAATGTTCACTAGACGCATTTTATATAGCCAATGACGGAAAGTTACTTCATGAGGACAACAAAGACTTTGATCAGAATGTGCAAATACTGAAGCTGATCTGTGTCTTTGTTGGGAGCATAAGTCAGTAGGTATGTTTTCTCACATTACAGCACATGCTCATATGAAAAACATGGACTAACATGTTTTCGTTGATCAGAAATCAATCAAAACTTTCTGGCTGACAAATAGTGCCTAACCTAGAGCTATCATAATTCTTTTGTAATTAATAAACAAATATTCAACCTACTCCAGATTGACCCTCTTGTTTTCTGATTTTCTTCTCAACCGTTTCTCCTTCAGCATGGGGACTAGACATTTTCTTCCTCTTTTCGCCTTCTTTCATCACCACGACTCTCCGAAACTCATCTCTGTCCTCAGTTCTGCTCTCACTATGAGCTGGACTTCTTGAAAATGACCGGGATTTCTTTACAATTCTTCGCTCTGGTGTTTCTGAACTTCTCTGCTTTCTTTTAAGCGGAACCTCATCAGTATTTTCTCTAGATGCTGATCTGTGAACATCTGTGCCATTGTGAGATCTGTGTTCAGGTGAGCTGGACTTGCTGCGGACCTGGCCTTGTTCTATATGTGGCAGCCTTGGAGGTGACTGGGAGGGGGAATGTCTAGAATCATGGGATGAACGCGAGTTACCTGGCACATTTTTTTCTCTCCGTGATGGAGGAGACTCTCTCTGTCTACTTGAACGAGGTGATCTCGAGCTTTTATGGCGCTCGTAGGATTCTGATGAAATCTGGCGTGACGGCTGATGATCTGATGAAGGGGACCGAACTCGTCTTCTCTCCTGTTGTGGAGATCTCTGCCTGGATGTCCGTTCTGGTGAGACTGACTCCTGCTTTCTTCTTCTTGGTCTACTCTCTGGTGACCTTAGTTCTCTTTGTTTCTGCCTTGGAGGTGGTGATGGCACCTCTTCTTCTTCATCTGAACTTTCATCACGTCTTCTCACCTGAGGCCTTCTCTTTTCAACAGGAGATCTATCATCCCGCCTCCTTCGCTGTCGGCTGGGTGATGGAGAACCTCTTGCATCTGACTTCCTTACTACTTTTCTTTCTTGACTTGGGGAGGGTGAACGTTTCCTCTGTGACTTTAACACAGGCATTCTTTCAGGTGAAGACTCTTCCTCAGATGAAGATGATGAGTCAGACTCTTCTTCCTCTTGTCTTTGTTTTCGTATCCGCTCCTCCCTTTCACGTTCTCTCATTCGCTGTCTTGGTGGGGGTTCTTCATCTCCTGACGAAGTCTCTCGTCGTTGCCGCCTTGGTGGTGGAGATGACTGTCGACGAGGCTTCACTGGAGAAGGTGATGATCGTCGTCGTCTCGGTGGAGACTGTTCCCGACCATCTCTATACCAGTCTTGCCTTGGCTGATAATCGTAACTACGGGAGGGTGGTGACATACGTCTCCTTGGGGAGGGTGATCTTCTCCTGTCCATCTGTCTGCGTGGAGGTTCTTCTTCAAAAGATCGTCTTGGGGATCTGTACCTTGGAGGACTTCTGTTGAAGAGAACAAAAATTACTTAATAGCTTAAAGTGTAATTATTTTCTATAAAATAAAGCCTACATTAGAGCAGGAAACCAGCTCACATGCATCATATAAGTGTTTGTCTTTTACAATAATGCACGGGGTCCAAAAAATAGGAGGCTATCAATAATTCCATTAATAAAGTGATTACCTCCTATTGTACCAAAATTTGTAATTCCATTACTGAAGAGACATTTGATGTCTTTTAAGCATACTTCTCATGATAATAATTTTGCCAATATATAAATATAACAAGTTGCATTTTTATTTATTTATTTTTTTTTTTTTTTTGCACTGTTTAGGTATGTCTGCGAAGGTTAACCCTTCTCTTGCTGAACACGACATGCCCTGTCTTAGCAAACAGTGTAGATCCAGATCAGTTGGCTTCTGAAGAAGCCAACTGATCTGGATCTGCACTGTTTGTCATTAAATATGTGAATTTCTATCAAAACCCAAATCAAGTAATCTGACTGGCTGGAAATAAGACGTGGGCGTGGCATCTTATTCAGCATGACAAGGGTTAAAGACAAAATTCTAGGTAAAGTTGTGCTGGTTTTTTTTGTTACCTTCTCCAAGAAAACATGTCATGAATGCCATAGCTCAAGCTAAGGCTCTTTTTTCAACCCAAAATTGTTGAATATTTTGTTATTTCTCCACAAAAACGTATGTTGTGGGTACTCATCAGAAATGCCTCTCCAAGGCGCTTCTAATCAGAACATGTACTCATAATGTATGTTTTCATGGAGAAATAAAAACAATGGTTTTTGATATCCCCTTTATCAACAGATATGGCCAGGGACTCACTATAGATAGGGGTACTCCAACAGCAGGTTTCTGTTAAGAGAAGAACATATTCCTGAGGATACCCTGTTATTAAGAGTTATCAGCTTTAGCCTGTTTTGGTCTTTCACAGGACTTAAGGGGCAGTATTTGGTGATTACAAGAAATGTCAATAAGCAGTGCCTATTAGATACCACCATCCAACAGAAACCAAAACCTAATGGACTGACTAACAGACAGGGCCCAGTTGTTCAAAGCGTCGTTAGCTTAACGAGCTCGTTAAGGGTCATTTCGTTAACTGTTTTAGCGGATTCAAGATACAATATTCTGATATTTTTTGCTGAAAAAATGTGAGTAGCTTTTGCACTGCAAAAGCTACTCACATTTTTTCAGCAAAAAATTTCAGCATATTTGCGTATCACTCAATTAAAATTTTAACGAATCGTTAACTAACGACATCGTTAGCTTTGAACAACTGGGCCCTGAAGTTTGTACGAATGGTGTATAATGGTGTATAATGTGACTAAAATTAGGTGCAGTACTGTTGTAGTAAAATAATTTAAAAATCCTGTCATTTTGTTAGAAAAAACATTTTCAGCATCAAACTCGCACATGCACTTCTTTAATACATTGTACATCTGTAACATCTTCAATGTTTTGGAAAGGAGTTGATTTCACGAAGTATACACTATTAACCATTGTTGTCCTAAAATGGTTAAGTTATAAATGCTGCCATTTTAAGAAATACTTGTTCAGCATCAAAATTTGTCTGTAATATATGTGTTAAGTTTTGAAAAGTCCCAACCAAAGTTCTAACAGAAGATTATTTCATAAAGTATGCACTGTTAACCATCATTGACTAGGTGCAGTTGTCCTAAATCGCTAAGTTAAAAAAATCCAGCCATTTTGTAAAAAAAAAAACAACAAAAAAAAAAAAAAAAAAGCATCACGCATGCACATCCACATCTTCAATATGTCTGTAACATATATGCAATGTTTTAGAAAGATCCAAACAAAAAAGTAAGAGGAGCTGATTTCACTATTAACTATATTTCACTATTAAGTTAAAAACGCTGTCATTTTGTGAAGAAATATTTTTTCAACATCAAAGTTTCACCGTCACTATCTTCTATATGACTGTAATGTATGTGTAAAGCTTTGAAAAGATCCAGCAAAAGCTCTAAGAGGAGTAGATTTCACAAAGTATGCACTATGTATTAACTATCACTGACTACATGCAGATGTCATAAAATGACTAAGTTTTGTCAAAAAGCATTTTTTCACCATCAAACACATATGCATATCTTTACTATGTCTGTAATATGTGTGCAAAGTTTTGAAAAGATCCAACAAAAGCTTTAAGAGGAGTTGATTTCACAAAGTATGCAATATCGGTCAAAAAAAAAAACATTTAATGAATTACAAAAAGGGATACTCTTGTTATACTAATCCTTCTGCCCCTTTTTTTCCTATCATGTGCATTGTCTTATGGTGAAGGTATGGTGAAATTTGAATAAAATCAGACAAGGCTAGCTAGTGATACCACAAGCATAATACCCTGACAGTTTGGTGAAAATCCATCAACATTTACTGGTTATTGTTCGGAAACCAGAATATGGGCATGTCTCGGGCAGACAACTCCATCAAAAATTGACAAAATTTGCCCATTAGCAATCCCAAATTAGATCTCCACAATATCAATGCACATACTGTTTGGCAAAAATACATTGATATTTACTCAAGTTATCCTCCAGAAACGAAAACAGGGGCATGTCTCCATCAAAAATGGACAAAATTTGCCTATTAGCTGTCCCAAACCAGATCTAAAAAATATCAAAGCACATACCAAGTTTGGCGAAAATCCATTGATATTTACTCAAGTTAACGTTTGGAAACAAAAATACGGACAGATATATGACTGACAGACGGACGTTGTTACAAGAGGTACATTATAAGGTTATCTCTTTGATCTTTCTTTTTTATCCCCACACCATTTTTAACTCCACAACACAAATTTTTACCAATTTTTAACCCCACAATGACAGAATAAACAGACATGAATACAAACGCTAAGCACGGAATGTACCTGATGTATGTGCGGACGAAAGACTGACGGACATACGGGCGACCAATGTGAAGCCATAATACCCTGCCACTATTGTGTGGCGGGGTATAAAAACCTTAAATGTCAACGTAATGACAGAATGCCAGACATGCTGAAGACAGTATATCCCCCCTATAAACCTTCATTTTGCGAGGGGTATAAAAAACTTCATGGGATCTGCACCAAAAACAGTATGTTCCCCTCACCTGAGGTTGGGGAACATTGACCCCCCCCTCACCTGAGGTGGGGGGACATGAAAAAAGGCTAATACCTGTAAGACGCTCTTTGATAATCTCCATAGTAGTCTCTGTCTCTGTTGTCAATGTACCGCTCTCTGGGAGGAGAAGGCCTGTGAAAGAAAGCAGACTATCACTAACAGAAAATGAACCAGTGCTTTACAAAACCTACAAAATGGCATGTGTGCCTAGCAAAGATCAGCCCAGTCTGATCAGTCTTCGCTGTCAACATGAAGAAAGCTTGGGTCCTTAGCTACCCACTGAGCGCACAGCAAAGACTCTCATCAAACTTGGCCAATGCCCAGGCTGATCTGAGTCTTTGCTGGGCGCAACATGCCATGTTGTTGGTTTTCTTGTGCGCTGGCTCTATGATTAGCCTACAAACATTTACCATACAGTAAGTACATTTGTACCTTTGTTACATTTTGAGATTTCTCAGTTCTTTTCTATAATTCATAGTGTGATGATATTTGACAGTAAATAGTGATATCTGACAGTAAATAGTGAATTATTTCTAGTATCAGAACTGTGTTTCTTTTATAAACTGCCTCCAGTCTTATTACATTTTATTATGACAATCTTGGCTCACAACAGAGACATGAACTAGACTAAATGAAAGCTGTTGCCATCATGTCATGCAGCTAAATTCAGATTTTTTTTTTTTTCAGAATTTGTTTTTTACTATTTAAAATTAAAATGCTCATTCATGACAGATTTTTCATATTGATCAAACACTGTTGATTATTCTCTATTTAACAGAAAAATAACGAACCCTTTCAATGCTGAATAACACAATGGACCAGTCAGATTTGAATTTAGATCCACCCACTGTCTCAAGACAGAAGTGAAACAAAATGGTTAACACTAAATTGACAAAATTCAGAAGGCAGACAGCCTAGCTTTTCATAAGACCAATAAGAGCTATCTCATCTGGACCTACACTGTTCTCAAAGCCTTTATTACCAGTCTGTTAACAATGATTATTGTAGAAATATCAGGGTGGGTGGAAGGATGGCTAAAACCAATGGTGTGAAATGATGCAGCCATAAAATGATTCAATTATTAACCCTAGTCCTGCTGATTTTTGATTGTGTTGGGGTTTAATGACATGTCAACCCTTGTGGGTCATTTTGTGTCGTCTCCCAGAGAAAGGGAGAAAAGAGACAGAAGAGATAGCAGAAGAGATGAAAGAGAGGGACAGGGAAGGAAGAGGAACAGGAATGAAAGTGAAGATACAGAAGAAATAAAAACATCACCCTACACTTACCCGCTACAAGGATAGCAGGCCTTGCCCAACTGTAAGCCAATATCAGCTGGACGCCCCGGTGACAAAAAATACATGACACCTTCGCACCACCCAACCCTTAGTCCTGCTGAACCCGGAGAAGAGATGAAAGAGAGGGACAGGGAAGGAAGAGGAACAGGAATGAAAGTGAAGATACAGAAGAAATAAAAACATCACCCTACACTTACCCGCTACAAGGATAGCAGGCCTTGCCCAACTGTAAGCCAATATCAGCTGGACGCCCCGGTGACAAAAAATACATGACACCTTCGCACCACCCAACCCTTAGTCCTGCTGAACCCGGACATGTCCTGCCTTTGCAAACAGTGTAGATCCAGATCAGTTGGCTTCTGAAGAAGCCAACTGATCTGGATCTGCACTGTTTGCCATTCAGTATGTGAATTTATATCAACAATCTGGATCAAGTAATCTGATTGGCTGAAAATTAGAAATGGGTGTGGCTTCTTCATTTATTCAGCAGGACAAGTTTCATGAAACATAATCAGTGATATGAAATTAACCTTTGTAATACAGGATATGTACAGTACTAGTAGAATATGTCACATCTCAACAAAAGCAGCATCCTCAACCCTTGTCCTGCTGAATAAATTAAGAAGCCACACCCATTTCTAATTTTCAGCCAGATTACTTGATCAAGGTTGTTGATATACCGGTAGATTCACATACTGAATGGCAAACAGTGCAGATCCAGATCAGTTGGCCAACTGATCTGGATCTACACTGTTTGCAAAGACAGGGTATGTCCGGGCTCAGCAGGACAAGGGTTAAAACAGCTACTTTTGCCATTCCCCAAGTTTGTTTTACTGTTACCAGCCACTGTCACACAACAGCTACTTTTCTGATTCCATCAAGTGCTGCTATCTTCTTCATTTTTGCTTTTCACCACTTTTATCCCATAAAAAGACCATAAAGTTTTGTTTTATTCGGGTTTTACATCACTTTTTACAATCTTTCAGTCATATCACGACAATGTCTGTATGTGGCACAGAGCTAAATACTCACTTACAAGAGTGCTGCCTCACTGAAATATCACACCCCAGACACCTGACTGATATTCCATCCAGTCGCATTATACTGCCACTGGGATGACCAGTTCTGATTCCCATGTCCACTTTCTTAATGCTGAGTGCCAAGCGACCAACTATTAGCATTTTTAAAGTCTTTGGTATGACTCAGCCAAGGATCAAACCTACAGCCCTCAGGTCACAAAGGAGCCACTGTGCTGGTAAAAGACAATAAAATCGCTGCACTGTATTTTTAATATCACTGCTCCAGAAATAAGGGGATATCCACGTAATAATTTTTTTATTTCTCCATGAAGACATGTTGGATATCAGGATTTTTTATTTTTGGGTACTTCATTTTGCTAATGGGGAAAAAAATGTAAAACAATAATATCTCGCCATTATCGTGTTATTGGCAGATAACTCTGTTAAAAATTGACAAAATTAGCCCATTAGCGATCCGAAACCAGATCTCCTTAATATCAATGCATGTACCAAGTTTTTCTGGCGAAAGAATGTGTACAATACTGGTTAACTTCTTAGAGGACTAAGCCTGCCCAGTAAAAGTGTGGTTAGGTAAACTGACCGCACTCGACATGACCCCATTGGGTTGACTGGGCCGTAAAACCTCAACACAAACAATGTACCAACTTCGGTTAAAATCCCTTTATGTTTACTTAAGTTATCGTTCGGAAACAAAAATATGGGCATGTCTCGGGCAGATAACTCCTTCAAAATTTGACGAAATTTGCCTGTTAGCAATCCCAAACCAGATCTCCAAAATATCAATGCACATACCATGTTTGGTGAAAATCCACTGATGTTAAATTAGTTTTCCGGAAACGAAATTAGGACGGACCGACATACAACAGATGGACTGATGGACAGATACATGGCCATCCAACGTGAAACAATAATACCCCACCACTATCATGTGGCAGGGTATAAAAAATTACTGACATTTGGGTATCTACCCCATAAATTTAATTTGAACTGCTTTTTCAGAAATTTGAATTAGGTAAATACCCCAAAAAGCAGCTTATCTAAGGTGCTGACTGGCTGAATAAAGCACCTTATCTGGAACTATGCTAATATTACCTGTAATCGTATCTGCCCTGTGGCATCCTCCCACCATCTCGCTCTCTCATTCTATCCCTGTACTCAGCTTCCCTGTAATCTCTAGGATCCCTGTCCCGTGGATCTCTTCCCCTCATGTCTCTCTCCCGCATGGGTGGTGACATTCGTCTTCTATCAAAATCTCTCCTATCTCCTCTTCCTGCAAGACAAAATATTGTATCAGGCACACAACTCCAGATGAGGCCCTTTTTCTAACTGAAAAGTACTGGGCTCAGTTGTTCCAAACTAACGATGTCATTAGTTAACCTATCGTTAAAACTTTGATCATTAAATATGGCATATACGCTAATATTTTTGCTGAAAAAATCTGAGTACCTTTTGCATTTGCAAAAGCTACTCGCAAAAGTTACTTACATTTTTTCAGCAAAAATAACTGTGAATCAGATATTGTATTTACTAGAACAATTAACATTTTGACCACTAACAAGCTTGTTAAGCTAATAATGCTTTCAACAACTGGGTACTGATATTTTTCTTATTTCTCCATGAAAACATCTTGTGGGTACTCATTAGAAGCAGCTCAGCAAGGTGCTTCTAATAAGTACACAAAACATGGTTACATGGTGAAATAAGAACACTATACTGCGGATATACCCTCTTATCTGGAGCTATGAGGCATAAACAATATGCGCAGTGTCTCTGAAAAACTACCTTCAGGCATATGTGGACAGCAAAGGCCAGATAGCCTGCAAACATCCCTGCAGTTTGGTAAGAACCTTCACTTTGTTTTTGAGAACTGTTTGATTTGATATGGAGTTTTAAAGCCCAGTCAACACTGTTAAAGTCATGTCAAGCTCATCATTTTAACCAACTCACATTTTTCTGGGCAGGTTTAGTCTTCTAAGCAGTTAACGAGTATTTTGAGCACATATTTTTGCCAGTAACTGACAACTGCCTTTCTTGAATCAGTGGCATGAGAAGAATGACTGTAGAAATGATTTCTTGATCAATCTCCACGAAAGTTATATTGCAAAGCTGGGAACTGAACTTGCAAACCCTGGATCTGCAGACTATTTCTGACTCCGCTATGGAACCCAGCTGTTGCCTGATGAATTTGCTCAGAGAATGGTAAAGGTTAACATGGTATTTCTTCTCTACAGCAGACAGCTGTTGCCTGATGAATTTGCTCAGAGATTGGTAAAGGTTAACATGGTATTTCTTCTCTACAGCAGACAGCTGTTGCCTGATAATTTGCTCAGAGATTGGTAAAGGTTAACATGGTATTTCTTCTGTACAGCACACTACAATTTTAAATATTTTTCTTACTTTTCACAGAAATAGGATTTAAGCAATACATACAGCCAGAACTATATCAGGATTAGCCTTTGCCGTGCTGAATGAAATTAAGATACCATGCCCACTTCTAAATTTCAGCCAATCAGCTAACTTGATCCAGGTTGTTGATACTAATTTGCATACTTAATGAAAAACAGTGCAGATCCATATCAGTTTCCTTATTCAGAAGCCAACTGATCTGGATTGACACTGATGACGAGTTCAGGTTTAACAACGCGTCAACCCGTAAGGGTTATTTGCGTCAAAATGATTTAGGATCTACACTGTTTGCAAAGGTACGGCAAATCTGGGTTCAGCAGGACTACGGTTAAGGTTTGGTACTAAAAAGACCGGATTTAAGCCTCCCAACGATTCTGCAATTGACAATTACAAGGCAGCATTTCTGTTACAATTCCTCTTTATATCATAAGTCCGTTCTGTTTTTGGGTTGACTGTTTACAATTGATCCAGAGTAAACATACACCAAAATTTCCTTAAGGATGTTGTCCACGTGATTATCATTGACCAATGAAATATAACCGCCTATTAGATGGACTAAACGAATATTCACAACATGAAACCCACAATCTGTAACTGTTGTCTCCCAACCAAACTTTATTCTAAAACCTGGACTGGGCTTAGTGCTGAGACACTGGCAAACAGTGCAGATCCAGATCAGACACTGCAGAACACAGCATCTGGTCAGGGTCTGCAGTATTTGTTTAGATTACAGGAAGCAAGGGTTAAATGAATGTCTTAAGTCCCCGTTCAGGACCATTTTACCACCCTATATTCATTTTTATGACTGGGGGCTTTCCTGGGCATCTCCACATTTATTTTTGACATTTTATGCAAACTGTTTCTTTAGGAGACATTTGGCATGTAACACCATCCAATTTTATATTAAAAAATAAAAGCACCGCAAGCATAATACCCCGCCAAATGAATTATTTGTTTATGTATTAAAGTTATCGTTGCGAAAATGTCTGGAAAAAAATGACGGAGGGACAGATACCAATCCTAAACCAGATCTTGATAATATCAATACATATAGCAAATTTGATTAAAAGGCCTTGTTATTTACTCAAGTTATCATCCAGAAAAGAAAATATGGGCGTGTCTCGGGCAGATAACTCCGTAAAAATTTGACGAAACT
Source organism: Anodontia alba (assembly GCA_964016985.1). NCBI lineage: Eukaryota > Metazoa > Mollusca > Bivalvia > Lucinida > Lucinidae > Anodontia > Anodontia alba. The sequence continues at coordinate 59,336,435 of OZ024824.1, forward strand.
TGCCCAATAGCAATTCCAAACCAGATCTCCTTAATGTCAATACATATAGCAAGTTTGGTTAAAATCCCTTGTTATTTACTAAAGTTATCATCCGGAAACGGAAATATGGGTGTGCCTCGGGCAGATAACTCCATAAAAATTTGACGAAATTTGCCCATTAGCAATCCCAAACCAGATCTCCTTAATGTCAATGCATATAGCAAGTTTGGTGAAAATCCCTTGTTATTTACTCGTTATAGTCCGGAAACGAAAATATGGGTGTGTCTCAGGCAGCTAACTCCGTAAAAATTTGATGAAATTTGCCCATTAGCAATCCCAGACCAGATCTCCTTAATGTCAATGCATATAGCAAGTTTTGTGAAAATCCTTTGTTATTACTCAAGTTATAGTCTGGAAACGAAAATATGGGCGTATCTCGGGCAGATAACTCTGTAAAAATTTGATGAAATTTGCCCATTAGCAATCCCAAACCAGATCTCCACAATATCAATGCGCAAACCAACAAGCTTGGTGAAAATCCATTGATGTTTACTCAAGTTATCATCCGGAAACGAAAAACGGACGGACGGTCACACGGACGACCAGCGTGAAACCATAATACCCCGCCACTATTGTGTGGTGGGGTATAATAAGAAAAATGTCAATGTCGTCTTCTGAATTTGCTCAGACAGTACTTAAGGTAAACACAGTATTTCTTCTCTATAACTTTACAACTCTCTGGGCTTATTCAGCAGATGATGTATTAATAATATTTTTCTTATTTTTCCCAGAAACTATAACCTTTTAAACTTTGGGCAAATACAGCGGGTGGCATAGTGATCATACTTTTCTCAGAAAATAAGCTTTGACAATTAGCATGTAATGTCAAAGCCTATTTTCTGGGAAAAGAAGAAAAATATTTCAAAATGTTGTCTGCTGGAATTTTTACCCAGCATGCTAGCCTCTGCAGAGATAAGCTACATGTTCATTTTGTAAACTCACTGGGTGGTGGTGGGGGCTCTTCATCACTTGAAGATGACGAGGAACTGGAAGAATCAGTGTCTTCAGTATCGTCTTGCTGGGTTCGGTAATGCCGCCTTTGTTGAACACCCATTTTCTCCTGGTTAGCTTCATCACTCCCTTTTCTCTGCAGTAGAAGAAACAACTTTTGTACACAGCTGCAAATTAGGCACTTTTTTTCAATCAAAAAGTACCGATATTTTCTTATTTCTCCATAAAAATGTAGGTTGTGGGTACTAATTAGAAGCACCCCACTGAGGTGCTTCTAATGACCCACAACATATGTTTTTGTGGACAAATAAGAAAAGTATCAATACTGTTCCGAGCCTTATCTGTAGCGATGCTGTATTAAATATTAATTTACTTTTCAGACTCGTGACAGCATAACTCAAGATATGGTGATAACTGAGGTGATCATTTAGAATAGGTTTTGCATTTCTTCTCCAAAAATACCTTGTAGTTACTTAATGCAGTCTTCTCGTAAAAGTCATTCTAAAGATTCCCTGAAATGTACTCCGGTGCAAAAATAAAAAAAAAATCTTTTGATTACTCCTTTTAACTGGAGCTATATGTATGTCCAACAGGAATACCATTTTTTGTCTATCTAAAAATTGCTCCCTGTATCTTTAGAATCATCTTTAGAATCATCTCACAGAGGATCCTAACGAAATTACAGAATACATTTTTTTTGGAGAAACATGATTTAATAGTATAAACATTTATCTTTAAAAGAAAAATATTGAAGTGTTATAAGTAGTTTTTAGACTCATGGAATTTTTTTTTTTTTTCTTCCTGAAAAGACTTTTACTCCCCTTTCTCTTGATTTTAAGTCCAGTTAACAGCATGACCAGTCTAAAATTAATTAATCCAGACTCTAGGCAAGGATATAGGTACTGGAAAGCTACTGAGAGAAACTGTTACACTTTAACCCTTGTCCTGCTGAACCAGGATATACCCTGCCTTTGCAAACAGTGTTCTGAGGAAGCCAGCTGATCTGGATCAGCACTGTTTGTCATTCAGTATGTGAATTTATGTCAACAATCTGGATTAAGTAATCTAATTGATTGCCAATTGATCTGGATCTGCCCTGTTTGTCATTCAGTATGTGAATTTATGTCAACAATCTGGATTAAGTAATCTGATTGATGATTGTCAACAGAAATGGGCGTGGCATCTTAATTTATTCAGCATGACAAGGGTTAAGATGAGGCAAATCAGTCAAGATGATTTTGAGTCCCATCTAAAAGGGCGTCTACTCTTAAAAGAAAGAATTTGCTTCCCTTTCAGAAGTAGTCTGGTGTGCTGGAAAGCAACAGGAAGTCAATAAACTTGTCTCCCGTGGCAACAAATGGCAGAAAATCTACCAAGTTGTATCCAATCCCCTTATTCTGTATTGGACCATTTCCTATCATCAATTTCAGGCTGAAACACTGTTGTTGTTTGTCCTGTATTATTTCAAAATTACATACGCTCTGGCTGAAGCAAGCTACCCGTTAAGAACTGGCAACAACTTCAAATACTATTATCTAAAAGTGTCAGCTCAACTTTACACAGCCACTTGCTACTAAGACATCACACTTTTACATGCATAGGCCTGACCAAAAATATGATATATGTGTAAGAATCACAACTAGGGCCAGTCTTACAAGTGGGATTGATTCCCATTTTGAGGTCAATCCCACAATGGCAGAATTCTTGCTAAACCCTTAAGTGAAGAAACCAAAGAAAAAAAAAATGTAAGGGTAATTTTTATTTTGCCCATGATGGGTATCAACTTATCAACATGTTACAACTGAACTTAAAAGAAATATTGTATAGTATTTTTGTTCTAAAATGAAATGAGCAACATCCAGGAAAAGCAGGACTACTGACTGGTGAATGGCAAAGGCATAAAAGGAAAATAATATGAAAATTGATGACTGATCAGCTAATAGTCATCATTGTGACCGTAAGAATCTTTGCTGTTTGCCTTTGATCATTTTTCTAACTTTTGAAAAAAGAGTTGTTTGTTCTTTGTTGGCCCTTGTGGCTGCTGGCTCCAGGGCTTTTTTCATGTTTTTAATATCTTCTTGTTATATTAGGAGGGTGCCATCAGGCAATGTGATCACCTCACTGGGGAATAGGGAGCTGGGCTCAGTTGTTCGAAACTAATGATGTCGTTAGTTAACGTATCGTTAAAACTTTGATCATTAACCCTAGTCCTGCTGAACCTGGATATGTCCTGCCTTTGCAAACAGTGTAGATCCAGATCAGTTGGCTTTTGAAGCCAACTGATTTGGCTCTGCACTGTTTGCCATTAAGTATGTGAATTTATATCAACAAATTTATATCAACAATCTGGATTCAGTAATCTGATTGGCTGAAAATTAGAAATGGGTGTGGTATCTTAATTTATTCAGCAGGACAAGGGTTAAATATGGCATATACGCTAATATTTTTGCTGAAAAAATGTGAGTAGCTTTTGCATTTGCAAAAGCTTCTCACATTTTTTCAGCAAAAATACCTGTTAATTAGATATTGTACTTACTAGAACAGTTAACATTTTGACCACTAACAAGCTCGTTAAGCTAACAATGCTTTGAACAACTGGGCCCTGGTTGCTTTGCTTTTTACTGGTTTGTAATGTGTGTGCTGTCTGCCATAGCTTTACGCTTCCTCTGTATGCGAACTGATAGGATATGTTCTTGACTGGCACTTCCTGAATATTTTCTTTACTACCATAATAATCCTAACTATTGGGACAGACAGGCCTGAGCAAAGTGTAGATCCAGATCAGATGCCGAAGAAAGCGGCTTCTGATCAGGGTCTACGGTTTGCCACCAGTCAAGCAATATTTTAAACACATCATCAACAGGTAGTGGAACAGATTTCTACAATTTATTTACAAGTATGGTAAGGAGTTAAAGTGTCCCAATATATGGAGTAAACATGGTATATTCTTTAAGATGCCAATAGGCAATTTCTAAACTTTGTGCAGATATTGTACTTTATCACTACAAGTTTAATCTGAGTCTTCTCTGTTCATGTATCATTTTGTTGTAGTTTAAGGGGGCTGGCTGATATGAAGTAACATGTACATTCATCAAATGTAAGTGGTTTTGAAATGAGAAGTGTTTCTAGACAAAGGAAAAAGACAGTGTTAAAACAGTTCTCCACAGAAACATAAAAAGCCATCAAAATGTATCCTTATTGCATTATTTACATTAATAGCTTAAAAACTGTCATCATCTATTTCATCACTGGATACTTTTGCCTTGAGGAATATTGGGCTTGATAAAATTATTGTTATAGTATTATTATAATGTGCATATTCATAGATCTAGATCTAACTTCTTTCAACCCAAAAATATTGACATTTTTTTTTATTTCTCCACGAAAATGTATGTTGGGGTGCCACAATGAGCGGCTCCTGAGCACCCAAAACGCTTTAACCCATTGTAGTCTGGAGACCCATAAAAGGGTAACTGGCAAACAGTGCAGACCCAGATCAGATGCCACAGAATGTGACATCTGATCAGGGTCTCCACTGTTTGTGGCATCTGATCAGGGTCTCCACTGTTTGTGGCATCTGATCAGGGTCTCCACTGTTTGTGGCATCTGATCAGGGTCTCCACTGTTTGTGGCATCTGATCAGGGTCTCCACTGTTTGTGGCATCTGATCAGGGTCTCCACTGTTTGTGGCATCTGATCAGGGGTCTCCACTGTTTGTGGCATCTGATCAGGGTCTCCACTGTTTGTGGCATCTGATCAGGGTCTCCACTGTTTGTGGCATCTGATCAGGGTCTCCACTGTTTGTGGCATCTGATCAGGGTCTCCACTGTTTGTGGCATCTGATCAGGGGTCTCCACTGTTTGCAAAGAGTTCAACCATTTTTCTCTAGGAATATGTAAATCACATAGACTGACATACCTAAAATCGAAATTAGAATCTGCTAATATATAGTGTGGGGGAGTTCATTCAGTCTACAATGGGTTAATGATGAAGTAAGAAAAATATTTATCTGGATACTCTTCTTATCTGTAGTTATGACATTAAAATGGTGTCACAAATGGAAAGTGGCACATTAAGCATGTTAAGTAGAATTATAAAGAAATTTTAGGCCCACTGGTGGGATTGGCTCGTTTGTGGGAATCAGACCTGTTTGTGGGGCTGGTCTTGGTTGTTAGCCCTACATATGTACCAAATTATCAAAATTTTCTTACATTTTATCTTCAAACAAGAATATCAGCAAGTAAATTCAGTGTTAACCTGAAACAAAAACATGGCTTGATACAAATGTTATCTTGGCAGTTTTTGTGTACCATTATGCTTGGAATATCATGTGTAATTGCAATATATGTAGATGCAATTATTTCTTATGTTATGATGTTTTAAGTGTTTTTTTTTTGCTTTTTTTTTTTTCGTTTTGTGTTGAGGTTTTATGGTCCAGTCAACCAAATGGGGTCATGTCGAGCATGGTCAGTTTACCTGACCAAACTTTTACTGGGCAGGCTTAGTCCTCTAAGCAGTTAACCAGTATTGTGCACATTCTTTCAGCAGAAACTGACAACTGCCCTTCTTGATATTTTAAGTGTTTTAGTGTCTCTGACATAGCTCCAGATAAGAGGGGGACATCAACACATTTTTCTTATTTCTTCTTGAAACATTATGTTTATTGGTACTTATTTGAAGCTTATGTTTATTGGTACTCATATGAAGCTGAGGTGCTTATCACGGTGCTTCGAATGAGTATCCACAACATATGCTTTTGTACAAAAAAAAAATCTGAGTTTAGTACATATAAGTTACCTTAGTGTCTCTATATCTATGCAATTTAAATATCTGGCATTGATGAAAAATATTAGTTCTTCAATCATCAAAGTACACTTGAAATTAAAGATTCAGTTTTTAGTAAAACACTACTTGCAAGGCCTTTTCTACCATTACCTTAATAATTATTCATATTCAACCTTTACCCTCAGGGAGCTGGCTTTGTTGGATGGACCACTAAGGAGCAATTTTGTCTCATTAGTGGGATCTTTTAACTTCCATATATTGTACTTACACAGTTAACATTTTGACCATTATCAAGCTCTTTAAGCTAATGATGCTTTGAACAACTGGGCCCTGGTGCTTATATCAGTTCTCAGCAGTTAGTTAAGGAATGGCAAGATATCAGAAATGAGGATTTAGTTTCACTGTCAGTTTGAAATACAAAGAATGGTAATGCTAACAAACTTGATATCTGTAAAACAAACTGCTGTGTATAATGTGGACAGGTGTAAACTTGATTCCCTGGATGGAGTGGACTGCAGTCCAACAGAAGATACTGGATTTTCTCATAGGAAACCAGTGAAGAATTTCATAGAATTATTTTGCTGGACAAGAAAATTCTGCCACGCCAAAACATTAGATTTCAGAAATGAGCCATAACATGAGAAAAATGTACCTGATAACAGGCACAACCAGTGAAGACTTGGATCTGTCTGCCTAGTCCAACCCATTAAATATTCAGTCTTGGATATATAGTGTTGGAGAGTTTATTAACTCTCCAACACTATATATTAAAAGAGTCCATTTTCGATTTTAGGTATGTCAGGCTATATGATGTAGATATTCCTAAAGAAAAATGGTTGAACTATTTGCTAACAGTGGAGACCCTGATCAGATGCCACGTTCTGCAGCATCTGATCTGGGTCTGTACTGTTTGCCAGTTACCCATTTAGGGGTCTCCGGTCTTCAATGGGCTAAACAATGTCTTTATAATGTGACCCTTAAGAAGCCTCGGATCATTAGCAATCCAGAGAGGGTGTAAAGATTGACAAGACTGCAAAGATGCTAAGACTGATCTGAATCTTTGCTCTGAGCACTTCAAAAAGTGCATTTTCTTATATAGCTCCTCAATCATCTGGAAACTATATTACCTTCTTAGCTGTGTTTGTTCACTTCCTTATTGATATAGCTTCAGATACCAATATTTTCCTTATTTCTCCACAAAAACCATGTTGTGGGTAATCATTAGAAGTACCTGTGAGGAACCTCTAACAAGTACACACAACATATTTTAACATGTGGGTACATATTAGAAGCACCTCAGTGAGGCACTTCTAATGAGAACCCACAACATGTTTTCGTGGAGAAATATTTACCTGACACACCCTCTTATCTGGACCTATGGTAACTTTTGTAAGTTTTACTCAAAACCTATCTTGCAAGTACTCATTTGAATCACTTTTGGTAGGAAATTAAAATGAGTACCCAAAATACCTGATTTGGTGCAAAAATAACAATGCCAACGTTGACTCAAATAAGGCATGTACCCTCCTGCCAAAAGCTAATGATGAGATGGCCAACCCTCTGTAACTTTCAGCATGAAGACACAAGACCCTCCCACCAACACTACACTGATGTGCAAGTTAATTGAGTAAATTATTGTTTACATGTACACTTGGGCTTATTCAAATTTAGGATTCATAGGACCTGTTAAGGAGGCAGATTTGATGATAATTCTGGGACAATATTTCTTACTTCTCCATAAATACATACCTTGTGGGAACTCATTAGAAGTGCCTCATTGAGGCACTCATTCTCACTGAGGCACTTCTAATGAGTACCCACAACATATGTTTTTATGGAGAACTGGAGAAAATTATCCTCGAATTATCATCAAATATGCCTCATTAAAGTCTTTTGGAGTTATTTAATATGGCACATATGTGTACATATACACATGAGCTATGACATGTACACAATTTGATTTTTACATCTTGAAACAAATTTCCAACCTTCTTGCCCTTCTGTGGTGGACCTGAACCTGAAGAATCCGAATCTGAGCTGTCAGAGTCACTGTCACTAGAAGATTGAGGAGGAGGCCTAGAAAAAAATGAAAATATCAAATGATTTATAAAGGAGGAGTATTTTATGATAATTCTAGGATTATTTTCTCTGATTCTCCATAAAAACTTATGTTGTGTGTACTCATTAGAAGTGCCTCAGTGAGGTGCAACATACATTTTTATGAAGAAGTAAGAAAAACTATCCCAAAATTATCACCAAACACTCCTCCTTACCAATTCCTCTGAAATATTACAAATATTTGAGAATCTCATATTTTCTGTGGATGCATGGATCAGCCTAAGCTGATACTGAATCTAAACAGTCTGTTATCGCCTTCCCTTTTGCCAGCAATTTTTATAATAGGCAATATATAGACTAGTACAGCTGGGGGTATCATCGATGCATCAGCAGATCGTGATATTATACCGACGGCCAGTATCAATACTTCACAATACTTGCATACTATACTCATAGATCTTGATAAAGTGCTTTTTTTCAACCAAAGAGTATTGATACTTTTCTTACTTCTCCACAAAAGCGTACGTTGTGGATACTCATTAGAAGCACCTTATCGGGGCACTTCTAATGAGTACCCACAACATATATTTTCATGTGAAAATAAGAGAAGTGTTTTCCTGATACCCCTTCTTATCTAGAGTTACGTAAAACTTTTGATAAGAGCTGAATCACACCTTGCCCCTATTAACAACTTTAACTAAAACTTTTAACATAATTTTTTTCTAAGTCTGTGACCTAGACCTCAAGGTCACTCATGTAGGTTGAGATGGTACAGCATAATACTTCAGGGCTCAGTTGTTCAAAGTTTGTTAGCTTAACAAGCTGGTTAGTGGTCAAAATGTTAACTTTTCTAGTAAGTATAATATCCAATTCACAGGTATTTTTGCTGAAAAAATGTGGGTAGCTGCAAAAGCTACCCACATTTTTTCAGCAAAAATATTAGCGTATAAGCCATACTTAATGATCAAAATTTTACGACACATTAACTAACGACATCATTAATTTTGAACAACTGGGCCCAGATGAGTATCTAACATCAGGGCAAGTATGAACTACTTCCATCCAGAGATTCAGGAAATACAGCCTTTTGAAAACTTTAACCAACACTGAACCCCGACACTGATGCAGTTGTAACTGCTATAGCTCTACCTGTACTTTCATAAAGACCAGGGCCCAGTTGTTCAAAACTAACGATGTCGTTAGTTAACGTATCGATAAATCTTTGATCATCAAATATGGCATATACGCTAATATTTTTGCTGAAAAAATACCTGTGAATTAGATATTGTACTTACTAGGAGAGTTAACATTTTGACCACTAAAAAGCTTGTTAAGCTAACAAAGCTTTGAACAACTGGGCCCAGCTATAAAGGCAACAGATCTATTCTTATATGCAGATGGAACAGTAAGTATCATTGCAAGTATCTAGAAACTCTTTGATAAAGCGTAAGAACTTACATGTTAAAACCGGTTAAAAAGTCAATACTAAAACTTACTAAATATTTTTTTTTTTTATAAAATTTAATGTTAAAACTTGGTAAAACTATGTTAAAACTTGTTAAAAAAAACTTGCACTGTTAAACTTTACAAAAGTGCCATACCAATGCTAGCCCAAGGGCAACAACACTAATCAGATTTGCTCTATTTAAACATCATTTAGGCAAGCTACAAAGGTAGATCGGAATCTTAGGTATTTGCATGAAGTACTTGTTTTCAAAGGACTAGTTCAAACTGCTTCAACAGCTGTTTGTACAGACATCGTGAGACCTGTACTAGATCTGACAGCAACTACTGCTTTTTCAGTGCAAGTGTTAGTATTTTCTTATTCATTTTGTGGGTGTTTTGTTTGTTTGTGTTGAGGTTTTACGGCCCGGTCAACCCAATGGGGTCATGTCGAGCGCGGTCAGTTTACCTAACCACACGTTTACTGGGCAGGCTTAGTCCTCTAAGCGGTTAACCAGTATTGTGCACATTCTTTCGCCAGAAACTGACAACTGCCCTTCTTGAATCAGCGGAAGGGAGAGAATGACCGTAGAAAATATTTCATGATCAATCTCCACGAAAGAATGTTGCCGACCTCGGCGGGGGTTGAACCCGCGACCTCCTGGTCTCCAGTCGGACGGCGCATCCAACTGAGCCACCGAGGCCGGCTTTGTGGGTGTTCATTAGAAGCATCTCACCGAGGTACTTCTAAAAGTGCCCACAATGTATGTTTTCATGGAGAAATAAGAAAGATATTCACATGTATCTGGATACCCCGTCTTATTCCAAAGCTCTGCAGTGGTATCCATCTGCCTTAAACCTAAAACAGCATTTCTTGAGTTCTGTGCTGGCAGCCATGTTCTCACCTTTGTTTTCTCTTTGGCGGTGATGGACTTGGTCGCCTTCTCTCTTCTTCATATCTCCTAGCTGGTGGTGACCTACGCCTCGGTGAAGGTGAGCGCCGTCTTCTTGGAGGAGAGTAGCCTCTTCTTGGAGATGGACTTCTACGATCTCTTACCCTTATAGGTGATCTGTACCTTTCTCTTGACCTTCGCCTCGGTGGTGACCTTTTCCTTCTTGGTGACCTTGACCTAGAATAAGAAAGATATTCACATGTATCAATTGTCATCTGTCAGAGCTCTATATTTTGCAATTTGTTCTACCAAAAAAAAAAAAATAAAAAAATATTTTTTTCTTTTTTCCCCACCAAAAAAAGACACGTGAGTACTCATTAGAAGTACCTCACCTCACAAGGCACTTCAAGTAAGTACCCATAACATGTTTTTAGTGGAGAAATAAGACCATTATTTATCTGGATATTTCTCTTCTCCAGAGCTTGGATCATTAGATCAATAATGTTTGATTACTAAACTCTGTTTTAACCCTTTTGTCCCTGACTTTCTCTCAAGTGGACACTTTCATTACTGAATTTGGACATGTCCACAGATGCAAATAGGGGATTCACTAAGGTTTCAGTCTGAAATAATAAAAAAAGAATAGCAAACACTGCAGACACTGATAAGATGGCTCCTTATCATCTCATAACAAGCAGTCTCATCTGCATCTACACTGTTTGCACAGGAATACCATTCTGTCAGCTGGGCCAAGAGGGTTAATTCTAATTTTGAATTAATAAAGCTTAGTATGCTAAGAAAAATTTTCAGCAGACAACATACCGATTTTTTTTTTTCCCCAGAAAACAGATTGGCATAGTTCTAGATAAGAGTGGGTATCAGGTCAACATTTTTCTTATTTCTCCAAGAAAACATATATTGTGGGTACTCATTAGAAGTGCCTCAGTGAGGCGCTTCTAATGAGTACTCACAACATGTTTTCCTGGAGAAATATGAAAAATATCAATACTTTTGGATTGAAAAAAGCGCCTAACTAGAGCTATGGATTGGACATTTCTTGCAAATTGTCTCCAATCATAATCTTCTCTAGGTACTTTTTCTGACATTGCAGCTTGGAAATCCTAAATTACAGTGAAACCTTTATTAACAGTCACCTCTTAACAACAACAACCATTCTGTAACAGTCACTTTTCCGAGTTCCCAAAGTGTTATTTTACTATGCTGACCTAAAAAAGAAACATCCTTGTGAAATTCAGATTGTGTACATGTAAAAAGTAACGATTCACACGAACACTTCGTTTACCATTACCATTATGTGAAATATAAAGCGGTTGTTTGTTGATAATCTTAAAGCTGAAAGCTTAACCAATATTTTCAAGCATTTTTTAATTCACTATGAACCCAAATTTTTGATAAATTTACGGTTGTTACAAGGTGATGTTTCTTTTTTGGTTCAGTATATATTTAACCACTCTACGACTGCTGGTTATGAGCCTTACCAAGGGCAGTTATTGTAGTAAGAAGTCGCTGTATTACCAAAGTCAAAGTACCATCGGGGCTATGAGTCCAACCCATGTGCATGTTGTTCAAAATAAGGCTTTGCTAATAATTCATTGTTGAACAAGAAAATATCTGTGACTTACCGTTCCCTAAACACTTAGGGTGAGTAGGTTAAAGAATGCAGTTTGTAGACCTTACCATTGTTTTTGCATGCAACCAAGAAAATAAAAACTTAAAATGATAATACCCTGCCATAACCTTGTCGCGGGCAATTAACTGTGAAAAATTGACGAAATTTGCTCATTAGCAATCCCAAGCCAGATTTCTACAATATCAATCCACTAAGATTTACTCAAGTTATTGGCCTGAAACCAAAATACACTGTGTCGCAGGCAGATAACTGTCAAAATTCACTCCTCAGCAATCCCAAACCAGATCTCCATGCTATCAATGCACATACCAAGTTTGGTGAAAATCCAGATATTTACGGGTTATTGTCTGAAAATGAAAATACTGACGGACATCAGACGGATGAATGGATGGACTAACACCAACATGACACCATAATAACCTGCCACTATTTGTGGCCAGGTATAATAAAGGACACACCAATAAAACCATTACAGATTACTAGTAGTGAGTAATAGCTCATTACCTTGACCTTTGCTGTCGTCTGTCATCTCTTCTATCTCGCTCAGATTCTCTTCTGTCTCGTTCCAATTCTCTTCTATCTCGCTCAGTATCTCTCCGGTCTCTATCATCTCTTCTGTCCCGCTCAGGTTCTCTTCTGTCGCGTTCGGTATCTCGTCTATCTCGCTCAGATTCCCTTCGATCTCGCTCAGATTCCCTTCTGTCTCTCTCCCCATCTCGCCTGTCCCTTCTTCTATCACGTGACCGAGATCTACTTCGACGTCTTTCTCGTGATCTTGACCTGGAACCATGTTTCTTCTTCTCCTCCCTGCCAGGAGACCGTGATTTTTTTCTTTTTGGTGAAGATGACCTTTCCCGTTCTTCTGTTTTGATTTCATCCTCATTTTCACCTTCCTTCTTGATTTCATCTTCTGTCTTCAGTCCATCACCATCACCTTTCTCTCCTCCTTTATCGGATTCTTTGATTGGGACTAGATATTTCACATCACCTTCACCAGACTTAGGTTCTGTTTGGTCATCCCTGAAAAGCATTGTTAATAATTTAATCTGCATGCAAAAGAATGTGTTATTTGTTTATATCTCTCATTTTTTTTTTTGTAACAGAATCATAGGTATCAGATACACAGAAACATTTTTTTTTATCATTATTGCCACATTGGTTGAAAAATATTAATTTAACATTATTCTTTATGTACCATACCATAGCTTTAGTAAACGTGCTTTTTTTTCAACAAAAAGGCAATAGTTTTCTTATTTCTCCATAAAAACATATGTAGTAGGTAATCATTAGAAGTGCCTCAGTGAGGTGCTTCTAATGAGCAAACACAAATGTTTTCCTTGTGTTTTACTTGCTATTCCCTCTTATCTAGAGCTATGACATACCCCTGAAAACAAGAAAAACTAGTATTTTTTTTTTCTACAAAAACATAGATGTCTTCCCCTTTTTGGTGTCATATTGTATTGTACATTCAGCGAACATTTATATTAACTAATGAGATTCCAAGGGAAATAACTCAAAAAGTATGAATGCAAGCGTTATGGTTCTTGTACTTTGCATGTCGTCTAATGTTGAATGATATTCGAATAAAGTTTCATGAAGATATCTTGAACGGTTTTCAAGTTACAGAGTGGACACATTTTTTATGACAGACGAAGTTCCAAGGGAAATAATTCAAATAGTATAAATGTAAGAGTTATGGTTCTTGCACTCCGCACCTTGTCTAATATTGATTGATATTTACATGACGTTTCTTAAAGATATCTTAAACAGGTACCGAGTTACAGAGCAGACACGATTTTGTGATGGATAAAGTTCCAAGGGAAATAACTAAAAAAGTTTAAATGTAAGAGTTGTATTTATTGCACTCTGCACGTCGTCTAATGTTGATTGATATTTTACATGAAGTTTCGTGAAGATAGCTTGAACGATTTTCAAGTTAGGGAGTGGACACAATTTTGTGACAGAGTCCAAGGGGAATAACTAAAAAAGTATAAATGCAAGATTAATATTCTTGCTCTCTGCATGACTTCTACTGTTGATTGATATTTATATGAAGTTTCGTGAAGATAGCTTGAACGGTTTTCAAGTTATGGAGCAGACATGATTTTGTGACAGAGTCCAAGGGTAATAACTCAAAAAGTATAAAAGCAAGAGTTATGTTTCTTGGGCTCTGCATGTCACCTAATGTTGATTGATATTTATATGAAGTTTTGTGAAGACAGCTTGAAAGATTTTCAAGTTAGGAAGCGGACACAATTTTGTGACAGAGTCGAAGGGGAATAACTCAAAAAGTATAAATGTTAGACATATGGTTCTTGCACTCTGCATGTCTTCTACTGTTGACTGATATTTATATGAAGTTTCGTGAAGATAGCTTGAACGCTTTTCAAGTCATGGAGCGGACATGATTTTGTGATAGAGTCCAAGGGTAATAACTCAAAAAGTATAAATGCATGAGTTATGGTTCTTGAGCTCTGCATGTCATCTAATGTTGATTGATATTTATATGAAGTTTCCTGAAGATAGCTTGCACGCTTTCAGGGCTTCCTTTAAGCGGACGTACGGCGTATATTACGCCCTGAGATTGCCACCGGACGTCCAAATTGAACTTCAAAGACGTACCACGGACTTCCGAAATTTCTTTTGTCCGTCCAAAATTGACACCCGAGACGTCCAAAACTGTCAAAAAAACCCGCCCACTTTTAACGAGTTGTATGATGTTTGCCCCGCCTACTTATCGGAAATTCACTACCTGTGTTCACTGAGCTTCTAAGGACGTCCCACTTTCCGCTTGCGGGAGTTTTATTGACAGCCGTCTCACGTGTCGCGGCACCCTTTTGATAGCTGTGTGATCACTGCGTGTATTTGTCAAGCGTGATGCGTTGATTAATTGATGTTTGTATAATTTAACTTTCTCCTGCGACACCCGAAATATTCGTTCATGCGCGTTCAAAACGTTGACCAATGAACCCAAAAATTTTCCGTCGGGAGGAATTTCTAGGTTGCGCTTTATATTCTAAAACTTCCTGGCAACCTTATCAGTTCCAAAACCTAACAAATACACAAAGAATGCATGAGAAATAAATAAATCTTTCCAGTGCACCAGTTTAGCAGGAAGACGCGTTCAACAGATTATGCAAGTTAAACAAAGACAAGAAGCACTAATAAATTGAATTTAGACGGGCGGATTTTCCTTGTCTGGAAATAGAAAAATTCAGAACCAGAAATAAACATCAAAAATGCGTTGACACAAATGATCTTTGGAAGAAAATAATGAAATTATATGAAGTCATTAATTGTTTTAATATTCAGGTCTTAAAATCTTAAATTATTATTTTGTTAAGAAGGTGTGTCGTCTGAAAACACCTCAACACTTCCGGGAGTTACCGAGGGAAATTCTATAAATAAATAATAATGCGCAAAACGCAAATTGAAATCTATTCAAATTTAGAAGCTTATGCTTGTCTTTCCTACAATGCTATGTCAATAAAAGCAATTTTTCAAATGAAAATAAAACATATTTTTCATCAACATTTTTTGGAAAACCCATTTCTAAATGCGTAGCCTCGTTCCGGTTGCGCTGTTTACCAGCGCGGAAAAGACGCAAAGTAATTCTAAATTTAGGAGATTTGTGATGGTTTTGCTTGCTTTTGTCCGCGAACGAACGTTATTGCTATTGGTATTTCATCAAGAGCTGCATTTTATTTGTTTGTTGTTATACACGAGTCGGCGCCGTTTTCCCGCAAATTTGTGAAGGACGCAACTCGTTCGCTCGTGTCGATCAGCCTGTCCGAACAAATATTTCATTATAAACATGTCTACGAAGTAATTTCAGCATACCGGGTAGTTTATTTTTAAGAAAACATGTTTTGGGGCTTTTCTCTCGCGTATTTTATTTTATTTTTTCCCTTCTCTGGGCTTTGAAACGAATGCGAAGTTTTACCAATGTTGATGCTTTCTCTAAGGTCCGACATACAAGTTCAGGCTTTCCAAAAAGATGCGATCGAATTTTAAGCGATAAGGACGTTTTTAAGACACATCTGAAAGAATTATAGATCATGATGATTCTGTGTGACACTGAAATAAGAACCTATGTTTTGCGAAACAAAGGGCAGCCTGCTGCAGCACGGAAAAAGTGGGACTTCCTAGATTTTCCTGTGGGACTTCCAAATCTGAGGTGTAGGAAGTCTGGGACTTCCTGAGTCTGAAAGTTAATGGAAGCCCTGCGCTTTTCAAGTTACGGAGCGGACACAATTTTGTGACATAGTCCAAGAGAAATAAGTCAAAAAATATAAATGCAAGAGTTATAGTTCTTGCACTCTCGTCGTCTAATGTTGATTGATATTTATATGAAGTTTATATGAAGTTTCGTGAAGATAGCTTGAAAGGTTTTCAAGTTATAGAGTGGACATGATTTTGTCCAAGGAAAATAACTCAAAATGAATAAATGCAAGAGTTATGGTTGTTGTGCTCTGCACATTGTCTAATGTTGATTGATATTTATATGAAGTTTCGTGAAGATAGCTTGAATGGTTTTCAAGTTACAGAGCTGACACGAGTGTGGCAGACAGACAGACAGACAAACAGATGCCTGGGGGAAAAAACAATATGTCTCCCAACTCTAAAGGGGGAAGAGATAATCAATAACCATGGTTTATTAAATACCCCCTTTAGACATTGTTTTTCCCCCGGGCATCTGTCTGTCTGTTTCCCCCCCCCCCTCCCCCCAAGGAGTACAGACAGACGAACGTGAAAACTGTATACTCCTCACAAATAGTTTGCAAGAGCTATAATGAAGGCTATGGATATTGTTGTACACACTAAATAAGCTCTGCAATGTCACACACTTGGACAGACAAGTCCCTGATCACCTCGAACCTTACATTATTTTTAGTCTTAATGTATTAAGGTTACTCTTAATGGAAAGAATTTGCTTTGCTACACTGGGAGGCAAACTCTTTCCTTCAGTGACAGCCTCTTTTCAGAAGGGATTCTTATACCAGGAAAGCAAATGAGCCAGTGCATGACAAAACCTTCAAAATGACATGTGCTCCTAGTTAGGAAAATAACATGCGTCCAGCCTACAAAATGATGTGCGCCCAACTAAGACTCAGATCAGCCTGGGCATCCACCCAGTCTGATCAGTCTTTGCTGTCCGCATGAAGAAAGCTAGAGTCCTTAGCTACCCAATGAGCGCAGATGCCAAGGCTGATCTGAGTCTATGCTGGGTGCACATGCCATTTTGTTGGTTTTGTCATGCGCTGACTCAAATTACTGTCAGTTACAGTGGTGTCCAGGTGAAAGAGAAGGCAAAAGATTTCATCCTAGTGTATTGTATCCATTAACTTATTTGATTGTTCAAGTTGAACAGCCCAGTTAACAGCCTAGAGTATTGTATCCATTAACTTATCTGACTGTTCGAGTTGAACAGCCCAGTTAATAGTTATGGCCATGTCCAGTACTTTATGCATAACATTTCAAGTAACTGACAACTGCCCTTCTTAAATCAGTGGAAGAATGATTTCAAGATCAATCTTTTGAACAAAAGTTATGTGGCTGAGCTGAGATTTAACTTGTGACACATGGATCTGCAGTCAAGACAGGTTACCAACTGCACTATGGATGATGATGATGAATTCAGGTTTAACGACCTGTCAACCAATGATGGTCATTTGCATCAAAATTATTCTGTAATGAAACGACTATAATGATAAGTTAACTGCACTATGGAGCTATTCCCTTTAAACAAGACACAACCACCATTGTACATGTTGTAATGAAATGGATGTGTTTATTTGTTTGTGTTGAGGTTTTACGGCCCAGTCAACCCAATGGGGTCATGTCGAGGGCGGTCAGATTACTTAACCACACGTTTACTGGGCAGGCTTAGTCCTCTAAGCGGTTAACCAGTATTGTGCACTTCTTTCGCCAGAAACTGACAACTGCCCTTCTTGAATCAGCGGAAGGGAAAGAATGACCGTAGAAAACATTTCATGATCAATCTCCACGAAAGAATGTTGCTGACCTCGGTTGAACCTGCAACCTCCTGGTCTCCAGTCGGATGCCGCATCCAACTGAGCCACCGAGGCCGGCTTGAATGTGTTTACACTTTGGTCCTAGAGAACCCAACCTATACATATGTACAGTCTTTTTTATGGTCTTTCTGTTAATTTTTTACATTCCACAGTTAAGATACATGTATTGGGTGGTCTGGGTATACCATATTTACCCTAAGGCCTCAGCAAACAATGCAGATGCAGATTAGATGCTGCAGAATGTGCCACCTGTTCAAGGTATACACAGATTGCCACTCAGCCAGCAGCTTACAGACATCCTCAGGCAGTTAAAGGATTTGTTCAAATTTTAGGACCAGTATGGTATAGAGGAAATAGTTTTCAAATATTTATAAACAGTAAAAGCATGAGTCTCTGTCTCTGACTGAATAATGTTCTTACTTAACATCCTCTCCATTTCTGAGTGGTTCATCTCCAGCACCTTGCTCTGTTTTTATAGCTGGTGTATTTGACCTAGATTTAGCTGATCTTTTTGGTGACCTTGAGGAGCTCCTGTCTTTTTCCCTTCGGGGAGAATCTCTTCGTTTTCTTGGGGACCTTGATCTGTCTCTTCGCCGTCTTGGAGAAGAGCTTCTTGATCGCCTCCTTGTTAAAGAAATAGACCATGTATATTTGAATGATCTTTTACAGGAGACCTTAACCTTCAGCACCCTCCAGATTAATTCATTAGGTGACAAACTAACAATATGGTTTGACATTTCTTACAAATCGTCTCATATGGGGATAGTATACATAAATGCCAAAAGTGAAAAATTACAATAAAGGAGATAGACCCCTGAAGCATTTTTTTTTTTCTGTAATAAAAGTCATACATTTATGTTGTGGGTACTCATTAGAAGTGACTTGTTGCGGCTTGGATACTCATAAGAAACACCTTGGTGAAGCACTTCTAATTACCCACAACATACGTTTTCTTGGAGAAACTAGAAATGTGTCAATATGACACAGATGCCCCCACCCAGGGGCCATCCTCACCCGCATACAGGTATTTTGCAAAAAATGTTGAAAAATGGTTCATAACTCTCATAATTATATACCCTAAATCGAACGATCTCTATTTTATGATTATATACCTTTGTATTAAATATGAATCCAATACACTAATGTTTTCAAAAGATATCAAACGGAAACTATTTTTCAACGTTGAAAAAGGGCCATAACTCCCAAAATAATTGGTGGATTTTACCCTAAATCAAACTTGATCTGTATTTTATAATCATATACCTGTGTATAAAATATGAATCCAATACACTAATCTTTTCAAAAGCTATCGAACGGAAACCCATCTTTCAAAGTTGAAAAAGGGCCATAACTCCAATAATAAGTGGTGGATTTTACCCTAAATCGAACTTAACCTACGTTTAATGATTATATGCCTGTGTATAAAATTTGAATCAAATATACTGAACTTTTCAAAAGATATCGAACAGAAACCATTTTTGTTACGTACTGCCGGGATGGACATGCATACAGACAGTGGTTAGACTATATGCCCCCCATTGAAAATGGCGGGGGCGTAATTAAAAATATCCACTTTTTGGTGAAAACAGTGCATTATCTGGAGCTGAGAATCATAGGTCCATACATATATTACAGTGATCTGCTTTTGGTATGTGACTAACTTGTTTCAGCAGATGTATACATACACCAAATTTGATCAGAACAGATAATACAATGTAGGCATAATACTATGTATAAATATTCTCTGTAACATACAATGTAGGTCTGAGGTCTTCATGCATAATGGTCACAGTGACCTTCTTATAGAACACAACAATTTTACATCTTAGACGTATCCATACACACAAGTTTTTTGTCACCCTAGGTCAAATATACTAATGGCAGGCTTCAGATCCTCACCCCAGATGTAACTGGGGTCCAAGTACGAAGACACAAGACTTTATGATTACTGAGAAAATGACCTAAATGCAATGGGTGAACATAAAAGTAACAAAGTCAGTGAAGTATTAAAAGCAGGTATTGGTCAAATACTGATCATGCCAGGGTTATGGTTTCTCTTGTGGTTTAAGTATGAAGACTAAGATTGATTGAGTTAAGGTTTTACAGACTTAGACTCTCGGCCTTATGTTTACTGAAAAAATGACCTAAATACACAGACTGAACATAAAATTAACAAAGTCAGTGAAGTATAAAAAGCAGATCATAGTCAAAACTGATCATGGCAGGCTTCAGGTCGTTCAAATATGAAAGTTAAGATTGATGTTTTATGGACTTAGACACTAGACCACAGTTTATTGAAAAACTGACCTAAATGTTGACACGTCAAACATAAAATTAACAAGGTCAGTTAAGTACGAAAAGCAGGTCATAGTCGCAAACTGATGATAGGTTTCAGATGTTCTTCAGATGTAACTGTGGTTCAAGTATGAAGACCTCCCAGCAGGCACACAACATTCAAACAATGTCTATTCACTGTTGATTAAATGTCAAGATGTTGATTCAACATTGAATCAACTGTGTTTCAACGTTGTGTGCCCGCTAGGCCTTATGGTTGCTGCAACTAACCTAAACACATAGTGTAAAACATAAAACTAAGTTAGTGAAGAAATAGAAAGTTGGAATTGAAGCTGGACCAGCTCTTCTCCCAAGGAAGCAACTATGGTTAAAGCACAAAGATAGCTCTGGTAGTGACTGACAAAGTGACCCAAACACAAAACTAACAAAGTCAGTGAAACATGAACGGTAGACCATGATCACATACCAGTGATAGGCTTCAGCTGTTCTCCAGGGACGTAGCTGCTATCCAAGCATGAAGACCTTAGGCCTTACAGTTTCTGAGATGATGTTGATTTAGTGTTTTACTTTTCTTTCAACATTATTTAACCCTTGTCCTGCTGAACCTGGATATACCCTGTCTTTGCAAACAGTGTAGATCCAGATCAGTTGGCTTCTGAAGAAGCCAACTGATCTGGATCTGCACTGTTTGCCATTAAGTATGTAAATTTATAGCAAAAATCTGGATCAAGTAATCTGATTGGCTGAAAATTAGAAGTGGATGTGGCATCTTAATTTATTCAGCAGGACAAGGGTTAAGTGATATCAAGATGATGAAGGGGCAACAATGAAAGGCTCTGCAGAGAGTGCAATAAAGCACTGCATGGCCACAGGTTTATGCTTACTGAGGAAATGGCCTACATATCTACATATGAACTCAAAGGGGGACTGATTTGGGGTTTTATAGCCCCATCAACCCATTAGGGTCATGTTGAGCCAGTCAGTTTACCTAACCACACTTTTTTCTGGGCAGGCTTAGCCCTCTAAGCAGTTAACCAGTATTTGTGCACATCCTTTCTCCATAAAATGACAACTACTTCTTGAACCAGCAGATGGGAGAATGATCGTAGAAAATATACGATAATCATTCCCTACAAAAGAATGTTGCCAGACCCGGTGGGGATCAAACCAGCTACCTCCTGATCACCAGTTGGACGGGCATCAAACTGAGCCACTGTGGCCGGTTCCGAAAGGACGAACATTGCATCTATGATTACCCTACCCCCCCAACACCCCCCAGCTCACAGCAGCTATGCTGTTAGCACTTTTTTGCAAAAACAAAAAAGCACAAATAATCCAAGTATTTTGCAAAATCGTGATATAAAGCTCTTTCTGAGACATTTTAGTATGTATTGAATCACCACTACAAAGGAATTATAAGGAGTATTTTATGATAATTCTGGGATCATTTTCTTTAGTTCTCCATAAAACATATGCTTTTGGTATTCATTGAAGTGCCTCGGTGAGTCCCTTCTAACCCAACACATGTTTTTATGGAGAAAAAATAAGAAAAATTATCACATATTTATCATCAAATACTCCTCTTTAACTCCTCTGCAACAAAGATTTATCTAACTGACTCACCTTTTATCTTTGTCACCTCTTTCTGCTTCCTCCCTTTCTTTCATTATGGCATTTCTGATCTGTTCCTCTGAGACTTTTAAACTTGCAGCAATTCTCTCCTGCTCAGCCTGAAGGGATAATACGCACAGCATGTGTTAAGCAGCAGTATTTGGCGATAATTCTGGGATAATTTTCTCTAGTTCTCCATAAAAACATACATTGTAGATACTCATTAGAAGTGCCATGCCAAGTCATTTCTAAAGAGTATCCACAATGTATGTCTTTATCTAGAAATAACAGAAACCAGTTATCACCAGATAACTATTCTGTGTAGAGAGCTTGGTGAGAATTTCATGATATTTCTGGGAAAATGTTTTGTTTTCCATAAAAATGTATCTTCTGGGTACTCATTAGTAGTGCATTGCTGAGACGCTGCTAAGTAGTACTCACCAGGGCCCAGTTGTTCAAAGCGTCGTTAGCTTAACGATCTCGTTAAGGGTCATTTCGTTAACTGTTTTAGCAGATTCAATATACAATATTCTAAGATATTTTGCTGAAAAAATGTGAGTAGCTTTTGCATTTCTACTCTAATTTTTTCAGCAAAAGATTTCAGAATACAGTCGACTCTCGTTATCTCGACCCCTCTTATCTCGATCCTATCACTTATGTCGAACAGATTTCTAAGTCCCGATTATTTTCCCTATGTATTTATTGTATTTCAGCTTCGCGTATGTCGAACTACTTTTATGTCGACACTTCGGCTACCTCGTCCATCATTTTCAGTCCCTGAATATATTTTTCACAGGTTTTACTACCGCGTATCTCGAACTCGGACCATGACGAAGAAAAAAAAATGTAAGATGCGGCGCCGCCGGTCTCTCAGTTAATGAAAATCATAATAGGCCATTGATAAATAAATCGATAGTTTAATTTTCCCCTTTGTCCAGGTAATTACAAACAACACAAACAATGTCTAAAATCCGTAATTATGAAATCACGTGCGTGTCGAGTCAGGTTTGACACGCGGCGCTCAACACCGTCTCGTGTCATTGATTTGTAAGATAAAAAGCGGCTCAGAATAGTGTTATGGAAGATTAATCAACGAAGTTTCTTTAATTTATTGTTTGGATATGCACTATTGAGTACTGTCCGTCTAAATGATAAGAGCGTTTTCAAGAAAAGTCAGTGCGCGACAGGTTCCGACTCAGATCAGCCTGTATTGATCAGGCTAGCTAAGTCTGAATCTTCGCTTGTTACTCTTTGGTCAGGCGGTGCTCTTTGGTAAGCCCAAATAAGGCTCATGCGTATAATGGAAAATTCGTGTGCGTGCAGGCTGATCCGAGTCTTTGACAGTCGCACAGTTTTCTAATAGGAGTTGTCGTGCACGGCCTCAAATAGACGATTTACACGTGGGTACCGATGTTAACCCTTCCGACCCTGTAGACTGGTACAGATACCCGCACAAATAGTGTAGGTCCAGATGAGATGGTTCATAACGAGCTTTCTCTGCAGGATCTACAGTTTACCGCGCTGAGATGGTTCGTTTATGCCAGGGGAGACAATCCAAACTAGCTTACAGCTGCCGCTTAACATTGTAAGCGTTTTATGCAAAAGCGGAAACTAGTCAACTCTTTATCGAGTCGTCTATGCGAAGGGAGCTAATCCAAACCAGTTCATAACGTATAGCTTAACATAACCCGGAAACTAGTAATTTATTTATACCTCAAATGGAAATCCCAATTTGCAGGAGTATTAAAAGACAACAAGAGACGTTTGAAATTTATTATTATCAACATTTATTGATGATATTATTCCAAGAGAACCATTGCATCTCCTAAAACAAACAGTAACAATGCAAACTGAAGTACACGTAAATTATTTAAATTGCCATAAACAGGTAAGTACATCTATATTTCTTACACCTCCATGAAAACCTGTGTTGTGCATCTCTTTCAAGTGGTTGGTTTGGAGTTTAATAGTACAGTCAACACTATAAATGTCTTGTCAGCTGGTCACCACTTACCACTTTTCCTGGGCAGGCTTAGTCCTGTAAGCAGTTAACCAGTACTTGTTCACATTCTTTCTCCAGGAATTGAAAACTGACTTTTTTAAATCAACAGAAGGGAGTGCTACTGTAGACAAGAATTCCGCGGAAGGCGTTATCGCACCTGCTGGCGCAAAAGTCACAGGAGCCACAATCAGAATGTAGTTATTAAATAAGTTTATTTCATTCTTAGCAGTGCTTACTTGGAAAACTGGGTTGAAAAAATGTAGACAAAGTGCCTAGTGGGGCACATATATTCCAGGCCAGTCCCATTCCCTCTAATGGCTATATCTTCAGCACTGACTTTTCGTATCATACAGCCCAATGATAATGGAACATTGACGTAAAATGTGTAAAAGTCACTGGAGCATGAAATATAGGTCAAGGTCAAGGGTCAAGGTACCTGCTAATTCAGTACATCAAGGAGAAGCAAGGTATGGTGGTTGTAGGCCTTATAGTTGAGGAGTTATCAAACATCAACATAAAATGTGTCAAATATAGGTTAAGGTCACTGGGTCAAGGTACCTGCCAAGCCAGGGCAATGAGGTGAAGCACTATGCAAGGTTTAGTGGTTGTAGGTCTTATATTTGAGGAAATACCGAACATCAATATAAAATGTGTCAAAGTCACTGGAGTGCACAATATAGGTCAAGGTCACCAGGTCAAGGTACCTGTCGAGTCAGTACATCGAGAAGAAGTGCTATATAAGTTTGGTGGTTGAAGGCCTTATAGTTGAGGACATATGGAAGGGTGACGTAAAAGGTGTAAAAGTCAATGGAGCGTGAAATATAGATCAAGGTCACCCAGTCAAGGTACCTGCAGAGTCCGTACATTGAGGAGAAGCACTATGCAAGGTTTGATGGTTGTAGGCCTTATACTTCAGGAGATATTGAACGTTGACGTAAAATGTGTAAAAGGCACTGGAGCGCAAAATATAGGTCAAGGTCACCGGGTCAAGATACATGCTAAGTCAGTACATATAGGAGAAGCACTATGCAAGGTTTGGTGGCTAGAGGTCTTACACTTGAGGAGATCTGGAATGTTGATGTAAATTATGTCAAAGTCACTGCAGCCAAAATATAGGTCAAGGTCACCAGGTCAAGGTATCTGCTAAGTCAGTACATTGAGGAGAAGCACTTTGCAAGGTTTGGTGGTTGTAGGCCTTATAGTTGAGGAGATATCGAACGTCGACGCAAAATATGTCAAAGTCACTGGAGCGCAAAATATAGGTCAAGGTCACAAGGTCAAGGTACCTGCCAAGTCTGTACATCTAGAAGAAGCACTATGCAAGGTTTGGTAGTTGTACGCCTTATAGTTGAGAAGATCTGGAATGTCAACGTAAATTGTGTCAAAGTCAATGGAGCGCAAAATATAGGTCAAGGTCACTGGGTCAACATATCTGCCAAGTCAGGAGGTCAGGGAGATGTGTCATGCAAGGAATGATGGTTGTTGTAGAATTGTAGTTGATCAGAATACTAACTTTGACGTAAATGTCGAACTTCGACATTACAGAACTGTTAAGAGACAGACGGACGGACGAACGGACAGACGAATGGAAAAGCGGGCACCTATGTCGCAAAGTCAGGAGGTCAGGGAGATATTTCATACAAGGTTTGATGGTTGTTTAGTCTTGTAGTTGATTAGAATACTAACTTTGACATAAATGTCGAACTTCGACATAAAAGAACTGTTAAG
Source organism: Anodontia alba (assembly GCA_964016985.1). Taxonomy (NCBI): domain Eukaryota; kingdom Metazoa; phylum Mollusca; class Bivalvia; order Lucinida; family Lucinidae; genus Anodontia; species Anodontia alba. Next base: position 59,361,926 of record OZ024824.1, read on the forward strand.
AGACGGACAGACACAGACGAAACAGACAGACGAATGGCAAAGTGGGCACCTATGTAGCAAAGTCGGGAGATCAGGGAGATGTTTCATGCAAGGTTTCATGGTTGTTTAGTCTTGTAGTTGATTAAAATACTAACTTACATAAATGTCGAACTTCAACATAAATGTTGACAGACGGACGGACGAATGGACAGACACACGGAAAAGCGGACGCCTACGTTGCAAAGTCAGGAAGTCAGGGCGATGTTTCATGCAAGGTTTGATGGTTGTTTAGTCTTGTAGTTGATTAGAATACTAACTTTGACATAAATGTCGAACGTCATCATAAATGTTGACAGACGGACGGACGGACTGACGGACGGACTGACGGACAGACAGAAAATCGGATGCCTATATCGCACCCTGCTACAAGCAGGTGCGATAAAAATAGCTCATAATCTCTTATAGAATGTTTCTGGACCAGGCAGGGATCAAACCTATGACCTCCTGATCATCAGTCAAGGCATGCATCCGAGCCACCAAGGGCAGCCTCTTCCTAGTCATAACCATATTTTGTGGAAAATTGTTAAAGGTTTACTGTAGTAATAATGTACATTTATATACATTACCTGTCTCTTTTTTATTTCTTCTTTCTTCTGCTCGACAAACTTTGCTGGAATACCACCAATATTTTCTTGGGCACTGCATAGTAAATCCCAAAGCTCGGACATGAACACTCTGGCATTCTTTGCATTCAGGAAGCCCGTCAGGTTAATTTGCATCTCTTTAGAGTCAGGAAACTGGAGAGAGAAAGCAGAGGGGAAGTGCCCACATTAATGTGTTTCTTTGAGGTTTGTAAATTCTTTTCTTTCTGTTAAGTTTTATTTTAGTACTCTCAATGTCAGTTTTCATTAAAACAGGAATCTATTACAACAAATATTTTGTTGTTTAAAAATTAAGTATGAAGTTTAACAGAAGGTCATGCAGTGACTCAACAAGAACAAAACTGATATTCAAAAGGTTGTACATGAAAATAACAGATTCTGTCTGCAAGTACATACACAAGTGATTAAGACTTCGCAGTGTGACAAGACTTTCTTTTTCCAGCCACGCATAGATATTTTTCTTATTTTTCCTTCAGATTATATTTGTGGATTTTCATTAGAATTGCACTGGTGAAGCAGATTCTAAACACTACCCAAAATGTATATTTCTGTGGAGAAATAAGGAAAATATCTGTGAACTGTAATGTGAGAAAAGGTACCTTCTGACATGTACACCCAATGAAGCCAGGCCCTAAGGTTATAAAACTTTTTTCATGCTCAACTCAACTGAGCATGAAATTTCATTTGGCCATGAAAATAAAAATACCAAAATTTAAAACTTGTTTCATGCTCAACTCAGCTGAGCTTGCTCAGCTGAGCTGAGCATGAAAGAAGTTTCAAAATTTTGTAAGTCATTTTAAGACTTATAAACAAAACAAATTTTGAGCTGAGCATGAAAATAGTTTTATAACCTCAGGGCCTGGATATCAGTGCAGTCCGATCAGTCTTCACTGTCTGCATGTAGAAACTGCATCTTTGGCTATCCGAACTGCGCCCAGTGAAGAATCTGATCAGACTGTGTGACTGCCCAGGCTGATATGAAGCTTTGTTGGAGGCACATGTTGTTTTCTGACATTATGGCTCATTCACCTGGTTTACCTGGAGGGCTGACCATCTGTTTCTGTTTTTACAAATAAAGCAAGGGTTTTTTAAAAAAAGTTTGAGGTTACTGGAAAACAAACACAGTACATCAGTATATTAGCCTGTATAACTCAGAAATGACCCTAGGCACAGTGAATGCCTTAAATTACTGCAATAAACAGCAAAGTTTCAGAACATCCTAGACTTACATAGGCCATAGGATATCTATGATAAGGGTGTATCATGATAAATATTTTTCTTATTTCTCCACAAAAACATACACTGTATTGTGTGTACTCATTTTTTCTTATTTCTCCACAAAACATATACACAGTTTTGTGTGTACTCAATAAAGGGCAAATACGAAGGTTTTAATTCTACTAAATATTTAAGGGCACTTCAGAAAGGAGGTGACTGCCGAAAACCGCATCAAATTATCTTCAATAGTTTCTGAAATATTGTGATTTGAAATTTGATATTTAACATCCAAGAGGATTGAATTCAGGCTGCCTCATTAATATTCATGAGCCCTTTATGACATCATAAGGGAACAGTAAAATTTTAAACATTTTTAAATTGCCAATATTTTTTGCTTTTTAATCTGCATCCATTCAGTTTTCACATTGTTTAATTTATTCAACTCCTTTAAACTAATATACATAGGAATTTAACTCTTATTTTCTGTTTAAAGTATTACATTTCAAATTTAAAAATTTCATTTAAATAATTTAAAATCCAGTTACAATGCTTAATAATTTGCCAAAATTGACTCTTTTGGTATTCATTTATATGATATACACCCAAAATTCACTATTATTAAAAAAACTTACGAAAAATTTAATATAAGTTTTAAACATTTTAAAATTTAGCTTTAAATATAAACAACTGATTAAATTTTTAGTTAAATTCTCTATTAATGGGCTTATTTGTGGAAAGAGACCAATATCAATAATGGTTATGTAGCATATAAGGAAATGCAGAATATTCCTGTTTAAAATTTCAATTTAAAATTTAAGTTCCACTATGACATCACAGAATATTGCATTGTGGGCCCTAATCAATACACAATTCAAGGGAGGTTACTCTAACAGGAAAAAAGGTAGGTATCGTAAATTAATCACCATAACTTTTGATTGGATTGGAATTTTTTGATGGGGTTTTCAACAAAATAATTCCCTTAAAGCATTCTATAAAAACCCTGAAAACCAGGCATATTTTAAATTTCTTTGTATTTGCCCTTTAATTAAAGGACTTCACTGTGACTAGGCCAAACAAAAACTGTGTGTTAGGCTAACCCTACCCTACTTAAATTTCCTGGTGAAACCTAGCAATTTTTTTTTCATGTTTTACTGGGATAAAATATTTCTGCTAAATACTCGGACAATTAGGTCTGAGCAAACAGTTTAGATCCAGATCAAACTGCTCCTGTATTTGATCAGGGTCTACACTGTTTGCCATTCTATCAGTACTTTTAGGCACATCTAAGGATAGCCAAACAGATTTGGTTAAATTTTATAAGAAGTTTGTGCAAAGTCCAAATATATTTGGTAATTATGGTATAATTCTACATTAAAAAAAGGTAAAAAAAAAAAAAAAAAAAGAGTCCCTACCTACCATACCTATTTTTTTTTTTCTTACATGTCACCCTAAACACACACATTTTTTTTTTTTATTTGGCCCTGTCCACAACATACATGTATGTTTTCATACAGAAATAAGAGAAATGTTAGCATTTTTTTTTTTAGGAAAAATGCACTTTTACTGGAGCTATGCCATATCACTTTGGCTGTTTTGAGAATATTTACTCTTAGAACCTAACAACAATGGCTTGAGAGGGTCCTGATCAGGCATCACAGACAAGGTGTTTTTTTGTTTTTTTCTCAACTAAGAAGTCCCGACACTTGTCTTATTTTCCATGAAAACATGATGAGTCCTTTGTTTGTTTGTGTTGAGGTTTTACGACCCAGTCAACCCAATGGGGTCATGTCGAGCGCAGTCAGTTTACCTAACCACACGCTTACTGGGCAGGCTTAGTCCTCTAAGCGGTTAACCAGCACTGTGCACATTCTTTCGCCAGAAACTGACAACTGCCCTTCTTGAACCAGCGGAAGGGAGAGAATGACCGTAGAAAATATTTCATGATCAATCTCCACGAAAGAATGTTGCCTACCTTGACGGGGGTCAAACCTGCGACCTCCTGGTCTCCAGTCGGACATGCATCCAACTGAGCCACCGAGGTCGGTAGGTTGAGTCGTCATTAGAACCCCCTCACCGAGGCACATCTAATGAGTACCAACAACATATGGTTTTGTGGAATAATAAGAAAAATATTATGTGGACACCCCTTCTTATCTTGAGCTGTATTTTATAAATGCTCTAAAATTTAACTTGAATATCAGTTATTTCATTGGTTTGGTTAATAATTAAATAGAAAATATACTCAATAGTATAAACTTAGACTGGATTGATTGTACAAAAGTGTGTGTGTGTGTGTGTGTGTGTGTGTGTGTGTGTTTGTGTTTTCTTTGTCATATTTTTAATTCCTGGAAACATTTTACATATACTGTAGTTATTACATGTATTACATACACTTGATAAGATGTTTTCAGTACACAATGTATTTCTTTTGTTGTAAGCTGTATACTGTATATGCAATATTTGCTCAAGCATGAGAAATCAGGTATCACTAAACAGACATTTAGATACAAATGTACATGTAAAAGCATGCAGTTTTAGCTTTAAACTTAAGAACTTGTAATCAAAATTCCCTTTTATTTACTTCAATGATTTTCAACACAAGAATTGAAGTTTAAACTGCATAGTATTACAAAATAATTTCATGTAGAAATAGGACTACAAATGTAATGTTAGAGCAGATTTAAAAGTAATTTCATGTTGACATAGGACTCCAAATATTATGCTAAGCCAGAGATGAAAATATACATCGCTGATACACAAATTAATGGCTTAGTATAATATGTCAACAGCAATAGCTCGGAGCAGCTGGTATGTCTTGTCTGATCAGAGACTTCAGTCATACATCTCGTTTATTTCATTAGCACACCAGGTCAGTACTGATATTATTTTAGGGGATGTGGATATGATTGGCAGACTTTCCTCCATTTTTTTTATTCCTGTTTGGTCTTCTTGCACATCAAGTCCCCTATGAAAATGGGTCTACTCCAAACAGAAAGGGGAGCAAATTTTCCCCTTTAGAGTAGATCCCTTTTCAGAAGGGGAGTAAAAACAATTTAGACAGTTGTCTCCCCTGAAAGTGGTCAAAAACAAGTAGTTTTGGATAAGGATACAGTAACAACCATAATGTATGCAAGCAACAAAGGCCCTAATCAGACCATGTGGATGTACAGGCTGATCTGCATAAATGGCAATTTTGTCATGCTGCATTCCCAGCTGACATTTTTGGTAAAATTTGGCTCATTATGTATAAATACAGAAAACTATGGAACAAACTGCAATTTTCTGAATGTATAAATACTCTGTATATTTGGAGCCCTCTTATTACATAAATAATTTTATTTACATAATTTAAAATTAATTTTAATTCAACAGCAATTTATTACAGCATGTAACTACTGCCGCGAACACTGACAATACAAAGAATCTGGAATAAATGTATACAAACCAAGTTTTCTCAGCAGCAAATCTATCAATCCTATAATCCGCTGACATTTTTGAAATAGCTAATGACCTTGAACCTTGCTTGTCCTTTGAAGGGAGGAAACCCTTGCTTTGGCTTGTAAATTCATCAAGTCGAATATTATAAGATCAGCTCTGACATTGAAGGGAAAATTTCAAGAATAAGTAAACATTCACTCAGCTGTTTACAACACTAACTTACCAATTACTACACATTATACTGAAATATTGCTATTCTATGTATCCACTCGAAATTTACATCTTTTATTCTTCATTTCCTTTAACTTACATCTTTTCTTATTTGCATTCTTCACAACACATTACTGAGATTACACTACTTTTCAACAGAAACATCCAAGCCATTCTATGAAAAAACATCCTTGTCTCATACAGGCTGACTGATTGTTTAGCACTAGATAAGCCACTAACCCTTAAACTGCCAATCACAACAATTGCCGTCTGCTGTGTTGTCTGCTGTGATTTTAAAAGTCATTTTTGCAAACTGTGGATCCAGATCAGACTGCTCCTCTAGGAGCAGTCTGATCAGGGTCCACACAGTTTGCCTGTATGCAAAATTAGGTTTGAAAAGTTTGCAAGAATATTCAGCAGACGACATTTTCAGATGCAGGTTTTCTTGGCGTTTTTAAGGGTTAATAGGAGTATTTTCAGATATTTTTTCTTACTTCTGAATTCTCTATTAAAACATGTTGTGGGTACTCATTAGAAGAGCCTCGATGAGGCGCTTCTAAGCCAAAAACCTTCTATAAATGAGTAAGTACCCACAATGTACATTTTTTGGAAAAATGTTTGTACCAGAACTATAACCAAATACTCCTGCTTCACAAGTCGTCTAGACACTTCTTTTTAATCACAAATTGTTGACATTTTTCATTTTTCCATGAAAACATATTTTGTGGGTATTCACTTAATCACCTCTGTGAGGCACCTCTAATGTTTATCCACAATATATTTTCATGCAGAAATAAGAAAAAATTTTACCCTCATAGCTCTTGAAAAGATACTTTTTTTCAATCCAAAAGTATTGATATTTTTCTTATTTCTCCATGAAAACATATGTTGTAGGGTACCCACAATGTATGTTTTCGTAGAGAAATAAGATAAATATTTACCTGATACCCACTCTTATCTAGACCTATGATCCTGATACCTCTTACCTAGAGCTGTATTGTCAGGGTCTTTGTTTTTTTTACATAAACGGAACACATTATAAACTGTACCATAATAAAAGTAAGTACTGGGACAGAAAGGACTGAGCAAACAGGTTAGACCAAGATCAGCAAGGGTGTAAAATTCTACTCGCCCACAAGCACTGGTGACAGGGAGAAGTACAAATTTATGCAGCCAAGTTCAAAAAGGTAGAATCATTGTGGATGGAAAAGCCTGTAACCGGAATTTGTGAATTTTAACCTTCCAATACAAAAAAAAAAAAAAAAAAAAGAGATTATTTGTCACAAAACTGTCAACAGAAGTTTTGATTTTGAATAGATTTTGCAATTGCTGACCAGACAAGAGATTTTCTGGTCAAAAAATGGTTAAATAACATGGATACACATTTTACCAATTCTCAACTGGTATTTTGTAGCTGGAGAGCTTTGAAGATGGGAGAAATCATCAGATTAATTGCAATATTGGCTACATCTTAGTTAACGTGCATACAAAACTTTTTCAGGAAAATGGGATTTTGTACCAACAAGCCATGTATGATGAGTATCTTCTGATATCTTCCGAAGGAATTTTACACCCCTGATTGTGCCTAATAAGACCCCGCCACCCCCCCTCACCCCGCACCCCCAGAACTTGGCAGCTAATCAGATTTGTCACTGTTTGCATTCATCCAACAGTCTTTTAGACATGCCAGCAGGTAATCAAATGGATTTGTTTGAATGTTAGGCCAAGTATTGTTAGGAGTTCAGAGCTCTAGGTAAGAGGGAAAAAAGGGTATTTCAGCATTGAATTTTTGAAAATCAGCATTGAAATTTAATTTGAAGGATAAAAATACTCAATGAAATTTTTGACCAGCACTGAAATCAAATTTAGAGGGTAAAAATTTTCAGTGAACTTTTTATCTTTTAATATAAAGACATTTCCTTCATATTTATTCTTTTGTGAGCAGTAGCAGTATACTAGATAAGAAAGGGTCTAACCCTTACAGCACCGATGACAAATTTATGCATTCTAGGTTGTTTGCTGTTGCTTTTTCAGAGAAAATAAAGATTGGCACTTCATGTGAATTACCTGTTTGGCAGACAATTCAAATGAAATGCTAAGCTTTGTTTTCTCTGAAAAAAAAAATGAATTTTATATGCTACACTTATGCTTGGTGCTTTAAGAGTTAAGCATTGCAAATGGGCATTCAAGTATTAAGCTTTAAAGCAGGGGGTAAAATACTCATTGTACCAACATCTTATCTAGAGCACTGGAATTGAAGTGTCCCAATATTTAGGGTGAATATGGTACATGGTGCACAGTGGAGATCCTGACCATACTGCTACTTCAATACCTCTTAATAACCTTTGTAAACAGTGCATAACAAGACTGCATAGTCTTCACTTTTCCTGAGAACATTCATCCAGGTGATCAATGAAGACTCCCGGACTAAGTGCATAAATGTGCAGGCTAGTCTTAACTAAGGCTGGTTGATCAGAGCTGAAAAGATAATCCATTATCAGTCATCCCATTGTGATCGATAATCGATTAATAATTGCTTAAGATTTGGTCATAATTCTACCTGTCTACCTAAGCACGACTCATACCATATGTTATACTTTACTGTATGTATTTGGTCAGAGAGGCCTGAGCAAACAGTGTAAACCCTGATGAGACGCACAAAACACAGTGTCTCATCAGGGTCTACCCTGTTTGCCACTCATCTAGCTATTTTTAGACACAACATTGGGTAGCAAATTGTACTTGTTCAAATTTAGGATTAAGTATGGTAAGGAGTTGAGGTGTCTGAATACTAAGGGTAAATACGGGAAAGTAACAGACAGAGAAATCAAATGATCAGTTATTAGCAAATCTGTAACGATAATCATTTTTGTGGAATTTATCAATCAATTAATCGAATTATATATGATTAATTGTGCCAGCCTTAGTCTTAACCTTCCTGAGCTGTAGAGACAAAATAGTTGTGGTTTTTTCACAGTGGGCTACATCTCATGTTATTATATAACCTAAAAACAGACTATCTTTCATTGGCTGAGAGCTGTTTTCAGCCTAGTGAATATATCTGATATTCAACGGCTAGTGCCTGCCTCCCAGTGAATATCAATTTTTAGTGATGCCAACATCTATGCACGCTGTTTATATTAATGGGGTCCGGTGTTGACTGTTATTGCCACACTTATGAAGAGAAAAAAGAAACTATACAATAAAACAATTATTGACAATTGAGGTATTGGATATGACGTTGATATCCACCACTGAATACCAATGTTGACCTCAGCTATTGCCTTGGTCAATATTGGTATTCTCTGGTGGATATTGGATATCACATCATATCCAATACCTCAATAGTCAATAATTGTGTATTATTCATGTCAGAGGCCACTTACAGGTCTTGTGAAACTAGACTTCTGGGAAGTAACAGTTTGATATTTCTTCTTATTTCTCCATCAAAATACATACAAAATGTATCTTGTAGATACTCATCAGAACTGTCCATGCATTGAGTACCCACAATATATATAGACTGGCAAAGAAATAAAGCAGAAAACTACTCCTCTTATCTGAAGACTGATTCTGCGATTTGACAACTAGTCTCCTTCTTCTGCAACATGTTTCAAGTAAGCTCTGAACACAATCCACCTGTGTAATCTGGTTACAAGATCGGTGCTGACTAAAGTCATAATTTACCTACATAGTGACTATTCTAATTATCAGAATTTTTCTTTTCAAAGATAATGCTCAATAGTGTACTTACCTGAAAAATTTTATAGTTTATAAAACATTCCATCAAATACATTTGAGCCAGCGCACAAGAAAACCTACAATAAGACTTGTGTGACAAGCAAAGATTTATGCCTCTTTGGATAGCCCCGAGGCTGTAGACGGCACATGCTGGTCGCACAAATCTTATTGCAGGTTTTGTCATGCGTGGCTCATTTATAAAAAATATGATAATACTTAACCTATTAATATGATTAATCTTAGCTCTAGATATGGTGTTGTTTTCAACAAACAAGAGCGTTGATATTTTCTCTTATTTCTTCTCGAAAACTTATGTTGTGGGTACCCATAAGGAGCGCCTCACTGTTTTCTTATTTCTCCACAAAAACGTATATTGTGGGTACTCACTGGAAGTGCCTCAGTGCGGTACTTTTGATGAGTACCCACAGCATAAATTTTCGTGAAATAAGAAAAATATTTCGTGATACGCCCTCTTACCTAGAGCTATGTAAAATTCTACTGGGACTCAAACAACATTAAAATCCTCTTTGTTTGTAATACCACAGTGATACACAGACAGGTATTTTCAAAAGGGAGACAGGAATAATTCTGCAGAGTTGCCTCCCTTGAATTTGTATCCATTTCCCTTGTCTGTTAAAAAAGGACTGTGAATAGCACATTTACTCCAATCTTATTTTCAATGTATTTGTTGATGTTTTCAGGGTAAATACTACATTTACTCACAATTATCATAGCTCTAGATAAGAGGGATTGTCCATATAAATGTACTTATTCATGCATGAAAACATACGCTGTGGGTACTCATTAGAAGCATCTTGGTGAGGCACTTCTAATGAGTACTCATAAGGCATGCTTTTGTGCAGAAAAAAGAAAAAAATAGCTTTCAATTGAAAAAACTGCCTTATCTAGAGCTCTGCATTATTAACTGAATTACATACTTCAGTAAAGGGTACAGAATGAAATGACATTAAATTAGCACATTAATTAGGAGTAGAACTTGAAGAGCTTTTACCCTATCTTCCAACTGATTATAAACAAATTCGACAACAACATCATCTTCCACTCCCAATAACTCTGTTATTCTGTTAGCGATCCATGGTTTCATAGTGTCCACATTAACTTTAGACATATCAACCTGAAAAACAGTGGTCAAAACAAGGAGAATAATTTCAATGCTCCGGGTAAGATGTACTAACAGGCAATCAGTTTGAAATCATAATTGATCAATTGATCATCCTTTTTTATTCTGAAGAATAAACAAACTACCTATAGTTAACAAAAGCAAGTTCAGCTTTATGCCCCCCACCTTTTAAAATTTCCCCCAAAACAATCAAGTCAAACATCTGTAAAAGAGGAGGCGCGAAGCCCTGCTAGCGGGGTCCTGGGGCGTGCAATTTGGTGCATTCTAGTGCATTCTAGGGCCCTTTTTAGCCTTTACAATTCTGGTATTTTGGGGGAAAATTAAAAAAAAAAAAAAAAAAAATGATAAGTCTGTGATGAAAAATGTTGTTGTTTCACTTTGTACTGATGTCCACTTTAAGCGTATTTTCAGCATCTCCTGATCATTGCATAGTGGAGCTTCATTTTGACTGCTTGATTGAATTTTACTGCATTTGATTCCAGTTTTGGCCGAATCTATGTTTGGATCAGTAGATGGCCGACTTGTGTATTTTTCATTAAATTATGAATGGTATTTCAATACATATCATCATTTCACTAGAATCTTCCTTCAGAACAAGATCACAAAGCAAAATGTCCATATTCACAGTCTGTTAGAGTTACAAACCTTGCTTTTGTAAACTGTGTACCAGAAAACACAATAACAGTTGCAGTGGCACTAAGGGAGAATAATCTAACAAGTCCAGCTTTAAGTAGAATAGAACAGATTTTTAAAAAAAAAATTTTCCGCGATAAAAACGAATTACACAGTCTCAAATCTCTGATTTAAATGCAGATTAAAATCCTTTTTACATACAAATTCCTAATATTGAATAAATTAGGTCACAATATTGAATTTTAAGGGAGAATGAGATCAATAATACATCAATACAGGGTGAAAATCAGAAGATCGTCACCCCTCTGCAAAATTTTCTCCTCGGATTTGCACAAATCACAAGATCGTCAAAATCGGACCCCCGATTCGCAGAAATCCGCGTTTCCGCAGAACTATCCCTGTGTATACCAAGATTCAGCCTCAATGCTGGAGAGGAAGATTTTTAAGTGTTTTACTATATATAAGCATGGCAGCCATCTTGTTCAATGGCGCAAAACCATTTGAACAAATTGTCAGCACCCTTTCGACAGAAGGCCCCTTGTGAAATCTGGTGAAAATTGTTCAAGCGGTTTCAGAGAAGATGTTTAAAGATTTCAGGATTTCATACCTGTACACAGCCCAGGGGCAAGGGCAGATAACCCCTCAAAATTTTGAAGGTAGTTTTACTTCTTTATTCATGTGTTGTTGTAGGTTTCAGTCATTAGTCTTTCACATTGAGAAAATGACTTTTCGACATTTTCCGCACACAAATGTTTCGGGCGCAAATTTTACCTTGCTGTAAAAAGGTCAAAGTTCAACCTACAACCATCATTTGAATAAATTCGGTAGACCTTGAGTCCCCGATACTATATACCAAGATTCAGCCATAAAGCTTTCTTGGTTCTGGAGAAGATTTTTAAGTGTTTTTACCATATATGGGCATAGTGGCCATCTTGTTCAATGATTTTGAACCATTTGAATAAATTGTTAATATCCCTTCGACTGAAAGCCCCATGTGAAATCTGCTGAAAATTGCTCAAGCGGTTTCAGAGTAGAAGACATTCAAAATTACACACTTTTATACATGTATAAAGCCTAGGGCAAGGGAAGATAATCCCCAGGGGACAAAATTTTGACTGTAATTAAGAAGTTTTACTACTGTACTTTAATCATACCCTGTAAGTTTCAACCATTAGTCTTTAATGCATTTATGATTAAAATGAGAAAAAAAAATGACTTGAACAAATGTATGGGGGCACAATTGATTGTGTTGGGGTTTAACGACACGTCAACCCTTGTGGGTCATTTTGTGTCGTCTCCCAGAGAAAGGGAGAAAAGAGATAGAAGAGATTGTAGAAGAGATGAAAGAGAGGGATAGGTAAGAAAGACGAACAAGAATGAAAGTAAAGAAACAGAAGAAATAAAACATTCCCCCTCTACCCTTACCTGCTACAAGGGTAGCAGGCCTTGCCCAATTGTAAGCCAATATCAGTTGGACGCCCCAGTGACGTAAGATACATGACACCTTCGCACCACCCGACCACCCCCTATGGGGGCACAAACTTGACCTTGTCGTAAGAAAGGTCAAAGGTCAACCTACGACCATCATTTGAACAGACTTGGTAGACCTTGAGTCCCCGATGCTATATACAATGACTCAGCCTCAAAACTTTCATACTTCTGGAGAAGATTTTTAAGTGTTTTTTACCATATATAGGCATGGCGGCCATTTTGTTCAATGGCACGGAACCACTGGAACAAATTGTCAATAACTGTAAAATCTGGTGAAAATTGCTCAAGCATTTATAGAGAAGAAGACATTGAAAAATTACACAATTTTATACAAGTATATAGCCCAGGGGCAAGGGCAGATAATCCCTAGTGGCCAAATTTTGGTTGTAACTAAAGTAAAAATTTAAATAATTCATACATTGTAAGTTTCAGCCATTAGTCTTTAATACATTTTGAGAAAATGATTTTTCAATTTTTTCCCCATACAAATGCATGGGGATGCAACTTTGACCTTGCCGTAAGAAGGTCAAAGGTCAGCCTATGATCATCATTTGAACAAACTTGGAAGACCTTGAGTCCCTGATGCTATATACCAAGACTGAAATCAGGCCATTGGCATAGAAAGGGGTCCCTTAAAGGGTTTTATATTTTTAGCTCTGGTGGCAATTTTGTTCAGCAGAGCAGAACCCTTTTAGCAATTTTGGTAGAAGGTCACCCAAGAAAAATTACTGTGAAATTATTTTGAAATCGGCTATAGGCCTAAGAGGCAATGTCAATTTAAGGCTTTTCTATTTCTAACTGTGGTGGCCATCTTGTTCAGTAGAGCAAAATGATTTTAGCAATTCTGGTAGAGAGTTATTTAAGGAACATTTCTGTGAAATTATTTTGAAATTGGGCCATTGGCCAAACAGGACATGTTGTTTAAAGGTTTTTCTATTTTTAGCTCTGGTGGCCATCTTGTTTAGTGGAGTAGAACGGTTTTTGGTAATTTTGGTAGAGGGTCACCTTAGGAACATGTCTGTGAATTTTTTTTGAAATGGGTCCGTTTGTCTAGGAGATGTCGTTTAACGTTTTTTTTTTTCTAATTTTAGCTCTGGCAGTCATCAGTGGAGCGGAACGGTTTGAGCAATTTTGGTAGAGGGTCACCCAAAGAACATTTCTGTGAAATTATTTTAAATTCTGTCCAGCAGTTTTGGAGAAGTCGTTTAAACCAAATTTTGACGACAGACGCAAAGACGACAGGCAAAGGCCGATCACAATAGCTCACCTTGAGCACTTTGTGCCCAGGTAATCACGGCTATAACAGGGCTCACCGGCTGACCAACTTTTAATAGGAAGTATAATGTAAAACCTAAGTGTAAGCAACAAAGATCCTGAAAAGACAGTCCAGATGCAAAGAACCATTAGCTCCTGAGAAGAAGGGGCAACAAAAAATTTGTCCTCGATTTTTGCAACTTTTGAAAATGTCAACATGAATTTTGAAAAAGCTAATACTTGTGCAAAACGAACTTTTTGTTAGGAGAAATCCTGTAAAAATTGAACAAACATGCAAAGGTAAAATTCTTTTGAAAAAAAGTTGTTAGAAGTATAAGAAATGCCACAGAATAAAAGTCTAATACGGTTAAAGAAGTTTTGGAGGAAAACTGTTTGCCTACTAAGTGACCAAAAGATCGTTTTCTTCAATGTCATTAGTTTTCGTGGGTGTCCGTTTTTTCATAAATGAACCATTTACATGCTGAAAATTGGTCAGAAACAGCATTAAAAATGCTAAAAACTAAGTTTAAAAGTTGACAGACATTTTAGCTAACAAATTTCTTTTTATCATTATGTTTATAGCTTATCAGATCCTGATGTTTAGACAGAGAAGATCAATTTCCAAAAAGATATGGGTGCAGATATGAAGCATTTGCCCTACTCACGTCTATGTTTCTGTGGATCATTTAATTGGTTTAGAAGTAAGAATTAACAGATCTACAGTAAAAATTGTTTCCTTTTTTGTTAATTCCCAAGACAATGCAGTAAAGCGAGTTGAGAGTCCTTAAGTGTCATGCTTTCAGTAAGGTGATAGGTTAACCGTGTCTTGACTTCTCCCTCATCCTATAAAACTTCTCCCTATTTTGTCTGGAGGGAGTCCCTAAATTTCTGAGCCAGCTTGACCCCTGCTGTGCCTTTCTGCATGCATGTGCTCAAATAAGCTTTCCAAAATCACCTTAGTATCCAGAGACTCTGCAAACTTCATAGATCGCATCAGCTTTTTTTTCTTATCTGTAAATCTGTTGTCCTGGTCGGCACTTGTGCCCTGAAAAAGAAAAAGTATCCTGAAGTCAATTTTTCTACTAGGAAAAAAATATATCTATTAAAAAATATGTGGTTCAGATATAAATCGAACCATACTTAGGTTGTTTTTTTCCCTCCCCACCCTGAGTTTATAATTTTTGTGTGATTTTCAAAGCGCTTCAAAGAGATTCCAGCAAACACAGCTTTCCAGTTATTTTTTTTTTTTTTTTTTTTTTTGGCATTCAGTTCTCTCTGTCTTTTTTTTCTAACATGGAAACTGACAACGAAGGCTAATTGGCTATTCAAACATTGTTTATTGCAGTAGTTGTATCTCAAAGGTTACAATTTCTTTAAACTGGTGAGACAGAGCATGTTTATATTTCTTTGAACAAAAGCAGCCATGGTTTATAGCCGTGGTAGACTCCTATCAGCCTAAGCATCATGATAACCTGGCCAGAATATTTGAATGCTGGTTGAATCTTGTGTAGATATGCAGG
The DNA here is from genome assembly GCA_964016985.1 of Anodontia alba. Lineage (NCBI taxonomy): Eukaryota > Metazoa > Mollusca > Bivalvia > Lucinida > Lucinidae > Anodontia > Anodontia alba. The sequence goes on from OZ024824.1 coordinate 59,377,213, forward strand.
TTGATCCAGATTTGCACTGCAGATGATATAAGCTGCATTTTAGATATGATCAGCAACACATATATATATATATCAACTAGATCCTCACTATCCATACTGACAAACCTCATATATATATATATTTTGCATATTTATTTATCTATTTCATTTTTTTTATTTATTATTTATTTTCTTTTTCTCTCTTTTTCCCTTTCTTTCTGCAAAGAAAAATTATAATCAATTTACTTTTGAGCAACATTCCTGAAATCTTTTGAAACCAAACAAACAAATGCATTGTTATGTAGCAATAGTGGGGAGGAGCTTTTGTGTTTGTGGTGTGGTTTGGGGTGTTTTTGATGTGCTTTAATAGGTTTTTAAACATTTTTTATTGTGTTGGGGTTTAAAGACACTTCAACCTTTGTGGGTCATTTTTAGGGCTGTCACAATACGCCAGAAGCGTATTGCGATATACAGAAAGCATATTGCAATAATACCATGATATATTGCTTGCTGTGTATCTTACATCACTGGGGCGTCCAACTGATATTGGCTTACAGTTGGGCAAGACCTGCTATCCTTGTAGTGGGTAAGGGTGGAGGGGGAATATTTTAATTTCTTCTGTTTCTTCACTTTCATTCCTGTTCCTCTTTCTTCCCTGTCCCTCTCTTTCATCTCCTCTACTCTCTCTTCTATCTCTTTTCTCCCTTTCTCTGGGAGACGACACAAAATGACCCTCAAGGGTTGACGTGTCGTTAAACCCCAACACAATCAATTACTTCAGCATTTATTTGAAGTGAACTGACAGAGTAATCTTTGGCTTGTTTTTTGTTTCTCAACTAAAAGAAGTAGAACTCAAACAAATGTGAACATTTTAATTAAACAAGAATTCCGCGGAAGGCGTCATCGCACCTGCTGGCGCAAAAGTCACAGGAGCCACAATCAGAATGTGGTTATTAAGTAAGTTTCTTTCATTCTTAGCAGTGCTTACTTGGAAAACTGGGTTGAAAAAAATGCAGACAAAGTGCCTAGTGGGGCACATATATTCCAGACTAGTCCCATTCCCTCTAATGGCTATATCTTCAGCACTGACTTTTCGTATCATAGAGCCCAATGATAATGGAACGTTGACGTAAAATGTGTAAAAGTCACTGGAGCATGAAATATAGGTCAAGGTCACGGGTCAAGGTACCTGCTAATTCAGTACATCAAGGAGAAGCACAATGCAAGGTATGGTCGTTGTAGGCCTTATAGTTGAGGAGTTATCAAACATCAATGTAAAATGTGTCAAATATAGGTCAAGGTCACTGGGTCAAGGTACCTGCCAGGCCAGTGCAATGAGGTGAAGCACTATGCAAGGTTTAGTGGTTGTAGGTCTTATATTTGAGGAGATACCGAACATCAATATAAAATGTGTCAAAGTCACTGGAGTGCACAATATAGGTCAAGGTCACCAGGTCAAGGTACCTGTCGAGTCAGTACATCGAGAAGAAGTGCTATATAAGGTTTGGTGGTTGAAGGCCTTACAGTTGAGGACATATGGAAGGGTGACGTAAAAGGTGTAAAAGTCAATGGAGTGTGAAATATAGGTCAAGGTCACCCAGTCAAGGTACCTGCTGGGTTTGTACATTGAGGAAAAGCACTATGCAAGGTTTGATGGTTGTAGGCCTTATAGTTGAGGAGATATTGAACGTTGACGTAAAATGTGTAAATGGCACTGGAGCGCAAAATATAGGTCACCGGGTCAAGATACCTGCCAAGTCAGTACATATAGGAGAAGCACTATGCAAGGTTTGGTGACCAGAAGTCTGACACTTGAGGAGATCTGGAACGTTGACGTAAATTATGTCAAAGTCACTGCAGCCAAAATAAAGGTCAAGGTCACCAGGTCAAGGTATCTGCTAAGTCAGTACATTGAGGAGAAGCACTTTGCAAGGTTTGATGGTTGTGGGCCTTATAGTTGAGGAGATATCGAAAGTCGACGCAAAATATGTTAAAGTCACTGGAGCGCAAAATATAGGTCAAGGTCACCGGGTCAAGGTATCTGCCAAGTCTGTACATCTAGGAGAAGCCCTATGCAAGGTATGGTAGTTGTACGCCTTAACATAGTTGAGAAGCTCTGGAACGTCAATGTAAATTGTGTCAAAGTCAATGGAGCGCAAAATATAGGTCACTGGGTCAACATATCTGCCAAGTCAGGAGGTCAGGGAGATGTGTCATGAAAGGTATGATGGTTGTTGTAGAATTGTAGTTGATTAGAATACTAACTTTGACGTAAATGTCGAACTTCGACATAACAGAACTGTTAAGAGACAGACGGACGGACGAACGGACTGATGAATGGAAAAGCGGGCACATATGTCGCAAAGTCAGGAGGTCAGGGAGATATTTCATATAAGGTTTGATGGTTGTTTAGTCTTGTAGTTGATTAAAATACTAAGTTTGACATAAATGTCGAACTTCGACATAAATGTTGACAGACAGACAGAGGAATGGGCAGACATACGGAAAAGCGGACGCCTATGTTGCAAAGTCAGGAGTTCAGGGAGATGTTTCATGCAAGGTTTGATGGTTGTTTAGTCTTGTAGTTGATTAGAATACTAACTTTGACATAAATGTCGAACGTCGACATAAATGTTGACAGACGGACAGACAGACTGACAGACGGACAGAAAATCGGACGCCTATATCGTACCCTGCTACAAGCAGGTGCGATAAAAATGTGTTGAAATACAAAAAAAAAATCCAGTTGACTAGTTCTTCAAGTAACTCATCCATCAAAGGATCTATGATATTGCGAGCAATGGATCTTGTGATTGCAGGCACGGACTGAATGAAATGGTTATTTTGAGGCAGCACTAAGCATCCAAGTAAGAGTAGGCTGCACCTTCCTGACATCTGTTGGTTTAAGAGGAGTTGGGATTGTAACTGAACTTTCGCGTTTCCTCTACTTTTACTTTCGTTTTCAAAGTGGCGGATGGATAGTGCCGATTGAGATAAGACGATCAGTATTTGACTGACTGATCACAGTGCCTACATATCGCAACATTTTCAACTGGCTTCTGTGTCTGCTTGTTAATTTTAATTCAAAAAATGGCCCCACACATCACTTTTGCCTTTTTGTTAGGCACAAGTTAAAAATGATCGTTTTCGGCCATGCTTTTTTTATTTTTATGGACACACTTCATTCAGACATTTCGGATTGTCTGGAATGCTGAGGTGCAACTTAAAAACAGTATTACCGGTACATAATTTAGATATTGCGGAACTGTATCAGCTCGGGTCTGTATTGCAATATACCGATCTACCAGTTAATCGTGACAGCCCTAGTCATTTTGTCATCTCCCAGAGAAAGGGAGAAAAAGAGATAGTAGAAGAGATAAAAGTAGCAACCCCAGGCCAATTTTTCAAACCCTGTTTTTCAATAAATAAGTATTTTGAGCAAACAGAGCTCCCTGAGAGCTTTTCAAAACTGTTTTATTTCCTGAAATAGCTCAAAAATTAAGGAAGTTATGGCATTTTGAAGTCGCAAAAAAAAAAACGACTATTTTTGAGAAGCTAATTACCCTATAATGTCTTTATTTTCGCGTCGCGGAGACGGAACGAGAATCTCTAAGATTTTTAGTAAAAATGCCATAACTTTTTTTATTTTTTGAGGTATCTTCATGAAATTTGGAACACATGTAGATCAGTGTTAGTTGCATCTATTTATTTGTTTATTCTTATAATAAATGATATATTTGCAGAGAAATTAGGTTGTAACTAGTGTCACTTTATGACAATATTTTTTATAAATTTTTACTGCAACTATTCATGTTGAACTGCTCAAAATTTCTTGCCGAAAACCATTACTTCTCAAATATATCTTTGTTACACAAATGAATAATTAATTCTTTTCTTATCTCTGGACAAAACCATATGCTGTGGGTACCCATTAGAAGTGCCTTGGCAGGGCGGTTCTAATGAGTACCCACAATGTATGTTTTCATCTAGAAATAAGAAAAATATAGATACGGTAAATGTCCTAAAATTTCGAACAAAATTAAATAAATTCAGTTCTTGCTGTTCGAAATTTTAGACATTATGATTTGCTAAAAAATTTACTGTTCGAAATTTTAGGACAGATTCACTTACAGCCAAAATTGACGCTTTCAGACACCGGAAACGACAAAAAAGGACCTACACGCTGAAAGTGTTTTCTTATTTGCTATGTGTGATTGGTAAACTGAATGTGAAATTGTATGAACAAATAAATACCACACTGATGTTTGTTTTGAATTCCATCCGAATAATTCCATGTCGAATAATGTTTCTCATAACAAAACAATTAATTATCTGGTACACTAATTAATCGCCAGATACGTTTGTTCGGCACTCCGGGAATGTGCCACTTTCTTAAACTAGGCTGGCTTAGTCCACTGTCTTCTTACGTAACAACCCTCTTCACTTTACCCCACTGAGATACACAAGCTGACCAAAAAATACTTCAAAAGGTTACCGCAGGTTTGTTCTTGTTTGAGCCACTACAGACACACAAAAGTCCCTTTCCTCAAAGTTGAAGTGTACCGAGCTTAAATGTGAAAAGCGCAGACTGATTAGAATTTCTGCCGTTTTGAAGCGCATATTCACACTGCTTCTGAGGCTGACAATGCATTCTGTTGGCGATATGCGTAAACCCAGATCAGACTGCCCCGATACACAGACTGCGCGAATGCGCATGTTGATCCTGTCTATGCTGGTCTCAAATGTCATAAGGTCGTTTCTCTTGGAAAGGCCTCATACATAAACGAACAGTGCGGACAACCAGATCTGAATGCAGCCTGATCAAGATCAAAGATTTTAGCTCTACACCAAACTGAACTAGGTATGCCAAACCTGTGAACTGCCATTATCGTTTTTAGCAATATTTCTTTTGTTAAAAAAAAAAAAAGCTGTATTGTCGTTCAGAATTCGGTAATGAAACTTATTGCAAGAATTATCTGTCATCAATATTAATCCTTTCAGGCAAAAATGTCCCTTTGTGTATATGTGTAAGTCAGATCAGAATGCGGGATGCAGTCTAGTGCAGGATGATGTCCACTCAATTCGCTGAATAGGTCATTGATATAAAACACTGTAATACATGAGTTGCAGTCTCCAGCAAGTGCACAGACTGATCACATTTGTAACAAATGATTACGTTCGTTTTGGCTTGTTGGGACCTATGATTTTACCTGTTCAAATAGGATGCACTGAGCATATCATTACAATCACGCGATCAAACGGGAAATATTTTGCTGGAGGCTAACGTTAATCCCCACGACGAAAACGTTTTCGGCGTGCTTAATGAAACATTTGGCACGCTAAACTTAAATATTAGCGGCAGTTATTATCGAAGGACACAGTGTACGGACGAGCGGGAACGACCCAGATCAGAATGCGCGGATGCACATGCTAATTTACAATTCCCGTGTAGCGCTTTCTTACTATCGCATGCGCGTCACGCTTTGCAGAAATGATCAGATCAACTTTGGAATTCTGGTTTAGTGGTCACACGACTTACCGAAATACCGGAATACTACCGGAATACCCGTGAAAAATACAGGAATTCCTGTGAAGACACCAATACTGGCTTCAATTAAGAAACAAATATACTCGGAGGATGATCTTGAAAAGCCCCCAAATTAGTTCCATTCCCTTGTCCTCTGCGGCGTCTGATCTGGATCTATGCTGTTTGCATTTAGGTTTTTTTTTAAATTTTTTTATACGTGCCAGTTTTGTATGCATTTCTGACTGAGAAAAGGCTCTATAAAATAAGTTTGTTTTTCTCCCAAAGAGGTTTCCCGCCACGATTTCATGTGACGTATTGCTACGAGCACGTGGTTTCTTAATGCGGGGCAAGAGAAATGTTCTCAGGAAATGTTGCTTTGTGACTGTTCAGTTTCTGGGTATTTTAATAATTATGATGTTCTCAGTATATACATAATGTAAAAGAATTACAGTACTTATATTTATTTACATCCTGGTAAATGCGAAGTAAGGTCCTCATGCACTCTTTAGGTTTTACTGTTTAAAGGGAGCTAATTGCATACGCCTTGATGATGAATTTTACGAGTCGGACCCAGCATTTTTTTATGAATCAGGGGCGGATCCAGGATGATTTCTGAAGGGATTCGATTTGATCGAATTTCTGTACTTACTCTACGTATCCGGACAGACAGGCCTGAGCAAACAGTGTAGACCCAGATCAGACGCCGCAGAATGCATGTAAAACCTTCACTGAAACGGTGATGTATTTAACCAAAGATTTGGAATCTCTCCAAGAACTGGAGTTTACATGCCTGTTTGTTACCACAAACGGCAAAATCTGACTGCCCTTGCATCGGAATATGATCGGAGTCTTCACTGGTCACACGTCTTATTGTCCTAAAAGTGTTTTCCGAATTTCCATGTTCCCTGTACCCCCTAACTAGTTTCATTGCCTCTTTCTCTGCGGCATCTGATCTAAGTCTACAGTTTGCATAGGCTTATCTGTATCAATACTTAGGTTCTATTTTAATACCTACCAATTTCATATGCATTTCTGACGAAAACATGCTCTATAATTAAATGAACATAAGTGTGTGTTTTCCCTCTTAGCGGTTTCCGCCACGATTTCATGTGACGTTACCGTTACGAGCACGCACGCGGTTTCTACATGCGGAACAAGGGAATGTGACTGCATTTTCTGTATTTTCACATATATTAAAAATATTCATCATGTCTGCCACAAGGTAACTAGATCGCATGCGCATAATCTAACCCTTATCACGTGGAATAGCTAACATTGTGATGGGAGTCTTTTTTTTTTTTCTTGTGAATTTTCAGTCAGTATCTCCTGAGTTTGTATAAAATTAAAATATGGTTCCCGTGCCATTTATGTTCATAAAATTCGTTGTGACACTGTTGTGTGCATTTACATTTTGCGGTGGCTTTCAACACCGCTACTTTAATTTCCGGTTCCGTAACGGAAAAAAAAAGTTACCAAAATTAGAATGTGCCGATAAAAAAATACTTGAGGCAAGCTGTGTTCGAAATTTTAGAAATCCTCTTTTTGCAAAACTGCTACTGTTCGAGATTTAAGGACATTTCCAGAAATTATTTTGGGCAAAAATATTAGGTGTTCGAAATTTTAGGGTGTTCAAAATTTTAGGACATTTACCGTACTTTTTGGTTGAAAAAAAGTGTCTTATCAAGAACTAGGAACTAATCATCCTGCAGTTCTCATGGTATTATTGTACATCATGTAGCATACAAGTCTATATATATATGTGTGTGTGTGTGTGTGTGTATTTACAACTGTCTTTACCAACAGAACTGTGTCAATAACCCCAGCAGACCCCAATACCTGGTTAAGAATTATGGTAATTTACCCAGTCAGTGGATTAAAATCCTTTTTTTCTCTGACTTGTAGCCCTTGAATTTTTTCTTAGACACAAATTTCTTACGGATATCTGTGAACCGATTAAGTTTACTTTTCAGAGCTGCTATATTGGCGGGTTCAAACAATGCTGGCTGAATGTGTTTTAATATGGTCACAACCTCTGTTGAGTTTTTACAAATTTTTTGAATCTCAAACACACCACCATTTTTTACACAATCATGTTTTAGTGGTTCTATTGTGTCAGTACTGTTCAATTGTTCAGAAGAAAAGTTGATTTCCTTGCAATAGGGGCCAGGGTATCTTTTCTCCATGGTACCATTCAGATATTGCTGCCTCACACAAACTTGAAGCAGCACTAGCAGTTTAACTGTGCATGTATATCTGAAACCATAGAAAAAAATCTAGTGGATAAAAACTATTTCTTTTTTCTACTCAAATATTGATTTAAATAATATATTGTTTTATTAATTAACTAACTGATGTGTTGATGAGATTGGGGTTAATCCACCTTATTCAACCCTTTTGGACAGCAAAACAAGACAGGACCAGTTTCTGTTAGTTTCATGTTTGTGGTATGTCCGAATACTAGTTACTTTCCGAAAAAGGTCATTCGCACGTTTTAGGTTTTATTTTTTACATTTATTATATCAAATACATTTTATAACAATATTTGTTCATTCTTTTACAAAATATCACCATTGATATTGAAGAAAACGGCATTTTGGGCCGAAATTATCATCTTTTTCGCTCATGTTTACAAAAATTACAGGTAAACGAAGGCGCCTGTAGGCCATTGGAAAATGGAATAAAATGCGTTTAAAATCACATAAAAATGAAAGTTGAAGTATTTCAGGACACTCATTAGATATTTATATTTATAAACATTTCTATGCATGAATTGATATCTGATATTGATCAATGTTGTTTATTTCAATCGGTAAATTTTGTCAAATTGCTTAAAGGGCAAATATAAAGGTTTTAATTCTTCTAAATATTTAAGGGCACTTCAGTAAGGAGGTGACTGCCGAAAACCGCATCAAATTATCTTAAACGGTTTCTGAAATATTGCGATTTGAAATTTGATATTTAACATCCAAGAGGATTGAATTCAGGCTGCCTCATTAATATTCATGAGCCTTTTTATGACATCATAAGGGAACAATAAAATTTTAAACTTTTTTAAATTGCCAATATTTTTTGCTCTTTAATCTGCATCAATTCAGTTTTCATATTGTTTAATTTATTCAGCTCCTTTAAACTAATATACATAGGAATTTAGCTCTTATTTTCCGTTTAAAGTGTTACATTTCAAATTTAAAAATTTCATTTAAATAATTTAAAATCCAGTTACAATGCTTTATAATTAGCCAAAATTGACTTTTTTCAGGGATTATTCTGGCCCCAGATTTTTGTGAGAGAAAAAATCCCATTTGGACAAAAACAGTGAGAGATTTTCAAATTCACAGAGATTTTTTTTTTTCGCTCGCTCGGACAAACTGAGAATTTTTTTTTTTTTTTTTTTTTTTTTTTTTGTAAAGGCCAGATTTTGTATGTATAAGTATTATTATTGATTATTTTGTAATGTACTCTACTAGTTAATCAGGTTAATAAAATTGTTATATATAGGGTGTTTGATTATTTTAAGTATTATTATTTTCATGTTTACTGAAAGTGTTTATATATAAATTAGAACTTTCTGGAAATTCATCTCTACAATAATAAGTTGTTTATATTCTTTTTGGAATTTCCAGATGGAATATTCTAGATTAAGCTATTTTTGGCATGTCACAGAACATTTAAAATTTTCTTGACAAATACTGGAGAATAAGTCATGTCTCTAGTACTTTATTTTTTTTTTTTTTTTTTAGGATGTGCTTTGATATTATATAAGGAGAGAAGATTTTCATATGAGCATCTCTGTACTCTTTCATTCTTTACTGGATTACTTAAATGTTTCATTAATTCTGGAATTAAACTCTGAATTCAGGGACTTAAATTGTGGGATCAGAAACTGCAATTCAAAGGATTTGTTTCAGAAATTCTTCTGGAAAATTTGAGGGATTTTGTGTCATTATCTTGAAAGGTACTGTTTACTTTTATTTTTCTGTCTTGCACAGTTTCTTATTTTTTGTTATCAACAAATAGCCTACTGTAAATAATTTTAAAGCTTGTTGCTGGTTTCACTTTCATTTCTTTATCGTTACGCCTGGCTCATAACAAAATGCAAACGGCTGAATAAGGGCTTCATGAGCTTGGGAGTGGGATTGCTCGGTCTTGTGTTTGATTGTCATCCGAACCAGGGGAGGAGAGCGTGGCCGCTTCAGTCGAGCTGGGTTGTGCTCGAACAAGATAATTTAACATGTTGCCATCCCGACTGGACGGCTTTGGGGCGGATAATTTTCTCTTTTATTTTTTCCGAGTCGGCGGACATGTTTTTGCTGGCTCGAGGTAGCGATAAAAAACGCTTACTTAAACTAGAGACCGACAATGAGCTTTTACGATAAAGCTTTTCAATGATACAGATTAATGAATGGTTACCTGCGGTTGTATGTGTAATGAATTTTGGCGCCACAATAATTCAGAAACCGGTCAAACAGAGCAGTCCGATAGTCTCGAAATGAACCGCACGTGCAAAATAGGAACTTAACGGTGCGAAATGAGAAAAATTCAGCGTGCGATTTTTTTTTCTCACTCCGGGAATTTTGATGCGATTTCTTGCAAAAAATGCGAGAATATCGCGAAATCGCGCCAGAAAATGATCCCTGCTTTTTTGGTATTCATTTATATGATATACACCCAAAATTCACTATTATTAAAAAAAACTTACGAAAAATTTAATATTAGTCAAGTTTTAAACATTTTAAAATTTAGCTTTAAATTTAAATAACAGATTAAATTTTGAGTTAAATTCTCTATTCATGGGCTTATTTGTGGACCAGGGCTTCCTTTAAGCGGACGTACGGCGTATATTACGCCCTGAGATTACCACCAGACGTCCAACTTGAACTTCAAAGACGTACTGCGGACTTCCGAAATTTCTTTTGTCCGTCCGAAATCGATACCCGAGACGTCAAAAAATTGTCAAAAGGCCCGCCCACTTTTAAGCAGTTGTATGATGTTTGCCCCGCCTACTTACCGGAAATTCGATACCTGTGTTGACTGAAATTTAAGGACGTCCCACTTTTTTTCGCTTGCGGGAGTTTTATTGACAGCCGTGTCAAGCGTCGCGGCACCCTTTTGATGGCTGCGTGATCACTGCGTGTATTTGTCACGCGTGGTGAGTTGATTAATTGATGCTTTTATAATCAAATTTTCTACTGCGACCCCGAAAATATTCGTTGAAATTATATGAAGTCATTATTATTTTTTAATATTCACGTCTTAAAATCTTAAATTATTATTTTGCTAAGAACCTGTGTCGTCTGCAACACTTCCGGGAATTGCCGAGTGAAATTCTATAAATAAATAAATAACAATTATGCACAGAACGCAAATTAAAATCTATTCAAATTTAGAAGCTTACGTTTGCCATGACAACAAAAGCAATTTTTCAGATGAAAAGAAAATATATTTTCGTCAAAATTTTCGGAAAAACCGTTTCTAAATGTATAGCCTTGTTCCGGTTGCGCAGTTTACCAGCGCGAAAAAGACGCAAAGTAAGTCTAAATATAGGCGATTTGCGATGTTTTTGCTTGCTTTTCTCCACTACCGAACGTTTTGCTGTTGGTATTTCATCGAGAGCTGCCTTTAATTTGTTTGTTGTTGCACGAGTCGGCACCGTTTTCCCGCAATTTTTTTGAAGTAAGCAACTCGTTCGCTCGTGTTGATCAGCTTCAATCCGAACAAATATTTCATTAAATACATTTCTGCAAAATAATTTCAGTATAGTTTATTTTTTAAGAAAACGTGTTTTGGGTGTTTTCTCTCATGTATTTTCTTTTCTTTTTTCTTTCTCCGGGCTTTGAAACGAATGCGAAGTTGTACCAATGTTGATGCTTTCTCTAAGGTCCGACATACAAGTACAGGCTTTCCAAAAAGATGCGATCGAATTTTAATAAGCTTTAAGGACATTTTTAAAACACATCTAAGAGAAGCGTGTATCATGATGATTCTGTGTGACACGGAAAGAAGAACCTATGTTCTACTAAAGAAAGGGCAGACCGCCGCAGCATGGAAAAAAAGTGGGACTTCCTAGATTTTCCGGTGGGACTTCCAAATTTGAGGGGTAGGAAGTCTGGGACTTCCTGAGTCTGGAAGTTAATGGAAGCCCTGGTGGACAGAGACCAATTTCAATAATGGTTAAGGAGAAAACCTGTGTAGCATATAAGGAAATGCAGAATATTCCTGTTTAAAATTTCAATTTAAAATTTAAGTTCCACTATGACATCACAGAATATTGCATTGTGGGCCTTAATCAATACACAATCCAAGGGAGGTTACTCTAACAGGAAAAAAGGTAGGTATCGTAAATTAATCACCATAACTTTTGATTGGATTGGAATTTTTTGATGGGGTTTTCAACAAAATAATTCTCTTAAAGCATTCGATCAACACCCTGAAAACCAGGAAAATTTTAAATATCTTTATATTTGCCCTTTAAGAAAACCTGATTAGTCAATATGGCGGCGATCAGTTTACACACGTGCTGGGGATTTTCCATGACGCTATACATATTCGGGGCTCAATACCGGTTATTAAAGGGCAAATATAAAGGTTTTTAAAATATTCCTGGTTTTCAGGGTGTTGATAGAATGCTTTAAGAGAATTATTTTGTTGAAAACCCCATCAAAAAATTCCAATCCAATCAAAAGTTATGGTGATTAATTTACGATACCTACCTTTTTTCCTGTTAGAGTAACCTCCCTTGGATTGTGTATTGATTAAGGCCCACAATGCAATATTCTGTGATGTCATAGTGGAACTTAAATTTTAAATTGAAATTTTAAACAGGAATATTCTGCATTTCCTTATATGCTACACAGTTTTTCTCCTTAACCATTATTGAAATTGGTCTCTGTCCACAAATAAGCCCATGAATAGAGAATTTAACTCAAAATTTAATCTGTTATTTAAATTTAAAGCTAAATTTTAAAATGTTTAAAACTTGACTAATATTAAATTTTTCGTAAGTTTTTTTTAATAATAGTGAATTTTGGGTGTATATCATATAAATGAATGCCAAAAAAGTCAATTTTGGCTAATTATTAAGCATTGTAACTGGATTTTAAATTATTTAAATGAAATTTTTAAATTTGAAATGTAACACTTTAAACGGAAAATAAAAGCTAAATTCCTATGTATATTAGTTTAAAGGAGCTGAACAAATTAAACAATATGAAAACTGAATTGATGCAGATTAAAGAGCAAAAAATATTGGCAATTTAAAAAAGTTTAAAATTTTACTGTTCCCTTATGATGTCATAAAAAGGCTCATGAATATTAATGAGGCAGCCTGAATTCAATCCTCTTGGATGTTAAATATCAAATTTCAAATCGCAATATTTCAGAAACCGTTTAAGATAATTTGATGCGGTTTTCGGCAGTCACCTCCTTACTGAAGTGCCCTTAAATATTTAGTAGAATTAAAACCTTTATATTTGCCCTTTAAATAAATTACAAATAGTACAAATTATACATTTTTGGAAAGTGGAAATCTGTTAGAATCGGGTATTTTTTTAATTTTGAAGATACACCTAGCGGTCTTCATGCAGCAGGGTTCCAACTTTGGGTTTCAATAACTTGACTTTGGATGGTCGGTAAATAAAAGTTCAAGAACCTTCAGATACATCTGGCTTTGCTCTGATTGGATATGCTATTTTTGTAACTGGGTCAAACTACATGCCCACTGCATGGGCGGTTAAATATAGTAACCCGATATATTTTGGTACAGAAAATACCTCAAATTGGGGATTATTGGAAATTTTCCAATTTCCTAAATTAACCTGTAAAATGAATATCCTTTTAATGATAAAAGACAACAAAATATATATCAAAAGAAAGCAAATTTTACTGGCTTTAATTACATATAAACATTATAACAATATTATAACAATATTATGAACAAGAAAGAGAAAAAAAGGATTTTAATCCACTGACTGGGTAAATTGCCATAATTCTTAACCAGGTATTGGAGTCTGCTGGGGTTGCTGATAAAAGAGAGGGACAGGGAAGAAAGAGGAACAGGAGTGAATGTGAAGAAATAGAAGAAATAAAAACATTCTCCCTCTACTAGTGTTGGGAATCAGTCTGAATTTCACAGTCGATCATCGGTTTTGTAAAACCGACTGATCATCGATTAATGATCGATTTGTAGAAATATATTCATTCTTAATTTAGCCCATTTCCAGGTGCTTATTCATTGCTCCAGATCAATAAGACGGGTATCCAGATAATATTTTTCTTATTTCTCCATAAAAATATATGTTGTGGTACTCAATAGAAGCGCCTCCGAGAGGCGCTTCTAATGAGTACCAACAACATATGTTTTCATGGAGAAATAAGAAAAATATGAGTACTTTTGGGTCGCTTTTTACGGCTATTTATCATTTTTTTTACTTTTCTTGATCACAAATCTAGAATGATCCAACTAGACAGTGTTAATTTCATTTCTTTATAATTTAATATAAAAATAAAAAGTGAGAAAAATATGTTTCTAAAAATAGGATTTTCCGATTAGTCGACTGTAAAAAATCTTTCCGATCATCAGTCACAAAAGGCAAAAGTGACTGATGATCGGTTACAATCGATCATTAGTGGCAACACTACCCTCTACCCTTACCTGCTACAAGGATAGCAGGCCTTGCCCAACTATAAGCCAATATCAGTTGGACACCTTGGTGACGCGAGATACACATCTTCACACCACCCGAACACCCCCTTAGGTATTTTAAACATGGTTTGGTATATTAATGAAGATGATTGTCCACCCTACTATATCCTAGTCTACCTTACACTACGGTTTTTGGGGTGGTTTGGTGTAGTTTGGGGTGTTTCAACGGACCCTATCTCATCTTCATCATCATTTATCATAAAATATCCTCTTTCATTACGCTTTTAGACTGTCTTTTCATTAACATTTTGGTTTGACATTGCACCTGCCTAGAAGTCCTCTCGGGCACAAGACAGTATGTGAAGATAGATCTATGAACATTCTCTGGTACACGCAAAAATTGATCCGAATCAATGTCATATGTTTTCGCGATACCGGTTATAAAGAGCATTTTTTTTTTTTCATCAAACATATCCCGGCTAAGACTGTAACCATAATTGAAATGATATGATTGCTTTCTTTCTGCTGATCTCTGTCTGTCGTAAGCGGAAAATAAAACGAAAAAAGAAAAAATATTCATCGAAACAGAATCACCGTTATTCAGTTTGGAAACGTGAGCGAGTCAGTTTAATAATGAAATATACGTGATGACAAAAAGGCAAAACAAAATTGTGTGGTGTCTGTAACTAATAAACATAAATCTGGTGGCAATTTAACGCCAAATATGACTGCTTCTCCACCTTAAAAAAACCTGCGTCCGTCATCTTCGTCAGCAATATGGCGGCCAACCATGAGGGTTACCCAGAATTCCAAAAAAATTGAGTGGTGAATCTTTCTCAAAATACGGTACAAGACTTAACATTTTGATATCTATGAAACATCCAATACATTGTTTTAGAATACGATAGATAGATAAACATTAAACAATGACAAACCCTCATAAACTGTCCAAAATGTTCCATTTTTGGCTGTCAGTGACAGTTAAATTTACTTCGACCAATGGACCTTTCGGACAGCACTCTTTCGTACTACGTGCTTTGAATAACCGGAACGAACCAGAATGAAGCCAATAGGAAGAATAGACCTTTCTTTCTCTTTCTCCGAAAACTGTCTCACGCCCTCGCGGGCATTCTAGGCAGGTAGGCGCTGTCGTGCTGAAAGAAGAAGGAAAATATAGATAAAAGAATAAAGAGGGGATAGTGAGAGGATAAAAGGTGATAGGGTTAAAATGTTTGGTGAGGTAGAAGACTTAAAAACAGAAATTAAAAACATCACTTTTGGGACCTAGGGGCGGGAGTGGTGCAGTTTACTAACTTCTTCCTTGAACGTATCAAGGCTTGGCAAACATACGACCGATCCAGGGAGGGCATTCCACTGAACTATGGCTAGTGGAAAGAATGAGTATTTATAGAAGTTTCTGTGAGTGTGAATCTGACGGAAAGTCATTGAGTGGCAATTTTTAGAAGTCCAAGTTTTGGGTTGGATATAGTCTGGGAAGGGAACTGCCACGAGCCCATAGACGATCCGGTAAAACAGGCATAAGCGGGCGTCTGACCTTCTTTGTTCGAGGGTCTGCCATCCTAAGTTTTCTATCATGGATGTGACACTGGACTATAGTCGTAGTTACTGGTGGTCCATCGTGCGAATCGGCGCTGAACTTTTTCTATTTGGGAAATCTTATCCTTTGTATGAGGGTCCCATATGGGAGAGGCATATTCTAGTTTGGGACGTACTAGTGTGTTGTAAGTAGTCTCTCTCACTTTGGGGAGTTTTGTCTTTATGTTTCTCTTGAGGAAGCCCAGTGTACTGTTTGCGTTTCTGGTTATTCTGTCTATGTGGGAGCTCCAAGACAGGCCAGAAAAGATGTCAACCCCCAAGTATCTAAGCGCTGGTCACAGCCTCCAGGACCTTTCCATGTAGGTAATACAAGGTATTAATAGGTCTCCTAGAGGCTGTCACCCTCACCACCTGGCATTTTGAGGGGTTGAACTCCATGTCCCATCTGGACTCCCACCCAGACAGAGTGTCAAGATCCATCTGAAGCATTTGTCCATCGCTCGGGCTCTCAACCGTCAGGTAAACGGCCGTGTCGCCAGCAAACAGACGGACTTTGGAAGTGACAAGGTCTGGCAAGTCATTTATGTAGATGAGGAATAGAATCGGCCCCAGCACAGAACCCCGGGGCACTCCTGATGTGACTGGAACCGAGTCTGACTCCTCACCATCTAGGACAACTGACTGCGACCTACCACTTTTGATAAAGTCATTTGGAAAGTACACGGAGGTGAAATACTGAGATAACCGATATCAAACAAAGTTTAAGTTAAAAGTAAATGGGTAAGTCGTTAGAGAGTTTAAGGAAGAGGATAAAGAGATTGTCAAAGCAATGTTCGGGTAGTTGCATTCGACGGGACCGCGCGGAAAAAGACGGGACCAAAAAAAACGGGACCAAAATTTGATTGCCCAGGAAAAGCCCGTTATCCTTCACGAAATTAAGTAATTTTTGGCAGGCATATTAGTTATAGAGTCTTCTTCAAAATGCATATCTTCGAATATTTCCCATTATTAAGGAAATATTGCCAACTCAATATAGGCCCATGTCGGTCGGAGAAAAGACGGGACCAAATTTTCGCGCAAATGACCATCATGTCCTAAATTTCTGCAAGTATCGCCAAAATAGTAAACGATAAGTAGTTTTTATGTTATATGTAACCAAAATGATTCTAGGGAATTCTCAAACCGAAAAAGTTTGATAGTTTGTGCATCAGATTTCAAAATAATGTACCCGGGACCAAGCCGGGACCAAAATAATTTGCCTCACACTGTTAAAATAATGGTATATATTCACATAATGTTCGGTCATTTGTCCGATAATTCAATCAAAAAGGTTAACTGCTTACATGACCACAATTTAAAGGGAACTGAGAAAACAAAACGTATCCAATCAGATTGAAAAATATCCCAAGTGCAATAAAGATTGTCAATATATATATAGGAACTTGAAAGTTTCGGTAGATAACTCGATCTGAGACAGAAGTATGTTGGTATTTCTCCTCTTCTTTTTCCGTGATGTCTTCTTTCTTTCTTATTCTTTTCTTCTTGCTCTTTTTACATACAAGTATAAATCAACTGACCTTAGCTGAATTCATTATAATATTTAGATCAATAAAGCCTAGCACACCGTTTTGTTAGGGTATAGACAGCAGTGTGGATCCGGATCAGACGTCGTAGTACCGGCTGTGTCTGATCAGAATCTTCACTGCTTACATACAGAAAGATAAAAATGCAAGTGCGGACCAGCCATAAATGAAACTGGAGATATCCATTTATATTAAGTATGGACACGTCCACTGGGCACATAAGTGTTAATCAAAAGAATGCATTGCTAATAATTGTGTATTCAACATGAAATTAGTATATATACAAGTATAGATGTATCATACACACTCTTTATATTGGGATACCTGAAAGTCTAGCCATTATTAGACTAATATAGAAACAGGTTATCACATGCAATAATGTGTTCAAACACTGTGGTAGATGCGATGGCAAGTAGTGCAGACTGTCCATAAATGAGCGGCTTGAGCTGCATGTGCGCGGAAGGCTCTTTTATGCTTATCTGTCCCAAAATTGAGGATTGTATGGTGCATATTGGACCATATTCACATGTTAGGTAATATACACTGTAAATGAAATGACCAGTAGTACAGATTCTAATCAGACTGTTCCAATAGTAGCAGTCTGATCTGCCGGCACTCGTGGCTTGTTTTTTGTCTATTTTGTCCCAAACTTTAGGATATTATTGTATATTCTGTTAGATCGTTTATGGATCATTAATTGCAGTAATTTATATAATCATACTAAAGGAAGATGGCTGCATACAATAATGTGTCCCAACATTATTGATTTAACGAAAATAAGTCTATACCCTGAGCGGACTGTCCTTTCGGAGTAGTCTAATCTGTGTCTACTCTCAGGGTTTGGCTCTGCGTAATGTGTCTAACACTTACGATTTTACGGTAGATTTTGTTGGATAGTTTATGGATCAATAAGGCTCATTTGAGTTTGAAGTAATTCGTATATAATAATACTAATGGAAGACGGTTGCATACAACAATATGTCCAAACCCTACTGATGGATTGAAAAGAATGTAGACTAAGCTGATCAAGCTACTCTGTCGCAGCAGTCTGATCTGTGTCTACATTCAAGGCTCGGTTTATCAAAAACTTAGGAATTCATTGTAGATTCTGCTCAGGATCACATTCACAATTTCTAAAAGCTCATTTGAAAACAATGATCTATTGACACTCTGGTTAGTAACTTTTTATCCAATGGTATGGACCTAAAAGGATAGGACAATAACAGCAATCCAGGTGGGGAGAGTGTTTGGTGATACTTGGGGGACAATTTGGCTTACTTCTCTGTGGGGGCATGTGTTGTGGGTGCTCACAGGAATCGCCTCGGCGAGGAAATTCTAATGAATGCCCGTGGCATTTCTTTTTTTTTTTTTTTTTTTTGTGGGGAGCTGACGGTGATTGCCCTTCGATTGTCATGGAATACTTTCCTTATCTGGTCTACTGGCTAACATTAGTGTTTTTGTTTGTTTTCGTTTTTTTTTTTTTTTTTTTTTTTTGCGCAGGGGTGGGGGTGTAAGTGGGGGTTGGGGGGCGGTGGGGTGAGGAGGTTTTATCTATAAACTAAAACATAAGGTAAGGTTACTTCCCTTACATAGAAATTATACATGCATATCTGTCTTCATATCATTCATATGCTCAGTTATGAAGAAATGCACACTTATCAACCCTTTCTGGAGACTTTTGAAACTGTGTATTGTTTTCAGAATTGTTTGCTCAAAATAAAAACAAAACTTACTGCTAGTAGTTGGAATGTTGGAAAGTTCAGGGTTTTTTTTCTAGACATAATAACGAAAGAGTCAAAACCT
Source organism: Anodontia alba (assembly GCA_964016985.1). Classification (NCBI taxonomy): domain Eukaryota; kingdom Metazoa; phylum Mollusca; class Bivalvia; order Lucinida; family Lucinidae; genus Anodontia; species Anodontia alba. Next base: position 59,396,303 of record OZ024824.1, read on the forward strand.
GAAGAACAGATTATGGGCACTCGAAGTGAGGAACTAACCTGTAACACACCTGTAGACGATATTGATTTTTCCAAAGATATACGGAAAAGAACGAAACGTTTTTACATTGGTTGTTTTAAAAAGACAATCACTCAAGAAAAATTGATCCGTTATGTTGGACACAGAGGTCTGACCGTTACATGGGTTAACATATGGGTAAGTAATAAATCAGGTAGAGTGTCATACGACTGAATATTGAGGTTTTGTCATACGATTGAATATTGAGTCGGTAAGAGTGGAGTAGCCTTTTTCTGGAAATATGACGTAGATAACTACGTAACTTGGTTGAATATCGATGACGACAGGTTAATAGGCATCCAAGTGCAGGTCTCTAGAGAGTATTATGTATATATTATACAACTTTATTTGCCGTCATCAAATCATTGCATGCAAGATTTTGAAGAATACCAAGTAGCATATAAGACGACGTCTAATAAGCTCTTGAGAATACATATTTAAACTACAGGACATCTATAGTTCCTTTGTTGAAAGTGGAAGTCTGATTATAAGGGAGATTTCAATGCTCATCTGAACTGCACGAAGCTTATAAATTTGCTTCACCACTTTCTTGCTTGTATCTTTGTTTCTTATTATGGGATGTTTCATTCAATGATAGATCATATAGCTATCCCAAAAGAATGTGTAGATACCATATCTGATTGTTTAATTTTGAGTGATGATGCGTTAACTGTATCAACTCACAGACCTGTTTTATATAGCCTAAAATTTACACATGCCGAACAGACAGACATACGTTCCACTGATATAACGTATCCAATTAAATGGCGGTGCGTTAAAGATGCCGAAATCGGGAACTATAGGGACTGCCTGGAGATCTTAAGTCAGGGCCTGTGCATTCGAACGGTCAGTTATGAGGGTACTCAGATAGATAAAATCTGTGATGACATAGTCTATGATATTAATAAAGCAACAGATCAGTGTATACCGCGATCTAAAGGATTCAAACAATACTTGAAATCATATTGGTATGATACCCTAAAGCATTTGCACAAACATATGAAGCAATGTAGACGCTTATGGATTCTCGACGGTAAGCCAAGTGGTAATGATTTTAAAATATTTGAGACTACAAATCTGCTAAGTATGTCTGTAGACGGGTTCATCGCAAAGCTTCAGAGGACTTTTTGAAACAATTAAATCATGGGATTGATACTACCTGTGAGACAGATGCTGACTATTTTGATCAAGGACATTATAACAACGTGAAAAGACAAGTCTATTAAAATTAAGAGAGCTCAATAAAAGGTCTGTGCCACTTATAAACGAGAATAATATCTCTTCAACAATTCGTGGTCTTTCCAAAGGAAAAGCATATGGATCTGACCTGATTAATAACGAACAATTGATATACAGTGGACGACATTTGCGCAAATTACTTCCTATATTATTTACACTGCATATAGAGTCCTATATTCCTATAAAGATGAAAGTTGGTGTTATTATAATAATTTTTAAAGGTGGTTCTAAGTCTAGAGATGATCCGAACAGTTACAGAGCAATTACTCCTACGTCATCAGTCCTAAAACTTTATGAAAGGATATTATACAGCAGGCTTCGTAACACTCTAGAAAATCCACTCAACTCTCTACAAGGCGGCTTTCAAAAGAACATGGGGTGAAATATGACATCTTATCTTGTTCAAGAAAGTGTAAACTATGCTAAGGAAAATAATAGCAAACTTTATGTGTGCTTTCTTGATGCTAAACAGGCATTTGACCATGTATGGCATGATGGTCTGTTTTTCAAATTACACGAACTAAACTGGGCATTGACCTATATATTTGGAAGGCCATTGTGAGCATGTGAGCTCCATGACAATTTGACGAGTATATGTGTTTTCCCGAGGAGCTAAATCTCCTATATTCAACGTGTTACAGGTACAAGACAGGGTGGAGTTGTCTCCCCTTTTTTTACTTATGTTACATCAATGACTTATTGAATATCTTATGTAACACTGCTTTTGGTTTCCGTATAGATACTAAATATAACGTGTCCTACTGTAGCTGACGACATGGTGCTAATATCATTAACGAAGTTTGGACTACAGTTTTTAATGAACATTTGGTACCTATACGCTGTCAAGAATGTGCCGCTTTCTATATCAAGCCCTTAAGTGTGCCGTTGTAGTATTCAATGAGTCCAATGCGTCATATGCATGTTTTCAGCGCGTTTGGTATCTAGGTGATGAGGCAGTTTCCGAAAGATCCAAGTATGTTCATCTTGGTATTGACCTTAATAAAACAATGAATTCACATGAAAACATTACAGAAAGCTGCTCGAAAATCGGAAGAACTTTCTTCGCTATCTTAAATTCTAGCCGATATGAATCGGATCTTCATCCATTGACTCTTCGGAAAATATATGAAGCCATAGTTTTGCCGCGAGCTTTATATGAATGTGAGTTATGACAGAATATCAACCGGTCTGAATTCTTAATGCTTGAACGGTCTCATAGGGTGTGCGTTAAAACAATTCAAGAAATCAATAGAAGTACTCGAAGCTGTGTTGCCTTAGGTCTTCTAGGTGTTCAAAATCTGGAATGTGAAATACTGAAAAAGAAGTGCACATGGCTTGGCCAATTCTGTTGACTTGATCCATTTTATACTGTCAAACGGATATTTTTATATAGGCTAACGTCTCATTACCTTCTCGGTGATGTTAAATACAGCATTTTTACGGATCTAGGGTTAGAACATACAGTGCTACAGTTCCTCGATTCCGACATCTTTCAAAGCAAGTTATCATGGAAGAACCGGGCTGTGCAAAAAAGTTTTATACTCAAGAGTGAGCAGTTACGTTTGGCTAAAATGCAAGGGGATAACCGTGACCGCTTTCTTAAACTACATTCAGAAGTCAAACCAAGTTATTTCTGGCTTTAATGTCGCAGACAGCCTCATCTGTTGTCTGCTTGTAAGTCAGCGGTGAGGGCGATTTCCTTCCCTTTTAACAGAAATTTGAGGCCCGTTTATTTGGCATGTAGAAATGTCGTTGCTTCTTATACTGATCACCGCCTTATGTGGTCCAGTATTTATAAGCATTAGGCATAAAATGTGGCAAACCGTCTGGCAGAGATTTGGTGTCGACCTCTACTTGAGGTTTGTCAGTATGGATAGTGAGGATCTAGTTGATATATATATATATATATATATATATATATATATATATATATATATATATATATATATATATATATATATATATATTCGACTGCATCTTAGACAGTTTGAATACTCAACAGACACTCGATGAGTTTTACGGTATAATAGCCAGTTACATTCAAAGAGTAACTCCTTTTTCATATGATGCTACATTTTGACATATAGCTGTAGGGATTGCGAGGGTTCAGATCAGTCTGCTAATTCACATAATCTGATATGGGCCTTCTATGCTATTAACGCGTCCTATTTTCTTTGTTATCAGCGACTCTGTGTCTGGGCCAAGAAGTGCACAGCAGATTGTGCGTATTTTTGCTGGTTATGTTCAGCGAATCGTCAATCGTATCGTAGCTTTATTTCTCTGTCTCTCTCTGAAACTGTGTTTTATGGCAAGCTATTTTACTATTTATTAAACAAAATAGATATCTTTTATATTATATCAGAATATAAGATATTTGATATAGGATATAAGACATCTGATATACTAATTCAGATATCTTATATCCTATATAAGATATCTGATATAATATATGAGATATCTTATTTACTTCCGCATATAAGGTATCTAATTTACCATATAAGATAATATATTTGTTAACTAAGATATCTTATATATTAATATAGATATCTAATATACTAAATAAGATATCTGATATACTAAATGAGATATCTTATTTGATTGAATAAATATCTTCTTTAGTAAAGAAGATATCTTATATCCTGTATAAGATATCTTATGTAGCACAGCAGATGTCTTACACAGCATATTGGATATCTTATATGTCAATTCAGATATCTTATATAGCATATAAGATACCTTATATCTGTTATCGTCTTAATTGACATATAAGATATCTATCTTACATAAGATATCTGATATAATATATCAGATATCTTATATATTATAAAAGATATCTGATATATTAAATCATATATCTGATTTATAGAATAAATAGTAAAGTGGCTCGCTGGCAAGCAGTTTTACTATTTATTATTCATTATACCAGATAGTTTATATAGGATATATATATATATATTATGTATATCAGATATCTTATATCCTTTATAAGATATCTTATATAGCATATCAGATATCTTATATAGCATATAAAATATCGTATATGCCAGTTATATTATATAAGATATCTAATATATTAAATCAGATATCTGATTTATAGAATAAATAGTAAAACGGCTTGCCATAGTATGGTGTTTGTTTGTTGTTTGTTAGTTTGTTTATGTTTTATATCTTTCTTCGTTTTTTTATAATATATGCTATACCGTCTCTTGGAAGTTCTTCTATCCTGTATACCTTTAGCCTCAGTTGCTAGGTATTGTAATAATTTCTCTCTTGTATTGCATGTACGTTTAGTTTCGTTACATTTGTTGTATGAATCTGTATGTGTTGTGATACTCTCATTATTGGAGGAAATAAAGAATCTGTCTATCTATTCTGAGGTCCAATATTACGTCAAACTACAGTCAGGTCTGTCTGATCCTTTCATAGCCAACATAGGTGTTAAACATGGATGTATCCTGTCTCCTCTGTTATTTAACCTTTTTGTTAACGATTTACCCAAGTGTTTTGAAAAAGAAAAATATGCTACTATTGCTTTTGATGATCTGTACGTTAATTGCCTAATGAATGCAGATGGCATAGTATTATTATCAGAGTCAAAAGAAGGACTACAAAACAGTGTCTCTAGTCTTCAGAATTACGGTGACTTATGGCGCTCAAACATAAATACAGAGACGAGTAAAGTTATTATTTTCAACAAAAGGGGTAAATTAAAAAAAAAAAAAAAAAGAAAAAATAGAGATTCTTTCTCACAACAATGTACCGTTTGAACATGTCCATGAATAAAAATACCTAGGAATACAACTGAGAGCATCAGGCTATTTCACTAATACAATTCCATGTTAAAGTTACAATACTCTAAAAGTTATTTTTATGATAAGATGCAGAGTTCCAACTGAATCAGTAAATTCTAATTATTTTTAAAATTATTTGATACATGTGTCAAACCAGTATTACTATACGGTTCTGGTCTGTTTTCCACATGAATTCTTCCTAAAGTTCTACTGATGCTGCTTTTTTTTCATTAGAAAAAAAAAAAAAAAAAAAAAAAAAAAAGACTCTCAGAGTGAACACGTCTTGCCCGAAAAAATCATTCAAGGTTTTGTAAATTCATTCTTGAAGTTAACAAATATGCTTCTTACCTTGCGTCTAAAGCTGAAATTGGTAGATATCCAGTTATTATATCTGCCTTATTGCATTCCATTAAATACTGGCTGTATCTAAATGCAAACACTTTTAAAAAGTACACTAGGTTCTATTACTTGTCTCAAATTCATATGGACAGTGGTGCTGTTTCAATCTTAAGTAACCAAATTTGTTGTTTGTTAAAATAATTTGGCTTCAATCATGTCCGTCCCAAACTTATTGCATGCTTTGAAAAACGTGATGTGTAATAGATCTGAAAAATTCCTTTTTTTTTTTTGCTTCAATAGTGGACACCACATAAAAAAGCCCAGCAATAAGTTAAGGTCAAACTCAAATTCAAAACCAGTTACAATTTTGAAAAGTAACTTGCAGTAAAAACGGATACGCTATCTATTTCGCAGTATACAAAATTAAAAATTTCGAGTCATTTATTGAATATTAATCTAGGGTGGTGTGCAAAGACACTTGTTCATTTCAGGACTTGTAAAATTTGTTTGATAAATATGATGATCTTAGAAATGTGCTGTTTGATAAGACTGTTTAAGTTATTGTCAACTTTGGTACATTATCTTTACAAGATAAGTTTCTGTTGCTACTTGGTTCACAACAAACAGATATTAATTCATTGGTAATAAATTATGTTAATAAATGTTTTGAAACCCGAGCCATGCATCATGAGTAGTAATAGAATATCTACGGTAAGTAAGGTAATACCTTTTTATCAGGTGTAGTTCTGCGGTTTGATACAAAGCACCATATGTTTACTATACTTTGAGTACATAAGACAAAACATTAATTTTGATGGTTATATAATAATCGTTTAAGAATTGTCAGCTGTGTTGTACTTGTATTATGTTATATGTACCTGTTACGATCCTATTTATTTTGAATTGATTGCAGAATAAATTTTGAATCTTTGCATGCAACGTCACTCACTATACGACGCTGTTGGCTGACGTTCCTAAGCAATATTCTTTGTCTCCACCTTGTCCGCCTCGACGAGAACGTTTGACATTATTTTTCTTCGAGAAATAAAACGCATACGAATATAATGTTTCTTTTAAGGAGACATCAATAAACATGTAAATATTAGGAAATGATCTTAAGTATTACCTTACCGTAGATATTCATGTCAATTTAGAAATTACTGGAATGTCTGAAATACTGTTACACCTATCTGAATAATCTTATATTAGCAAACAGTGTACGTAAACCCCGATAAGATTCTTCTCAGAACAGTCAGATCAGGGACTGTACATGTAATGGTATGAATACAGAAAGAATCCTGTTGATTTAATACTTTCCTTATAGATTCTTGATCAGTAAATCGATAGGCAGTTATACGTAAGAACCAAACAGTTACGTAACGTTGCAGGTGGTGATTAGATCTGCAGAACTATGTCCTTAATTACACATCACGAAAACATGCCTATATATTTTTGACCCCCTTAAACCCCACTTTTATGCAGGGGTATGCATTAGTTTTCTTTCTTTTTGCTCAAAAAACATAGATTGTGGGTAGGGTTCTAACGAGTACCCACAATCTATGGTTTGAGCAGAAATATGAAACATATCAGAGTTTTTTATCTGAAAATTTTCAGTTTTTTGTGAAATTTTCTATATATTTGAATAGGCCTGTTTTCATAATGATGCGCAATTAGTCCGGACTGAATAATATGTGTGCATGACATGATTTGTGATTTGTTTACCTGAGGCCTTTCGGCTTTCGAAATGATTTGTTTACCTGAGGTCTTTCGGCTTTCGCCTTCTTCAGAGGTTTTCTTTTTTACAAAATGACATAAAAATATAAAATTTACGAACAAAAGGTTATGCCCTTTTCGCAAGACATAAACACGACAACAAAACTGCATAACTGTCCTCCTGGTTCCCATGCACCCAAAATTCGATGGGCCTTAAATATATATAAAAACACACAGAGATAAATAACCACTTTCAAATCCCTGCGAGTGTGACTCCAAAAATATTAACTAAAATTTGGACCTCAAAGTCTGTAAAAATCGAAAATTTATCGAAAAATTAAAAACAAAAAAAAAAAAAAAAAAAAAAAAAAAAAAAAAAAACAGTACGAAGTAAAAGAAGACAAGTATTACATACACAAACTGCATTCATGCTACTAGATTTTGCTTACTATCAAAACAGACAGTCTGACATTTTTATCATCCAACCGCCCCCACCCCCTCCGTCCCCTTGCGCTTTCTCTGGCGGAAATATTATATGTATGTTACATGTAAGCACCTTTTAAACGTGCTGCGGCTTGTAACATGTGCCAGGCGATGAACTGTTTGATGGATTATGTGATGGAAATCAAAGTTTGTGAGAGGGGTGGGGTAGGATCATGGTTTATTATTCTAAGTTGGTACCCTAGGCGGATCATGAAATGAAAAAAATCCAATTTCAATATCGTTAAAAGTTTCATAGTTGTGTAACTTCAATTAAAACAACATAAATGGTAGTGTTTTAGTTCAAGGAACTGGATATTCGCAAAGACCTGGTAGATTTCCCGCCATTTTTGACAAGGAAGACAACTTTTATATCTTAATTTTGCTTTCCTGCACACCAAACCCATTCTGAAAAGGGTTACTTTAAAAGCGAAGAATTTGCTCCGTTCTTTCATTTTTATTTTCCTTTTCAGAAAGGAGACCGAAACAATTTGACAGAGTTACTTCCCTTGAAAATGTATCCATTCCCTTCAGTTCTAGCTGTACGTTTTGCCAATACTGGTTTGCAGATTTTTTCAGAACACATCGAAGATATTTTGGCAGACTTTCGTAAAGTAAATATTCTTCTGCACAGGACACTCCTGGTTCTACTTCTCACCTGAAAATATTAAATCCGGATATGTTTGAAAACAGAAGCCACTCGCACATCTAGCTGGCCTGCTCCCACACAGTGTAATGTACCATTGCACCACAGTGCAATGTAACATAGCACCGCACATTGGATATATTATCATATAGCTATAAACATTGAAAATTATTATTATTTACGATAACGAAATCCGAGGCGCAAGCCTGCAGATATCTTTCAATACCTAGCTTAAACGGTACGATTACTTGATATTGCAGGCTTACTCGAATGCCTCCGAATGCTGCCATTACATGACATTGCTTGTAATGGCGTCTTAGGACAATGACGTCACGCTAAAATTTGTCGCGCATTTGTGCAGGTTCTCAATTTTCAGTTGATAAACACAAACGCTGATTTTGAGGCTATAAACAATGCAAACAACGCACAATATCTATAGCTACGTTAGAAAAGGATTATTGTACTGATATTGGTAGATCCCCTCGGGATACCAATGGCCGCGTGCAAACTCTTGTCTTTTGATATCCCAACCGGGACAATAATCATGAATATCAGTACAATAACCCTATTATATAGTTAAATGTTGAATGAGTTAAATTGTCGATAAAATCCGAGGAGCAAGCGTACAGATATCACTCGATATCGACACGCTTACTCGATAGTGCATGCTTACTCGGATGCCCTCGAATGTTACAGTTACATGGCGTTGGTTTTGGATGACATCTTAGGGCAGTGATGTCACACCAAAACTGGTCACGTATTTCTGCAGGCTCTAAATTTTAGATGATAAGTACATATGTATATTTTGGGACAACAAACAACTGAAAATTTCACTCAATACTTATAGCTATCCAATAAAATGGTTATTACACTGATATTGGTGAGTATTGCCTCGCGTTTGGATATCAAAGGAGGTGAGCTTGTGACCAATATCAATGTAATAACCCTATATTGCTTCTCACATCGAGGTTTCATCTCTTCATATCCACATACCGCGTGAACAAACATTTTTTTTTCTAATTATGAAGAAAGGGTGTTTGATAAAGATATGCATGAAACCCACAGGGGTAATTGAAATATGAATGGCATAATATTGCAATTTATTCATTATAGTGACTCACTTTTGACAAGCGACACATAAATTGCATAAGTTCACACTTATAACTTCTGTGCAAGCATGGTCCAGGCTGATCCGTGTATACCGATTCAAATCATGACTACTTGATGGATTATGATTGGTTGTGTAAATGTGAATTTACATATAAAGTGTCTCACAAATACATGGTAGTCACAACTTGTATGGTGATTAAAGAGTAGCAGATAAAAATGTGTGTGTGTGTGTGTGTGTGTGTGTGTGTATGTGTGTGTGTACGTGCGTGCATTTTTACTTCTCCAGTACTGCAGTACTGAACACATTCGAAGCCTTCACAGGACACACACACACACACACACACACACACACACACACACACACACGCACACACAATGATTCAACAATTCAGCATAACTCAGCCGTTTACAACGATTTCCAAGTAGCTTGTAATACTAATCAGTCAGTTATAAATAGTATTTCTTTCGATATTTATACGAAAAATGCAAGTTTAAAGATTCGTAAACCCTAAACACAGTGTGAACTCATTACTGCACATATTTTGAAACCACTTACAGTAAAGTGAATAGATAAAATACTATAAGTGTCTATACATCCTGCTGTTTTGTTTTTACCAAATGAGCCGGGGCACATCATTTCTTACAAGATTGCAAGTGCGCCCAGCGAAGACTCATATCAGCCTGCGCATCCGCGCAGTCTGATCAGAGTATTCACTAGGCACTCTGTGGTAGCCAAAGGTACAAAGCGTCTTCAGGCGGACAGAAAAGACTCTGATCAGACTGCGAAAAGGCACAGGCTGATCTGAATTTTCATTGGGCGCGCATGCAATCTTGTATGAAATGCTGTATCCCGGCTCAATTTTTGTGATGAACACGATGTAATTTACTTCGGTATTAACCCTTAAAGCGCCAAGAAAAACTGCATCTGAAAATGTCGTCTGTTTATGTCGTCTGCTGAATATTCTTGCAAACTTCTCAAAGCTATTCTTGCATACCGGCAAACAGTGTGGACCCAGATCAGACTGCTTCTAGAGGAGCAGTCTGATCTGGGTCCACACTGTTTGCAGAAATGACTTTTAAAATCACAAGCAGAAGACAAAGCAGACAAAGTTGTGATTGGCGCTTTAAGGGTTAACGGATCAATAATATTATCAGGAATACTTAAGTCTTCGTATTTGTAGTAGGTAAACTTTTGTTTATTTATTTATTTTTGTTTGTTTTTGTTTGGTGAATTTGATGTAGCAGATGTCGAGGAGGAGCTACAATCACAAAATATAGCCTACAATGACACCAAGAGGAAGAGTAAATAAACCATGACGTTATCAGGAATAGGTACTTTAATATTCGTATTTGTAGTTTGTTATATATATTAGGTAAATTGTTTTATTTAATTATTTTTTTTTTAATCTTTTTTTTTATTGTTGAGTTTTGTGTGATATTTAATAAGTAAACTATTTTACTTTCTTATTTATTGAGTTTGATGTGATATTTAATAGGTAAACTATTTCATTTTTGTTTTTATTTGTTGAATTAGATGTCAAAAAATGAGGGTGACCCGGGGGAGGGGGCAGGGGTGGGTGGAGGGCGTACTTGTTCACTTGTTCCCCTGAAGTATTTTTGAATTTTTTCCCTTGTTCCCCCAAACCAAAATCTTAGTTTTCTATGTTCCCTGCTCCCCGAAATTATCTTTATTCTCCTATTCCCTTCATTTTTAGACTTTTATTCTCCTGATCTCCTAAAATAAATGACATTAATCCCCTGTTCCAAAGAATCCCTGGAAGGGCCTCAAAAATAGTATACAAGATGTCCAGTCACAGTCATAAAACATACCAACCAATAACACAAAGAGGAAGAGTAAGAAACCATCACAGTGACAGGAATAGTTACTTCAGTCTTCGTATTTGTAGTTTGTTAAAGTTAATACTAGGTAAATTATTTCTTTTTTCTTTTTTTTTTTTTTTTTTATTTGTTGAATTTTGATGTATAAAATAGTACAGAAGACGCAAAGGAAGAGCCACAAGCACAAAACATAACCTACCAATGACACCAAGAGCAATAGTAAACAAACCATAATGGTCTTCAGTGCTCCAGCTAGGATTTCAGGGCAGAAGGGTGCCGGGTAGGGCACTCTGCGCGGTCATACAAGAAGGAGGGCACCATATGTCATGTGATGTGCTCAGAGTCAAGACATGTTACAAAATATAACTCCACTCCACAATAAATCCTGAAACCAGAATACACATAAAACTGACCTTTAACGCCTAGCAATCTGGATAGGTTTTTTCGACAGATAACATGCTGATTTTTTTTTCTTATATTTTCCCAGAAAACAGGTTTTGACATTTCATGCAAATTGTCTTCATTGGAGACAAATTGCATGAAATGTCAAGTCCTGTTTTCTGGGAAAAAGAAGGAAAACAAGATTTGACATTTAATGCAAACTGTCTCCAAATTGCATGAAATGTCAATCCTGTTTTCTGGGGAAAAGGACAGAGGGGTGGCAGACATGGGCAAGAGGGGTGACCCGCTCCTCTGAATAGGGCTAGCTGGAGTTCTGGTCATTACACATGCCACAAACCAAAAGCAAAGCAACCAGCCCCATCTTCCCCAACGATTTGATCACAATGTAGTGTTGCCACTGATGATCGATTATAATCGATCATCAGTCACTTTTGCCTCTTGTGACTGAGGATCGGAAAGATTTTTTTTATTATAGTCGACTAATCGGAAAATTCTATTATAGAAACATATTTTTCTTACATTTTATTAATATAGGCAAGTTATAAAGAAATGAAATTCAAAGCTGTCTGTTTGGGTCATTCTAGCCAATAAAAATCAAAAATAAATAAATAAATAAATAAATAAATAAATAAATAAATAAATAAATAAACCAAATGATAAAATAGCCTTTAAAAAGTCAACCCAAAAGTACTGATATTTTTCTTATTTCTCCATGAAAACATGAGGCGCTTCTAATGAGTATCCACAACATATGTTTTCATGGAGAAATGAGATTATCTTGACACCGCTCTTATTGATCTGGAGCAACGAATAAGTACCTGGAAAAGGGGTAAATTAAGAATGAATATATTTTCAACGAATCGATTAATAATCGATGGTCAGTCAGTTTTACAAAACCGATGACCGACTGTGAAATTCAGGCCGATTCCCAACACTATCACAATGCCAGACAAGACCCACTTAGCATAATATTATGACGAACAGGACAATATATATATATATATATATATATATATATATATATATATATATATATATATATATATATATATATATGCAGCCACAAGGCCACACACATAGATCAAACAACACAAGAAAGGACATTATTATAAACTACCGGGGTAGGGGTGGTTTTACATTTAAGTCTTTTGTTTCCCAGCACGCCGTGCTGCGATAGGATCTTCACCAAATGGGATAATATTCTTAATTTTCTTTTCTTAACTGTTTTCAAGTATTGGACACATTTGATGCTTTCGAAGGCTGAAGATTTATTTATTACATATTTAATAACTATTTGTATTGTTTCATTAAAGCTGCGAAATGTTCTCTCTCTTAATTCCATTGTTTTGAGAAGTTTTATTTCCGAACAAATAAAGTATTGGGGGAAACTATGCCTTTGAGATGTATGTGCATCTGCACAGTCGGATCAGGTTCTTGCTAAACGACACGTCAAACCTTGTGGGTCATTTTGTGTCATCATCCAAAGAAAGGGAGAAAAGGGACTGGAGTTAGTGAATGACAGGAGTGAAAGAAAAAAAGAAAGAATAGAGGAAAGCATGAATGACATTGAAACAGAAGAAATTCTTACATGGCCCCTTCTGCCACAGCAGACCCTTATCACCGCCCTACCATCAACAGGCCTTGGGTACCCAGTTGCAGAATTGTTGAACACGTGGAATATATCGACATTTAGCAAAGACCCTATGCACATTCTGTGACTTCACTGCCTGGGTTAGAAACTTAATGTTCTGATTTATGTTATGGACCATTCATGGCAATTTCAAGCTAGACGCATCGAAACCGTTTTGGCAGTTTTAAACTTTCGCCTGCTTAACCTGGATATCCCTGTCTTTGCAAATAGTGTAGATCCAGATCAACTGATCTGGACCTGAGTATCTGAATGTATGTCAACAATCCGGATTCAGTAATCTGATTGGCTGTCAATTAGAAATGGGCGTGGCATCTTAATTTATTCAGCATAACAAGGATTAACGCGTTCTCAGTTACAAAATTAGGGGGAACTGATACACTTACAGGGAACATCAACTCTGTCAAATTGGTTTGCCCCCCCCCCTACACCCCCCACCCCCCGACTCGCCCATCTGATTTTTCTATCCGTTTTGCATACGCCCCTTTTCAGAAGGGCAAATTGTAACCAGGAAATTGTCTGTCGAGTATATCCTATTCCCTTTAAAAACTCAGGGCCCATTTGTTCAAAGCGTCGTTTGCTTAACGAGCTCGTTAAGGGTCATTTCGTTAACTGTTTTAGCGGATTCAATACACAATATTCTGATATTTTTTGCTGAAAAAATGTGAAAAGCTACTCACAATTTTTCAGCAAAAAATTTCAGCATATTTGCGTATCACTCGTTGTAAATTTTAACGAATCGTTAACTAACGACGTCGTTAGCTTTGAACAACTGGGCCCAGATTTTGCCTATCAATTATGCGAACTTCATGAAAATGTCTCGAATACATCTGACGGTAACATAGGTCAACTGCCTATAATTTAGCAAGTTGTTCCAACTTCCATGATTACTCCAGATCACAAGGTTTGGTAGTTTTAGGAATATATATGATCTATAAAGAAGCATAAGTACACAAATTTTTACTATTTGTCTTACAGAGGCCGTATGTAACGTATTCATTTTGCAGGGAGGGGGTACATTTTACAAAAACAAAATGATCCAGATTTTGATTCTTTTGAATGCAAGTGAATGTTTATGCATTTTTTTTCATTAAATATACAGTTATATTTGTGTATATAGCCAATGGTTTGACTAAGATTGATGGTATAAATAAATCTTTTCCATAGAAAAATATAATTTGCTCAAAACATTTAACATGCTCTATAACAGTGCCCTCATCTATCTATTGTTAAGTGATCTAGTTTATGACCAGATGCTGCAGGTAAAAAGTTAAAAAAAAAAAAAAAAAAAAAGTCCAGTGAGTGCCCATTCATAAGTCACAGCCAATCCCTGACACCAGGAGAAAGAGGAAAAAGACGAAAACACACAGGTCAGCTCCCTCTTCCCCTAACGAGTACCCACAATCTATGTTTTTGAGCAGAAATAACAAAAATAATGTATACCCCTGTAAACCCCAGTTTTACTGTATAAAAGTGGGGTTTAAGGGGGTCAAAATTATATAGGCATGTTTTCGTGATGTCAGTTCAGCTACAACACCAAAGTGGTCACTTCTCGATCTAGATGAAAATAATTAAAATTTATACATGTATTCATTCTGGGGAAATGTGATCGATTGATAATCCTTGAGTCCAAGACAGATACCTGTCTAAACAATGTAAATACGTCTCATCAGAATCTACACCGTTTACCATTCTGTGTTTTTTTTTTTTTTTTTTTTAGACTAAAACCTCTTTTTTGCATTCGTGGATATGTCTAAATTCAAAAATGAGAGAGTCCACTTCAGAAACTCAGGGATGAAAGGTTAAAGCATAAATTAAAGCGAATTTAAAGATTAAATAGGAAAATAGCAAGTTTGCAAGCGAGTAAGATCTTTGTGTATCGAAGCAGTTCATATCCAAATAAAATGATACATTATGAATTTCCTGCGGAATTTCCATTAAGTTTGCTAGGAAAAATCATACTTTATTGCATGTTAAACAAAGGAATGGGACATATTCTACAGCATCATTAAATAGTCCTCTCCCTGCAGCACGAAATGCATTCACTTAAAGATACAATGGTGAAAACAACCGTTTTAGAGACACAGATAGAAAAAAGAACATATTTAGATTTAGAGCTGTGGGGTGCAACAGTGCAAACTTTTCAATATACTGATAAGCACAAACAAAACTGAAATATTTGAATTACTAGCACACACATTTGGAGTATAAGTTCAACCTGTTTGTGTTTTTAATGAGTTTTAAAGCTGCTAGTATGATTAGTTCATTTGTTTCCAAGTCATGTAAAGAACCATCATCTTTTGGAGATCAAAATTTGCTATCTTTTTATTAACTATTTTGTACATACGCATTAATTTTGTTTTCCTTCTTTCATTTAGCCTTTTCTAACCGGTTTCTAGATATACTGATCTAAGTGAAGAACATTAACAACAAAAGCCGCATTCAGCAGCGCTTGCTCTAATCTGTCAGTATCTGACAAATTACAATTACATATTTCAGAAGCGTATTTTAATAAAGGGCATATAAACGTTCAATACAGCTTATTGAGGGGACGTTTTGGAAGTTGAAATTTTAATTTTCGAAGATACGATATTTGCACCGAAGCTGAATTAATTTTAGAGTCTATATTCGGTGATAAGATAACTCTTAGGTGATTTTTGTGGTTATCGACAATTTTGAAAATATTTTCATCGTACATTACTTCTGTTTAAATTAACAATTTTTTTTTGTTTGACCAGTTATTTAATTTTGCTAGGTGAGCATTTAGAACATATTCAATAATTGTCAAATTATTTGACGAAAAGCTAGGTGGGGTACCATCTGCAAACAGTCTTGCCATACTATATACCTACGTAATCAGCTGTGTTATTCATATATATCGATAACAACAGCGGATCCAAGACTCCTGTTATGGTTTCGTACCCTGGGACCCCCTGTAGTGATGTACTTAACGGAACAACAACGGATCCAAGACTGACATTTGTAGAATTCCAGTGACAGACAATAAATAAACTTTCATTCTTTAAAGCCTTGTATCGGTCATTTTAGATATGACGGGCTTGAATTTTAGACATAGAATTGTTACAAACGAACATGCTTCAAGACAGATACCATTCTCTAGTGTGATTTTTATTATGTTCAACGAGTATTTGGACAAACAACTGGTCCCTTACTTTATTTGCGCAGTATATATACAAGTACAATACCATTTTTGGAACACAAGAAAATGTTTATTCAAACAGGATATTAGTCATATAAAATTGCAGTGGTATTTGTCTTGTGTATGGTTTCATTTACTAAACGTAAAACAAAAAAATACTCGAACAGACTGTCAGCTGTAGTTAAGGGCAGTGAATTAGGAAATAAAATGCACCATATTGTGGAGACTGTTTTATATTGTACGTATATAGTTGTTTCATTGTTCGTCGTTATGTTAAAGAGAGAGAGAGAGAGAGAGAGAGAGAGAGAGAGAGAACACATGTACATGTTTACATATTACTATGCATTGGTGACTTTGAAATACTTGAGCCAGGGTACAGCGGTCAGGCACACAACGTGAAAATGACGTCGTATCAACGTCGATGCGACGTGATCACGTCGCATCGACGTTGATACGACGTTATTTTGATGTTGTGTACCTGCTGGGCAGATTGAATGTGCGCCCAGCGAATGGTCATATCAGCATGCAAAGGCTGATCAGTCTCATAGTTGTCCGCCTGAAGACGTTTGGATATTTGCCATTCAAAGAGTGGCCTGTAAAGACTCTGATTAGACTGTGCGGATGTATAGGCTTACCTGAGTCTTCGCTGAGCTGACATGCAATCTTGTAGGAAATGCTGTGTCCCATATGTATGTTACAACATGAATCACTACTAGTTAGATTTATGATGAAATTTATTTACTTGCATTTTGTACTGTTTTAGTGACACGGAAATATTTTAATCCTTACAGGGCCATACAAAATTGTTGCAGATTGTTTTTAATCTTTTACTTTTCAGAGAAAACAAGGCTTGATATTTCATGCGAATTATTCGCTAAGCAAACTTTACAAAAGTAGAATTAAGCGGTAAACCTTATTTCTTCTGAAAAAAGTATTTCAGTGTGCCGTCAGCTGCAGTTGTGATTGGCGCTTTAAGGGTTTATTTGTCATACGGCGTGTATTCGTGACTGTCAACCCCGAAGTTGAAGGATGCTTTCCTTATGTATTCAATTGACTAATTATTAAAGTTATTTAAGTATTTTAATCGTTACAACTCTCTGGGCAATTTCAGCAGACGACAAACTGATGGTGTTTTTCTTACATTTCCCTCAGAAACAGGATTTGACATTTCATAAAAATTGCCTCCATTGAAGACAATTTGCATGAAATGTCAAATCGTGCTTTCTGGAAAAAATAAGAAAAATATTTCAAGATGTCGTCTGCTGAAAATTTTACCCAGAGTGCTAAGCGATAATATCTTACAGGAGACAGAAACTGTGGTCGTCATGGTTACCAGTGGAATATTGTTTTTTATAGGGCTACTGCTAAATACAGGTAACTAAATATACAAGCGTTATCAGTCTATACTGTTTCACTGCACGTGTCAGTAGACAAGCGGCAGTAAGGAACCAATTTTTACCGGCGGAAAATCAGTCAATATTCGGTCAAGTAAGCGTTACCGTCCACTGTCTATTAGATAACATATGCAACATTTCTTAGTTTTGACATGTGTTTCAATAAAATCTACGTAAAATTTGAAACTGTGTCATATGAGGTCACTAGGTCAGAGTTTAGAGAAGGCTTGTGTGCACTTTAGAGGCTTTATAATTTTTACATGATCTTCATAAAATTGTTGAAATAGTTTGGTCAGATTCAAAACTGGCTCCCAAGGGATCGCAAACATGGTCATGAAGTCAAATCTTTGTGTACATGTTAAAAGCCATTTTTTTTTTTGACAAGATCTTCCTAAGGCTAGATCAGAATGTGTATCTTGATAATATCTAGGTCACATCCGAAACCGGGTATATGAGATGTAAACTAACTAACTTGATCAGTTCTTCGAAACAACTTGTGTTGTGTACACTTTGGAGGCAATTTTATCTGAGCTTGTTAATATAGACCAGAATTTCCATGTTTAAAATGATTTCCATCACGAAAACATGCTTATATAATTTTGACCCCCTTAAACCCCACTTTTATATAGTAAAACTGGGTTTATAGAGGTATACATTATTTTTCCTATATTTGCTCGGAAACATAGATTGCGGGTACTCGTTAGAACCGCCTCGACGAGGCGGTTCTAACGAGTACCCGCAATCTATGTTTTGAGCAGAAATATGAAAAATATCAGAGTTTTTTGTCTGAAATTTTTCAGTTTTTGGAGATGAAATTTTCTATATATTTGAATAGGCGTGTTTTCGTAATGTAGGTCAAACTTGAAACCTAATGAGGTGGCGGAACATGTGTCAAGGTGGCGGAACATGTGTCAGTAGTATAGGTATACCCATAGTGCCTGCCTATACTACTTGTGTCATATTTCATGTTGGTACCTTGCTCATTGTTATACTGGTTATTTTGTATGATTTACAATCCTACATTTACAGTAAGACTTCAATAACTCGAACACCAATGGCTCGTTTACCTTGGCTGATTCGAACGCGTTCTTGAGTTCCTTGGAAATTCTTTTGATTGCCTAATAAAACAGATATTTACGGTATAGTTCAATTTTCCTATTTTATTATGAAATGCTTGCTGTGTGTACTATAACAATCGCTCCTTTGATTACAAAAAGACATCCATAAATTATCCCGTTTGCCTCCTCACCTGTCGTTATGAATTACCGTCCGTGGCTCAAAGTACCCAATGCATAGAACAAATTTCCATGTTCCCAAAGATGTTTGAGCCTTTGAAGTTCTACTATAACTATATAGTTTACAAAAATTTGCAGTAGTTTAGACGACAAATTGTATTCGCAACTAGCATTCTTTGTAAATCTATAGAGGACCGTTATCGGTAGCTGACGGGCCGATAACGACCCCGCTATAGATTTATATACTGGGTTATTACGGAGTGTTCGAAGACACTTTTTTCGCTTGACGCGGTTCATCTGAGTTTGGATGTTGCACTATTGGTGAGACTATATAAAGTTTGCTAAAAAATAATAATGTCTGAAATATTTGCTATTACATGCTTATATAAATTTGCTACCGAATACAGATAAGATTTCAATATGATCTAATGTGTTTATTATGTACGGTGAATAATCAATATGGCGTGGTTACATGCGTGGGCTGTTTTTTTTTTTTTTTTTTTTTTTTTATAATTTCTTTAAATCTTGACAAGTCTATAGGCAAATTTAGCAGATATTTTCTTTTCCCAGAAAACAGGATTTGAGGTTTCATGTAAATGTCCAGACAATTTGCATGAAATGTCAATTTCTGATTTCTGGGAAAAATTAGAAAAATATTTCATAGTTGTCGCCTGCTGAAATTTCAACCAGAGTGATAAGCGTTAAATACTTTTAACATTTAATCATGTTTAACTCTGCATGTAACACATTAATCAATTATTCACGGCTGTTTGGATTTCAATAACAGCTACAGATTCATCCCGGATACCATAATAGGCAAGGATTGGGTACCCGCAAAGTCGACTTTAGCACCCTCTATCCTCCTCCCCCCCCCCCCCCCCCCACACACACACACACACATTATTTGTTACTGTCCGTCCCCCTCCCCCCGACACCCCCCCCCCCCCCCCACACACACACACACAAGTTACTGACCGTCCCAAGACGGTTCTTCTAGTACGTTTAAGATATCTTGTGTTAAGTTCAGGTGACAAGAGTTGCCACCTTTTGTGGAATAGGCAGCTGACACTGCTCACTGTCTCTGCGTTTGTGACTGTATATCTGTAAGTGAGTGTATATCTGTAAGTGTGTATCGTTCCCTTTGATGTTGAGGGCTTGCTGTGATTCTTATTGCATTGGGTTCCTGTTCACCTATTAATTGTACCAGAACAAAATGGCTTATTATTCCTTGCTATGCTGAATAAATTAAATGCCACGCCCACACGATAGTGGCGGGGTATTATGGTTTCATGTTGGACGTCCGGCCGTGTGTCTGTCTGTCCGTCCGTGAGTCGTACGTCCGTCCGTCCGTATATCATTTCCGGATGATAACTTGAGTAAAAATCAATAGATTTTTCACCAAACTTGGTATGTGCATTGATATTGTGAAGATCTGGTTTGGAATTGCTAATAGGCAAATTTCGTCAAATTTTAACGGATTTATCTGCCCGAGTCACGCCCATATTTTCGTTTCCGGATGATAACTTCAGTAAACATCAATGGGTTTTCACCAAACTTGGTATGTGCATTAATACTGTAGAGATCTGCTTTGGGATTGCTAATGGGCAAATTTTGTCAAATTTTGACGGTTATCTGCCCGAGACACGCCTATATTTTCGTTTCCGGAGGATAACGTGAATAAATGTCAAGGGATTTTAACTAAACGGTACGTGCATTGATATGAAGAGATCTTGTTTAGGATTGCTAATGGTCAAATTTCGACAATGTTTGACAGAGTTATCTGCCCGCGACGCGATAATGGCGGGGTATTATAGTTTAACGTTTTTTATCAACCAATCAGATTACTTGATGCAGGTTGTAGATATAAATTCACATAATGACAAACAATGCAGATCCAAATCAGTTTGCTTCTACATTGTTTGCAAAGTAATAGCATGTCGGGTTTTAGCAGGACCTGGGTGAAACACGTTGATTATAATTATTGTAAATATTTTTTTTTTCATTTCAAAAGTGGTGTGTCAAGAGTTTCAGATGTTTGTGACAGCCTACGGAGAGGGAAAGATTTACACCCTGAATGAAAATGGAGATGTCATTCGGACTTTTGATGTTGATGGTCCCTTAGGCATAGCTGTCGACCCATTTGGTTTTGGCGATTCAAACCGCAATCACAGTGTGGTATATTCTATATACCCATCTAACAGTACGGTCAATTCAATATATAGAAGAGATATAAATGGCGACAAACTGCAGCATGTTTATGACCTGGACAGTAAGAATTTTAAAACACTTTATTAAAACACTAATCCTTTCATTAATTGGAGTACTAGTACAATTCGATACAGTTTCTTTCGTTAGCCCAGAGGAACTGCTACTGCTTTCAGTAAAGTGAACTGGGTAGTTGGTATTTTTTCTACCATTTTGTACATGGTAACAATATTTGTGGCTTTCTGTTTGCAATTCAACACATCAACTTCCGTCTAAAAAGGGAATTGCTCAAAACGGAAACTGTTTACTTTCAAGCGAAGCAAATATTTCCATTTAGAGAGCATCCCTTTTCAGAAGGGATGCAAAATTTGTCAAAGTTGCCCCGCACGAGCTATGTATCAATTCCTCTTAATCATTGTCATGCTGAATAAATTGAAATGCCGCGCCCACTTCCAATTTCAGCCAATCATATTACTTGATCCAGGTTGTTGATATAAATTCACATACTGAATGACAAACAGAATAGATCCAGATCACTTGGCTTCTTGAGAGGCCAACTAATCTGGATCTACACTGTTTGCAAAAGCAGGTAATATCCGGGTTCAGCAGGACAAGGGTTAAAGCTCAAAACACTATGTCTTAGCATACGGTAAATCTTTCATCCGAAGAAGTACATTTTGATTAGCTGATACATGCATTATAATAGACTGGATACGTTTCACAGAGTTTCCGCTCTTTTTACATGGTAAACACTTGCTTGCTTTCCTGTGCCTAAAAGGTGTCTAATATAAAAGGAAATATCCCATTCTTTTTACAAAGGTGAACACTTGCTTGCTTTCCTGCGCACTGTAAGATGTCTAATATAAAAGAAAAAAATCCACTCTTTTTACAAGGGTGAACACCTGCTTGCTTTCCTGCGCAACTTAAAGGTGTTTAATATAAAAAGAAATATTCCACTCTTTTTACAAGGGTGAACACAAGCTTTTCCCGTGCACTAAAAGGTGTCTACTATAAAAGGAAAGAACTTGTTCTCACGGAGAGAGCAAAATCTTTCATTTTAAATAAGACCACTTTTTAGAAGGGGACGAAAACACTTGAAGAATTGTCTCCCTTGAATGATGTATCCAGTCCCTTAAACCCTAAAAAGGCTTGTAATAAGTGAAATAGAAGATATTCAGGAAGAGCCATTCACTCAGTGAATACTTGTATTTTATTTACTTTGTGTAAATTGAAAATATATAGGCCTTACAGATATTCGATCATCTCATATACATACTTGATTACACAAATTTCAGTTTGCATACAGGGCTGAAACACTGATTCACAATGTTTGTGCTCAGCGACAGCCTATTTGGAATCTTGTTTGGGATTAATTATGGACATTATAATTATTATTATTATTATTATTGTCATCATCATTATTTATTTATTATTATTATTATAATTATTATTATTAATGTCATTTTATTATTATTATTATTATTATTATTATAATTATTACTATTATTAATGTCATTTTATTATTATTATTATTATTATTATTGAAGTGCTGCTCAGAAACCATATTTTGGCGCAAAAAGCGACAAAATTAAAACAAAGAAATGAAAGTAGGACCAGGAAGAGCCGCAATCACAAAATATAGCCTACCAAATGACACCAATAAGAAAAGCAAACAAACCAAGACAGACAGTGTACAAGCTACAAACCAAAGAAAAGCAAAGCAGCCTAATCCCACCCGTTCCCCCCCCCCCCCACCCCCCCCACCCACCACCAAGGTAATCACAATGCTTAAAAGGTTCTATTTAACACAACAATAAAAAAAAGTATGGAAGATGGTCAGAAATAGCCACATAGCGTAATAGCATATCAAGACAGACTGTACACAAGTCACAAACCACAGAAAAACAAAGCAGACAACGCCCTCTTCCTCAACAAGGTGATCACCATGTTAGATAGGATCGATTAAATACAATAATTTAACAATATAAAGAAGATGTCCAGCGATAGGTACAATCACAGAACATATCCCACCACTGACACCAGGAGGAACAGCAAACAATTAAACCAAGACAGGCAGTACTCAAGCCACAAACCAAAAAAAAAAAAAATAAACCCAGCGGCACATGGCGTTTATACAACGTCGGCTCAACGTCGATGCAACGTCATGACGTTGCATCGACGTTGAGGCGACGTTGTAGTAACGTCATGTGCCCGCTGGGAACCAGCCAATTCCCTCTTCCCCAACAATGTGATCACAATGCTAGACAGGATCTGTTAAACACAGCAAGAAAACAAAGAACATGACAAAACACAAAAATAAAACAACAACCGGGGATTAAATCGACTTGACTGGTCCCATATCATCTACCTAAGTCCAAATGTTGTAAAGATTAGAAAAATGATTGTTAGTTTCGCATAGAGGACCCCTAACTCAATCAGTGTAATATCATAACAAAAAAAACAAAACAAAACAAAACGCGTAACTTCAATTAAATCACTGTGGTGCAACAAGGATGAGGGCTAGTGACAGTCACCACAGGCACTGGCAGCCAGCTGAAGAAGTGTACTACTGTGTTTCGACATCTTTCACAAAGTCTTTATTTTCTTGGTGCTTTACAAAGAAGTAAATTTGCAAACCATTTGTTGTAACTATCTACTCACAAAAAGTTTTATTCTAGTCATTGTTTTTTAAAACAAAATAAAATATTTTCACTTTTTTCCCAAAGTAAAAATGAATGCAAATTATACAGAATCTGTTGGATAGATGATTTGGATGCAGATTTTCAATAAGTTCTACTTGTTAAAATTTTCTGAAATTTTCACAATATTGTTGTGAAGCATCAATAATTTAAATCTAGCAAAGAAGTGTAAAATATATTTTCTAGGACAAAAATTCCAAAACAAATCGCTTTACTGTAGAAATTGCATAGGTCAGACCAACTTTTGGCCGTAAATTTAATTTTTGGGTAAATATTTGAGAACAAAACATATAAACAGAAAAGACAAAATTTAATGGAGCCTGATAAGATATGGTCAATCAGAACAAAATATTTTCATTTTAAATAAAACGCCAACCAAAAAACGTCTTTCCCAGCAACGTAGGAAGGACGGTAGTTGAATCACGGAGGGTAAAAAAGGGCATTAAAGTTGTCTTCAGCCTGCTGTGCAAATAAAATATTTCTTGCATACCAGATGAGAAAGTCCAGGAGTTAACCCTGGGATAGAAATTCTTATCCTACCCAGGTTATCCTACTCAGGGTAAGATGAAAATCGAGAATTCTAACGTGTTTGATATGCACTTGTTGTAATAGACGACACATGCGCCATCGTTAAGGTTTACGTCACTGAACGTTATGACGTCATTTAACGCAACAGTAATGTCATCACAATATGGCCGACGTCAGCAATCGAACTTTCTGCATTATTAAAAAAAATCTATGTTCTGAAATGAAAGGTGTGCAAGAAAAAGAATATATCATTGGTGTGAGGGGTAAATAGAAAAATCTGTCCCTCGCGATCACATTCTGGCATTACGAGGTTCCGAGTGGGACGGATTTTTCTGTCTACATTTCACACCTATGATAGCGCCTATCATGTATGCTTGTTTGTAATAAGATATGGAAATGTGTTGATATTATTTATTTGATCCTATATGTAATTAATAATTATTGATATAATGTATTCGATCTAACATGAATTCTCGTCAATAAGAATAACAACGACTGCTCTCTAATTGTAGGTCATATGATACGGCTTTACAATTAACAGTTCAAAAGATGCAAATACTTTTCGGAATTCATTCGCAAGAGTTCTGATATACTGACCACAGCCCTATTGATAGCATGGTTGTATTACTAGCAACTCCAGGATTTTACTCGCAAGTTGAAATTTTTGAAGTACGGTTAAATCTCGTTATCTTAAATACTGATAACTCAAACTGCGGCTTTAGTCCATCTAATGAAGTTATTAGCTTAGTTTGCTAGATGTTTTTCAAAGTTCAACGTCTGTTATTTCAGACTGCTGATATCTCAGACATATTAACCTTGGAGTTTTAAGATAATGAGAGTGGATTGTAGTTTTAAGCGCATACTTTCGAGAGAGCCGAGTATATTTAGCTGGCTAATTATATCCACATTATCTGCTGCAACACTTATATCATGGAAAAACAAAATGAAACAAAACAAAACAAACAAACAAACGAACAAGCAAACAAACAAACAAAACCTGTTTCACGCATTGTCAAGAAAAATATCCTCATTCATATATGTTATTGTTATCACTTGCCATTCTTCGTCGTCCGTCCGTCGCCTGTGCACACCTTTGAACGACTTCCTCTGAAACCACTAGACAAATTTTCTTCAAACTTCATGTGGAGCCTTCTGTTAAAGAGGCATTGAAAATATGTACAAATGGTCGCGGATTCGTAAATTAAGATGGCCACCATGCCTATATATGGTAAAGTCTTATGGTAAAAATCTTCTGCTCTAGAACCAAAAAGCTTTGGGGCTGAATCTTGGTATATAGCATCAAGGGCTCTATAAAGTTTGTTCAAATGATGACCGTAGGTTGACCTTTGACCTTTTTAAGGCAAGGTCACATTTGATTTGCCTCCTCATGCATTTGTATAGGGGGAATGTTGAAAAGTCACTTTCTCAAAATTTATTAAAGTCTAATGATTAAAACTTGCAATGTATGATTAAAGTAGTAAAACTGTTTAGCTACGATCAAAATTTTGTCTCCTGGGGGTTATCTGCCCTTGTCCCATGTATAAAATTGTGTACCATTTAAATGTCTTCTTCTCTGAAACCTCTTGAGCATTTTTCACCAGAATTCACATGCGACCTTATGTTTAGAGGGTATTGACAATTTGTCCAAATGATTCCGGGCCATTGAACAAGGTGTCCGCCATGCCCATATATAGTAAGACACTTAAAAATCTTCTTCTTCAGAACCAAGAAAGCTTTGAGACAGAATCTTGGTATGCAGCATTGGAGACTCTAGCTCTACTAAGTTTGTTCAAATGATGGTCCAATTTACGCCAATGTTGAAAAAATCATTTTCTCAACTTATTGAAGACTAATACCTACAAGTAACAATGTATTATTAAAGAGCAATACTGGAAGAATGTTGCATGGCATTTGCTGATATGCAATAGTTGTTCTTATCAGATGAGCGAATCGTGGCCCATGGGCCTCTTGGTTATTATTACAGTCAATCCTCTTAATACCAGCACTCGATACAATAACAAAATTCGTTATGATAATTTGTCCTTCGCGCAAGAGGTAACCAGTTAATCAGAAATAATGCAAGTTTATTGTATTTAATACTGCAAAAAAAAAAAAAAAAAAAAAAAAAAAAAAAAAAACCTGTGGTTTTGATAGTTAGAATCGTCTCACTGAGGCGACTCTAACATATATTCTATCATATGTTCTATCAGAAAATAAGAATAAAATACACCCTTTCCTACACATCATTCTGCTGCGTTTGAGCAACAGCAAATTCTTTTCAATGACAACCTCTTAGGGAAAAAAATTGCCATCGTTCAAATGAGTGTCCACCGTTTTACTAGTATATTTGAATAACAAGTACTAGTAAGAGCATGATTCTGAATTTTGAAAATCAACATACTTTTCTTAAAGATCAAGTCAACATGGCTTACGCCAGAAGACTAGCGATCGACCCAACATCTGGAAATATATATTATACTGGATATGTGAAAACCAGCCATGATGCTAGCTATATTGCAGTTCTAACCCCATACGGCGACCACGTGAAGATCATAACTTCACTGACGCAGCCTAGAGGGATAGTACTACATCCAGAAAAGGGGTAAGTTAAATGATGATTTAAAAAGCAGTATTTCATTAGATTTGAACCTAAGTTACACAGAGAAACTATGGGGACTTCGTTGGGTACTAATTTTGCTGCTCTTGTACAGATTTGTGATTGTGGCACTCCCTGGAGTTTTCTCTTATCTTTTTTTGTTTTGTTATTGTTTTGTTATGAAATATTTCATGACGTCTTTTCTGATGATATAGAAGCTAATATTATTGAAGCTTTTAACTCAACTTCCAGATAGCTGGATGACATACTGAGCTGGCCTCGGTGGCTCAGTTAGATGCTCAGTCCGACTGGTGATCAGGAGGTTGCGGGTTTGGCAACATTCTTTCGCGGAGATTCATCATGAAATAATTTCTACGGTCATTCTCTCCCTTCCGCTGATTCAAGATAGGCAGTTGTCAGTTCTGGCGAAAGAATGTGTACAATACTGGTTAACCGCTTAGAGGACTAAGCCTGCCCATTAAAAGTGTGGTTAGGTAAACTGACCGCGCTCGCTATGACCACCATTGGACTGACTAGGCTGTGAAACCTCTACACAAACAAACAAAACTTCTTAATGGTTTGAAATATTTTGATAATATTCAGTGGAGGCATTGATAAGGACCAGCAAGTGTGTCACCTGCAAAAAGGACAGCGCCCGCTGTGGTTGTTATTTGGTTATCTCCCCTGGATGAATTTCTAAGCCAAGTTCTTGTATGTGCCATAAATTCTAAATGGTTTGAAATATTTTTCTTATAATATTTGGTAGAGCATAGATGAGGACCAGTAGGCATGTCGTGTTCAAGATTACCTGCACTTTCTTCGTTATATACTTATCTCTCGTGATGCCGAAATCTATGCAGGCAATAACTCCCATACTGTTTGAGATAAATTGATAAGTGTTGGTAGGGGCATATAACAGGTCAAGTAAAAGTGTCGCATGCAAGAAGATCAACTTTTGCATTGTTTATTTTTACCCCAATAAACATACAGCAAATACCTTTACAAGGCATTTATGTTTACTATTGTTTCTGAATATGTACACCCACAAATTCAAGGTATTTGCAAATATTGTGTATCCTGTACAAATAATCACATGAAACGTCACTAATAGATGATTTTTAACAAAAAATAAAAAAAAAATAGATAAAAAAAAATAAATAAATAAATAAATAAACGGAAAAAGAACAATGAAAAAAAAAATATTTACAATACACCTATTATTGTTTTCACTTATTATTTTGGTCACATTTCAAACTTTCTTTACACCTTTTTGCTTTGTGCTGTTTCAATATTTCCATGATATCTTATTGAAATATACACCAACTTTAGAAGTGGCGGTTCGATCGGGGGATTTGCCATCTCTTCAGATGGCTTTTTTTAGAATTGAATTTATCATTTTCAAATGTGTTTGTTTTCTCCAAAATTTATGATAAACGCAATGATTTTGATTTTGGCATTGTTAATAGGCGAAATGCCGGGAAATGTAAATTATAAAATCTTTGCGATTAGGAATTTTAATTTTCTATGATTTGATAATATTTGATAAGACTAGTCAATCCTGAAAATTTGAATTGAATATCTAACTGAATTTGGAAGATAGGGCTGTTTAAAGTCGGACTATTCCAAATATGGTAATTTGTGACAAAATGTTTATATTTTCATAACTAAACCGAAAATTGCAAATCTGACAACATATTACATACCTATTATTAAGGTACATCTGCTAAATCTCATAGCATTTGGATTAAAAATGATAATTTTTGCATTATTGTATATAGTGACCTAATAAATATAGTACGAGAAAATTGCTCTTGTAGTCCCCTACTGTCCTTTCGACATCACTTGGAAAGACATTTTTGTTTGGTTTTTAAGAGTGTCTAGTCTTTTTGCTGATTTCAGTGTTCTTAACTAAACTTTGGCTGCCAAACTTCTCCAACGGGGGTATCGGTATCAGAAACTTCAGAAGCTTTTTCGACACTACGAATTAGTTTCTAAGTACGATACCGGACGAAAACACTTCTTCTAAAGACCTATCAGAACCCGAAATTTATTTTGATTTAGTGCACAAGTTCAGGTACGTTCATTATGCTTTGTTAGTTCTGTAGTGTTTCGCTTGCGGGTATGTTTTATTTTAACATGTATGCGGGTTAAAGTCATGTTCAGTTAAGTTCAGGTGACGTGGTTGCCGCCTTTTTGGGAGGGGTTGCCGTCTATTACTTTTGTGGCTGTTTGGTTGTACTTGGCTGTCTTTCCGTTTGGTGTTGGGGACTTGGTATGAGTCTGGTTGTGTCAGTATCTGAGTTAACTTATTTACTTTAAGTACGTAAAATTTGGGATAAAAAGAATGTTTCATTCATGTACCTTAAATATGGAATTATTAACTTTAATTAATAATTGCAATATGTTGTTCGTCAAGCCTCTGAAAAGATATAAACTGCTGAATTCATTTGATAAATTTTTTCAGTCGAACACATTTGTAAGAAACCCTGTATAGTTTGAGCCGAGGAAACGCCCAGTGCAGATTCAGGTCACCCGGTGCTTCTGATTAGAGTCACCTCGGGCCCTTTGTGGGTAGCCAAGGATCCAAAGTGCCTTCAGGCTTCATGCTGCTCCCTCTTTGCTCGGCACACATATTCTTGTAGGGTAATAGCATTTTTTGGTTCAAAATATATAGGAGATCTTACAATACTGTTTATTTAAACTGATATTTAACAACGAGTTAGTAATTTGTATCTTTTCAGAAGCGAGCAACAGATTTTAATCATTAAAAGCGTTGTAATAAATTGACATTGAAGGGCCATGAATGAAACGAAAGATTCTGTTTATAACCAAGGTTTTACGTTCTAAGTGAGTTTTCAGATTGCATAGTAGCTTTTCTGCAGCAAGTAAAGTGCGTTGATAAGGGCGTGATCCTGTAGCGTTACGCTTTGTTACACAGTGTTATTACATGAGCTTTTAAAATAGCAATATGTTTTAGGATAAGCACTTCATGGTGCGTGCTTGTAAGACTGCTGGCCGAAATTCCATATTTTCGGAAAATGCCGAGTGTCGGCATTATATGGATTTTCGACCTGGCGAGAATGAAACGTAGTGATGGTGTCGCGTTGTTATCGACTTTGGACTGATTGTACATAAATGTTTGTACGTAGGTATAATAACTATGGCTATTTGCTTGCAGAATATGCTGCCGTCACTTACAACAAACAAACAACACACTCTGTCAAACTTCGGCAGCTCGAATATCTTTCGGACATAGAAACTTGTTCTAGATATGGATAGTTCGAGCCACTGAGTGTTAATCAAAGCGTCGGGTAAGGAGACAAATCTGGAGAATTGAGAAATGTCTTTCGATCTCCTTTCAAAAAAAGTGGTATGTTGAGTGTATTTATTAGAATCCTGGGGCGATTCTTATAAATACACACAACATATATTTTCATAATATAAACAAACACACTAAATATCCCTATTTTTTATTGAGCTATCGGAAAAAATTCCCAGAGACTCAAAATCGAGCCTGCCACGGTAAACGAGCCATCAATGTTCGATTCGTTGAATTTTTATTGTAATACTAAAATCAAATACTTCTTTGAGTTAAACATTTGCCAAGATTGTTGGCGATTTATTACTCTTTAAGCATTGGTCTTTCTTCATTCCACCACTCTCTAGCAGAAAATCATTAATGCAAAATGGAAAAGAACAAAACGAAAAGAAATTCAACAAGTATGTTCATGTAATAAAAGGTCTGTCCTGTTAAATGGCATATATTCCCTGACTTCATGTAAACCCTCAGGCCGAAATATCCTTGGGCTTAAATGGAACTGTAAGGGCCCATATACATTGAAATCTATTCGCCATTAGGATTAAGCCAAGAGTAGCATTTTAAATTAGCCTAGACTGTCACAAAATCATCTACCCGGTGAATAATTCGATCAAATCATACACGTTGATTCTTCAGAATCTCCGCTTTCCTTATGAAGAATAAAGAGATGCGCAATATTATCTGAATCTTCCCTATTCCTACATAGTAGGTTATTCTGATGTACGTATTTTGCTTCTACCTCTCTCTTTAAATACCACAGAAAGCTGTTTTGGTCGGATCTGTCTGGAAGTATAAACTCTGCTTATATGGATGGAGCAGATAACATGGCAATAGTTTCTTCTGGTGTATTTTGGCCAAGTGGACTTGCAATCGACTTTACCAGTAAGTGATTTGAACTTGTTTTTATGTTTAATGATCACACGTACACAAGTCCTTGGAAACAGAAGACCGGAATTTTCTTTGTAAACACATAGCTCACATGCGCCGACAAGTACAGAGAGCAACTCTTGAATAAAGTTTGACAGGAATTTTCTAATAAGATGTGCGGTTAACAATTTAATCAGGGCACAGCATTTCCTACAAGAATGCATATGTGCCCAGCGAAGATCAGCCTGCTCAGAGGGCAGGGCAATTTGTCGGTAGCCAAGGATCCAAAGCCTCCTAAGGCGGACAGTAAAGACCCTTACAGCCTACGTGGATCAGATTTGCATCTTCTCTTGACCCACATATAAAGAATAAAAGCAAATGGTATCGCTCTAAATTCGTGCCACCTTTTGACGTAATGCTCTGCCTTCGAAAACATTTCACAAACCCTTTACGTGTAAACAAAACTCTCAAATAATTGCATGTACTCGTTAGTAATGCCATGAAAGGACTATATCAGCAAAACACCGTACCTGTCAAAGATAAGCTGGATTGTTTGACAGTGCAGCACTTTGTTAGGATGGCGATTGAAATAAAAACATAAACCAAGTGTGTAAACAGCCACAGTAATATCTTAAAGCTATCAGCGTGTTTAATGTAGGAATGTCTTTTAATTCGTGCTGGGCTCCATAGCGCAGTTGGTAGCATGTCTGATTCTAAGGGTCGCGAGTTCGAATCCTTGCTCAGCTACATAACGTTCGTATGTATTGATTATGAAACATTTTTCAAGGTCATTCTCTCCCTCCGCTGATTCAAGAAGGGGAGTTGTCAGTATTGGCGAATTAATGGGCAAAAATACTGGTAAAATACTGGTTAACCGCTTAGAGGACTACACCTGCCAAGGCTAAATGTGAGTAGGTTAACAGGACATGTGTGAGTAGGTTCATCTTTTTTTTCTGTAAAAGAGTTAGACCAAACACGTGCTTCTTTATTTTGAATCCTATGGCCAAACCCTTTTGTCTAGAGAATTCAAAATATCGTCGCGATATTGAGTGCATTGTGTGTGTGTGTGTGTGTGTGTGTGTGTTTTAAATTACTCATATAATTAGTGAACAGTATAAAGGAAAGACTAGACTGTGTTTATTTGCTTTATGCAAGGGAAAGTCGCATTACAAGATTTTTACGCATTGCTGTTACTATTGATATCAGATGATACACTTTTCGCTGCGGTGGGATTTTTTTATGTTGAGGTTTTACGGCCCAGTGGACCCATTGGGGCCATGTCGAGCGCAGTTAGTTTTACCTGACCACACTTTTTACTGGACAGGCTTAGTCCCCTAAGCGGTTAACCAATACTTGTACACATTCTTTTGCCAGAAGCTGACGACTTTCCATTCTTGAATCAGAGGAAGGGGGAGAATGACCGTAGAAAATATTTCATGATCAGTCTCCACAAAAGAATGTTGCCGGATCCGGCGGGGATCGAACCCATGACCACCTGATCTACAGTCAGACGCGCGTCCTAGCAGTGGTGCTATAACCTATCAGATGATATTTTACACAATGTTGTTATTATAGTTTTAGGGGATACAGTTTTATGCAATGCAGTTATCATTGCTATCAGATGATACATTTTACGCAGTGCAGTACATTTTATACAATGCTGTTATTGTTATCAGAGGATACAATTTATAAAATGCCGTTATTATTGTTATCAAAAGATACACTTTACAAAATGTTGTTTTTATTATTAACAGATGATACACTTTACGCAATAATGTTGTTATTATTATCAGATGATACGCTTTACTGGATAGATGAAATGTTACACAGAATTGAAAGGTGTGATTTCAATGGAGGTTCACGAGTGATGGTATTGCAAGTTTCGGATACACGACCTCTGGACATTGTTATCAATGGAGACTTTCTGTACTTTAATTCTTGGAATAATACGTAAGTTCATTTATAATATATAGTCCATCTTACTATAAGTGCGAACAGCGAAGATCGAGACAAACCTGCGCGTCTCATTGGTTCGCCTTGTGTATCGTTCAATATCCAATGGAGGAAAATCCTAAGCCATAAAGCACTTATACAAACACATGCGTCACTCGTACATGTCAGCGTTGTCTTTTTTTCTTTTTATTTATTTGAATAGAGAGAGAGAGAGAGAGAGAGAGAGAGAGAGAGAGAGAGAGCCAATTCGTATCCACAAAGATTCCAGCCCTGCATAATGAGCCATTTCAACAGGATCTGCACTGTTTGCCATTCTGCTTTGATTTGTGACTGTGAACCCTATTTGGAATAATGGGTCTCACCAGATTGAATGTTGTAAGAGTCTACTTCAGAAACTCAGGAAAGGGTTTTTCACAGGGAATAATTTCCTGTTATAAGTAAGTTTAAGCCCCTAACAGGTTTGCTGTTGACTGTTCCAACGTTATATTCCAGTTACAGTTCGTGTTGTTTTGGCTATCCCGTGCCTTTTCTAGCCCCGATAATTGTCTTGCTAATAAATCTAAAATTACTAACAATTGCAAACTAGTGTTGGCATTTTCATATTTATTACCGTAGAAAATTTCATGTTCAGCCGAGTTGAGCATAAAAAGATTTTAAACCTTGGGGCCTATGTTCCGTGACTGTGGCTTTTCCTGACGAACGTGAGAAAACTCGCCTTCTGACATGTGCGCCCAGCAATCTCCGCTCAGCCTGCTCATCCGTTGTCCGCATTAAGAACCTTTGCACTCTTGGCAATCAGAAATGCACCTTGTGAAAATTCCGATCAGACTGCGCGAATGCGCAGTCTGATCGGAATCTTCGTTGGGCGCAAATGTCCAAAGGTACGTTTTTTGACGTTGTGGCTCATTTCTAAAAATTGTGAGGCGATGGTCATAATTTTTTATTTCATAATACTTTTCTAACATCAAATTGCAGAAACATAACAAAGGTCAGAGTAAATAATGTTTCTGACGCTGTAAGATTTGCAACACTCCCAGGAGCAACAAATATGTACTCTTTGGCTGTCTACTCAAAAGAAACCGTCAAACAAATAAGTGAGTATTATTTATATTTTATTGTAAGTATATACATTCTGAACAGATTGTTATTCTAATGAAAGAAAGAAAAAAGAAAAAAAAACAAAACAAAAAAACAGTCTGTTGAAAAGAAAGCTTTTTTTGCACCTTCCTTTTCACACAATAAAAACAAAATGCAACAAGCAAATGTATCTACCCTGATTTTTAATGGTTTTATATATGCCAGTCTGAAATATTCACGTTTTGTTTTATGTATGTACGTTGTCGTTGGCATAGGCAAAGTTTGGAATCTGACTCAAATACTTTAGGTTAGTGGAGGTAGTCTGTTTTGGTGTGTGTACTTGAAAACATAACTGAACGGTTTAATAAACATATTAAAATATTTTAATTATTATATTAGCCCCAACATGAGAAAACGTGCCTTCTTACACATGCGCCCATCGAAGATTCAATTCATTCGGCGCATGTGATCAGTGTTCGTTGACGGCATGAAGACACTCGGCATCACCGGCTTCGGTGGTTCAGTTGGATGCGCGTCCGACTGGAGACCAGGAGGTCGCGGATTCGACCCCCGCCGAAGTCGGCAACATTCTTTCGTGGAGATTGATCATGAAATATTTTCTACGGTCATTCCGTTCCGCTGATTCAAGAAGGGCAGTTGTCAGTTTCTGGCGAAAGAATGTGCACAATACTGGTTAACCGCTTAGAGGACTAAGCCTGCCCAGTAAAAAGTGTGGTTAGGTAAACTGACAGCGCTCGGTATGACCACTGGGTTGACCCGGTCGTAAAACCTCAACACGGGTTGACCCGGTCGTAAAACCTCAACACAAACAAACACTCGGCATCCTTGGCTGTCCAAAATATGTCCAGTGAACCGTCTAATCAGACTGCATGAATGCGTTAGTTAATCTGAATTTTCACTGGGCGCACATGTCCGAAGGTACGTTTTCTGACATTGCGACTCTTATATCTGGCCCTAAGATTATAAAACTTTTTCATGCTCAACTCAGCTAAGCATAAAATTTGTCTTGCTAATAAATCTCAAATTACTAGAAAACTGCCTTTTTTTTCTTGATAAACATAGCTGAGCATGACGATTTATCGACTTTGTTGGCATTTTCATAATTATTAGCAGAGAAAATTTCATGCTCAGCCGGGCATAAAAAGTTTTATAACCTCGGGGCCTGAATGGTCTGCTGTAGATTCTATACCAGATGTAACTAATCTTTATTTTTGTCTAGAAAATGTACACTGTAAAAGCAGATATGGTCTTGGCGACTGCAGCACCATTTGCTTACCAACAGCTGATGATCATGTATGCAAATGTAATGAGGGAAGTTCAGGCTTACAAGACAGACACAGATGTGAAGACGGTATTGTCCTTTTTACGATACGTCTACGTCTGCCATATATGAACAACATATTGCGTACCATTTCTTTGCTATGACACCATGAAAGCACATAATACAAAATAAACGTAACTTGACGAATTTAATGTTCGCGATTGCTTATGGCATAAAACACTATATGATTAGTGCATTATGGTGGCTTACTGTACAAAAAAAGAGTTTGGTTTCATATATGACGTTTGTTTCGTTATTATTTGTTCCTCATCTCTGATTGTTTTTTTTTTTTTTTTTTTTTGTGCCTCGGGTGTGATGGTGGCATGTTCTGGATATCTTCGTTATATTTTTGTATGATTTTTACAGAACTATTCCAAAATAATTAATGGCTATGAAAGGGTAGAATGCAACGTACGTGTCAATGCGACAAACTGCATTCGATCAACGTTAACAATTTTGCTGCCCTCTTTAATATCACGACGGTGTGTCTTTAATGCAGCCTTTGTCGTCTTTGGTCAGGCTCATCCTGGGTTTACTAGTGGTTCTCTTTGATCTGACTTTCAGTGTATGGTCGAGACCTCATCTGTCTATTTAACGTCTCCCCATACTTTATCATATTGCAGATTATATTTTCATTTCCTTTGGGCCCATTATGGTATCTTTGGAAATGGGATTCTGCTCATGTAATCGCTAGAGGGCGGAAGCAGTGTTGCAAAGTTCATTACTGCTTATGAATAGTTTCAATAAAACCGAAACACCAATTTTCTATACGTAATGGGTTCTCTGTTTCAAAAGGCACCTTTAACCTTTTTATCATATTTTATCTGTATTTATCCATTAATGAGTTGGAGAACCCCTACACAGATCGAATAACTAATACTGGCTGCAGCTGTATCAGGATAAGGGCGAGGTTTTGCGCCAGTGATACCAGCTTAGCTCAATATTACAGCATGCTACTAAGTTCCGTTCTCAGGCGGAAAATTTTGATGGAATTTACATTTTGTATTGTGGTTACTGCATTGGAGAAGAGTAACAAGCTGATTACTTTTTGCTTTGGTGTGTGACATGTGTACTCTCTGACATGGTTTGTTTGCTCTTACTATTGCTGTTATTGGTAGAATATATGCGCGTGTGGCTCTTTTTGGACATCTTCTATACTATTTAGCAGTGCAGTCAACGGCGTTACAGCTGTTCACTTATTTCGCTTGATGGGTTCATACCAGGATTATGACCACCTCATATAGCTCCCAGTTGCTTTCAGTTTTTATGTTTA
Source organism: Anodontia alba (assembly GCA_964016985.1). Lineage (NCBI taxonomy): Eukaryota > Metazoa > Mollusca > Bivalvia > Lucinida > Lucinidae > Anodontia > Anodontia alba. The sequence goes on from OZ024824.1 coordinate 59,433,215, forward strand.
TACTCTTGGCTGTCTCTATGTTTAATACAAGGTACTGCTTCAGAAGTAATGGGGAAGCTTGGCACCAGTGAAGCTAGTTTAAATCACTAATTGCTGTGCTGTTGATCGTTCCAAGGCGGCTTTTCTATAGCAATTCTCGTTTGTTCATTGTGTTTTCACGAAGCGCCGTTTTTTGTAATGCCGAAGTTACGTCATTCAATCCTTTTTCAGTGCGTTTGAAGGGCTGTATTTTGTGATTGTGGGCTTTCCTGGCATCTCTTTACTTACTCTGACGCGTAATATTTATAGGTCTATAAAAGCGATTAAATGAGTTGCAATACTAACTGTGACAAAATAAACCATTATCTGTTTATCATCAGAAATATATTTTTCTTCCTTTTCTTTGGTACTTTTATTTAATCTATATAAATATAGTTATTCGCTGATATAAACTGTATTAATTCTGACAGTATCCGGGAAAAAATAGATCAGAAAACAGTTTGTTTAGTTTCACGACTAGCATATTGAGTAAAACAATCAACAAACCAAAATTGTTTTGAAAAGCATTTATTTAAGTAATTGGAGGTGAGGGTAACTTGAGAGTCATTGGTATGAACGTGTGTTTGTAAACAGGAAACTGACTTCATAGAAATCTCCATGATAAAACACAGTTTTTCCAATTCAAAAATAATTTTGTGACTGCTACGGTATACATGTTTTACGTTTTGTTCAATTCATACTTTCCATTATTAACTCTTATGACAACAGATAAAAGACTTACAACTTGGTTTGATTGAGCAATGCTCTAATGCTCTATGTCGTTGTCCTATGAAAGAGTTTATTAATTTACTAGCCTCTCTTTGTACTGGAACTATTTCAAATGGAAACCTGGCTTCATCATGCCGAAGATTCAGATTTGACATCTGCAAAGTTACATGTGACGACTGGGTCCCATCAATAGTGACTGAAGAAATTATATGTGATGGTTTGGAATGGAACGATACAAATCCATGTGCTGGTATTATTCATTATACATAAGACACATGCTTATTAAGAGTAATTAAAGACATTACATGTGATGGTTCAAATGAAGTAATACAAATCCATGTGCTGGTAAGCATTATGGATAATATATACGATACATACAGAGACTGGTCCTCACTAAGAGTTATTATGATTTAGAATGGGGTGATACAAATTCATGTGTTAGTTAGTATTACTCGCAATGCATAGGATACATGTGCAATCTGGTTCTCATCAAGTGATTCAAGAAATTACAAGGGATGGTCTGTAATGTAACGATACAAATCCATGTCTTGGTAAGTATTACTCCTTATGCATGAGATATATGTGGAGACTGGTCTCGAGACTGATCAAGACATTACATGTAGTGGATTAGAATAGAAAGTTACAAATCCATGTGCTTTTAAGTGTTATAATAATACTTGAGATACTTCTGGAGACTGGTCCTCATCAAGAGATTTAAGAAAATATCATGTAATGGTTTGGAATGGAACGATACAAATCCATGTGCTGGTTGGTATGGTAGTTACCGCAATGCATGATCTACATGTAGAGACGAAAGGAATTAAAGAAATTGCATGTAAGAGATTGGAATGTATTGATACAAATCCATGTGCTGTTAAGTATTACTCATAATACATAACATAAATGCTCGTCGAAGGTACTTAAAGAATTACATGTGATTGTATGGACTGGAACAATACAAATCCATATATTGGTAAGTATCACTCATTATACATAAGATACATGTGGCGACTATTCTGCGTCAAGATGTTTAAAGAAATTACATGTGACAGTTTGGAATGGAGCGATACAAGTCCATGTGCTCATGAGATTTCTCGAAATACAAAAACAAACTATTTGAAAATCATTATGCTAACACATCCATAAATGTATGAATATAAACCATAGCTCTAGATAAAAACTATACTCTAAAAGAAAGAATGCACTTCTATCAGACACATTTTTAGAAAGGGCTCTGTGAGCAATAAACCAGCCATTTTATCACAAAAATAGTATTCTTTGTACCAAATGACTGAAATCTACTAAGTGTGTCCATACATCTTAATTCATACATTTTTTTAGAATGTCCTCATTGGGTATACCAAAGTATGGTCATTTAAACGACACAACAATGATCCAAAGAGACAGGTGTTAATGTAAATGTTGAAGCTACACATTATTTGGACATGAAATGCTTACCTGTTAGCCTGATGCCTCGTGGAGTAATACTTTTCCTTTCTGTAGCAAAGGTATCTTAAACTTTAACAGTCATAGATTTACTTTCAATCGACATGTATTTTCAGTTAATAATAAAGAACGTATTTTCAGCTAACCTGTTATGTCAGAGTCAACTTTATAAAGGGAATGGATGTATTGCCCGGGAGACAACTCTGTCAAAATTATTTTGGTCTCTTCTGAAACATTCACTACCTTTAAAGAAAGAATTTCCTTCCATTGGAAGTACATTGTTACCTTTCAGAGCAGGCTTCATTTCAAGGGCTGTTGTTAGGCGGTGGTTCTGGTGTCTTTCTTTGTCGGGTCTTGTGGCTTCTCGCTATGGTCCTTTTGCGTATTATGTAAGGTTATGTGTTATATATTGTGTTATATTGTGTCTGTGCATGTTGGGTTTTGCCTGGCACAGTCATCATCCCGTTTGGAAAGAGGGAGCTGATTGTTTTGTTTTTCGTAGGTTTAACTATGTGTACTACCCTTCGTAGTTTGTTTACTCTTCCTTTTGCTGTTATCTGTAGGCTATGTTCTATAGATGTTTTCGCTACATAATTTCTATGATAAGCTTTATTTATTACTGAGCTTGTCCAGTAAAAGTATGAAAATCTATAAAACGATGTTCATTTATTATCACTTTTACCTTTTACTGAACTAAATTTATTATAACTGAAAAAAGAGTTCTTCAAGTCCCCTATTGGGTAAACAGACATGCGTTTTTGCCTAAAGCTTCCAAAGGGCCCTACTAAATTCTGCGAATAGCCAAGACTCTGGCGAGACTACGCTTTTGTGCAGTCTCGCCTGATCCATTGCTGGTCGCCTACGTGCAAAGTATTTTTTTCTCATGTCGTTCATAGCGTCGTATCTAATGTGCTTTACAGACTGTGGTACACTCACTGTTCCGAGGAATGGCAACATCAACACCAACAAGACGAGTGTGGGAACAAAAGTATACGTGAGTTGTCGTGATGGCTACACATTATTCGGGTCAAAACTACTCACATGTCTGGGAGGTGGGAAATGGGATAATCTAATGCCAGACTGTTATAAAGGTATGTATATCATAACTGTGCATACGAGTGTTTTGTGTTTTATTCTTTAACGCAAAATAAAATACCGTACTCAGTTATAACGGAACTTTTTATGTCACCGTTGTTCAACTGCTGGAATATCTAATCGACAATATTTTTGTGGAGTTCGGCGGTCGGATATTTCAGCAAACAATCGGCATACCGATGGGTACTAACTGTGCACCGTTACTTGCCGACTTGTTTTTATACTCGTATGAGGCGGAGTTTGTACAAAGTCTCCTTCAAGCAGACAAGAAACACCTCGAATAGCAATTCAATTTCACCTACAGATATATAGATGATGTATTGTCTCTGAAAAACACAAAATTTGCAGAGTATTTAGAAGTCATCTATCTACGTGAACTTGAAATAAAGGAAACAATGGAGACTGCAGCCTCCTCCTCATACTTGGATTGTTATCTCTACATTGACAATGGAAAGCTTACTACTAGGCTTTACGACAAACGGGATGACTTCAATTTTCCCATTGTTAACTTTCCATTCCTGAGCAGTAATATCCCTTCTGCACCAGCATACGGCGTTTACGTTTCACAGTTAATCCGTTATGCCAGAACCTGTTCAAATTATTAGGACTTCATGGAACGTGGGAAAGTGCTCACTACAAAGTTGTTGAGCCAGGGGTATCAAAAAACCAAACTGGTAGCAACACTTAAGAAGTTCTATGGGAGACATCATGATCTAGTCAATCCCTACAATGTGGCAGTTTCCAGAATTGTTTCTGACGTTTTTGCCAGTGACGCGCCATAAGTAGACTTCCCAAATCCCGGGCATACGCTTCTACCGATATTTCCTTCGTTCAGGCCTATGGGCATGGTGGGCGAAGCTTGCTTACCAAGTAATGTTTACTATCCGCGAACGCCTGATTACACCCTTTGTTCTGGGGTCCGTGTCTGTTGGTCTGAACATTCTGATTCGTCATTCGTTTATGGATTTATGAGTTTGGATTACGGCTTTGATACCATGACCGCAACTACTTTCAAAGGCAATTCTTTTTTACTTTTATTGCATTTGCCCAGTATTCCAGCGGTGTTGTTTGACAACCCAGGGATCTTTAAGTGTCTCAACACGTTGTACCTGTTGAGCCCTCATCTTTGCTTTATTATAGGTTTTATCTGTGATTTATTTGTTGCCCGAAATGATTCATGGATGTGTTAGAAGACCTCCACACGGACCGAACAAATATATGTTTTTACCACTATGGACGCTGAGGGTGAAGGGTGGGATCCCTTAAAGCTAGCTAAAGCCCCACCACACCCCTACCCTACAAGTAATTCATTACTGATCGTTCCAAGGTGGTTCTTTCATTATGGTCCTTTTTGCTAATTGTTGTGTTATGTTTCATTGTTTATTTTTTTAACAATTATGTAAGTTTTCGATATATTCAGTTCAGTATGGGTAACAGAGTTGCCACCTTTTTGGGAAAGAGCTGTCAGCTCTGATTGTCATCTGTTCATCTTGTGGCTGTTTAATTGTGTTTGTCTGTCTTTCCCTTTGGTGTTGGGGACTTGATGTCTTGATGTTAATATGATTGTATCAGTTCCTGATTTTACTTATTTACTTTGATCTCTGAAGTGTCGCGGTACCTTAGGCATTAGGCTAATACAGCAGGACAAATTGGGAATATGTTTCCCCTATTTTTCCCAGAAAACAGGGTCTGAGATCTTTGTACATCTGCAAGACGTGATACACAGCATCAGATCACATTACTTTTGCGATTATGTATAATACACTTTTAAATGGTTAAATGGTTAAAATAACAGTAAAAAAGAATGACCCGTTTGCCTTTAGTGGCCACTTGCTTCAACAGATTGAATGTTACGCATGTCTCGCTTCCACTGCGTTCCGTCAGCGTAAACAAGCCTCGCTTGAGAGGGTATGATACGGGTCTGGAAAAATCGGCTCAGACTGTCAGACGCATGACTGAAGGCTAAGAGCGGTAAATGGAAACTTAGTTTATAGTAAATTTTGTTATCGCGATTAAGGCTGCTTGCGATTTGGCTAACAGCTGACCTTTGATATCCTTGAAAACATAATTCTCAATTAACCCTCTAGTGCCCCGCGTATCATATATGATACATGGCATATATTTGGTACCGTGACCAGGATATTTCAATATATTGTTGATATTTAATGCTATAAAGTATGTCCAGATGTGAGGTCATTAGAAAATACAGTTGATTATTCTATGGTTTAACTTAAAATATTTTTTTTCAGCCATCAAAGAGAAAAAAGTTGGATGTATCATATATGATACACTGGGCAAAATTTTTGCTAAAAATGACAAATTCCCCTGCCAACCACCTTTTTAGAGATAAACTTGATATATATTTTCCAAAAGAATCTTTTTAATAAATGCAAATATTGAAGGCACAAATAAATCCTAAAAGATTTTTCATTCTGGAGTTATTCACCCTTGCTTGGGAACACTTAATGCCCAATGTATCATAAATGATACATATGTATCTCCGTGACCTTTAACCTCCCAAAACTTTCATGTGTAGTTTTGTAATATACTTCCCAAAATAAGTCACTGTGGGTAGAATGGAAGTTTTTGGACAATGCTTTCTAGGGTTGGGCACTAGAGGGTTAATGCACTTTCCTGTCTTCTGAGGCATTGTTACATGGCATGGTCTGAGAAACATTTTCATTTTATATTGCCTATCGCCGGTGTTAGTTTCATGTAAAGGAAAAAGGTGGCTCTTGAATTTGAATTTTCGTCCATGTAGATAGTATTTCGAAAATGTCACCAAAAAAAGAATGCAAACTTGGAAAAATCAGTTTATTAAGCTTCTGAAAACTTCTGTAACGCACGAGCACACACTCACCAACACCCTCACACTCTCACACTTTTCTCTCTCTCTCTCTCTCAAAGAACTGGAGGCCATATGTAACACGTAAATCAACGTTTGGTATAAAATGTAACACTAGGTACTCAGGGTTTAGGTTGATTGGGAATGTGTACTGATAGTTCCAGGCTACCTGCTGATGGCACTGGTTACCTGCTTTACCATATACGTGTGTTACTTCGTTGAACTTTCCCATCAAGAGAACAATAGCGTTCAAAAGTATTTTAAATAGTTAAGAATCGTATTGCCACATAGAATTAATCATTGATAATTGGTTTAAACATATTTTATTCTGATTTTCATTTGACATGCAAAAAACCTCACACACAAGAACAAAGTTTAAAGGATTGGAATAAAAGCAATATGTTTATATAATTCCTTTCACAAATGATTGATTCATTGATTCAACTTGGATTAAAAGTATTTCTGAAAAAAGATCTGATACATAAGTAAGAAGATGACAGGTTTTAGACGCACCTTGAGAAATTATTGAGCTGACAGAATATTTCTTTAGAGGAACCAGAGATGATACCTGTTCGCACACTTAAGTTTGGTAGCAGACAAAACAGTGTAAACAAGGAAGCCTGGCTATACAAATCTGTCGGCTAGCCTGTCTTGGCTGTTTGTTTATGGCTATACAAATCTGCCGGCTAGCCTATCTTGGCTGTTTGTTTATGTTAAAAAAAGGTATCGTTTGACTTTTTCAGCTCATTAAATTTGTGTTTCTTGGTGTATTTCAGATTGCCCAACATTTAGTATTGAGAATGTAGTCATTGACCCCAGAGTCACAAAACATGGGTCGACTTTTGAGATAGAATGTCAAATAGGTTACTATTTGACAGGTGAATCTTTGATAACGTGCACAGATGGTCTATGGAGTTCTGTTTCACCAACATGTCTGAAAGGTACACATATTCTTCAGAGATTAATGTTAAATAATATCCGTGCTGCGTTCAATAAAGCAGAATACTCGCAGACATTCAGTATGGACAGTTTTCCGCTGACGGTAGAGATTGTCTGCGAACTTACCTTGAGCTCACGTGTAGCGCAAACAAACTGGCGGCCTATGCGAATGAACTTCCTGCATTCTTACTTATTAAATTATAAAATCGTTTACTGCGTTGATATTATTTATTCGATACTATATAAAAGTGATAATTTTTTTAATTATTGATACATTATTTGAGCCACGTCAAGCAAAAAGATGTCTTCGAGCATGCGCAAAATACACAGATTCAACGCTCACGCATGTGCAAAATCTCATACGGGAATTCGTTCTCCATTTACACATTTTAAAGTATCCAATTATTCTGTTAGAGGAAAGTGAAGGCCCCGACCAGATCACGCGGATGTACAGGCTGATCTGTGCCTTCGTTAACAGAAGACACGTTTTCGTATAGCGCGGTTCATTTGAGCTTACATCAAAGTCTCATCAACGAAAATAATGGCTACTCTATAATTGGAGGCTATATGAGACAGGCTCACAACATTCGTTGGACGTTGCAAACTCTCAATGTCTTAACGCAGACCAATCGCGTGTTGAATAGAGGCTATGTATACCAGATCAGTGTTATGCACAAAGAACTTATATTTTTCACATCTTACTGTATATGATCAGTGATATTCAGTTTATAATGGTGAAACACATAATAATGTTTTAAGCCTTTCGTACCAACTGAAAGAAAATGTATGTTCGCTAGCAGTAGTAGCTAAACGAAAAATTATGTTCCCCGCCAGTACCCGATTCGTTGAACCGTTTAATTAAAAACCATGTGATTTACTTGTGCAAATAATACACTAATTTTGTGAAAAGAATCTGATGAGACAGAAATAGTATGTCCTTATTTCAATCATTTTTTTCATAGTCTCGGAAGTAAGGCAAGTTTGAACACAATTGCTTGTAGTCAAGGCATGGTCCAGAAAGAAAATAGTTAATGTAACACCTAAGTAAGTGTACATGAAAGTGTTTATGTATTTGTAGTTACACAAGAAATAACACCATGCCCAGTCAATACCGATTACAGGGGCACATCATGGATGGAAACACTTCCTGGTCAGACAGTTACCCTAGCTTGTCAAGAAGTAGGCAGTACAGGTACCATTGTATACTTGATTTAGGCGCGTCCGTCGAATCAATCCTTCAGTTCACCAAGGCCACATGTCTAGTTCTTTGACTGAAATTTCCCCTTGGTCTACCGCTTACCTGAGAGAACAGCATAGCTTCTGGCGAGACTGAACCTTTGCTGTTCGCATATGCTATAACAACACTTTTCCCGTGACGTGGCTCAAATCATTATGGATTACGATAAAACGTTTAAACATTGAAACACGTTTTTGTTGAGAAAAAGAAGCCTGAACATATGTACTGGAATGTGTTTGTTGTTTTTTTTTTTCTAAATTTATTTCTGGCTTTCTGGATGTGAAAACAAATTGAGAGAGGAATGTTTCAGAAGACTATATGCCGAAAAACACATAGAATTTTTTTTTGTTTTTGTTTTATTTTTGCAGTGAATGCAGTACATATCACTTATGATGGAACACTGTCTTCACAAGAGCAAATCTCGGGTAGATATATGAAGAAACGAATGACATCATTGAATTCACAGAAAGACATAACGACATTTTTCTTCTTTTATAAGAATGTTCGATTTCGTAATCGACGTCAAACTCATCAAAGTTCCTTTGATCCTCAGTCTGTGTCAGAATATTGGTGCCTGACTATCGATATCTATGTTCAGGCGAATTATAGCCCTAGTTATGTAATTATTTTGCTCTTATGTAAAATTAAAGAAACTACCAGAAAAGTAAATATGTAGTGATGGTAACGTCTTACCGTTCAAAGAGTCTGGGTCTGCACTTCTGATATTTTTGTAGATGCAAACGCTTGATATTTGAAATTAATAAGAAAAGTACAGTTATGCTTCGTATGGTCAATGTATTTTACAGGGGATATTTCTAGACAGTGCTCGAAAAACGGGGTATGGCTTTTGCCTCTGTACAATTGTGTAAGACCTGCTGTCACAAGTATTCAACAACGGGTAAGCAAGCATGCTAATCAGTTTTATAGCAATATGAATCGTACACGCTCTGTAACGCTTAGCATGCTTGGTAGAATGTTCAACAGACGATATAAAGAAATATTTCCTTGTGTTCCTCAGAAATTAGTATTTGATATGTCATGCAAATTGTATCATATGTGGTTAGTTTGCATAAAATGTCAAATCCTAAATTCAGGATAAAAAAAAAATGTTATCAGTTCGTCGGTTGCTAAAACTACCTTGAGCGTGTTTGAATCCTACATCTAGTCTCCAGCTATTCCAGTAATACTGTAATTAGCATGGCATACCATTTTAAAAACATATGTGCATTATATGCTCTGCTATATCCTGGCGTTCCGCTGTAAATATGGAAAAGTAGACGTTTGTTTGCGACCCATAGTGCACTACAATCTTTTTCGCCATTTTTCTGGACATGCATTTCAGTATCTTGTGAAAAAGTATGCGGCTCTCAATAGCAGAGTTTACATTTATAAACAAAAGAAAACATATTTTGGCATAACCTCGTTTTCTTCAACTTTCCTGGTGAAAGTCAGAAACTCGCCAAAGTATTTTTGAATGGATTTTCTATTTTGAAATATTTTTGGACGCCATTTTTAATGACCCCACGTAAGCATACGCTGATGACGTCATAGGAAAACTTCCGTTATTCAGCTTCTTGAAAATAATAGATTTGTATAATAATATAGAATACAATCTAGAAAAAAAAAGTATTTTTGATTTAGGTACAGCACCTATAGTTTATGTAAATAGCGCTCTGAATCAGTTTATAACTTATATTATGACATAATATTGCCACGGTTTCTATCTTTCTACTAAAGTACACTAGCGTCACTGAAACTTGCTTTGCTTGAAAAATAGGACACCAAGACATAAGTTTAGAGACGATATACAGAGGTATGATAAAAACAATCATGAACATTCGAAAAACGGAAACATGACGATAACCATTATCATTGATATTATTACGTATTTCAAATGATCTATTCTTGACCATGATGTAACTAAATATATGTGGATGTTATGGGCTGAAATAAATTTTGTAAAATTAGCCCATCGCAAACAAAGAAGGTATACAATAACGTAAGTTAGATTTTTTTGCTTTATTCCTCAGTAGCAAACATGTAGTTGGTGTCAAAGTGCAGTATGTGTTTATGCCATTTCCGTCTGATAAGGGCAACTCATAGATACTGATGTTTGTACAAATACCTATGGTAAGTATGGGATTTTAAGCCGTGAGCAGTTTTTTACTGACCATTTTAAGACTGGTCCTCTTTTAACAGTTCTTCTTTGTTCGAGTGTCTATTATTTCATTGTATAATTCTCACCTGTTCTTTTTGTGTCTAGGAAGGCTGTGCTTCGTGATTGTGACACTTTCAGGGTATCCACTTCATTTTATAACACTTAAAAAATCGGTATGCATTTTTTTCCGATACAAATTATCAAAATGTATTTTGTTAATATAAAGGTGGAAGAAATGAAGGCAAACCTCTCCAGTTTCGGATTTACTCAGGTAGTAAACGATATTGCCAGTTTAACCGCTTCGCAGACCAGTGATGCTCGTTTATATTCTGGGGAACTGGAAACCGTCACTGAAGCATTGGACAGTCTGGCTACAATGACAACTACTAATATCAACGTCACTGAAGACATATCCAAGGTAGGTAACACGCATGAATGATTGTTCATATGTTCAGAGCTTGGACTTGGTTTCATCGCAATTGTCTCATTATCAGTGTTTTGCTGTCATGTTTCATTGATAAGAAAGAGGACCAAACCAGGACCAAACAGCTATCTGTAATTTGGAACCACATTAAAGTTAAAACTGAGATTTCGATAGGGTAGAACTAGTTAAAACACCACAGTATTTTTAGCTGTCCGTCTCAAGGTGACTTCTCTGTAGCAATTGTTCTTTGTTTGTATGTCGGATATCGCAGCTGCTCCGCTGTGTCTTGTCATTGTTTTTCCGCATCTCCTAATCTTTTGGTATCTCAGGAAGCTTGTGTTTCCTTTCGTTTGTGGACTTTCCTGGGTAATTTTATTTATATCTCTCAGAAAAAAAGAGATACAGTTGTCATTGTGAGCTAAATTTGTATTATATGCACTAACCTAGTAGAAATATATACAGTGGTAATAAAAGCGTTTACCATTAAATAAAAATAAACAAACACCTCTGAGATCAAGCCAATGACGAATCTCTAACATATCTAACACACATAGTGTTTGTTGTTTCTTTAAATGCTGATACAAATTAATTAAAGGATACCATTGGTGATGATGATGATGATGATGATGATGATGATTATTATTATTTCAGGTTTAATGACGCATCAATGCATGAGAATCATTTACATCTAGATGGCATAAAAACTTAGTTTAGTTTGACGCTGTTGATTTATTTTTGTTACGGCTCTCATATAACGTTGAAACAATGTCGTCGATAGCATTACATCAGTATTAAAAGGATACTTATTCACTGACGTGTGCCAACTGGGTAGATGTGTCTGAACTGAAATGTCTTTAAATCTATCTGCAGACATTATTGAAGACTGCAAGTAATCTTATAGATGGAAATAACCAGGATTCCTGGAAAGCGTTGTCTGAGAAGAAGGTAACTTGATGTTTCAATCGTAACGATGATTATGTACTGTGGGGTTGTATACCGTGTATATTGTCAGTAATTAGCGCATACTAGCTTATTAATGATATAGCACATCATATATCTGTACCAGGGCACAGCATTTCCTGCACTATTGCTTTTGCGTCTAGCAAAGACTCAAATCAGCCCGGGCATCCATACTTTCAAAGCAGAAACTGTCGTCCTTTAAAAAGCTTTGATGTTTGGCTACCCATAGTGCACGAAGCAAGACTCTGATCAACCTGTACATTCATTGCTTGGTGGGCATGCTGTTTTATAGGACATGCAGTGTTTCGGCTTATATATGAGGTACAAAGTATAATTTACATAAACGTAGCTACTTATGGTGGGTTTGAATGGATAGAGCTGAATCTCCTGTTAAGAGATATTCTGAAATCTAAAAAAAAAACGATTTACTTAACTGAAATGTCGAACATTACACTACATTATGATCGCACACATACTTATCTTCCAACAAATATTTGTTCTTATTCTTTACCGCTCTCTTGGCAAGTTCAGTAGACGAGGCAAGTTCAGTAGACGACAAATTGATGATATTTGCTGGTTTATTTCTAGACAATAGGCGTTGGCATTTTTATGCAAATTGTCTTCTAAGGAAACATTTTTTCAAGAAATGTCAAATCCTATTTTCTGAAAAAAAAGCGTTAAGCCAATGTCATGTGAAAATGCAGTGAGCTTTAGATTTTAAAATCAAACTGGTGTTTAACGTTTACCATGCTCTGCACAAATGCAACAGACGACAAATGATAATGACAATATTTTTCTTATTTTGTCCAAACAATGAGGCTTGAGATTTATAGCAAATAGTCAACATAGGAGACAATTTGTATGACATGTCAAATGCAGTTTTCCAGGAAAGGTAAGAAAAACATTACACAATGTCATCAGCTGAACATTGTTTTAACAGCGTGCCCAGTGTAAAAGCGCAACGCCCAGTTTCATAAATGCAAAATGTTAAAATTGAGAAACAAAATTAGTTTGCATCAAATTGTGCCAGGGTTTTCATCATATTTTGATTGTCTATGCTTACTGTATGGAAGATCCAGTTTTACCTTACAAAAGGTTCATTCCGACATTAATTCTCCATATCTTCATTGCCAACCTTCTGTTTCAGAAAAAAAATCCTCTCTTAAAAACAATGCACGATGTATTAATATTTTCATAATACAGTTAATTACACATAATTGTTTCCAGCAATAACGGTCTAACTTTGGCGATAAGCGTAGAAAGATCACTGCAAAATCATAGAATTTTATTTCGCTCTATAGATTGTGTTTGAAGTATACACTTATTGTTATATATTAATATGTGCATGTGTCATCTAATTGTTCACAAATAACAACTGTTAAATTCGAAACATGTAGAATTGTCTGATATTATCTCTTCTTTGATCCTGGATCCAACAGGATCCAGTGCCTTTTTAAAACATTCTTATTTTATATATATAATTTTCCTACCTATATATGCAGTAGGAAAGAACGGATATCTGAAGTTATTTTTAAGTATTTATAACTTAACAAAAGTATATGCGCTGCTGTGTAAAAATTTACCTAGTGACGAGTGAATACGGCACAATTATCCACGCGGTCCCTGTTTCCTCTGTGATGTTGTCAGTTTTTGAGAAGCAAACAGCAAATGTGATCGAATAGCCATGATTCTCTCATACTTATGCGGACTAGATACAGTGGAATGATTTCAGCCAGTTTTTACAAGCGGGTTAAATTTTGTGACTTGTCGTTTGTTTTCCTGTGTGTCAGGTCTCTTTTGGAAAGTGAGCTACTTTATAGAGAAAGAATATGCTCCCCAAGAGCACATTGTTTCCTTTAAGAGTAGACCACTTACAGAAGGAAGGCAAAATAATTTGACCGACTTGCCTTCCTAAAGGCATACTTAGTTCCCTTAATACTCCTTCATTCTTTTATAGGATTCTACAGGCGCCTCTGGCATATTGCGGTCTGTTGACAAGCTATCGGCAGCTATGGCAAAATCATTGGAGCAACATAACTCATCTGGATTTACAGTCTCTGAGACAAATATTGGTATGCACCACGTGTTTGCCTTGACACGCAGACCCCAAATATGTCGCACAGATTATAAATTATCTGCCCTCACAGTCTGTCATTGACATTCGTCTTTGAGGAGCTAACATTCATAACGACATATGCAGACAACAAAGAACCAATGTCATCGTCAGCTTACAGAAATTCAGAATGCTGTAGAATATAAAAATAACAAACAAATGGTCTGGTCATTCTATCCGTATGATTCGGGCCTATTATGTTTTTTCCTAGTATGTAAATATAATAATTAAAACTTTCATAAACTATTCGCAAATCGGCTTTGAGTCTACGCTGTTCTGACGTGTGATAAGTTGTCTTTATGCTTGTTGTGTCATCATTAAATATAGTAAATTTTATGCTATGCCGCTAAATTGACTATGCAGCCGCTTATAGTGCAAATCAGCATGCCATTTCTCTTAGTCCGACCACATATAAGCCGAGGCATATTATTCCCGACAAGATTGCTTGTATGCACATTAAGGACTCAGATCAGCCCGCATATGCGCAATCTAATCATTGTCTTCAATTCCCGCTTGAAGACGCTTTAGATCCTTGGCTACCCACAGATCACTCTGCAAAGACTTTTTATCAGACTATCAGCATTTATTTTGAGTTTATCAAATTTATTTATGGATTGCGTCATGACTGTATCATAATGTCCGAACAGGCAAACTCATAATTAGACGGCAGCTCATTTCTGACTATGCCAATTCTGATCCTGGCATATGTATTTCTCTAACATTTGAAATTTGGAGAAATCTGACTAAACCTTAATTCTGTGCTAGCTGGACTAAGGAAGTATGAAGTTTCACGACAGTTTCGACAAATGCTGCCTTGTCAATGATCCATAGTGTTTACCTGACCAATAACAAGCGGTGGCTATTAAATTCAAAATGTAAATGTTCACTTAGAAATAAAACAATTATTTCTGTTAATAAAAAAAAATCTAGAAGACTTAAATGCTATGCAATTAAAACACGACAAAATCTTTGAAATCTTTTGATATGTTTTACTCTCAATCTAAGCAAATTTGTTTAGGAATTTCTCGGATCTTATTGTCAGATTGCCATAATCCTACAGCTTTGTTTGTAAGTATTCAAGTATTTACTTTTCTGTTTTTAATTTAGTGTTGGAAGTAAACACCGTTCAAGGAAACGAACCGAGTATTAATTTTCCCCATTCAGAAGTTAACCTGATCAGTGATACCAGAACAGGACTTCACCTAGAACTTCCGCCAACTGCAGGTAAGACATATACTCAGCTAGCTTTATTTTGCGTGGCATGAATTAGTTTATGTTTATGACCCACTTTATCAAATAGACCGTTATGTTAAGTTATCTGGTTAAACGGTAATAATTAGGACTACACGTTATAATTTTTTGATGACATCTGAAAATGTTTTGATTTTGCCTAATCATATCGTTTTTGTCATTTACTTTACATAACGAAGTCGGCAGACGAAAATGGGACCTTATGGTTTTCCTGTTTGCGGTTCTTCAAATGTACATGCGCAATCTCCTGTTTGGGATACAGACATGCGTTTTTTAGCCTGAAGCTTCCTCAAGTCTGCAAACAGCAAAGGCTCAGGCGAGACTGCCCTTATGCGCAAGCTCGCCTGAGCCTTTGCTGGTCACTATGTAGTAAACCCCTTTTCTTATATACTGGCTTAATGTGTAAATTGCATCCAACTGGCCAAAACAGCAGATCCTGCCCAAATTGCCATACATCTTTCTATGTTAATTGCATGGCAGAAAAGACAAATATACGCAGTTTACTTATTTGTGAAGGATAAATCGTCACGTTAACATCAATAACTCTATTAAAATATATAAGGAGTTATTGATTTTTTGCGCTAAAGTGACGAACTTTAGTACACGTATCTGTAATTGTTCATTCTTTAGTATGCTTATCGCACTTGCGTAAGCATGAGGGACTCATACATGAAAGCTTCATTCCTGCCGTTCACGCATTCTTCCATGTACTAATGTCCACGGTAGCGTCCACATTAGCGCTATATGGTCAACAAACTGTAAAACTTAACACTTAATTTCATTTCTCTGATTACTTTATGTCACTGAGCTAAATACAAATGAAAACTTCAGTTTTCTAGTACTTGTTTTCGCATTTTAGTACATAGGTGCGACATTAACTTCAACGAAGTTCTTTCTATTTTTTTCGCCAAAGCATCGGAGGGTAGAAGCTACGCTGCAGTACTCTACAACGCCTTTGATGGGATGTTGCCCAATAAACTGTCGTCAACCAGGTCAATTATTTTCTTTTGTTATAGTTGGTGTTTTAATATCAATTGAAATATGAGTATCTTAGATTAAATATTTTGTTCACGACTTGTCCAATTTGTCCTTTTTCTCTTAGGACAAATTTGAAATTTCAATTTACTTGTCCTGGAACAAGACATCACAGCGCTTGCTAAACGAAATCCAGATTCTGGGATTTTTTGTCTTGTTTCTCAAAGAAAACATACGTAATGAGTACTCATTAGAATCACCTTGCCGAGGTGCTTCTAATGCGTACCCACCCAAAACACGTGTTTCCTTCTACAAATAAGAAAATGTCTTTTTTTGGCAAATAAATATTGATAGGACAAATGGATTTTGACAATTTTCTTGTCTGTGGGCATGTATTTAAATTTGATAATTCAAGAACCTTTGGCAGCAAGAACACATGAGAAATGCAAAATAGCAGCAATGTTTTTAGAAATAATAAATATGGCGTAACAAACGAAATGCCTCAGTCACGGAACACAGTCCTTCCAAGGCACCGAAAAGGAGTTTTTTATTGACATAGAAAACGACATGCGGAAGCGGCTCTTGGAATGAACAAATGAGAAAAAACATCTTCAACCGAAATAGCTTATTGGAACGGGCAACAGCATATATGTTGTGTAGAGGCAAGTAATCTGGTTTTTCTGGTGCCAAGTCTTTTTTTTGTTTTAAATCCTGATGTATATTTAGCTACACTTAATTTTTCTTCCATATAGGGGTTTAATAACTCATCAGTGGATTAACACAGAAATACACATATAAGTGAATTTGCCATCTTGTACCGGCTTAAGCTGTAATCTATTTTCTGAATTACTCAGAAAGAGCTCAGTGATTCTGAAGGACGATAACGCATAAATTACATGGTAGTAAAGTACACTGATCCATGTACACCCGCCATACAGCGCTTAATTGATAATGAATTGATAATTATAGTGGCGGTAAATTGATTCTGAAAAGATAGATTGTTCAGAATTAGATACATACACCAGAAACAATTATAGCAGACTCAAATTTATCAAATATTTTTGTAAAGTACTGTAATATGCCTACAGCTCCTAGGGCTAGCTAAAGTCATTTACAGAAGTACTCAAACTTGTGTCAGGGATCCCGAAACACTAACAAAAATTATGTGATAACTTTGCTATCGTGAAATTATGTGATAACTTTGCTATCGTGAAATTACGTGATAACTTTGCTATCGTGAAATATGATAATAATAACAAGAGAGTTTTAAAACTACATTGAAAAAATAAAATTAAAGCAATAACTAAATAAAAAAATATGCAATTCTGTTGATTTATTTGATTTTATGTTTTCGCTATGATGCATTGACTGAGTTTGGAGGCATTATGCAAATCAAATGTTTATGTATTTTTCCATTAATAGTAGCATCGGGGCCCAGGGTGAAGTTAATCGACTGTAAAAGGGCTTTAATAAAAATCTAAAAAGTTACCTTTGGAAACAAAGATTACACAAAAGAACCAAAATCGGAGCCTCGATTTTATAAGGTCTTCATATGCAGCTATATAGTTTTCGAGGCTGCATACGACCCCCACCCAACCAGCTTCGGCTTAAGCGGCATTCGATTTTCAAGTTAACCAGTATAGGCCTAATGATCCAATCCCAAAGGAAACAAAACTATAATCTGCACTTGGGTGATGTACGGGGAGACGTTTTACGTCGCCACCTGGCACTAACAATCGATAGTTTATACTATTGACCGTTGTTAGGCGGTGTTTCCGGTGTTGCTCTTACTCTGTGTAGCTTTGTGGTTTATTCTACGAGTCGATTTATACCAAGTCTTGCTCTTACTCTTTAATCTTACTCTTTGTTGCTTTGTGGGTTATTCTACGAGGCGATTTGTTTTATGTCTTACCTTGTGTCATTTTGTTCTTGTGTTTTTCAGTCCTTTTAGCATTGCGATTACCTCGCTTGTGGAAGAGAGAGCTAATCTTAATGCTTTTCGTACGTTTGTTCGATTTGTGCTTGTTTGGATTTGTCGATTTCCTCTTCCTCTTGGGGTCTGGGAAGGCTGAGGTTTGTGATTGTGGCACTCCCTTGACTTTTCTCTTACCTTTTTTTGCCTTGTGTTATGTCCTTGTGTTTTTCAGTCATTTTTCTCGCTGCGATTATCTCGCTTGGGAAAGAGAGTATATCTGTATGCTTTTCGTGTGTTTGTTTGTTTTGTGCGTGTTCGTTTGTTTCTCTTTCATTTTTCTCTTTGTGTCAGGGACTGGCTGCGACTTGTGCTTTCCGTGTGTCATTTTGTTCTTGTGTTTTTCAGTCCTTTTAGTATTGCGATTACCTCGCTTGGGGAAGAGAGAGCTAATCTATATGCTTTTCGTACGTTTGTTCGGTTTGTGCTTGTTTAGATATGTCGGTTTCCTCTTCCTCTTGGGGTCTGGGAAGGGCTGCGGTTTGTGATTGTGGCACTCCCTAGAATTTTCTCTTACCTTTTTTTGTGATTGCGGCACTCCCTTAACTTTTCTTTTTACCTTTTGTTCTTTTTCCAACAGAGTAATAAATCTGTCATCCTTCAATGCTGGGAAGCTTGCTATCATTCGACGCAGTAACTTCGGGGTTTATATCTTAGTTATAACATATTTGTTTTTATAAATATGGCTTGTGAATGTTTATATAAACAACCTGGCAGCAACTGTTCTGCATGATTTAAATCTAGCAAACCGTTCATTTCAGTAATTTGAGTGAGAGCGCTAACAGAAAATCATTGAACACGCCAATTGTGTCTCTGCAATTTATTCCCGAACAACCAATCGTACATAAACCATTGGAATTGACCTTTCGGCATGAAAAGGTAATGTTACATATTTTATTCTTTACTTGTATGACAACAAATACACACATTTCCGAATCATGTATTTATTGACCAAAGTCTATGAAGCTGTCGATGCAGTTGTTTTAGAGAGATGCTCTTGTTCTAGCATTCAAGCGGTCCAGCCCAACCCCAGCATGGGGATTTGAGACGTTTTTAGGACTGCTCTGCTCCGTCAACAAAACCTTTATATTGTAAGATTTGTTTCGAAATAAGTTTCCTACACTAATTACTTGAACGAAAATGAAATGTGCACTTCCATAAGTACTCTAAAGTAAAGGCAGTGAAACTGCGAACAAGTTGTGTAAATTCAGCATGTGAAACTAGAGTAGACAGTTTATTCATTTTTTTAAAGGCACTCAAAATTAAAATGTTAGGTAGTGTTGTCACTTCGTTTGCTCTTCGAATTTTAGGAGATTTACAGAACTACGAGGATGAGTCAATAAGTAACCAGCCTAACTTATTTTCGGTTGAGATCCACCTCTTCTTTTTCGATGTAATTGCCCTCTAGTGTGATGTTCTTAGACCAACGGTGTTCAAGTGCCATCAACCTAGAACTGAAAAAGGTCAGGGTCCTTTCCATTGACCCACTCCTCAACTGCCGTCACGACTTCTTCATCAGACCGGAAATGAAGTCAATGGAGATCCTTTTTCAAGTTTGGGAATAGGAAGAAGTCGCTAGGAGCTAGGTCAGGCGAATAGGCAGGATGTGGTATTAATTCATACCCGTTTCGCTCTACAGCAGCCATTGCAACTTTGCAAGTGTGGACTCTCGCGTTGTCCTGTTGCAGCAAAACACATTTAGAGAGTTTACCTCGACGTTTTCCACGGAGGGCGGTTCTCAGCTGGTCTAACATGTTTGCATAGTA
Source organism: Anodontia alba (assembly GCA_964016985.1). NCBI lineage: Eukaryota > Metazoa > Mollusca > Bivalvia > Lucinida > Lucinidae > Anodontia > Anodontia alba. Next base: position 59,453,143 of record OZ024824.1, read on the forward strand.
CACTCCAGTTATTGTACTTCTCTTGGGTAAAAAGTCCAACATAATAACGCTTTTGGTTGCCATTTGCTCATCGCTGAGGGATTTGGGGACCCAACGGGCTGTTAGCTTGCGCAAACCTAAACGATCATGTAAGATTGTTGAAACGCTATCATGTGAAATGCCTAATGCCTGCGCTATTTCTTCCACCTGAATTCGCCTATCAGAGTATACCAGGTCCCGAACTTTCTTCGTCGGTGGCAGCCAGTGGGCGTCCAGACCTGGCTTCATCTTCTAAAGACATTCTACCGCGTTTGAATTCCCCTACCCAGAATTTAACCTGAGCATAAGATGGTGCAGAAGACCCATAAACATCGGCTAACTCGCCGTGTATTTCATTGCCTGTTTTACCTTTTAAATACAAGTGCCGAATTTACAGCACGGTACTCAACTTTAGATGAAAAGCATGCCTTTGCATCACTAGCCATGTTTGACATTCAATATCTTATTAAAGAATGACTCGACACGTGTGCAATTTTGTACCCATGTATAAAACATATATTGAAACAAAGCATGAAAATCGTGACCGTCTCGGTCCATCGGAAATGGGATAGGCTGGTTATTTATTGACACGCCCTCGTATCTATTTTACGCATTCTAGCCCCCGTTTTAATTTTCGTTTCAGTTACATTTTATCAACCCTGTGTGTAGTTATTGGAGCTTTCATAGGTAATATACTATATATAAGTTCAGATTGATTTCTTACAATAAACAACGTTTCTTTTATTCAAAATAAATTCCAGGTATTCGAGAAAGTAAGAGAAAACGTTTTCTACATTTCTCTCTTTCATCTCCTTCCTTGTTTCGCCTGAAATTATAGTTTAGGTTTAGATATGTGATTTACCCAAACACATACTACATTTATATGTAAAAAGACAATCGTTTTGTTTTGGTTTCAATATAGAACTATAAATACCTAGGAAAGGTCACGGAGTATGCAGCCCTTCCCTCCTAAGTCATCGACAAACGAGAAAAATAGAAACATTTGGAGGCATAGAGCGAGCGCCTCAAACAATGCTTTCTCAAAAGCAGAACAAACAAACGTAGCGACAAAGCAATAGAAACACCGCCTTGAAAGGATCAGCTGCTAAATTGGTCAGGATGGGCAACTTAAACATATTTTACGAGATCTCAGGACTCGCATATATGTTCTTACTACATGCAACTACATATAATTGGTTGTCAGCGCCTGGATAGCACATTGGTATATTTCTCGCTTGTCACCGGGTTATGAAGGGATCCTTAGGATGCAAAAAAAAAAAAAAAAAAAAAAAAAAAAAAAAACATAAATAAATACCATTAGAAAATCTAAATCAAGTTCCTTGTGTCCAGTAATAAAATCATCGCATCTCGTAACTGATTTAAAAGAATTTGATATACATATGATACATGTGGTAGATTTATGGTCATTCGTACAAGGAGACAACATATATGACGATACAAAACACCAACCCCTTTCTGAAAAGGGGTATGGATACACTTTCAGGGCAGACAACACTAAACAACAGTTGTAATAAAACAATAGGTTATAAAGGGATCCTTAGGATGCAAATAAATAAATAAATAAATAAATACCATTAGAAAATCTAAATCAAGTTCCTTGTGTCAGTGGTAAAATCATCGCATCCCGTAACTGATTTAAAAGAATTTGATATACATATGATACATGTGGTAGATTTAAGGTCATTTGTACAAGGGAGACAACATATATGACTTCTTATTTGCGATACAAAACACCAACCCCTTTCCTTGCTGAAAAGGGGTAAAGATACACTTTCAGGGCAAACAGCACTGTCGAACTTGGTTTGCTTTCTTTCTGAAAAGGTGGTTTCTGTAAAAGATAATTGTTTGCTCAAATGCTTCCTTTTAAGGGTAGACGCGTATTCAGAGGATTTTCACAGAAAGTTGAACAGTTCCACTTAACTATCTGGGCCCAGTTGTTCAAAACTAACGATGTCGTTAGTTAACGTATCTTTAATCTTTGATCCTCTTATTTGGCATATACGCTAATATTTTTGCTAAAAAAGTGATTTGCAAAAGCTGCTCACAATTTTTTCAGCAAAAATAACTGTGAATTAGATATTGTACCTACTAGAAAAGTTAACGTTTTGACCACTGACGAGCTTTGACGCTTTGAACAACTGGTCCCTGATATATTTTATATCATTTATATCTATTTTAAAGCAACCAATGGAAAACAGATGGATGTCGTGTAAGATCATCGAAGAAATCTGTTACTATTTGTGAGTGCGAACATCTCACAAACTTCGCGGTTCTGATGAGTCCGTGGATTAAGGTAAGTGTCGTTTACAATCGTCGCCTTAGGTATAACCTACTGACTAAAAATCAAAGAATTGGAAAGACACGGAGGTTTCATTCTCTTTGGCAGTACAGCACTAATTTATCAAACACGACCTTTCGGATAATGCGCTTCACTTACTAATTGTTGTCTGCTGCAGTGCCTCTACTGTTGTGCATTTTTTTTTACGATTAAGTGTTGTTTTTGGTGTAACCAAGCCTTATCAGGTGCCTTGGACGGGATATGTTCCATGATCAGTGCAGCTGTGTGTGGTAATTACTCCATTAAAATCTCTAACAAAGCAGTTCAAACTGAGTTTATTGGGTAAATACCCAACGGTCAATAATGTTTGCCCTCATTAATAAAACAGGAAATGGTTCATTTACCCAAAATAGAAATCCTTATACTTAATTAAATGAGAAAAAGATAAATTAATATAGGCAAAATCCCAATTACTTTAAACTTTAACTAAAACACCGCGTGAATATGGATTTTACTTGATATCTCTATGTTTGAATTGCGGGTCAATGTTCTCTATAAAACACAAATGTAGTTAATGGAGTATCGTCTTGTTAAGCTTTCGTGTTTCAAAAGGCAATCGATTATTCCGCATTTGAGAGAGATTCATGAATTTCCACAAAATCTGTTGTCTTGATTTGAAGAATAAATGCTTAATTCTTTTATCTCGAGACATGTGCAGACTGATATTTTTCATCCCTGATTTCTGTAATATTGCACCGCACTGTAAACTCAACTAAATCAATCAGACTGCCTTTTTTTATAATATTCAGGAGAGTGTAGAATCCACAGTTATAGAGGTGATTTCAATTATTGGTTGCAGCATTTCGATTGTGTGCCTTATTGTTACTGCCTCAGCTCATTTGGCTCTTTGGAGGTGAGTGGAATATTTCAAAACATAGTAAACAAAATACGTGAAACATTCGACGAGAAAATAAGCATATCAGAGCGAATAAATGCTTTCTTATGCAAAATAGATATGCCTGTATATGTTGCAAATATCTTCTTCCTCACATGTGAAACATCATAGTAAAACACATGTAATTAAAAACACTATGATGAAACAAAGCAAAGGACTCAGTTGCAATCTGAAACCAAAGCATAAGAAAATCAAAAACAGGTCTCGAGGTTATAAAACTTTTTTCGTGCTCAACTTAGCTGAGCATGAAATTTGTCCTGCGAATTAATCTCAAATTATTAACAATCTAAAGTTCTCTCTCGCTTAACATTGCTAAGCATGGTTTTTTCTGCTAACAAATATGAAAATGCCAACTATTGTTGGCATTTTCATATTTATAAGCAGAGAAAATTCCATGCTCAGCTGAGTTGAGCACGAAAACAGTTTTATAACCTCAGGGCCAGGACCACGCTGGGCGAGACCACAGACATTGATATGCTCAAAACAGCAAAAACAGATTGACGTCATTTAATATGAGGACCGATCCACCGTCATGCCACTAAAGAGAGAAGCAACGTTTTCAAACATAATTTTGTTAAAAACCATGTATGCAGTTTGCTGCATAATACCCAGGGTGTAACAAATAGGGTGTACGCTATTTGTTAGTAGCGAGTGGCAATCATTTTAAATTATTCAAAAAAAAAAAAAAAAAAAAAAAAAAAAATAAAAAAAAATAAAAAGAAAATAAAATAAAAAAATAAATAAATAAATATTTTGCTAAGCATCATTTGAAATTGTAAAGACTTATTCTGCATTAAAATTCATAATATTCATAATGCTATAATGCTAGTATTCATAATATTGTTATCAAATCATGCTATGATTACGTACATGTATGTCGATTAATTTACATGACATTCGTGTGGTACATACTGAATATACTAGATTTGAATAATATATATTATATTGAGCACTCTTACACACACATTGGCTTCTCGTCCTGTTGGGAATTAAATATTCTGAGACGTTTTAATGAATGTCTGTTATGCAGACCGAATTTAAAGGAGGGTCACAAATGTTTGGCATTATAAAAACTAGAATGAAGTTGCCCAGGAACAGACACTATCAATAAATACAACTAACAAGACTCCTTGAAAGAAGAGACACCAACATATAAACAGTGACAATTCGTAGCCAGTTAAACAACCACCTTGACAAATACATGTTGAAACCACAACAAAAGACCGATTTTAAAACGGTAGGTAGCAGAACTACTCTGGGGCTTCAATTAATGAACTTGGCAGGTTTTACACGTATCAAACGCCGACCTCAATTCCGATGCAGCTTGAAATATAAATGTTAATTCTATCCGCACAAATGTCTCCTAACTTAACCGTTAATTGTTTTTGTAAAACACAACAATGAAAGCTATGTGGCCAATACAAACAAATACATTAGAATGAACAGCTACATGTATCAAGAAATTGCAAAACATGTTTTTGATTAGTTTTTATTATTTTTTTCATGTAACTCAATTGCTTTTGTATAGATTCTTTAGGTATAAATGACAAATGGAATTTATGTTAAAGTTCGGGAAGACATTTCCCGAAGTGGAGGAGAAAACAGAGTTTCATCCTGGGGTATTTAATGAAATGATAAAATGATGACAAGAAATCCTAATATTTTCTATAGCCATATGAGTCTTATCAAGGCGATTCTAATAAGCACACTCAACATATCATTTATTATAGAAACTCGAAAAGATATTCCTAGATTATCCACATTTGTCTCCTGACCTAGCGCTATGATTAACCGTCAGTGGCTCGAACTACCCATGTCGAGAACAAAGTTCCATATCCCCAAAGATGTTCGAGCCATTGAATTTCGACTGTATATTTATGTTACGTTGTCCAACAATTTGCTGTTAAATTGAATGTTTACACCTGGTAAATTTTCTGCCATTTGTACAAGGAAGGCAACGGTTGTGTGTTCCTGTTTGCTTTCTTTCTGGTCTACTCTAAAAGGTAAGGCTTTACTTTCCAGGGAAGTGGGAGAGCTCTGAACTTTGAACCGCGATACCAATAAATATCTATTATATTTCTTTCAGATACATAAAATCAGACCGTGTTATTATTTTGTTGAACATTTGCATTGCATTGACGGCATCATATATCGTTTTCCTATCCGGAGTTAACCGAACTGAGAACAAGGTAAATTATAATTTTTTGTAACATTTTTCATGTGTGGTTGTAAATGAATAATGATGTCTTATTTATGTATTAAGAATATAGGTTCTTGAAACATTGCTCAGTATCATATTTATACATATAAGCAGAGCGATAATGCACAAGTTTCACAACATAAGATAAAGTAAACAAGAGAACTCAGGAGCTGATACAATCAGATCCACGTCAAGCCCCAACACCAAAGGGAAAGACAGACAAATACAGTAAAGCAGCCACAAAAAGAACCGACGGCAAGCAGAGTTGGAAACTCTTTCCCAAAAAGGTGGGAACTGTTATCCAAACTTAACTGAATATATAATCAACTTCCATATTTATTAAAAGAAACATTAGAAAGTGAAACACTACATAACAATTAACAAAAAGTACCACAATGAAGCCTATAATGGTATTGTTTTGCATTGCGATGCATGTGATACATGTATATTGACATCTCCACTGGTGCTCGTTTGTGATGTACACAGCCACATGTGCGCTCAAAATTGTACGCAATTATTCTCTGTACTCTAAAAAATTAAGCAGATATCCAGAAAATGGTACAATCTCACGAGGCAAGGTTTCCGATCCTCCTCCCCCCCCCCCCACACACACACACACACACCCCACACACACCGCCAAAGAATGAGGGATGGGGAATAAATAATGAAAACGCAAAACAACACATATTAAAGCATCAACGCACGAACAAAAAAGAACTTCACCTGAGGAACAGCCTTGGAACGATCAGTACAAATACTACATGAGATTTAAATCAAAGCGCGCGCAACCTTACCCGTAAACTAGTTGAAATTATATTTAAATTGCTCATATAAGTTTTCTGTTTACTATGCTGATAGGACATTCTTACACAAAAATATCCCTTATTTTCAAAAGACCGTATTTATTTTTACGGGGACTTGATACACTTGGCAGGTGTTTTTACTATTTCCGCAAAGGGAGACAACTTTTGTGACTTCCTCTTTTGCTGTTTTCCACAACATGTCCCTTCGGAAACAGGGTCTACCTTAAATAAAGAATTTTGCTACCATTTGAAATAATTAGCTTCCCTTAAATTGTAAACTGAATAGGTTACTGTTATTATTAATAACTGTGCCTTCGACATCTTTCAGAAAGTCGGTTTTGTTTTTGCTTGGCGCTTTGCACAGAGGAAGTAATTTTTGCAAACGTTTGTCATGATTTAATGAAAAACCATTTGCGATAACCAGCCATGAATTAAACGTTTTATTATAGTCATTCTTTTTCATTAAATGTTTTCACTTTTCTCCATAGTAAAAATGAACGCAACGTATGCAGAAACCTGTACGAGAGGTAGCATGGAGGCGGGTTTTCAAAAATTCCGGGTGTTCAAGATTTTTGAAAGTTTCGTAATATGACTGTGAAACAATAATTTAAATTCAGCAAAGATAAAATAAAAAAAATAAAAAAATAGACATTCCATTAAGTCACTTTACTATAGAAATTGCATAGGCCAGACCATTTTTTGGTCGTAAATTAAAGTTTAGGGTAAATATTTGAGAATAAAACACAGAAAGAGAAAAGGAAAATAAATCGTTTCTGCAATCAGAATAAAATATTTTCATTTAAAATAAAACTCAAAGCCAAAAAAAAAAAGAAAAAGTCTTTCCGCGTGATGTCTTAAGGATGCTGGTCTCGTTGAAACGCAGCTTCAATTATAAAGGAGTTAATACTTTCAAGGGAGACAACTATCGAAATTGGTTTAATCCTTTTGAAAAGGAAAGAAAAAATATGTTCCCCTAAGGAGTAAACTAGAAAAAGCTCTTCTCGGAAGGAACTTAGGATGCAGAAAACCAAACAGAGAGTCATAAAACTTGTCACCCTTGTAAACTGGCAAAATTGTATGTTTATACAATCTCCGCTATAAATTCACATTTTGTTTTATATAAATTCATCTGTTTTACAGCATGAATATTTCCAGTGCTTTTATACATGACACTCAGCTACAGCTATGTTGAAAACACACACACACACACACACACACACACACACACACACACACACCGACCAAAGAAATGCGTCAATATAACATTAAAAGTTGCTTTAAAGCAGCCTTGTGTAGTTAAATGAAGTTTTGTCTTTTTTATTTTATTTTTATTATTATTATTATTATTATTATTATTATTATTATTATTATTATTTGCAAATATTTATATAGAATACATTGTTCTTTTTGCTAAGGGTGGCTGCACTGCTGTTGCCATATTACTACAGTACATGTACTTGGTCGTTTTCTGCCTCATGCTTGCGGAAGGAATAGAAGTTATGATGACTGTATTGTATGTCTTTGCGAGTAAGAAAAGAATAAAGTGGACGCTTCCTTTAGCTTGGGGTAGGTAGAGGTAAATTTAGTATGAAATATTTTAAATGATAAATTTATTATTATTATTATTATTATTATTATTATTATTATTATTATTAAAATAAATTTGTTGTTGTTATTGTTATAATTATTATTATTATACTTTCCCTCATTATCAGTGGATTATATCTGATTCTTCTCATTCTCTTTGTTCTTCGCCTAAAAATAATGTAGCATGTCACTTTCTGATATGGTTTACTAATTGTCTTGTTCATTGTCGGTTCTTTTTCTTATAATTAGTCTTATATGTTATTTCATGTCTGTGATAAGTATCGTGCTATTATTATTATTTTACTTTTCTGTATTATCAGTGGATGATATCTGATTCTTCTCATTCTACTTTTTCTTCGCCTAATAAATAATTTAGCATGTCATGTTCAGGCATGGTAGTCTTGTTTATTGTCGGTTCTTTTTCTTATAATTAGTCTTATATATTAATTCATGCCTGTGTCAAGTATCGTGCTCTTACAAACTCGCTATAATGTTATAGCTTGCTTGTTTTTCATTACACTTACTGTGCGACTGTGCTTGCGTTCTGGTCTTCACGAATTGGCGAAAGTAAATGAGAATCAATTTGACAAAATGTATGTTTGTTATTTTCTCCCGTCGAAGATTCTGATCCGCCTGCAAAACCCGGAGACTGGTTCTCTTCTGCAGAGTAGGTTTGTTTTTGTTTCAATACCCAAGTATACAAAACAGGGAAATAATTATATAAGCTCATGAAATTCCACAATTAATGAATACAGGTCTACCGCGCCACCAAAAGTAGCAGAGACCGAACATACACTCTATGATACACTCATAAGCACACACCATACAAGATAATAAACTTATACTAGACAAATATGTCAAAACCCGCACTAGGAAAACTATTTAAGAAAATGAAAAAAAAGAAGATAAAACAACAATTTAAATAAATACGTGAGAACTCAATAACCAAGCTAACGTTAGAACAAAAGAAACTGAAATAAGGATAACGATACTCCCAACAAACAACAGCACACACCAAGCATCAACAATCGGATAAAGCTTTTGGAAAGAAATGTCATTTAGTCCCCAAACAGACTTCTCAGCTGACAGCGAAAAAGGTAAGAGAAAAGTCCAGGGAGTGCCACAATCACAAACCGCAGCCCTTCCCAGACATCAAGAGGAAGAGGAAACCGACAAATCCAAACAAGCACAAATCGATCAAACGTACGAAAAGCACTAAGATTAGCTCTCTCTTCCCCAAGCGAGGTAATCGCAATGCTAAAAGGACTGAAAAACACAAAAACAAAATGGCACAAGGTAAGACATACAACAAATCGCCTCGCAGAATAAACCACAAAGCACCAAAGAGTAAGACTAACACCGGGACCACTGCCTTAGAACGGTCAGTAGAGTAAACCACCGGGGGGTTTAAAGCACTTTTACAGCTAGCCAACTTCAATCCTGGGTCCCGATGCTACTCTTAATACAGAAATACATTAAAAAAATTCGGTTCGCATAAAGGCTCCCAACTCAGTCCATGCATCAAAGCGAAAATATAAAAATCAAATTAATCACTATAATAAACAAAGACGAGTATACACACTGGTTTTCTGCTTAAATGTGCATGCTGGTCTAAGTTTTTTTTGTGTGCACTTATCAAAAAAAATCATTTTCTCACGTTGCGACACAAGAATTTTTGGCGTTGTCACTCCATTTAGAGTCGATTTTTACTTGATCACATTCACTTTATCCCCATTTCAGATTGTGTCCATTCTGTCAGAATGTAGATGTATTTGTTACTTGACAACCCCTCAAATTTGTATATTCAGTCAAGATCGATTTATTGCATGTGCTTGAAAATCTAGAACATGGTCCCTCCTGTCAGAATCAGTTTGTTGCTAGACAACCGGGAAAGTTTTTTGCCTCTTTTCAGAATCTATTTGTCACTTGACAATCCTGGAGCTTGGTGGCTATCTTAAGAATTCATTTGTTATTCGACAAATTCTAAATTAATCATTTTGAGCCGCACAATGAAAACAGGTGTCTTTATACTTATTGTGGGTGCGAACAGGTCAGATCCCGATCAGCCTTTGGGTCTTTGCTTCACCACGATATATCAGTTTGTATCATAGTATCCAATGATTCTGCAAACGGACAGGGAAGGCTTTATCGAGCTGCATGGATGCGCAGGCAGGTGTTTTCCCTCGCTGTTCACAAATCCTGATATCTATTTCTAAAGGAATGCTCAGTGCTTAAACAACTTGCTTTATATCAACCAAAGTACTGACAGCACTGGTGGGTCGATTGTCTCTGAGTGTAGGCTGGGAAAATGGTCCTGAACGGAAACTTTTTCATTTAACCCTTTACTTCCTGTAATTTAAGGTCACTACTGACACCTGACTCTAATTTTTTTCCCAACAATAATTTTTTTTTTCATATTTTCGTATTCAGTTTAGTGTTATATTCTGACTATTTTACGTCAATAAAATAGCCATGTTACCATCTGATCTACCAGTTATGGCTCTTTAAAGAACCCTACTATGTTTACTACTATGGCCATTTTGGTGAAATTTTACTAACATACTAAAATTCATTATTAGTTCATTAATATAGGGTAAAATCTTTTTTACTGTAAGTGATTTACCACAAAGGAATAACCAGAGCAAAACACACAAAAGTTTCACCGAATACAAGTGTACATTCTTTATTTCTCATTTTCAAACAAGAAAATTCAGACAAAATCACATCAATTTTAATAAGCATATACTGAAGATACTAACATGTAACATACTTCCTAACAATAGATTTGCTTTAAACTTTTTTAACAGATCAAACTATGTTTAAGTTGTATTCTGACGGAGAATGAAGGTGAGCCACCATGTCGTTTGAGTGGTATTAAACTTTATTTACCCCTACCCTCTAAATCATAAAAAAGCATTTATAAAGAAAATGATAATTATTATGGATATAAATTTCATAACGATTCTCTTAATTTGCATATTCTGTGACCAATCGTTGCTTTAACAATATTAAGCATGTTGGCTACTCCTGTACACAGTAAGAAACATGTGACCTGAAAAATTTCTGCTAATACAATAGGAAGTTACCCCACCCACCTAATCATACTTAGTAATTTCTGAAGATAGTTATGAAAATATTATACAAGATTTTACAAAATTTGACATACAACATCCATACGCAGTATGAATCAAAAGATTTCTTGTTGACCAAATTAATTTTAAACTTCTGTTGTCATGGCAACCCCCCAAAAAAATTAAACATAATGGAAAATTACCACAAAAAAATGACTTTTTGGTCATACTATTCAATACGTTTTAAAAAAATTTAACCAAGAAGTTTCCATAATGTTCTCAATAAAATGTAAGAATTTTTGTGCAAAAGATCGGTCTATTTGATTGTTGTCATAGAAACCAAAAGACTAATAATTTGGAAATAAAGGATCAGGAACATCAAATGTTTCTAGCGACGGCCCTTCTGTACATTCAGAAGCTCTTTTGTCCCTGCGGTTAACACTCGCATCGGAACATAAATACATCATAGCTAGCCATCTTGACTACTCCTGTACACAATTAGGCACACGTGACCTGATTTTTTTTTTGAAAATACAATAGGCAGTAGGTCAAACCTCTACATCATACACAGAGTTAATTTCTAAAGATAACCATATACTATGAAACAAAATTTTACAAAAACTCATGTACGCAGTAAGAAATGAAAAGTTACTTTTTGACAAAATTAATTTCAAACTTCTGTTGCCATGACAACATGAATATGCTTTAAATATAATGGCTTATTACCATAATAAAGGTCTAGTTCTTGATAAGTATAAAAGTTGTGTGAAAAAGACCCGTCCATTTCATTGTCGTCATTGAAACCAAAAGAGTAATAAAAGTTTAGGAAAATAAAGGAACAGGGTCAATAAGCATTTTTGCCTCAACTTTACTGTAAATTCATTAGTAAGGCCCTCCCAGAGGGGGTACCTGTTCCCTTGTTTCCCTGAGAAATCGGCATTTTCCCTTGTTCCCCCAAATCAAAATCCCGATTATCTATGTTCTTTGTTCCCAAATTGCCTTTGTTTCCCTGTTTCCTTCAGTTTTAGACTTTTGTTCCCTTGTTCCACTGAAATAAATGGCCTTATTCCCCTTTTCCCCAAAACCCCTGGAAGGGCCTAATAAGTGTTTATTTTAATTACCCCGCTGAGGCTCTCTTCAGAAAACTGCCTGCTTACGTCATTACATGTAACTGACGTAATCGGTGAAGTGTTACAAAAGATAACAATGTCAACATGCTGAATTTCAACGAGTTCTAATGAAGATTTTCAGCCTTTCGATTTGTCTATTTCTTGCAAAGTGACAAACAAAGGATTTAATGACCTACCCTTATAGCTCATAGTATACTTGAGTGCTTGATCAGCCTCTTCAATTTGGGACCGAAAAATTGAAGGTAAATTATTTTATTTCCTGTCTGATTTTTTCTGTCCTCTTTTATTGTATCAGTGTGTTTTTTTTTTTTTTTTTTTTTTTTTTTTTTTTTTGTTGTTGTTGTTTTTTTTGCAATAAATTGATACTGTCAGGGAATAAAGCTCTTTTGAAAGGTCTAGAAAGGGTTAGGCTAGCGAGAGCACATTGCATTTTATCCGGGTATAATATATAGACCTTACATTAAATTACATTTAAGAAGATTTTTTTTATCATAAACGCTTTTACGCAAATAAGTATATGATAAAGAGAATGCAGCTCACCCCTCGGCCTGAGACAGACAGCTCATGTAGATGACTTGATGAGCCCCCCTTTCTCTTGAACCTGCCTTCTTGCCTCAGTCTTTCCGACATTTTGAGTTTAATCCAATTACGAGGGTGAGTCAATAAGTAACCAGCCAAACTTATTTCCGGTTGAGATCCACCTCTTCTTTTTCGATGTAATTGCCCTCTAGTGTGATGCACTTAGACAAACGGTGTTCAAGTGCCATCAGATCAGAACTGAAAAAGTCAGGGTCCTTTCCATTGACCCACTCCTCAACTGCCGTCACGACGTCTTCATCAGACCGGAAATGAAGTCCACGGATATCCTTTTTCAAGTTTGGGAATAGGAAGAAGTCACTAGGAGCTAGGTCAGGCGAATAGGCAGGATATGGTACTAATTCATACCCGTTTCGCTCTACAGCATCCATTGTAACTTTGCAAGTGTGGACTCCCGCTTTGTCCTGTTGCAGCAAAACACCTTTAGAGAGTTTACCTCGGCGTTTTTCACGGATGGTGGTTCTCAGCTGTTCTAACAAGTTTGCATAGTACATTCCAGTTATTGTACTTCTCTTGGGTAAAAAGTCCAATATAATAACGCCTTTTGCGTCCCAAAATACTGTGGCCATCACCTTGCCAGCAGATGGTTGCGTCTTGAACTTCTTTGGCCTCGGGGACCCAGGCCCTACCCACTGACGACTGAGCTTTATTCTCTGGCTCATAATAATGAACCCAAGTCTCATCTACAGTCACCAGACGCAAAAGAAAATCATCTTTTGACCTAAAACGCTTCAACAAGACGCTGCATACTGATGCTCTGGTTGCCATTTGCTCCATAAACGTATATACTTAATGTGTGCTCATCTCTAAGGGATTTGGGGACCCAACGGGCTGTTAGCTTGCGCATACCTAAACGACCATGTAAGATTGTCGAAACGCTACCATGTGAAATGCCTAACGCCTGCGCTATTTCTTCCACCTGAATTCGCCTATCAGAGTATACCAGGTCCCGAACTTTCTTACACATTTCTTCGTCGATGGCATCCAGTGGGCGTCCAGACCTGGCTTCATCTTCTAAAGACGTTCTACCGCGTTTGAATTCCCCTACCCAGAATTTAACCGAGCATAAGATGGTGCAGAAGACCCATAAACATCGGCTAACTCGCCGTGTATTTCCTTGCCTTTTTACCTTTTAAATACAAGTACCGAATTACAGCACGGTACTCAACTTTAGATGAAAAGCATGCCTTTGCATCACTAGCCATGTTTGACATTCAATATCTTATTAAAAAATGACTCGATACGCGTGAAATTTTGTACCCATGTATAAAACATATATTGAAACAAAGCATGAAAATCATGACCGTCTCGGTCCATCGGAAATGGGATAGGCTGGTTACTTATTGACTCACCCTCGTACTATGTAGAAAAGTAGATAAAATCACGTCATAAAAATATAAAATTCATCAAATTAAATATAAAAAAAATCGAGAGAAGCACATTCAAATATCACTAAAACAATCCTTGGTTTTCTGTGTTCACAGTCTCGGTTCGTCGTGTGACACTTCCCACGAAAAAAAAAACGTAAATAAATTTTGTGTGTTTGTATACACTGAATGTTCGAAGCAGAGCGTTCGTCGTTAGAATCAGTTCAACGTTAGAATATGTTTTTCTTTCCCTTTATTTGGTCAGTTGAAAAATATTTATCAGTTTTGTTTTCACTAGTATATGCATAGTTGACGGGTCATACTACGCGGAAACCGATTTAATTAACACTAGAAATTACATACTCCGGTCTAGAAAAATTGCTCCTCCACCCTAATTATCTCCCTTGTCATTCGAGAGTTGCGGTTATTAGTACTGGTGGTGACCTTAAGCAAACAGTACAGACCCTGAGAATGCGGCGTCTGATTTGGGTCTGTACTGTTTCCCAATGTCCTAAATGTCCCAGTCTAGGTTTTACAAATAATCCTAGATATCAACAGCACTCCGGCGTCATAACGACAATAGCGCAGCTATAAATAACCGTTACCTGGAGTTTGTCTAACGCGCGGTTTGATTACATTGGTCAATGATAATCACATGGACAACTATCTTATGGAACTTTTGTCGTTTATATACTATGGCTAAACAATCGAGCCAAAAATACTAGGTGTGTCTATATTTCTGTAGGTATACCGGCCGTCATAGTAGTTATTTCAATGGGAGCTACACGACTGGAAGGATATGGAACAAACAAATTGTGAGTGAACTTTGTTTTGTATTACAGTTTGCCATGAGACGGATAGCGACAGTATATTTTCACTGTTAGCTATATTTCCTTCAGATCAATCAACATTTAATTGATATATAAAGTATTATATTAAGAAATGTATTTCCGGCCACTATGAAAGGAAACGGGTACTTCACTAATGCATTATTTTTGTAGCACTGTACCTGTATTGAGTCATACTAAGTCTGTGTGCAGTAGAGATACGAGTCATTCTCTAATGCTCTTGGAGAACCACTGGATACTGTAAAATACAATAAAATTCCACTACTGTGACCTATCTAAATAAAGACCACTTCACTATTAAGACCAGCTTTTGCCAGTCTCATATGTTTTCCAGAGTTTCTGACAAACTGGCGTACACAAAAAGTTTAGACCCAGATCAGACTGCTCCTACAGGAACAGACTGATCAGGGTCTACACTATTTGCAATTTCACTAAGTATTTTAAGAAACTACTGGATAAAAGCAAACATTTGGCCAGAAAAGTATGAAATAAAATGTTCGAAATTTTAGGACTTTTATTGTATTTTATATTCAATATTAGGACCACACCACTAATAAGACCACTTTTAGGTAGTCCCAAATGTAGTCAACTGCGGATTTTTACTGTATATGGAATAACTGTAACCGGCTTGATCATATTGAACGTTGGGTTTTAAGGGGATTTGATACACTTGGTAGATGTATTTTTGACTTTCTTGTTGCTTTCCTGCACACCTACCCTATGCTGATTTGGGATCTAATCAAGAAGGAAATAATATGTTTCCGAGAGGTACATTCTTTCTTTTAAGAGTAGATTTATTTTTAGAAGGAAAGGGAAATCGTGTTGTCAGAGTTACCTCACCTAAAAGTGTATCCATTCCCTTTAGAGTTCTCTGTCTGCGCGTGTTCCGAAGATTCATTTTCGTTTTCTAAATGTATATTGTAATAGCCTACTTCCTCAGATGAACACACACTGTCATTTGCAAAAGATTCTGAAATACGGACCCAAACAGTAATACAGCTAATACCCTGTTCTACAGTATGCAAAGTCCCATGTCAAGGCTCAAACCGGCCTATTATAAGTCGAAAGTGGGAGCCTTCGGAATATTGAACACATACTGAATAAAAGATAGAAAAGTGCAACATGCCAAATGGCGAATTAAGCGGAACTTATTCACATTCAGGGGAGAGAACTCTGTCTAATTCTCTTTTCAATGTAATGTGTAAAGTTCAATAGTCCCATGGGACTAAAATATACAATTATATCAACACTCTTGTCGAAGTACGGGGTGATGTTCTACGGCTTGTTGAGCAACTCTTAACGATAGCTGCTGCGATCAAACTCAATCTGAAATGGGAGTCTTTGAAGTAAAGAACAAAATTAAAAATACTTGCCTCTTTTTTTTTGAGCCTTTAGAACCGGATTCATGAAAAAGCCTCCGTCACGCACGTAAACACTGCTTTAATTGATATTTTATTTTCAGAGCTTACTAGTACCAAAGGTCCTTAAATTTAAGGGAATCAGCCCTAAAATGAAGTACGGGATGGTGTTGTACAGCATTGATATGACAAAAAGTAATACCCCGACAAAAATTATACCCAGTATCAATTTACGCACATGACGTAAAAATGACACCAGATATTATTTTTCGTACAGTACGTACGAAAAATGATACCGGATTTTCATAGTGGCAATTTTCGAATACCAGAAGCGACGAAAAATGATACCAATAGGAAAATGTTTACATACATAAAAAAAAAACTTTTGTGTTTTCTTCCTAATGAGCCTACCGACTGTCTAGATGTTTTTATGGCAGAGATACATAAATTGGACAAAGTAGGCACCTACTCCTAGGTGCGTGTACTCTCCTCTACCTAGAAAAAATCCTACAACAAAAAGGATGTTCCGCCTCTCAATAAAGACAGTCACCAGGGCCCATGATTACAACTTAGTCTTAAGATCCTGCTTAACTTGATGATTTCCCTCAAATCAGATGAACAGTGTCTTTCATGTTCTCAGATAGGGAATGAGGCAACATATAGTTACCTTGCAGCAACTTTGCAGATACATAGGCATGGATACAAAGGCTGAATCTGTTTCGTTGACATCCTGTTTTAATGACATAAACTTTGCTCTATATGAAGAGACTTAAAAAATCGAGTCTCTTGTTTTCATTCTTTTTGTGATCTTTGCTTCCAAAAGCTACCTTTTGAATTATTTTCTTGCAGTGCAGCTAGTGTTTTATGTCATGTAGCGGCCATAATACGTCTCGCTGTACGTCACAATATCAAATTAAATTTATATATAGAACAATAAATATGAACAGATAATACATAATTACCTTAATCTCTTGACTGTATTCACAATTAATATTCACAACTAGTTGATCACTCACCGCCTATGTCGAGGTAAGGAACGTCCACATAAATTTGTTATAGGGTCGTCTAACACAAAATGACGGAGAATACAGAACAACGGGTAGGTGCAAACTTTGTTAAATTAATATAACATATCCATCATACATAAACAGAAAACAAATAAGGAAATCGGAATGGCTATTATTAACAATAACCATTAACGGTTTTCCATGTATGCAGACGTTTTCCTATTGGTATCATTTTTCGACGCTTTTGGTATTCGAAAATTGCAACTCTAAAAACCCGGTAGCATTTTTTATACGTGTTGCGCAAAAATTGATACCGAGTGTCACTTTTCGTTAGGTTATCCTTTTTCGTCGCATCACAGCCTGCAGCTAAGTACTAAACGACAATTGCTGCGATCACAAAATAATCTGATAGAGGGATCCTTTGGAAATACAGAAAAAGTACCCATGTCTTGTGTCTTCTCGAGAAACTCAAAATTAGTAGACTATAAGCTGGTTACTCTATAAAGGCAATAAGCTGCATACCATGAAGGTAAACATAAAAGCTACATATGAAAGGACTTGGAGGAACGAGCAATCAATATGCGTTATCTAATTGTTAAACACAAAAGAGTATGACTCAGGGGTCTTGAGTAAACTACAACACATTAAGTATATACGTTAATGGTGTTATAAACTAAAAAAACAAGCTCAAAGTTTACATTCCTATAACTCAACCTTTGCCGTGCATGTTTGTTTTTTTTCTCCATTTGTTAAGCGGATGATTGTAATTGTTTTGCTTAATTTCAGCTGCTGGTTGTCAGTTGACAGTGGCCTCATCTGGGCGTTTGTGGGACCAGCTTTACTGATAATATTGGTAATACTGCTAGTTACAAAAGACAGTAGAAATCTGTATTTGTATAATATATAATATACCATCCTTGCGATGTCATTTATGTACAGCAGCTGTTTTACTAAGTACGAGGGTTGATCGAAAAGAACGTGGACCGCCTCGTTATTTTGAAAACTATTTCACGTAAGATTTGCATAGATGAGCATTAATTACCTGTAAACTGACTCAGGCTTTCAAATGACGTCATATTGAAGTAAGCAAAATGCGACGTCATTATAATGACGTCACATACTGCGTAAGTGTTCCACAATGTCGGACGACGTTTTTATTTGAGCAGAGAGTAATCATAAAGTTTTACGTTAAACTCGGACGGTCTTTATCGGAAATTAAAGCTGATTTAGAGAAAGTTTATGGGGATTCTGCATTCAAGAAATCTGGTATTTGTAAATGGATCGGACGATTTAGAGAAGGGCGTGATACCGTTAAAGATGACCCTAAATCTGGCCGTCCATCAACATCAGTAACATACAAAATCATCGCGGATGTACAGCAGCATGTGAAGCAAGATCGCCGAGTTACTGTCAGGGAAATAGCTGAAACATTCAGCATTTTATATAGAAAGGTCCAGGAGATTTTAACTGACAAACTTGGAATGTCGCGTGTTTGCGCAAGATGGGTACCTCGGCTACTGACGCCCGAGCACATGGGGGTTCGGGTTGAAATATGTTCAGAATTTTAAGAACGCGATAGGGCAGAGGAGTCAAACTTTACTGATCGTATTGTAACATGCGATGAAACATGGGTACACTTTTACGAGCCCGAATCTAAACAACAAAGCAGTGTATGGAAACATCCAACATCGCCATCCCCTGTTAAAGCCAAACTTTCTAAGTCAGTTGGTAAAGTTATGTGCATCATGTTTTTCTCTTCTCAGTGTTTTCTTTTAAATCATGTTGTACCTATACATACTACAGTCAATGCTGAGTGTTACGCCCGCATTATTCAAATAAATTTAATAAAGGCCATATGAAAGAAACAGTTAGCTCTTCTGCAGAGAGGCGTCAGTTTGCACCAAGATAACGCCCCAGCTCACAAAGCCATACTTGTATAGGAAATTTTGCAAAACTTCAACAGAGAAACACTGGCCCACCCTCCCTATAGTCCAGACCTGTCCTTGTGACTTCTGGCTATTTCCTGTTTTGAAAGATTCTCTACGAGGCACGCGCTACGACAACAGAGAGGAGCTAACCCAAGCTATTACCGGGTCGTTGAGAGTAATGACACGTGACGGGCTCGCGCACGTGTTTCGCGCATGGGAATCAAGAACGAATAAGTGCATAGATTACAAAGGAGGGGTTACTTTGAAAAACAGTAAACATTCCAAGTTGGTTTTTATAACAATACTCTGATACAGGCACTGGTCCACGTTCTTTCTGATCACCCCTCGTATCTGGGTATAATCAGATGATGTTATGTCTGGCTTACATATATTGAATTTGACACGAATTGAAGAACACACCCTTGCATCTAACTTTAAGATTCGAATTTTGCACCACAACGAAGTACTGTCCATTGAGACATGTTGAGTGTGATCAAGACAGACGCTGACCTTGTGTCCAAATGTAATGAAGCAAAGTCAGCACGCTTCTTAGAGGCCACTTGGACGTATAGCCTATAGCTTATAACTGACTTTTTAGTTTGTATCATATTACTAATAATATTATGTTAAAGAAAATGTGCCACATTATATCCGTCTACATCTGCGCAGTCGATTGAGCCTACATATCGCACATGAAAATAGATGGGAAATTACCCAGGAAAGGCTATTATCACAAGCATAGTTTTTCCAAGCCCTTGAAAATAGAAATAAGAAGAAAATCAAGTAAGCATGACATATATAAATAAAATGACCCAAGACAACCAACAATCGCGAAGGACCGAAATAAAAGGAAATGAGGAGCAAACAAAAGACACAAACGGTACAATTACAACAACATAACCGCCTTCGAACGCCAGCAGAAACATCTAGAAGGTGGGGCTTAGACAAGTTACTAGATCGAGGCCTCAACTTTAATTCTGATGCATCTCAAAATCATACGTGTTTCTGTCGTGTTAAATCCTCTATTTAATGTTAAAAATATTTCAGTAAAACACAAATTATAAAAATACTGTAATGAAAGGAAGAACTGAGCTGCCGCTAGAGCAAAACGAAACCGCAATCTTCACAACGATATGCCTGCCCACAAATAGTAATAGTCAGCACCAATCTTACGAAATACTAACCTGACGGAAGATTAACATTATCAGGTCACCCACCTTGTTATAAATTTCAGTAGAGATTATATAATAAAGTATGAATAAATTTAAGTCCAAAAGGTGCCTCTATATCAGAAGCTTTATGTTGTTTAGCTGTTTGTCTTCTGAATAGATTTTATCGATCGTTTGGTCAAAATACCCGTTATCATTATTAAGTAAATCATCTAAATATAGAGAAGTTGAAGCTCGAGTTCGCAAGAAATGAACAACGCAAATGGATTCTGAAAGAAATGACTTTTGAGAGAAATAAATGCTCTTACCAAACTGAACACAGCAAAAATGTCAAGGTTTTTCTGTGCTAGACTAGCTGGTTTCAGCCAATTAAGCCTTATCAGTGACCATGTTTTTTTTCTTTAAAAAATCCTGGAATGGAATCAGTGACCACGAAAGATAAAAAAAAATAAAAACTACACTATATTGAACACTTCAAATATAGGTGACGATTTACAGGACATGCCGCAATTACCAAACACAACCCTCCCAAGGAACCAAAAGAGGGAGAAATGAGGAACAAATAGAGACACAACAAACGCCGCATATGAAACTACAGGCGCACAAACAAAGGTGAAAATGTAACAGACGAACCGCCTTGGAGTTGTCATTATAATAACTGCTGGGGGCTTAAAGCAGTTTTACTCTCAGAAACCCTCATCTTTTTTATTCTGATGCGGCTCCAGTTACCAATATTTAAACTGAAAAAGCTGAAGTGTCTAGTTTTCTGGACCAGACTAGCTAGTTTCGGCCAATTAGGCATCATCAGTAATTTATCATATAAATTTCAAAGGTACCGGAATGGGTTTAGTGATAACAAAGGGCCAAACAATATTAACTGTACTTTTGTGAAATACGGGGAGATGTTTTACGGCTGTACTAACACCTGCTGTAGTAAAAAATCAATAGATCCTAAAAGAAAGTATCTTCCATAACAATACGGAAATCTGTAGCAAGGGTGGGAGCAAAAGTAGTACCCATCGGTAAAACCACTATTTGTATTATCAAGTATCAAACCGAATAGAGATGTTATCAAGAAGAAGTGAAAAGGCATCACAATCCATCTGTCAAGACCTTAAAGTAAATGTTTATGATCATCTAAAGCAAAACACGGACATTTACTGATAAAACTAACATAGAGAAGCTACCAAAGAACCACATGTTACGTTTGTCAGCAAAACAGCTGTTACCACTGTGTGGACAAACTAGTTTTACATTACCCTAACCCCGTCCTTTATTGTGATGAGAATTCCAATAATTACCTTTACAGTTTTCTATCTTTGCGGTCATTCATTACATAAATAATCAAAGAAATAGGCATTCTTATAATCTGTAACTTTACATTTGTATAAACACATTCGACTTAAACATCTGGAAATAATATAATTACGGGGATATCCGGAAAAGTCTACAAACTATGGACACATATCGCTCCAAAGGAAACGAGGAAGTCAGATTACGAAGACAGCGCTATGTTCATGCGTGCCGTAGTGCATTATAAAGGAAAGGTTTCGTCTTAATGACTTACTTTCACTGAAATATTATTCACACCCTGGAAACTTGTTTAGTTTGCTTTATTTTTTAAGAAGTGGGACACTAGCAAATTTATGTCAAAGCGAAATCACTTTTGAATAATAATTTTATCTAAATATTTACATTTCAGCTAGCATTTACTTAAACTTATATCGAATCGGATTCCTGTCCTGCCGATATCTGTCTGATATGGATTTAAGTAGAATGCTAATTTGGATATGACACTGTCCACGAATATCTAACTCATAACTTCGAAAGAGCAATTCTGTAGCCGTGATGTTACAATTCTATAAGGTAGAATACCCTTTAGCTCAACATTGTCATTCTAACAGCAGTTTTTAAAGGTCTCAAACTCTGCATTTGACCAGACAATTTTCTTCTTACAGATAAATGCCGTTATACTTATGCTTGTTTTGAGAACCATGCTGAAGAATAAAGCGTACGCAGAAAAGACAGATGTTGAAAAAGTCAAGTAAGTTAATTTTTGGAATAGAGAAAAGCAATAAAAGTATTCTTTTAAGAAATACTGTTTATATGTCAATAATTGACAGACAAAACCATGGAAACCCAACGTATATTTGTAATTTGGAGTTGCACCAGAATGAAGGGTGAGGTTTTGCGCGAATAAAGCTGTTTAATTTCCCTGACGGGTTATCTGTAATCTGTTGCAATCCTTCTTTGTGCGTCGGTGGTTTATAGTGGTGTTTGTTTGTTATTATTTGTTACCCAGCTTTCCTTCTTTTGGTACCCCGGATAGACTCTACTTCGTGATTGTGGTATTCCAAGGTATATTTGCCTATAGTTATGGTATTAATTTAAAATTAGTTGTAAAATGTGAGTAACATAGGCGATCGTGATAGTTTTGTATGACTGAAACAATGCCTAGGCTAGCTTTCTACTTAAATCTATATTGAAACTGTTATCGGTCCGATAGAAATCCTGTCGGGGCCAATAACTGTCCGATATAGATTCAAGTAGAATGCTAGCTGGGGTTGTAGTCTGCACTTACTATATATGCAGCACAATTCAAGTGAATCCTGCTTAAGAGCTTATAGAATATACAAAAAAGTAGTTAAGGTCACTTTCTACTAAATTTCATAGAACATGGGTCAGTTTTCGTAAGAACATTCTTGTAAGAACATTTTGTTTTAGTTTTTTATTTGGAAGATTTATCTTTACATTTGCAATCCATATTTTATCTGACGGGACAATGCGGGCGATTGGATAGCAGGTAAACACGCATGTGCATTCCTGAATGAGATTTGCTTAGTAAGGAACATAAAGATGTTGATATACAAGTCGGATTTTAGCAAAACGGGTTTCAAGGGTAAACATGTTATAAGACAATTCAACGCACTATTCTGTCTCCATGTTTTACATTTTACGAGTGTTAGCTATAGAGGTCATCTGCATCGCGTAGAAATTTAAATGATGACAGCTTGACAGTGAAAGGACATTCCTTAGTTAAACGTGTCCAGCAATTTTAGTGCCATCCACTGAAATGTATATTTATGGATGATATCAACTCAACTATTTTGAACGCAGACGTCATCTCATAGATATGACGTTCTATCATATAACAGTCTTTTTTAATTTAAATGAGGCAACGCATTTCATAAATCGACTTGGCTTAGATTTTCCTCCTCAAACACAAACACCCAATCGTCTAACGAACGTCATTATTGCTGACAGAAGTAAAAGGGTAGACGTCATGCCACTAACCAAGAGAGGTAAGTAACCACTTTCGAATAGTAAGTATAAAGCATAAAGCAAACCAGTACAGGTTATATATTTGTTTAGACTCCATTCTTACACACGTGTCATAATATATCAGTCGTCCAACAAACGTCGTAGTGATAGAATACTTTGTAGAGGTAGACATCATTTTAAGTCGTATGGAGGTCTATGTCTACTTTAAGTACTCTATTTGTGAGCGTTTATCTTTGGTGTTGAGAATTAACGGACCGTTAGTTTTCTTCATATTCAGAATTCTTACTGTCATAAATATAGTACGTACATACCCGATATTATCATATTGAAACGTAAATGGAGAAACTTATGATATTTTTTCTTTTTCTGTGGTATACGAGTATATGTCCTGTAATATTTCAATAAAACATTATGTTTTCTTATAGGATGAGTTGTTATTGAAAATAATAAAATAATCAGTCTGAGATTCGTGTAGTCTGCATATGAAAAACTGTGCATTGCTTTAATTGTGTGTTTGCTTTCTGTTTAGAATATTAACAAAATGCTAATTCAAAGCATTCATTGTTATCAGTTAGACTGCTAGTCAGTCATACATACATCCAAATACATGCGTATACAATGTATTTTATACAGATAAAACTCAGCTCTAATTCTCTACATACACCGCCGTACAATGCATTCTGTTTTACTCTAGATCCAGTCTAAGATGTCTTGGCGTCTTGTTGCCGCTTATGGGATGCACATGGATACTTGGAATATTTTATGTAAACGAAAGAACAGCCTGGATACAGTATATCTTCGCAATCTGCAATGGTTTGCAGGTACCTTTTTAACTCTTAAAGCACCGGAGCCAACGTCATTTTGCTGTTTTTTTTGGGGTTTTTTTACATTTTAGAGAGAAAATAAGTTAGCAGATGATTCACATGAAATGCCAGGTCCTTTTTTCTTTAAAAAGAAAATAAAGCTTGCCATGCCAAGTAACTCGTCTGCTCAGTAGACAATTCACATAAACTACCAAATTTTTTTTTTTTCTGAAAGACAATAAAACAAGATTTTGAATGTTGTCTACTTCACTTTTGCTTAGTGCTTAAAGAGTTAGTGAATGCGTAGCAACTCTATTCTTTACAATGTTTTGACAGCGTTCATTGCTCTTAAGGGTCATCCTTTCAAGAATTTGCATGTATGTGAAAATGACTGTCGTCAGAATTGAAGATCTGATTCAAAATAGACAGTTTAACTTTGTAACACGCGGAATGTAGACGTTATGGTTCATCTTCAATATGATCTGTAATATCAGAGAACTTGAACTACATTACACATGAAAATCGAGTGAATGCGTGTTTAGATATAAATGAAGATATCCAGGAAGTGTCGCAATCATAAAGCAAAGATGAGGAACACATAATGACAAAACAAACATCACATATGAAACCATCGACGCACAAACAAAGAAAAACTGCAACAGAGGAACCGCCTTGAAACAGTCAGTACGAGAACTACTGTGGAATGAAACCAGTTTTACAGGCGTGAAAACTCACCCTTAATTATAAAGCAGCTCCAAATTACAAATGCGAAGGACTTCTCTACCTCATCTGCGTAACATTACAGCGACATACATATAATCAAATGGACTGTGATGAAACAATGTAAAGGGCTCAATGGCGATCTGAAGCCCAAACACAACAAAATTACAAATAGGAACCACGATGGGCCCGACCAGAGGCATTGGTAGTCAGGCATAACCATCGGCAACTGATTGATTCATATTAGCTTCCTGTTGAAACAGTTAAAACTCAGATTAAATATAAACGTCAAACTAAGCGTCAATAAGTCAATAAAAAACAGTAAACAATAAATATGGAGATACAAGAACAAGTCACATTCATGGCACACACCTCTCCCGTATCACCTGATAAGCTTCAAAAATCACAAAATGACAGCAAAAAACCACACGTTCTCAATAAAAGAACAATGAATCCTCAAATACAGAAAGGACAAAGGAACGTAGAACGGTAAAAGCAAAAAACTATTGCGAGAGGCTTTACGTTTGTATAATGGTGTACCAATGCCTTGTACAGTCGCATTAGGTTTACCCCAACCCATGTCTATTCCTACCAAGGTAAGAGGTTTTATTTGACAAACACTGGACACGTTTAACTTTAGTTCAGTGCAATAGACAATGTTAATTACTTACACAAAGACGGCCTCTTCATTTAACTTGTAAACATTATACATGGCATTTACATTATCGTTAGATGATTAAAAGCTCTATAGATGCTTATTGTATTATTGTATGTGTAAAACGCTGTGTGGTGGTCATAAGGCCTCCCCACACTTCACTATTGTGTAGTTGATATTTTCTT
The DNA here is from genome assembly GCA_964016985.1 of Anodontia alba. Taxonomy (NCBI): domain Eukaryota; kingdom Metazoa; phylum Mollusca; class Bivalvia; order Lucinida; family Lucinidae; genus Anodontia; species Anodontia alba. The sequence goes on from OZ024824.1 coordinate 59,479,125, forward strand.
GTCCTTTGGGTTCACATGTTAGGGAGCATGAGCAGTGTTGCATGTTTCATAGCTTCTCTTGGACAGACTTAGTAAACTCTGCGCTGTTATTTTCTTTTACGGTTCCTTCCAAGGGATCCTTCCTTTTGGAATTTAATTAGCGTCAGTACAGCTCATGTTGACTATTACGTGGTGTAAAACGTCTGCAAGAACCTTTCTGTACTGTACTTTATATTTTCTAGGTCTTTGTGATCAATGAACCCATTCCGGGATTTTTTGAAAAAAGATATACATGTACGAGGGTCATCTATGAGGCCTATTCTGGCACAGAAAACTTGACACTAGATATTTTAGTTTTTAAATTTTATGAGGGTGTTCATTGCGCTCATCACTCATTCTTTTCAGAATCTATTTCATTTAAAGGAATTTATAGTTTCTGGTCGTTTGGGATTACTGAACTTTAAGTATAATTGAAAATAACCTATCGCTCAGCCGGGCGCTAGGAGGCTTGAGGGTGTTGCACGTTACATTACAGCTCATCAACATACATTTGGGAAAACCGAGTCTACTAATTCATTTTATCTTGTACGCCTCATCCTTCCAAGGGACCCCGTTTTTCAGGATGAATTTCTTCTACCACGCAACCTACGTTTTGACGTAAAGTTTTTGTTAACTCTTGTTGTCAAGGATTTTGTATATAGTCCACCGGCTAATTGAAAAACGGTGCTAGCGTTTTAATAATATTTAACATATTCAGCCATAAATTCATTGCCCTCGTTTTGCATTTTTGGATGTTATAAATGTAGCTTGTTTGTGTGCATATATATGTCAGCTAAACATATATTGTTATTTTCCGGGACAAGTATTGTAATTTTAAGATACTTGAATAAATATTGAGTGACAAAAGTTTAAAACAATGCGTAAAATTTTCTAAATGTCATGTGTGAACAATGTAGCCTCGATCTGAAATTCGGTCTATGCATTGTTGTTCGCAAATGGAATTTTACGAGATTGATAGTTTCTGATAATCATCACACATTTTTTCATTTCAGGGCTTCTTTATTTTCCTGTTTCATGGATGTCTAAATAATCAGGTAATTACTTTGTGCTTTATTTGACATTGTTTATATTCGTTTTTGGCATATTTCATATCAGCACTTTATTATTATGTTTTAATTGTACTCATTATTTAGATGACAGCACATACTTTTATTTTTTCTTTTGTCTAACATCAAACAAATAAACGGCATCACTACTTTTGTAGTTATGTTAACAGTGCATTTATGTTTTGCAACTTCTGTTTACAATATTAGCGATTTCAGTACGATCTTAACGTAGCATTACCTTTTAGGTATTGTTTTGAATGTCTCCAACGTATGAAAGTGTACATGTTCGGAACAGTTGAGCACATTCTGGTATCAGGGAAAATCGAGCCGCTTAAGCCCGTGGTAGGTGCGTATGCAGCCCTGTAAACTGCAATGTTGTAATATGAAGAGTATCCATGAAACAGATTCTCCCGATTTTCGATCTTTGTTTCCAAGTTCAACTTTTATATGCATTGAACCCTCGTTACAACGACAGCAGTTGTTCCCAAAGACGTTGTCATTAAAATGAATTTTTAGCTGTACAGAATACTGAATGAGAAGATTAATATCTAAGAAAGTCTTCTTTTGTTCTTTTTTCCTAATAGAACATGTGTTTAGGATATTTGTTAGAATCGCCTCACTGAGGCGATTCTAACAAATATCCAACAAATTGGTTTCTTTAAAGTATTAAATACAACATTCTTGTGTCTAATTGTTACCTCTTAAGCGAAGGTTTTGTGACAAATTGTCATTGTAACGAATTTTGTCGTTATATCGAGTGTCGGTATAAAGAGAGTGATCTGTATTTTATTTGTATATGTGCATTATCTTTTAGTCAAATTTAAACTTATTTTAGGCACATATGATGAATCCAGCATTGGTATTGTTTGCTATTTGGTCTTTATTTCAGTTACAAACAGCTTTCAAGAGAAGGCGAAAGCTGTATAAAGACTCTACCGACACAAGCCATACAACTAGCACTAAATTCACAAGTAGGAAGGAATCTTTGGTAGGTTGCAACCACTCGTTGTCGTTCCAGATAGGTTGATATATTTGAGCCGCAACGTCAGAAAATGTACCTACATACATGTGAGCCCAGCGAAGATTCAGAACAGCCTAAGCATTTGTGCAGTCTGACCAGGATATTCAACGGGTGCATATTAGCTATCAAAGGGTGCACAGTTTCTTCTTGCTGACAACGAAGACTCTGACAAGACTGCACGGATTCGCAGTTGATTTGAATCTTCATTGGACACACATGTATATAAGAAAGGGACGTTTTTTACGTCGCGGTTCATTTTGTTAATTTTTTGCATATTGCTCTACTATAGTCGTAACGAGCCATGGGATTAGCCCAATCCTATACTTCCACAGATCTGATGTTTTGAATGAAATATTCCGGAGGGCGTAATATCTGATCAACCCTTACCAGCTGTGCATACCATACATGTGCAAACAATGTAGATCTAACTGTATAATGAGCCATCTGATCAGGACCTTGACTGTTTGCCATTTCTGCTTTCGATTTTTACAGAGGAAAGCTCGTCCAAATTCAAAGACTGAAGAATCCTCTGTAGAAAGTCAGAGGCGAAAACGGTTAACTCATTGTTAATATTACCTTGAATTAGCTAAATAATTTTATTGCTGGTGCACTACATAAGCCGCAACATCAGAAAACGTACCTTTGGACATCTACGTCCAACAAAGATTCATATCACCTGCGCATTCAGTTTCCACTAAAGTTGTGCAGCGGGATATGCTGTATTTACCCTAATAATTAAGATACTTTAACTTGTTACCATACTTGTCCTTAAAATTGAATATATTCAGTTTACTACCTTTAGACATGTCTAAACTTTGCCAGTTCAGTGGCAAGCAGTGTAGGCTCAGATCGGACGCCACATTCTGCTGCGCTACCTCTGGGTTAACACTGTTTACTCAGGCCTGTGTGTCCGAATACTTGAGGTGAATACGGAGAGATTACGTGAAGATATTGTTTTGTAGACCCATTTCTATCTGCTATGGTTAATTACAGTGAGACTTCAATGGCTTGAACACCTTTGGGACCAAGGGAACATGTTCTAGACATGTGTAATTCGAGTCACTGAGTGTTCTCCCTTAAAGCGCCAGTCACAACTATTGTCGTCGGCTTTGTCTTCTGCCGGTTACTTTAAAAGTCATTTTTGCAAACAGTGTGGACCCAGATCAGACTGCTTCTTTAGGAGCAATCTGATTTGGGTCCACACTGTTTGCCTGTATGCAAAAATAGGTTTGAAAAAGTTTGCAAGAATATTCAGCAGACGACAAAAACAGACGACATTTTCAGATGCAGAGTTTCTTGGCGTTTTAAGGGTTAATCTTAGCGCCAGGCCAGGAGGCAAATGAGATTTTATGTGATATCTTTTCGACCTTCTATAAACATAATGGTACGTTGAGTATACTCATTAGAATTGCCTCAAACAGTACAAACATCATACAGCTGATGATAAATTAAGACAATATCCCTAAAATATCCCTAAATATATGTTTTCTTGAGCTACCGAAAGAATTTCTAATGGATTCAAAAACGAGTTCAAATCAACCATAATGGTAAACGAGCCATCGGTGGTCCAGTCATTGAAGTTTTACTGTATTTAACGCTGAGCACTCTGGGTAAAATTTTCAGCAGACGACATTTTGAAATATTTTTTCTTTTTTTCCCAGAAAACAGGATTTGACATTTCATATAAATTAGGAGACAATTTGCATGAAATGTCAAATCCTGTTTCATGGGAAAAATAAGAAAAATATCACCAATCTGTCGTCTGTTGAAAATGCCCAGAGAGTGGTAAAGGTTAATCATACTTATGCATTTTGCTTAAATGTTAGCTTTTATTACATCGTCAAGCGAAATGTTGGCTTGACGAGTATGCTAAATGCAAATGTTCAGTTCACAGTCTCTCAGGTATTATCTGGCAATAAAATGTAAAAGATTTTTACAAGAAAAATGTGGGATTGATGCGTATGGTAAATGTGAATGTATAATTTACATTCTCTCAGAGTATTTGACGCGTATGCTAAATTTGAATGTACAATTCGATTGTCTCAGAGTATTCTTTGGCAATAAAATGTAAAAGATCACATCGTCAAGTAAAATGCGGGTTTGACGCATATACTAAATCGCATTGTCTCAGGGTATTCTCTGTCAATAAAATTTGTGGGCTTGTCGTGTGTGCTAAATGTGAATGTACAGTTCATAATCTCTCAGGGTACTATCTACAAATAAAATGTAAAATATTACATCAAGTCAAGCAAAATGTAGGCCTTGCGCGTATGCTAAATGTTAATGTACAGCTCACAATCTGTCTTGGTCACAACAGAACAGTAGCAGAATAAAACTACTGGTTTAACTATTTGTTGTGAACCTATTTTTTAATTTTAACCTTTGCAGCCCTGCAAACCAGAACAAGTTTTAAGAAACAGGGTAGAAAGGGATGAGACGGCTCATATTGAGCCATCTCATCAGGAATTTCACTGTTAGACCATTTTATTTTAATTTTTATATCCCTATTCGGAACAATGATTCAGAACAGAGTCGGAGATGGTACTCAGGGATGAGAGGGTAAATGTTTTTGGTTTACAACAACCGGTAAACATATAAAGAAGAATTGCAATAGGGCAATCGCATTGTACCGACCAGCAAAAAATAAACTACTAGTTTTACGCTATGTTATAAGCCTCTGTTTTACTTTGACCACTCTCTTGGCTAATTCACTAGACGACACATTGATAATATGTTTCTTATTTTTTCCGAAAAATATTAAAATAAAAGAAAAAAAAGCATTTGGCATTTCATGCAAATTGTCTGTAATGGAGATAATTTGCATGAAATGACAAATCCTGTTTTCTGGTAAAAAACGGAAAACTGTTCCAAAATATCGTCTGCTAAAAATTTCACCAGAGTGCTTAGTGTTGATTTTAATGTTTATCATTTCAGTTTCCATCTGCGACAAAACCTGTTTCCCAGCCTGTTCGGCTAGTTTCCGTTGACAAAAAGGATTCTGAAAAATCTGAGTTCATTCCGCAAGGACATAACAACACTGCTGATAGTGGGACTGAGTCAGTGTGAAGCCATAATTATACTCACAAGTCTTTTCTACATAACTTGGAAGACGTTGTGTTGTGCGAATTATTTGAAATGAACCATGTTTGGTCGGATTGAAACCATTTGGACCGAGTCGCGAGATAAAGGCATTTCGGACTTTCCGGGGAATCAATATTTCAGTGCACATGCACTTTGCCTTAGTGAGCCGCTTGTCTAATTCTTTAGGCCTCTTGGCCTACCGCTTACGTAAGCGAACAGCACATGTTCTGACGAGACTGCGAGATTGCATAGGCTCGCCTGACCCTTTGCTGCTTGCATATGCTATACAGGCGGTTTCCTATGATGCGGCTGATTTGTCTTGTCTTTTTCTGTGCCTTCTTCTCAAGTATTTACCGTAACATACATTTTTCGACCAAATTGGGCTGATCTATGTAAAATAAACGTAAAAAAGATTGTCTTTGGAATCAAAGAACACACTACGAATTAGAAAATGGCAGTTTCGGTTTTATCGAGACTCTTCATAAGCAGTAATGAAGTTTGCAACACTGCTTACGCCCTCTACGGTACATATGAGCAGAACTCCATTTCAAATATACCACAATGGGCCCAATGATCCCAAAGGAAATTTCTTTTGGAGAGTGACTTTTATTCTATTTTTCATCACAAAAAAGCTTTTACTTTTGGCCTCTGATTTTAAATTATTGGTGATACACATCTAATTTCTGATTGTTTTTTTATAAATATCGAACAAGTGGGACTTAAATCTAGCTACCCTATCGATATCTGTCTTCAATTTAGCCAGTTTTACTATAGAAAAAAAAATAAAATCTTTGAAAAATGAATATCTTTTTTAAACCAATGAATAAGGTAAAACTTTTGGTACATATGTAGATACTAAAATGGTTAAACATTAAATCATGACAAGCGTTTGTAAATTGTCTTCTTCTGAGGAAAGCGCCATGTAAAAAAGGCATTCTGAAGAAAGCAGAGTAGATCTTATCGATGCTCTAGAGCTTGTCTTCTGTTTGGAAAAAAGTAATTTAGTGTTTCAGAGGGCAACCTTTCAGATTTTACTTGCCTTGTAGCTTTAATTCGAATGTTTGTATTAATTTCTGTAGCCAAACGTTTTGATAGTTTCGTATTTCCAAAGGATCACCCTTTCAGATTACTCTTACAGATTATTTGGTAATATGTGCAATGTTTTAAACTTGTGATGTATTAGCTGTATTTACTAAAATGAACGGTCGGATATTCAGTGAAAGTTGATATTTGTAGTGTTTAAAAATGATGATAACAGTTTATGTATGTAGTATTTTATAAATGTGATGATCACAGTTTATGCATGAAGTGTTGTTTAAGAATGTTGATCAAAGTTTATGTAAGTAATATCTTTGGCAACATAGAGGCAATGATTACTCTTTATTCGCTGCAACAAAACAGTGTAGATGCCGAGATGTGCCTTCCACTTTAAGATTCAGTGAGGATAGAGCCCAAAAGTAAGGGTAGAAGCATCCTGAACTGGAGTGGTTGGCCGTTAGGATGGAGCCCAAAAGTGAGGACAGAAGCAGCTTGCTGTGGTATTTGGCTGCAAGGATGGAGCCCAGAATAGAGGGCAGAAGCATCCTGAACTGTGGTATTTCGCAGTAAGCATGGAGCCCAGATATGAGGGCAGAACATCCTGAACTGAGGTTGCAGTACCAGACCGGCTTAGACGGATAGCAGTTATTATATAACCTAACAGTTTCGAGAAGGACTGGGAGCGTGTGTGGTGAAGTCCAAGCCAGCGAATAAAGCTGAATCATCCCTATAATAAGAAGGGAAAAATAAATGGAAAATATAATGAAGGCGGCAAAGGTGGCGGGGATGGGGCGGTTAGCGAATTAAAAAGCGTCAGTGCAAGGTTATTGCAAACAAAGGCCGGGCTAGCCTTATCAGACATCTCATTAGATAAAAAAGTGCAATGATTGGTTGAAAACAAAAATCAAATATACAACTCATGTCTGCATCCTAGGAATCAAATTCATTATCTAAAGTGTAGATGCCGAGATTTGCCGTCCACGTTTTCATTTTCGCATTGAAGATTGAGCCCAGAAATAAGGACTAACCTTCTGAACTGTGGTATTCGGCAGTTAGGATGGAGCCCAGAAGTGAGGACAGAAGCATCCTGAACTGAGGTTCAGTACAATTGTTATGTAGTGTTTCTCTTTTTTCTGTCTTTTTCTTAAATAACTATGTAAGTTGATTATACATTCAGCTAATTTTGGGTAACAGAGTCTCCACATATTTAGGAAAGAGTTGCATACTGTCTGTTCATTTATTGGCTGCTTTATTGTATTTGTCCGTCTTTCCCACTGGTGTTGTGGGCATGATGTGGTTCTGATTGCATCAGTTCCTGAGTTCTCTTTTTACTTTAGACGGACAGCAGTGATGTTATAACTAAACAGTTCCAAGAATGATTTTTTGGGGGAAAGTCCTCAAAGGGAGCTTGAATAATTGAAATTTGGTAATCAGAACCTTTTGTATTACCAAATCCAGAATTAGTAACACTGCCATAGAATAAGATAATAAACCAGGCGACTTGTCCCTAAAGTTAAAAAATATGGATGTCGAAAATAATAAAACGCCATCATTGTTTGGCTAAGTCACCTTAGTAAATGTGACACAATTAATGTACATGTACGAGGGAAGTAATCAAAATACAATAAAGTTTATCAGCGCTTCGTAGTTATCTCTATTCAGCAGAGCTTCAAATTTTCTATTTTCGGTATCACCGCATAATGCTAATTGAGCGCTGCATGTCATAGACTTATCGACATAGACACTTCCAGGTCTCTGAAGACCACCTACCTAAACTCTGTAGTGTGCTAGTAGGTATGCTGGCTGCATGGGTACTACAAACAGCCCCTCGCATCATACTATGCCTATTAAAATTCACATGATTAACGTTCTACATATGTAGTACCTAGCGTATTGCTGTACTGAAATGTTGACGACTTAAGTTCACCATTTGCAAATAATGACAAAGGATCCTTTTGTGTTGCATCTGACTTCCGGCGTAAATTATAACAATTCATCAACATGACCGGGCGTATGTCCGTTTCGTTCGCAAAATCGGACTAATCACTCCAGCATAGTTTGTATCTGATTAAGAATGTTGAAGGTGGATTATAACGTTTGAGTAATCAGGTGCAAACTAATAAAAAAAGGTAAGAGAAAAGTCCAGGGAATGCCACAATCGCAAACCGCAGCACTTCCCAGACATCAAGGGGAAGAGGAAACCGACAAAACCAAACAAGCACAAATCGAACATACGCACGAAAAACACCAAGACCAGTCCCCCTCTTCCCCAAGCGAGGCAACCGCAACCACTTATACATCAAACAAAAGAGTTAAAAAGGAATAGAAGATATTGCAGTCAGTCGGCTGAATGTAATTGATTTGAGAATTCTGTAAGTAAATTGCTGATGCATAGCCTGAGAAAAATCATGTGACTTACTCAGTAAAGCATGACAGTAAGTGCCAACATAAAGTTAGTAATTCTTAGACATTTATTCGTCCAGCTGTACAGCCTGGTATTCTGCCTATATACTAAATCTACCCCAAATATCGGGATTGACAGCCTAAACAAACAATATAGACGCGGATCAGAGCTTGCAGGCCTGTAACTCCTCCAGCAATTTCAAGACCCATCAGCATTAGGAAAACAGTCTTGTTCAGATTTTAGGATGAGTATGGTAAGGATTAGACTAGCTACTAGTTTTATAATAAGAGTCTGATTAAGGTATCCCAATATTAAGGGCGACAAAAAATTGAATGCCCCTTAGTTCTCTGAAGTTACCACCTCATGACTTTAATCTACTTAACTTAATTTTCCACAGTATATACTTGTTCACTGATAGTCCTTAACACAAACAAAACCGCAAGAATTTCATTTCATCTTTTGAAAAAAATTCCTCCAATGAAAAAAAGCACTAGAATTTTCTATCCTCTGCCATAGAATTTGTGTTCGAATCGATTATCAAGTTCTAAGCTCACTTCCGAATAGCCATGCTCAACATCATAAGGAAATGTAGGTATTAATCATTTTTTACTCAACGTCAAACTTTGATGAGTGGCAGTGCCATTTCTAGACTGTTTTCGTTGGCATTCTACAGCAGGGTGAGACGCTGACTTAGAAGTTATTGCAGATATCTCCTCTGGTGATAAATCCTTTGTCTCCCCTTAAGATCAAGTTTCAAAGTAGCGTTTGAATGAACGCGTGCGCTACGATTAGACAAATTGTCGGGGTAGAACTTGGTAGTATGCAGCATGCTTTTACACATGTCACATGCACGACTTCTCTCTCCAGCAAAAAAAACCGTAAATATTAATAAATCAGTATCTTTGTGTGCCTAGCTGATTATTGTTTGATTATGCACCTAATACATGGCAGATTTTTTTTTTTTTTTTTTTTTTTTTTGAAAAGGCGTTGTGATAATCGTAGAATCTAGTCCCGCCGAACTTAGCATGCAGAGATTCAATAAAATCAATATAGGTATCAAACTCAGCTCTCCTCGATGATTCTTTTTTCACAGAGAATATTCCGATATAAGGAAAATGTCTGACGGAATGTTTCGATGTTTAGGCAGCGTGTCAATCGCTTTCACTACTATTTTGCCCCTCCCCACCCCACACACACATAGCCAACCCCTCTCCTGAGTCGGTTATACGTGCTTCTTTATGATTTATTATTCCTTGCATGAGTAACCAAGTCAAATTGACACGTTTTCTTCTTCAATTATTTCTTTAACTGTATTTAATAATGTTTATAAGGGGTAAACTATCTACAGTCATACCTTGCGTATGCGTTGCTGCAATATTTTGACCCGACCGCTGCTCGTTACTCAACAGGCTATGGTCATTGCTGTCGAGTGAGATAATTCATACTCGCCACAGCAGATTATAACTGCATGTTTCCCATGTGACGCAGTTATAACAGCTGAGCAAGTCACCGCAGATGATCTCGCTGCAGCCGAGTTATTTAATTTCAATTCCACTTGGTTGTTCAATCAAATCACTGCATACCTGCCGAAAGTATCTTACTCCCAGTGTCGATGGCATATCGAGACCCAGGTCTTTCAACTTACATTGATAATAATTGTTCCTTCGAGAATGTTTCAGAAAGCGTCCCTGTATCACTGTTGGTTGCATTCCCGAGCGGTGATTGGCTCCGTACCGATGGGGACACGAGTAAATCATGCGTCCTACTTCTTCAGATGTAAGTCCTAGCTAGAGAGTGCCTTGTACGTTCAGACTTAATTTTTAATTTATCCTTGTGTGAGAACGTATAATTGAAGAATATTATCGAATTAAGAAGCATCTGTGCGAACTTTCGTATTGCAAACAATGGCCGGGCAAGCCTTATCATGATTCTCATTAGATGAAACAAAGTGCACTGATGGCTTGAAAACAAAAAAAATATAAATAAATAAATAAAACAAATGCATATACCTATGAGGCACCCTTAGAATCAAATATATTACTTAACATTTCTATTTAAATGGCATACCTTTAATAATAATGATAACAGTTCGTGTATGTATTGTTGTTTAAAGTGATGCTGACAGTTTATGTATAAAATGTTGCTTAAAATGATGATTACAGTTTATGTAGTGTTGTTTAAAAGCGATGCTCATAGTTTTGGTATAAAATGTTGTTTAAAAATAATCAAAGTTTGTGTATATAGTGTTTTTTAAAGTGATGCTCAGTTTATGTATGCAGTATTGCTAAAAGTCGATGCTCATAGTGTATGTATGAAGTATTGTTTAAAAAACAGTTATCGCAATTTATGTATGGTGTGTTGTTTAAAAATGATTATCACAGTTCATGTATGTAGTATAGTTAAAAATGATGTAGTTTAAAATGATAAGCGTAAATCATGCGTTACATCGCAAATAGAATTTTAGATTTTTCATACTTCAATTTCTTCCTGAAGTTTTTTGTTTGTTCTAATTTAATATGGGTTAAGCGTTATTGGAGCTCTGGTCTGTAGTCAGAATTCATGGATGCCACTAGGGTGGAAAATGTTGCTGACAGATGTTTTTCCGATGTTAATTATCTACTAACAACAAATAAATCATATGAGACGCAACATCAGAAAACCTACATTTGGACAAATGCGCCCAGAGACGGTTCAGATCAGTCTGCGTATTTGCGCAGTCTGATCAGAATCTTCGCTAGGCGCATTTTTGGATAGCCAAATATACAGTTTCAAGATACAAAGTCTTTGATCAAACTGCTTGGATTCGTACTTGAATCGAGTCTTCGTTGGGCGCTTATGTCAGAAGGTACGTTTAATCACGCTGGGGCTCATATGACGAACATATGTCACTGCATGTTCATGAAATATCAAGATTTAATAACAGGAGCGACTGTATTTTCTCACAGCGGTCAGTGGTTAAATTTGTCAGTTCGAAAGATTTAATGCCAGATTATTGACTAAGAATAAAAATGTTTTCTATTGGACATAATTTGCCTTAATTCTTGCTCATGTTGTAACCTGATGTTCCACACAACATACATAGGTCGCACTATGCCACGCAAAAGCATGTCTTCAAGAATATGCGGTCAACAATGCCCACATCAGCGTGTGTATCCGCACAGTCTGATCAGGGCCTTTACTGTCCGTTAACAGAATAATTGGCTACTGCGGAATGTAAGAATGGAGAGCAAAGGCCTGGATAGTACTTTGCGCATGCGCATGATGATCTATATCCGCACTTTTTGTGCAAGTTCGAAGACACGTTTTTCGTTTTATGCGGAAACATTCAAATTGTGTTTGTTGTTATTTTACACAACGACCCGATCTCAGTTCAGCAAGTGAGTACATTAATCTTTGTTGGTAGCTTGGAAATGTGCCCTTCTTGTTCCTCATCCCTTCTTCTGTCGGTGCTTCAGGAAGGTTACGCTTCTGACCGTGACCCTTTCCTGGGTAATTTCATTTATATTTAAGTCAATTAGACCTTTTGTTAAGTTGTCGTTAAATTTTACCTAGATTTTCTAGCGTTCAGGGCCCAGTTGTTCAAAGCTAACGATGTCGTTAGTTCACAATTCGTTAAAATTTTAATCGAGTGATACGCAAATATGCTGAAATTTTTTGCTGAAAAAATGTGAGTAGCTTTTGCAGTGCAAAAGCTACTCACATTTTTTCAGCAAAAAATATCAGAATATTGTGTATTGAATCCGCTAAAACAGTTAACGAAATGACCCTTAACGAACTCGTTAAGCTAACGACGCTTTGAACAACTGGGCCCTATTTGTTGACATAAGATCTTTCTGCACTTTAAACTAAAGTCAATTTTCAACGGCTCGACCATCTTTTGAACCATGGGAATTTGCTTTAGCTTCTGAGGCTTAAATATAGCGTCAGGTCAGGAGGCGAATGAGGATATCTTTTCGCTCTTCTATAAAATCATGGTATTTTGTGTCTACGCATTAGAATAGCCTCTTGAGTTGATTCCAATGAATACAGACATCCTACGTTGTCATGTTAGAATACGAAAGTATTTTTAAAATGCCCCAAAATATTTGATTTCTTGAGCTATCGTAAGATTTCCCAGGGGACACAAAACAAGAGATCGAGTCAGCCACGGTAAACGAGCCATCAGTGTTATAGTCATCGAAGTTTTATTGTACCTTGCCACACAAACTGATTAAAAAATTTTAGCTAATTGAAGGAACTTTGCCTATAAAACCAGATATAAACCCTGGAACAGCTGCGCTGGTGACCGTTCCATTGCTCCAAATGAGGCATTATTTTCAACCGAAAAGTACTGATATTTTTTATCTCTCCACGAAATTGTATGAGCGACTGCATGAAGAAGGCTTGCTAGCTGTAAAAGTGCTTTAAACCCCCACGGTGGTTTGCTCTACCGACCGTTCTAAGGCGGTGGTCCCGGTGTTAGTATTACTCTTTGTTGCTTTGTGGTTTATTCTACGAGGCGATTTGTTGTATGTCTTTCCGTGTGTCATTTTGTTCTTGTGTTTTTCAGTCCTTTTAGTATTGCGATTACCTCGCTTGGGGAAGAGAGAGCTAATCTTAGTGCTTTTCGTACGTTTGTTCGGTTTGTGCTTGTTTAGATTTGTCGGTTTCCTCTTGGGGTCTGGGAAGGGCTGCGGTTTGTGACTGTGGCACTCCCTGGACTTTTCTCTTACCTTTTTTGTGTCCCTAACTACCCATTAAACGCAGAGAGAAGACTCTGATCAGACTAAGCGGATGCTGATCTAAGTCTTCGCTGGACGCACATGCCATTTTACACATCTGGTCATGCGCTGGCTCCTTGTTCTTATTTCTCCACGAAATCATGTTGAGGTATTCATTAGAAGTGCCTTACCGAGGCACTTGTAAAGTGTACCTACAACATATGCTTTCTGTGGAGAAATAAGAAAAATTGTATGTGGATACCCCCACTTCCTCATATCTGGAGCTCTGCCGCTCCAAGGCGGGATTACTGTTGCAGTTTCTCTTTGTATGTTTATTCTGATTTTTGATAAAGTGCTATTTTGTGATGTCATTTTATGTCATTCAACGCTTATCCGCTGCTTTAGGAGGGTTGCGTTTAATGATGTTGACCTTTTCCGTGTATCTCCACATTAACATTTTCAAGCAGTAAGATTCTCGTTTCTTATCTTGTAGAAAACAAAACATCCATTTTCACTTCAAAGGATCAAAAACATTATATTTTATAGTCTTGTCAATACGTTTGTGATATATATATATAGAAAAACGTCACCAGCTTGTCATCTGCTGAATTAGTCAAAGGTCAATATTACTATCAAGACTGCGAACTAATTTCTCAGAAGAGCATTGGCTTGAAAAACGTTTTCAATAAGCCCTACCGGAACACGATTTGTCTGAACTGTGTACCAAATTTGGCACACTATATCTGTGTGAAGTGATCGCCTCCCAATGAATAAACCTTGTACCCGATTAGTTTGCAGGCAGCGTTTTACTTACCAGATGTACATGTATTTTGATTATATCATGAGCTAGCCACGCTTTCATGTTAATTCACGCACCTGTGTTGGTACTGAATAAATTTTCTAGCAATCATTTGTTTTATTCCACCTACGTTACATTGGCGACAAGGATGCTTGAAAATAACCAGGAGCAAAGAGTATATTTGGAAGTGAGAAACATATGTGTATAATTGAAAGCAATTCGACTAAAAAAAGCTAAAAACTCGGTGTAAATAGTATTAATTTAAAAACAAACTGTTATTTATTTGTAAATGGACATAAATAAAGGATTAGAAGAAAAATGTACGCAAAATACAGAAAGCGGTGCTCACATTCAGATGCATTTACTCGTCTTGGAGGAAAAGCAAAAATGGGAACAATACATCAAGCGGTTTAAATATCATTTGGAAAGTGTTGGAATGTTTCAGGTGAGGAAATCAAGTTCTCGGGTGGACTTTAGACGACATAGGCACAAAAAAGAGCATAGAGAAAGAAAAAAAGTAAATGAATATTTCAAGCATAAACCAAACAGCTTCTGAAAGACATGTATTTAAACACTCAAGACATGAGTCTGAAACTGCAATTTTATACTACGTAGGACTGTCAAAACTAAATCTGTCTTCGCTTTGATTCTACAGAAAATGTCATAAGCATAGAAAATGGAGGAAGTACAAATATTGTAAGTCTGATTCAAACTTTATGCAATACAAGGTAACAAGAAATAAGGTATCACTGGAATTAAGATCAAAATATGTCTGTGAGAAGGACCTAGCCCTCCAGATAAAAGCTAACAATAATTTTTTTGGAGCTACAAGCGTATGTGCGGTCTAAATCACAGCAAAAGATGTGAGTGTGTCAGCTAGATAAGGGTAATGGTGAACTTACTTCAAGTGACCAAGAAACGGCAGGTATCCTGAACAATTACTTTGCGAGTGTAATTCAAAGAGAAAATGGCCAGGAACTCCAAAACTTTCCAGAACGTCAATTTTACAACACTCTAGACCATGTAGTCATTAACAGGGAGAGTTTTGCAAATGCCATTAAACGAGTTAAACCAGAGAAATCACAAAGACCGAATATGATCCATCTAAAAAAGGTAAGAGAAAAGTCCAGGGAGTGCCACAATCACAAACCGCAGCCCTTCCCAGACCCCAAGAGGAAGAGGAAACCGACAACAAGCACAAACCGAACAAACATACGAAAAGCACTAAGATTAGCTCTCTCTTCCCCAATCGAGGTAATCGCAATACTAAAAGGACTGAAAAACACAAAAACAAAATGACACACGGAAAGACATACAACAAATCGCCTCGTAGAATAAACCACAAAGCAACAAAGAGTAAGACTAACACCGGGATCACCGCCTTAGAATTGGTTAAAGAAGTATAATTTAATATAATCGAGCCACTTGTATGCATTTACCAAAAGTCTCTCAATAAAAGTATTGACCCTACCATATGGAAATCAGCGAACGTTACAGCAATTTCCAAGAATGATGATAGAACAAAACCAAACAACTATCGACCCATAAGTCTGACGTCTGTTCTAGAGAAATCAGAAAGAAAGATCAGAGATGCCCTGGTAGAGCATATGAATGCAAACAACCTTTTTACTAAAGAACAGCATGGTTGCATTAAAGAAAAATCCTGTGTCACCCAACTAGTAGAATGCGTGGCAGACATAACTGCTGCTATCCATCAGGGGTACGATGCTGATGCGATTTACCTTAATTTCACCAAGGCATTTGATATAGTCACCCACAGGAGGCTGTTAGAAAAATTATGGGACTATGAAATAAGGGGAAACATTCCTGCGTGGATCAGAGACTTCCTGAGTCAAAGAAAACAACTTGTAACTGTCAATGGTGCTTGCTCCTGATGGAGACATATAACCTCTGGTTTTACTCAAGGCAGTGCACTTGGTCGAATTCTGTTTCAGATACGAGTATTTAAAAATGACTTGCCTGAAGTACTCAAGTGTCTCATAAAACTTCTCGCGGATGACGCGAAATTATACCAGGTCATAAAAACAGACCAGGACAGGATTGAACTACGAGGTGATGTTAGAACTCGGAAGACTGGGCGGTCATTTGGATAATGTTATATAACACACAGAAATGTAACACCTACATGCTGGCACAAATGAGGCCTGTAAATACTATATGACTTCTAAAACAGGGCATGTTGGAGTAGAAACAGTTGATCAAGAAAAAAGATTTAGGTGTCATAGTTGATAGCAAACGTCAATTTAGACATCATACTGCAAGTAAAGTCTCAACAGCAAATAGGTATCATTTTCAGAGCCTTTACATATCTCAGTCAAGAAATGTTTCTCAGTCTGTTGAAGTCTATAGTGAGACCACACTTACAATATGCAAGTGTAATGTGGCCTCCCATATACAAGAAAGACAAAGTCACACTTCAAATCTCTCAGTGCCGAGCAACAAGATTAGTTCCCTCGTTTAAAGAGCTTTCTTATTCGAAAGATTGAAACTGTTAAGGTTGCCAACATTGGAATACAGGCGTAACGGGCGGACGTTATCGAAGTGTATAAAATTCTTATTAACATAGACTTAGCTAACAAAGACAAGTTATTTGAGATGGCTAAAAGTCGACAGAACGCTTGGACACCCATTAAAGCTATTCAAAAGACGTTCTAGACTTAATATAAGCGCTAACAGTTTAAGTTTGAGAGTCATAGACGATTGGAATGCACTTCCCGAGAACATAGTACTGATACCTTCTGTGAGCAGTTTCAAAAGTCGACTAAAACAACACTGGTATGGACACCCGTTCAAATTTAAAGCCGCATACTATATACCGGGACAACCACATGAGTTATAACGCTATTAAGAAGAATCGCATCATCAGAGGTCACTGAGTGTCAGAGGTCACTGAGTGACCTGCATAGATGTGGGAAACAGTAAGAAATATAGTAAGAAATACAGTAAAACAGGTAAGAGAAAAGTCCAGGGAGTGCCATAATCACAAACCGCAGCCCTTCCCAGACACCAAGAGGAAGAGGAAACCGACAAATCCAAACAAGCACAAATCGATCAAACGTACGAAAAGCACTAAGATTAGCTCTCTCTTCCCCAAGCGAGGTAATCGCAGTGCTAAAAGGATTGAAAAACACAAGAACAAACTGGCACAAGGTAAGACATACTTAAGACTAACACCGGAACCACCGCCTTAGAACGGTCAGTAGAGTAAACCACCGGGGTGGGTGGGGGGCGGGGGGAGGGGGAGCGGGGTTAAAGCACTTTTACAGCTAGCCAACTTCACCCTGGGTCCCGATGCTACTCTTAATACAGAAATACATAAAATTTCGGTTCGCATAAAGGCTCCCAACTCAGTCAATGCATCAAAGCGAAAACATAAAAATCAAATTAATTACTATAATAAACAAAGACGAGTACTCATGGCTAATTCTGCTGTATGCCAAAGTAAATGAAAACCAATAGTTGAACCACGGCGATGAAAGTATAAAAACAAGTATTTTACATCCTTGTCTATAGAAATATGTTCTTTTTGCTTGACCATAATATGATCTGGATCGTACCGAAGAACTGCTTTTACTTACAGGTTAAAAATAACAAAATAAACTAAAAGAAAAACAAAGATAGAAATAATATTTATCAAATAAAAAAAAACAAAAAACAAACAAGAGGCCCACGATGGCCTGAATCGCTCTACTGGCAAGTACAATATCTTTTTTTTTTTTTTTTTTTTGTTTTCACCACCGGTACAATAACTTTCCTTGCATGTAAAAGACGGTTTCCACATGAAAATGCTTAGAATAACCCCTCATGCAACTTTCTATGATTCCAATCAAAAAGTGGGAACCATCGATAGTAATGTGAATATCATTATACTCGTATGTCATTACACTGCATAGAAAACGAATTTCACAAACAGGAAAATCGCTTATTATAAACATTTTTTCAGTGCTTCTTATAGTTTCATAAATTGCCTGCTGTGTAAGTCTAAATAAACACTTAATCTCTTACCGAAGTTTAATGTGTCTACGACAGAATTAAAGCATTGCATGAAAATGAGAAACTGCTAATAACATGCAATTTCTCCTTATCCCACATTGTTGTCTACCCTATCTGTGAACTATTGACTTTAATTTGGTTGTCAGCATAATCCTTCCAGAGTTTAAAATTCGTCTTTTGGTTATACATTTAAGCCTTTCCCGCATCAGGAATAAATGGTATAATGCGGTACAGACAACAGCTGCAAAGACGGATGGATGCACGAACAAAAGGGAACCCATTACGAAAACATGCCTATTCAAATATACTTAAAATTTAACACCAAAAAATGAAAATTTTCAGATAAAAAAGTCTGATTTTCTTTAAATGTCTGCTCAAAACATAGATTGTAGGTACTCGTTAGAACCGCCTCGACAAGTCTGTTCTAACGAGTACCCACAATCTATGGTTTTGAACAGAAATAAGAACAAAATAATGTATGCCCCTGTAAACCCAATTTTTACTATATAAAAGTGGGGTTTAAGGGGGTCAACACTATATAGGTAGGTTTTCGTGATGCTCGCTTCAAGAAAAGCCCTCCCCTAAAGTAATTATCAGATTTTTTCCAGTTTTTAGAGGGTTCAAATATTTAATTATAAAAAAGATATTGTGATATAAAATAACATGAAAAAAAAAAAAAAAAAAAAAAAAAAAAAAAAAATCCTGGATCCACCGGGATTTTAACCCTCGATCCTAAACTTGTAAATGGCTATGTTGTCAACATATATATAGAATAGAAAAAAAAAAAAAAAGGAAAAATGCAAGAGTCTCTTTTTCCAAAACTATTTCACGGATTTTCATCATTTTCAATAGGTTGATGTTTATGATGATACAAATAATCTCTGCAAGTTTCAAAAGTGTGGACTTTATCGCGTAACGAGAAAAAAAAAAACATTTAGAATGGTTCCTGTTCTCATAATGTTTGTCGGATTTTCTTGATTTTCAATAAGTTAATGTCTATGATAATACAACTAATCTGTGCAAATTTCAAAAGAATTGAACAAAAAATGCGGACAATCGCGTAAACCAGAAAATATGACAAAAACTTTAAAAGGGCCTTTTCCCATAATGTTTGACGGATTTTCTTCATTTTCGATAGGGGCTAATTCTTATAATGATACAAACACTCGTTGCAAGTTTCAAAAGAATAAAAAATGTGGACCTTGTCTCGTAAACGAGAAAAATTAACCAGAATTTCAAAAGGCTCCTTTTCCATTATAATGTTTGACGGATTTTTATTTTCGATACAGTTAATTCTTACAAAGATACAAACAATCTGTGCAAGTTTCAAAAGAATCGGATAAAAAATGTGGACTTTATAGCTTAAACGAGAAAAAAATTAACCGACATTTGAAAAGAGCCCTTTTCGTATAATAGGCGATGGATTTTCTTGATTTTCAACAGGGTTGATGTCTATGGTGATACAACTAATATTTCATATTTCATAAATATTGGACAAAAAAGTGGACTAAATCGCGTAAACGAGAAGAAAAAAAAAAATAACCAAATTTTTAAAAGGACCTTTTTCCCATAATGTTCAGCGGGTTTTCTTCATTTTCGACAGTGTTAATTCTTATTATAATACAGTTTCAAAAGAATTGCAAGGCCCGTCAATGTTGGGCGATAAGACAAATTTTGGTCGGTGCTCTATAATCAAGCCGGCTTTGTATGAGTTTTGAAGAAACATCTAGTTATTGGTCAATTCTTTTGGTCTCGTTTTTGATTGGTCGAAATTGTTCATTGGTGTTTTGCTAATTTAAAGTGGTTGGCTTTTTCATAAAGTTAAGCAACGGAGATCGCGGTTAGTAGCTGGATGGGTGATCGCGGTGCTTGACTTCGTGGAAGACCCGACAAACGCATAGGCACTCGACGGAATATTTGTTTGTTTGTTTTTTTACAGATTACGAGATCTGGAAATATCCTCTAGCGCACTATCAAGTTTCAATTCGATCGGTTGCAAAATAACAGAGACGTAAAACACCATATTCCTATAGTGTTTTATTGTCTATATGAGTGACATTTTGCAAATAATTTAATTCATAACCGATCGACTTGAAATTTGATAGAAAGGTAAAAATAGGCTAACATTTTATAATATGTAATAAAATCACAAATATACAGTCGAGTGCCTGTAGACAAACGCTACAGAAAGACTATACGGGCCGTGCATAGCTGCAAAAGCTGGTTGGTTAAAAAATGTGGACTTTAAACGAGAAAAAATAAGAATATTTTTAAGGGCCGTTTTTTCCATAATGCTTAACGAATTTTGTTCATTTCCGATATGGTTGATCTTTATAATATAACAAACAATCTATGCACGTTTCAAAAGAATTGGATTAAAAATGTGGACTATATCGCGTAAACAGAAAAATAACAAAATTTTAAAAGGGCCTTTTTTCCATAATGTCCGACAAATAGTCTTCGTTTTCGTTAGGTTTAATCCTAACAGTGATATAATCAATCTATGCAAGTTTTTAAAGAATTGGATCTGAAATGTGGACATCGCGAAAACGAGAAAAAGCTGACGCACGGACAGACTGACGGACTATCGGACGGGAACCACGCCATGACACAAGTTCCAGTAGAGCTATATATGAGTCCCCTATGAGTCCCGGATCTATATGAAAAGCGAAGTACCTTACACTACACCACAGAGGACAGTATTAAGAACTGACCAAAATTAAAATACTTACTGGGTAGAGTTTTCAATGCAGTTTAATATGTTATTTTTTCTGAAAAACAAAAAAACAAAAAAAAAAAAAAAAAAAAAAAAAATATTCCTTATTTCGTGTGCCACTACGTTTTATGTAAATAGTTCTTTCTTTCAGTTCACAGCTTCGTCGTTTGTAAACATCAGAAGGCAAAGTTGCTCACCGTCTGCATCGCAGTAATAAATAAACCGATGAATGTTTACTGACCATGACGCTGCTAGGGATTCCCAAGGTTTGCAGTGAAGTTTCAGTGTTCCCACCTGCGACGTACTAGTTAGTAAAACCCAGAACTTGGTAAATCTCTATAGTTCGACAAATTTACTCTCGAAAAGATTGGCTCCGAGATATCACGGCGGCGCAGAGCAAAGCACTGAGCCAAAGCACGTGATCAATTTCTACGTGATCTAATATAGATGGAAAATTCGATCTTTGGAAGAATTGAAAAAAAAGAATATAATGTTTAAAAAAAATTTTAATGATAAAAATAAAACAGAAAAAAAGCAAACAAAATTCCATTTATTACTGAGGCGTTTACCACGATTTCTAAGTATATAGCTTGTAATGCTAAACAGTTAGCTATGAACAGCATTTCTTTGGGTATTGATATACAAAATGCATTTTAAATACAAGTTTAAAAATTCGTCATAAACACAGTTTGAATTGATTTCTGCACATATTTTGACACCACTTACTGTAAAGTGAATAGATAAAATACTACGAGTATCAGTGTCTTTACTTCCTGCTGTTTTGTTTTACCTGAATAAGCAGGGGCACATCATTTCTTACAAGACTGCATGTGAGCCTAGCAACACTCACATAAGCCTTCGCATCCGCACAGTCTGATCAGAATCTATACAGGGCATTCTGTGGGTAGCCATTGACTCAAAGCATCTTCAGGCGGACAGCGAAGACTGATCAGACTGCGCTGATGCGCAGACTGATCTGAGTGTTCGCTGGGCCCACAAGTAATATTGTAGGCAATGCAGTTTCCCGGCTCATATGATGCGAGACGCATGAAAAGGGCCTTATGCATTTGCGGACACTGTCAAAAAAATCCAGATTAGCAGATTTTCTGTTCATCGACATAAACTACGGTAATCACTGTTTCTGTAAGCGGGCAACGTAGGCCCTGATCAGCCTGCGCTTATGCGTAGGCTGATTAGGCCCTGCCTTGTCCGCAAATTACATAAGGGCCTTTTTCGTGCGCTTTGCATCATACAAGTAAATGATTTGCACGGTGTAATATGCTGTGATAGTAATGGGTTAATAACGTTTATGTATTTATAGTTTGTTGTATTTAATAGGTAAGTTTTTTTGTTTGTTTGTTGGATTTGGTTTAAACAATAGATTATTACTATAATATGTACAACATAAACATACAAAAAATGGCATAAAGGATCAAATAACAAGCTAATTATTGCTTTTGTGAAATCTTATGTGAAATCTTCTCCTCTTGGATTTGATGTAAAAATAGTACAAAGAGGAAGAGTTAAAACAAAAAAACAAAAACACAAAAAAAAAAAAAAAAAAAAAAAAAAAAAAAACATTATCAGGAATTCTTACTTCAATCTTTGTATTTGTAGTTTGCTATATTTAACAGGTAAACTATAGATCGATAAATGTTTACTGGTTAGAGCAGTCCACTAAAAATCCGTAATTTGGTAAAACTTGACAAAAAAAAAAAAAAAAAAAAAAAGAATCTCGGACCTTTTCGATTATATTTGTGAAGTCTTCCGCAATGTCGCCACGAATATATCTGAAACATAAGTTTTTGATATCACTGGATATATTGATGTAGTGGATACATTCATAGTCGTCAAGCCCAACAAGCAATATAGTGTACGTGCACCGTGTGCGTTGTGTCGAGATACTTTTTTTTATTAGTAGTTGTATATAATGTTATACCTTTGCTGGGATTTTATTTATATATATATATATATATATATATATATATATATATATATATATATATATATATATATATATATATATATATATATATATATATATATATATATATATATATCACAAATATGACCGCGATCTTTGATTGATGTGGTTGAGAGTTTTCACAGTGTGCAGAGATCAGAAGGCAAGGATACCAAAAGCATCTCATCAAGATGTCATTTTCTGCAAGTACATTTCGTCGTTTTATTTATTGATCTTCTTTTTATTATTTTCATGTATTTATTGTGTTATTGTTAAGGCAATGAGCATAAGTCTTACAGGAAAACAAATACAGAACATGTACAAGAAGGTTCACCTGCTATCACGAGAAACTATGGATACTAGTATAATATAGCATCAGTCTTGCTTATTCGATGGTACCGACAAAAGCACATTTTTGTATGCTTTAGGTTTAGGTTTAGACTTGGGCTGATAAATTTCCTTCTTCAGTGTAATATAAACGAGAACAAAAAAATATCCTGTTTTCCCCAGTTATCGTACACCAAAGTTTTTTTCCAGTATTACTAGTTAACTGTCAATGAGAATTAAAACTCAGACTACTTTCCCTAAGCGTTTGTAGCGTTTTGAATGATATATTCAAGCAGTTACAAGAAATTCTGTTATTTTCATATTTTCCCAGCTTTTACAAAATTTTAGTGCATTTTGGGAAGTTTCTCATGTTATCGTCCATCCCAAAAACATTGTTCAAAATAAATATCAAAAGCAAAACAAGCTTGCATTTACTTGTTTTGTTTTAAAGAACCATCAATCATACAAACTTCTGTTTTTTTTATTATTATTTCTATTTTTTTTTTTTTTTTTTTTTTTTTTTTCATTTTTATTTTAGAACTTGACAGTTTGTTATAAACTGTAAATTGTTAGGGGTACCCTCTTGAAAATCAGGAAATTTTGCATATTTTTACATTTTTGCTCCAAAAGTGTTTGTAAATATTATTTACAAACAAATAAATAATAAATATTATTATTTTTAGCTAGAATTTACTGGTAAACTTACTTTGAAGAGATAAAACAAAAAAAAAAAAAAAAAAACAAAAAAAAAAAAAAAAAAAAAAAAAAAAAAATAAGATTGATACAAGAGGGTCGAACTCCTGACCATGAATTCTCAACTGTGTATGCTCCAATTAGCTTTACCTTGACCCTGGACTAGTCCAATAATAAAAACAGTACATTGACACGACAGTAAACACCCGTCGATCTATATGCTATTTTTTTTATTTGTGTTTATTTGTGGGATATGATGCGATGAATAGTATAGAAGATGTACAGGAAGAGCCACAATCACAAAGCATAGCCTACCAATGGCACCAAATGGAAGAGTAAAGGAACTCTAACCGCACTATCAGGAATACTGACTTATTTTTTCTTACTTGTGGTTTATTTTTTTTTTAAATCAATAAACTATTTTTTTCATATTACTTGCTAAATTTGATGTAAAAAAGTATATAAAATTTGCAGGAAGAGCAATAATCACAAAACATAGCCTAGCAATGACACCAAGAGGAAGAGCAAATAAACCAAAACATTATCAGGAATACTTATTTCAATTTTCATATTTGTAGTTTGTTATATTTCTTAGGTAAACTACTTTAATTTTGTTTTTATTTGTTAAATTTGATTTGAAAAATAATATATAGAAAACGGCCAGGAAAAGTCACAATCACAAAACATTGCCTAGCAATAGCACCAAGAGGAAGAGTAAATAAACAATACAGAGGATCTTACATGAGTGGTCATTTAATATGAAATTTATGAAACGAACATGGGTAATTTCGGGGTATTTTGCGACCCTTGGCGAGCAAAATACCGAAATTACTCAACGAGTTTCATAAATTTCATTTTAAATGACCACGAATGTAAGATTCTGTTTATCACATGGCCCTTTCGATGACAAAAAAAAAAAGAAGACAAAAATGCACAAAATATATTAAGATATAGCTTTCAATAGCAATATATTAAGATATAGCTTTCAATAGCTATGCGGAACAACACACTACCAAAGATTCAATAGTACTACGCAACAAATATAGTTTGCATATTATTTGATAGATACCGAAAATAACTAGAAACAAGATAAGTATGCCATTTATTACTTTATTAAAGTGTAGGAATCAATGATGATTTTTATTTGAGATAATATATAATTCATTTGAATAAATGAATTTAAAAACAAATATTCCCTTCAACGTCATTCAGCGAGTCAATACGTCACTGAGAATCAGTAGGGAAATCTCCCCGAAGTCAGCTGTCGTATTTAAATGTCATTGACCTAGATCAGTACAATTTATACGGTGGTTGATACACCCAAGTAAATGACAGCTTTCAAGAACATAAAACATTTTAACTGTAGTTTGAACTTTAATTTGACATATTTATTGACTGTCGGTGTCATGTTATCCTCCAATGCTTTTTTGGAGGAGGTGATTTTTTTTCATTGACTGTTTGACGACATCGAAGTTGAAAGAGCCTCTAAATATGTTGCCGGAAAACATCAAATTTTAACCATCATGAGTATTTCTGCTAGCTGTGCTATTCTCAATGTGATTAGGTTGTGCCTTTCCCTTCCATCTGTCTGACATTTATCGTTCATCTCAAAATCATCTTAAAATTGAAGGCAGGATCTGTTTCAAAAGTGAAAGTTGCATCGGTGAACGCGGACACCATCTTGGTTGCTATCAATAAGCAGCGTAATACGACTATTGATGAGGGTAATTATGCTAACCAATGGGAAGCCTTGCAGGTGTTATAACACGTATGGTTATATGATTTTTATGACATGGGTTATTTCACTGAATAACTTGACGGCCTTACGATAAAACATTATCAAGGATACTAATTTCAGTCTGCGTATTTATAATTCATTGTAGTTAATAGTAATAGATATTGTAGTTAATAGTAATAGATAAGCTACTTTAATTTTGTGTTTTATTTGTTAGATTTGATTTAAAAATAATATTGAAAATGGCAAGGAAAAGCCATAATCACAAAACTTAGCCTAAAAATGGACCTCTGTGTAAAAGGCAAAACAAAACAAAAACAAAAAATACATTATCAGGAATACTAATTTCAAACTTTGTATTTGTTGTTTGTTATATTTAATAGGTTAACTGCTTTAAATTTGTTTATATTTGTTAAATTTAATTTGAAAAATAATATAGAAAATGTCCAGGAAAAGCCACAATCACAAATCAGACTAGCAATGGCACCAAGAGGAAGAGCAAATAAACTGTAACATTATCAGGAATTCTAATTTCAGTCTTCGTATTTGTAGTTTGCTATATTTAGTAGGTAAACAACTTTAATTTTGTTTTTATTTGTTAAATTTAATTTGAAAAATAATATATAAAATGTCCAGGAAAGGCCAACATAAAAAAAAAAAAAACAGACTAGCAATGGCACCAAGAGGAAGAGGAAATAAACCGTAACATTATCAGGAATGCTTATATCAATCTTCAAATTTCTAGTTTGCTATACTGAATAGGTAAACTACTTTAGCTTTGTTTTTACTTGTTAAATTTTAGCTTAACGAACTCATTAGTGGTTAAATTATTCACTGTTCTAGTACGTACAATATCTAGTTCACAGGCGTTTTCGCTAAAATGAATGTGAGTAGAACTCACATTTTTTTCTGCAAAAAATATATGTATATGCCATATTTAATGATCAAAGTTTTAACGTTATGTTAACTAACGACATTATAAGTTTTGAACAGCTGGGCCAAGGACGAAATAAAAGGCCACACAAAGAACAAGTAGCTCTAGAACCACCACCTTAGAATGCTCACTACCAAAACTGTAAGGGAAGTGAGGAAGGGTGGGGTTACTTTTACATTAAAGTCTACATTTTTCCCACGCGCTGCGCTGCAATAGAAGCGTCACAAAATTGCGGAAATATTTCTTTATTTTCTCCTCTTACCTGCTTTCATGTATCAAACGCATTAAAGCCTTCAAAGATTTAAGAAATTTTCTTTGCTTTGATACATTTGCGAACATTTTCACTCTACTTTTCATTGGTTTGAGGCGTTTAAATTCCGAATATAATATATAAAGTATGTGGGAAAATGTGCCTTTGGGGAATATACGAATAGCGAAGACCGAGTTCAGACTGCATATCTGCAACTTCTGATCAGAGCCTTGATTAAAGTGTTGCTAAAAGAGATGTCAGTCCTCGTGGATTATTTCGTGTCGTCTCTCGACCACTGTGGGGAAGTGGGAAAGGGTGAGGTTACATTTACATTAAGATAGACGAATCGAAACCGTACGAAACCGTACAATTTGCAGTTTGAACACTTTCGCTTATAAAAGGGAAATGATATACATTTAGGAGACAGCAACTCTGTCAAAATTATTTTGCCACCCTACATCTTCTGTTTAAGGGTATACTTGGTGAACAGCAATCAAAAAAATCACTGAACTTACTTTGTCTTTTCTAAAACTTTGTGAAACTGAATGTACAAATATGCGTTCGTTAGGCATAAGAATGTGCAAGTCTAAAAGGTTTTGAAACAAAAGACACATAGAAAAACGAAAAACGGAGATTTGGTTTTATTAAGTCCACATATGCAGCAATGCGAGGCTGCATACGCTCACCACATCCGCCCCCCCCCCCCGCCGCCCCGTCCCCACCCCCCCCCCCCCTCACACACACACCCAGTACTGGCTTAAGCGGTATTCGATTTTCAAAGTAACAAGCATGGGCTCAATGGTAATAAAGCAAATAAGAATATGATTTGCAATATAGTAAAGTACGGGGAGACGTTTACGGCCGACAAGCTGCATTAACTTCAGCTGCAGTGAAGTAAATAAAAAATAAAATGTTGCGCTGCCTTTGGAAACAAAGAACACATAAAACGAAAGTCGGAGATTCAGTTTGCGAGGCTGTATACGCACCGGCTTAAGCGGTATTCGAAGCTTGTATTGTCAGCGAAAGATCAAAGTCTTGGTGAAATTGAAAGGGGGCATTATGACATTTTGGTTACAAGCCCAGAAACCTTTCTGGGCAAGTGCTGAAAGACAGTGATTGCTCTGACAGAACAGAAGCTACTAGCAGCAGTATACATTGATGAAGCCCAGTTTTCTCTAAAATGCCCCGATATTGGAGAAAAATTACATAATGCATGTGTCATGATTTTTTAGTATTACAATGCTGCAGCTCAATTTTATTTAAATGATGCTCACCAAGGACTTTGATGGAGCTATATGGTTACACACTTACTGGACAAGGTGTCTGATATGTCTCTGAGAAGCAAAGCATAGCTTAATGCTCCCATGGGGTAATAATATGGAATTATGATTCTAAAGGATCTGTTAAATGGTTGCAAATCCAAGACAGTCTTAATTAAGTCATTGGCCAACAGATGTAATATTATTTTTGAAACAATACAGCAGGTAATCGGAACAGTTACAAAATCTGCCTTGGTGTTTTGAAATCATAATCCTTGGCATTCCATGAGACGAATCAGGTCATAAAGGGTATATGATTATAAGATGCGTATAATCAGCGCGTATTCTTATTAAACTGAATATATTTTATTGAGAAAGAGAGAGAGAGAGAGAGAGAGAGAGAGAGAGAGAGAGAGAGAGAGAGAGAGAGAAAGACTTTAGATCATACGCAACTGTCAGGAAAGGGTAAATAAACAAAAGCGACCACTGTAATATTTTGGTGGGGTGCGGAATTTGTCTTCAGGTCAAGATTTTTTCTTTCCACGACGCGATCCTGTCCTTTTTATCGTTTATTTTACATAGCATATTTTGTATATAACCACCCCCCCCCCCCTCCCACAGTTCTTGTTATTTTTGCAGCTACAGCTGGTCCTCAAATTTGTTTTTCAAATGAAAGTTGAAGTTCATTTGAACCACAGCCCACCCGATTACGGTATTTATCACATAGGCGACTAGCGAAGGCTCAGGCGAGCCTGCATTTGCGCGCATTCTCACCAAAGCCTTCGCTGTTCGCACACATGATGTATGGAAGTAGACGGTGGAGTCGGTGGAGTCAACCGAATATCCGACATCTATTGCCCCTTGATAGCCGCACATGCACTTTTAAAGTGTTCGTTTACAAAGTACAAAACGTGCCATAATCTCGTATGGGGTCAAATGGTTGCTCTCTAAAGTGGGGGTGGGTGTCACCCTACTGAAGACACATAAATATAGTCTGAGCAACACAGGATTGTTCGCTGCTTAGATAGATTTTGTATATGTTTGCTATATCAAAGGTTAAATATTCTTGCAAGACATTTTAGCTGAACAGACTGGTTTGAATCTTACTTCATACATGTACATTATGTGGATGGCAAAGGCGCTTTACGAGCAGAAGCTAAGTGTGTGTCTTATCATGCGAGGATCGAACTTTCAAACTTTTGTTGTAAAAAGTAAAATAATAAAAATAAAGTCTCAAAAACGTCTCAAAATACACTGAAATTCGATTTAATTTTGTTGCATTTTTTAAAGGATTCTGGCAAAAGATACCGTCTACTATTTCCAAGCTCTGTAATCACTTATCACCAGTTCCAAGCGACAGATCTTTAGATAATATCTGAATTTGTCAATTATTTCACTTTCAGCGGTAATATTTGTATCTTCCGCAGAAAGTCAAAATCCGATCAGTGAATGACTTCATACTAGGCTGTCTGCTAATCTGTGTGTGCGTATCTATACATATTTTACATTATTTACCTTATAATAAATGGGATGTTTACAGTATCAGTAATTTAATATAGCATTGTACTCATAAACCTATTGTCTCTTGTGTTGACTTTCGTTGCAAAACTAGACTGTTAAAAGGAAGCGATCTCCTCTTCTCATAAGTTTGTCTGTACTCGGGAAATAAATAATTGTAATTTGATTTTATTTCTATCATAAAGCTCTATTTTGTATCGAAAACGAAACTTCAAAAACATTACTTCCAAATGTTACAAAAATATCTTGTAGCATATATCTAAGATTTTTCTACTCAAAATAATAATAATAATAATAATAACGTTAGTTATGATAATAATTACTCGTTTGAATAAGAATAATAATAAATTTATGATGCTAACCAATCATTTATTGTGATGGTAACTGTTAAGACTATTGTCGCATGAAGGACCCCTTCTTCTTCATTTTCGTCCTGCTCAGTGTTCTATTGTAAATTTGGGGCTCTTTTGGGCGTCTTTGCATTCATACTGAATCAACAATAATGTTGACAGGGCTGTAATAACATATTTTGCTTACCACCTTTTACGTGCTGGATTCAGATAAAAAACAATTAAATCTAAGCTTTAAAATGACAATAGCATAATTATGTTTCTGCTTGGGATATGGCTTAAAAAGGATTTAAACATGGTTTAGGTCATTTGGGTGAACTGTAGCCTTAAGGTAGACCTTAGTTTTAAGGACTCAAGCATGCATATTTTGGTCTTTCACGCAACAACTGGTAGTTCAGCGATGAAACCAACACACATTTTGATATCATCTATTGTACAAACACAAAACTATTCATTTGGATTGACCTTAAACACCTGGGCCCAGTTGTTCAAAGCGTCGTTAGCTGAACGAGCTCGTTAATGGTCATTTCGTTAACTGTTTTAGCGGATTCAATATACAATATTCTGATATTTTTTGCTGAAAAAAATGTGAGTAGCTTTTGCACTTTTCAGCAAAAAATGTCAGCATATTTGCGTATCACTCAATATAAAGTTTAACGAATCGTTACCTAACGATGTCGTTAGCTTTGAACAACTGGGCCCTGATTTAATATGTTGAAAATTCGGATGCTAGTTGAGGTATACTTTAATTCTAAGAAATCATTGTAAAGGTTGAATTAAAAAATATTAGCACTGTTAGTATATATATTATGTTATGCAATGGAAGTGTTTTAAATCAAAATGTTTTGTTTTACTTAATTTACTTTAGATAATACAAATTCTAGTAGGAGAGGTCGGAGAACATCCGTCCTTTTTTTTTAACTTTGTCAAAAATTGTTATTTATTGTTATATACTTTTCAAAAAGTTTTTTAAGTTTTTATCAAAGTATTCCCCATTTACATCTATACACTTTTGCCATATACGTGGAAGCTTCTGTACTCCCTCTGGAAATCATGAGGTAGATCTACTGCTGTACCGATTTACAGCTGAAATTAAAGCCACCCTGGTCTCATATTTGTTTCCAGCGAGCCTTTCTTTTTCAGTTCTGGAAAAAATGAAATCACAAGGGGGCAAGGTATGGGCCGTACAGCGGGTTGGACAACAATTGTCACTTGCATATTTTGATCTATTCTACTGTAGATGAGGTCGTAAGAGAGGGGGGCATTGTTATGCAAAAGAAAGACATTTTTCTGGACAATCCTGAATAGTATCAAACAGTCACGCACAAACCTTTTGGTTAGAAATGAGACAGTATTATTCCACGTGAATCTCAAAAAGCAAACAGTGTTGTATAACATTGCTAACAGATGGACACAGCTTAGACTTCTTGGGAGCCGGGGAACTATTCCGTTTCCACTGCTTTGACTGAACTTTTGTTTTAGGTTCAGCATAATGAATCCATATTTCATCCTCAGTGACAATATGGTTCAAAAACTTATTTTGAACATGGTTAAAATGCCCCACATATGAAGGTTTTAAAAATAAAACATATTTTAACAAGCGATACTTAACCTATAGATAATGTGCTATATTCTATTCTGATCATACCTTCCACAAACAAAAAGACAGTACCGTCGTCCCATACAGTCTTAATCCAAAAGTCCCTTAGGCAGTCACCTGTGTGACGTCATTCCTCCCGCTGTTTTGATCACGTGTCAGTTTCTTTGATGTAAAGCCCTAAAGGGTAGAGCTAAGCGGGGGTAGAAAGGCAGGATTATCTTATCTATTGGTTAAGTATTGCTTATTAAAATATGTTTTATTTTTAAAAACTTCATTTTAATGGCACAATAACTTAACCTATAGATAATGTGCTAGAATTTGCCAATAAGGTGGGAAGTAGCTCCCCATTCTAACAAAAAATAAAAAAAAAAAGTAGATCCTTCCACTTCTCGATTAAGGCTTAGGAAACTCTTAGAATAAGCTCAGTCGGTATAATCCTAAGAGTAAGCTCATTCCAACATGATCTTATTAACTCTGATAAGACAGGGTTAGATCCGATTCTATTACCAGCCTTGAATTTAAGAGTATTAGATATCATAGACGCTTAGCCCTTAAAAGTGCTAATCTGATATTTTTTCTCAGAGAATAGGTAAATGAGGAAATCGGCTATAACAGTAAGAGGGGTCGAGACAAGATTAACCTTCCTTCTATGACACAAACGGGTATATACGATCAATTTCGCGTCATAGACTTTCTGAGTTGATGTTCGTCTTGATTTTGAGACAAAATCAGCAGTGTTTTGCGAAATATTTTTTTATCTCTAACTGACTGCTTGATAACTCCCAGGCGTGAAGATTGAGAGCTAGGAGGTTTTAATGTTGAAACTTTCCTTTTGCTTGTTTTAATAATTTAGGAAAAAGTGGAAGACAAACTGGAGCTGAGACAAGTAGTTGTAGAACCTCTGGGGATACATAAAGTGGAAGTTTGTTATTGAAACGTGTCACAAACAGTTCCAGATTGGGATAATTGAACTGGAAAGCAGAATTCGCTATCGACTGAGCCAATGCCCACTCTGTTTTGACTATTTTGTCAATTCTCGATAACCTGTCTGCCAAAACATTGAATTTGCCAGGGATATGACGTGTCCTGACGACAATATGATGTTTTAGGCACTATTGGAGGATCTTCCATATCTCTACTCATAGGTTTGGAGAATGTGTTCTTCCTTGCTTGTTGATATATGAGACTACTGTTGTGTTGTCGGTAGAAATCGTGACCAAGAATTCTGAATATATTTTAAGGCTTTATCAGTGCAAAACGAATTGCCATTATTTCCAACATGTTAATATATGGAGCTGAGATTGGTCTTCCGACCAGCGACCATGAAAGGATATGGGAAGAGAGATATGGCACGTAGACGTAAATGTGCTTCTATTACATTCACTAATTTTGTAAAGACCCACGAATTAGGGATATTCCGAATGGTAAGGCCGTGAACTGAAAGACCTGATATTCGTAGACGAACCGAAGGTATTTTCTGGATATCGGATGTATCGGAACATGAAGATATGGATCCGTCAGATCTATGGAGACATCCCAGTCGTTGGCCATTATCGATTTTCTTACTGACTTGACTGTCTCCATCTTGAAATGCTCTTTGTTTATATACTGATTTAGTAAGGTAAGATCTATTACTGGGCGTAACTTTCCGTTCTTTTTTGGCACTAGGAATAGCCAGGAATAACATCCGGGAGTTCCCGGATTCTGAATCTTTCCACTGCCCGTTTCTTTAGAAGTTCTGCGATTTGGGGAGGAAGATTGACTCAGATTTATCGGAACAACCGGTAGGGAAGGAACTGACTTGAATTGGATCTTGAACACGTTTCGGACGATAGTGAGGACCCACTTGTTGTCTGTCAATTCTTCTCATTAGTCCATAAAATGGGCCAATTTTCCTCCCACTGGAATGTCTGGGCGTGGTAGGACTGGCAGTGGAAAGGGTTGGACTTCAAACTTTTGTGGAAGATGAGGCTTGCTTAAAGGACGGGAACTGTTTCTGATAGAAGAGAATAGGTCCGCATGCGAGTTTATCGCTATAAGTTTGCGGACTCTTTTTTCCCATATTTCAATGTTCTTTATTGGAATGGAGCATTTTCCCATGCTGGATGAGTCCAGCCGAGAAGCTTCCGATTCTAACGGAGGAATGTTATCTGTCGGGAAATGCTGACTCTGGCTCTTATAAAATTTAGTCTATTTCAGGGAAGATACTAAATTTTGTGAGCATATCCAATCTCTGCCATATTTCTCCGTGTCAGTTTTGCGTTTTTCAACTAGTTTGGATTGTGGCAATATTAGTAATGGAGTCGCATGCGACTCCATTAGATGTTCAATGCCAGATAAAGGCTTTGCCGGAGCATGCTCCTTGGTTGGCCTTGGGCATAACTCCGGAGGCAAAAGCCTGAAAATTTCATTGATTGCCCTATCAAAGGACTGGGTTTCAATTTCAGATTCTGAAGAGCGTTGCAAAGTTTGTTCAGGATGTGGTAATGTTTGGACATTAGTTATTTCCGCATGCTGTAGTATACAAGGATTCTGTGCAGTCTGCGGACTATGTCTACTTCTTTTGTATCTGCCATAATCATGGGACTGATTATCAGATAATAAAGAAGAAGAAGAAGAAGATGTACGTATCTTTTTCTCCTCTTCCTGTGAGAATGTTTGGATCTTTTTGACTTTCTGCTTCTTTTGCGAGAGTCTGAAGATGCAGACCTCGAAGAGGAGGAAGTAGAAGACGATCTACGTCTCCTCCTCTTCTTGGATTTATGTATATTTCTAGACTGATCCTTTCTAGAAATACGTCTAGAGAGGGAAGTCTGAGAAACTTGTCTG
Source organism: Anodontia alba (assembly GCA_964016985.1). NCBI lineage: Eukaryota > Metazoa > Mollusca > Bivalvia > Lucinida > Lucinidae > Anodontia > Anodontia alba. Next base: position 59,513,441 of record OZ024824.1, read on the forward strand.
TCGTCCGATCTCCAGTTGTTGTCGGGCGGTTCCACGACAAAACTGGGGTCGGACATACTACTAAAGCCCGGTTCCAGGAAAGTAAGACTCTCTTTGAGCTAGTTGGGTTATTAGTGAACTCCATGCCCATGACATGAGTTTCACTAATTATCGATTGATATAAAGTCTGATGACCGCTGACCGGTAACCAGTGGCCGGTTGACTGGTGACCAGTGACCGGTGAATATTGGCTTTCCCCTGTGTTAAAATTTTCAATGACCGGTGGCTGGATGGCTGGTGATCAGTGATTGACTGACTTGAAATTTCTTGTGTAATGCCCATTTGGCCGGTGGCTAGTGACAGGTGGCTGCTTGTTGGTCTGTAATGTCTTCTTGTCCATTGGGCGAATGGCCGGTGGCTGGTTGACCGGTGGCTGGTGACCGGTGGCTGGTGGACTTACACTCCTCTGCGTAAAAGTACCCTTGGAGTTGCAACCTTGATGTGTCTTCCCCCGGAAGCAGGGCCATGTGGGGGTAGTGTTCCCGTCAATTTTTTCTTCGTCTGATGAATCAGACATGGCTCTCCGCGTGTTTTCTTTTTCTTAGCCATGACCCACTTTCTAGAAACGTAAGTTCTTCTTTTCTCGTCAAGTTTCCAGGTAGAATCTGACCACACGTAGAGCATGTTGATTCCCCGGAACAACAAGAACATTTAATGCATTTATTATGATTATCCCAATGCTATTTTGTATGACCACATTCACCACGACGAATAGTCATGAAAGTCGCGAACACTCATTACAACGATCGAGCGATGGATAATTTCATGAAAACGAAAAACGATTTTCAACGAAAATTAGTATGAAAAGTGAAAGGCATGATAAAAGACAGAACAAAGAATATAATATCAATCGGAGAAAAAAGGAAGAAAATACAGATTTCTTTCACCCGGAGGAAAAATCCATGTTTACTTTCTTATCAACAGACATGAAGCTGACACGTATCAAAAGAGCGGGGGAGGAATGACATCACACAGGTGACTGCCTAAGGGACTTTTGGATTAAGACTGTATGGGAGGACGGTACTGTCATTTTTTTTTCTGTAGAAGGTATGAACAGAATAGAATATAGCACATTATCTAAAGGTTAATGTATGTGCAGCTAAAATTCTTTTGCTACGGTCACCCTGTATGCCGCTTGGTCTTCGGTCAGCTTGGCACCAACCTAGCTCTTACCTTGTTAATACCTATTTTTGTCATTTAAAATTTTATGTGCCGACGCTTCACCAATGCTAAACTGATAAGCTACCTACTGCAGTGTCACTCTTTGATGGCAAAATTCCGCAACGTTCGCCACCCTTGTAGGGATCATTGCCTCAGCGGGACATCATGGCCTAGGCTTGTCCCTCATGCTTGTCTTGCCCTTCCTAACTGTTTACCTAGCTAAAAAAAAAGGAAAGGATGAACGGGATATGCAGGCTTTAGAAAAAAGTTCTGCAACCTTTAAAAAATGTAAAAGGTCTTTTTCTACCCTCTAAAAGCAGGAACTTTATTACAGATCTCTGTTTCTCCGACTTAGAATTCACTGTAGCTGTAACACCTACCTTATTGAATGCTCAAAACTTCGTGTATACATATATAAGTAGCTGCACGTAGAAAGACATAAGCATGAAAAGTACGGACATTTTCCGACTGCTTATCGTATACTGATTGAGTTAGAGAGTCACTTTTATGAACTCTATATGTATTGTACTTCTTAAAACATTTGAACCTAAGGTATAGATTAGGTACCAGTCGATTTAACGTTGGTAGTTTTTCACGGTAGTTTTTACTACTAACGCTTCTAAGGCTTCTTGTGTTATTCATTTTTGTGGAGTTGGGTGACTGTTCGCTTTGGGGCTTTTTTCATTTTTGGTTCTATTCAACGTGTTTTTATCGTATTTGTTGCTGCAATGCCAGACGTGCTTCGTTGGAGAAGAGAAATCTGTGTGGTTTGCATTTTTGTTGTTGTTGTTGTTGTTGTTTTGTTACTAATATACTGGCTGTCTTTGTGTTTTTGCTCATCATCTTGGTGTCGTTGGCGTGCTATGATTTCTGATGCACTTCCTGGACAAAATCTTCACTTATTCAAAGATGACGAACAACAACAGCAATAATAATAATAATAATAATAATAATAATAATAATAATGTTAAATCATTGTACTACATTTTATGTGACAACTGGTTTTGTCGCCAGGGGTAAATAAATGAGCTATGGTACATAAATCAGTAAAAAAGCGTCAAGTGATCATGCCGAAAATGTAGACAAGTTTGAAACTTGAGTGACAATGAACCAACAAATAGCCAACACCTGCAAAAATTAACAAAACTAACTGCGAGCATGTATTATGCTGAAAATTTAGCTAAAGCAGAAATTTGAATTGTGTCTTACACTGACCATAAAACAGAGCTTGGCTTTTCATTTTCATCTGAAGCCATCCCTTTTAGTACAGTTTAATAACACCAAATGTATTTATAAAAAGAAAAAATATTATCCTGTCAGCTGCTATTTCCCTTAAAGCATGCAATATATCTAGATGACCCTTTTGATCCCGATATCAGCAGTGTCGTAACAAAACTGGTATTTTAAACTTTACCACTCTCTAGGCAAATTCAGCAGACGACAAGATGTTAATATTTTTTCTCATTTTTTCTGTAAAATAGGCTTCGACATTTCGTGCAAATTTTCATCTTAGGAGACAATTTGCAAAGTGTCTCTTTAACAGATAATTTGCATGAATGTCAAAGCCTATAATCAGGAAAAAACAACTATTTTAAAATGTCGTCTAATGAATATTTTACCCAGCGTTCGTTGAGGTTAGTAGCATAGATAACTTCCTGTAGCAAAACAAGTCAGGCAAGTTAGCGACAAATTGGTTGCTTCCTCGCCTGACGGCTTCATATTTAAAACTAATCAACAAACCATAATGTTCATATCCACTTTTGATATTCATAAAACTGTTGACGGTTTTAACTTTTTTAAACAAAAAGTCCAGTGGCATTATAGAATTCTGCAATATATAACAAAAAGAAAAAAATAAATAAATAAATAAATAAATAAAAAAATAAACGTTTAAAGTAACTAACACGATTTTTATTGGAATAAATATTGGAATTCAGGTTCAGATAGTCCGATTGTCTGAACAGTTTCCACTTTATCTTGAAATCATTGTTTAAAGAAACAGCTAAAATGATACCAAAACTGGTACCACTCACTACTGATTTAATTAACCTATCTAGGCGCTATACAAAAGAGATCAAAGCCTTGTCTTAAAGAAGTGAATATGAGATCCAAGCAAGCGGTGATAAAGAAGCCGTCAGAAGGGTAATAAATATTTTTGAGGTGATAACCTAGTTACCTACGGATCAGGTGAATCTGTTAGTACTAACTTCCCCGGCATAGCGGGCATCTACCTTTCTGTTGTTTTTTGGCCGTATATTAGGTTTTTATTTGTGCCCAGTTTCTTTCCAGTTAAACGACTAAAGACCGAAGCCCATCTTAATGTTTTGTCACTAACTCTACTTTTTTATGACAGATCACTTTTATGTACCATAAGCATTCGTATCGAAAAATTTAAATTTTGAGAATTGACGTTTAGTTTCGGGGCTTGGACGATCTCCACAGGGTTTGGATCCCGTAAAGCTATTCGCTTTCTAATGTTTTTCTTTTAATAAATATGTAAGTTGATTATATATTCAGTAATGCTTGGAACAGAGTTCCCACCTTTTCGGGAAAGAGTTGCCAGCTCTCCCTGTCGTCTGTTCATTGTGTGGCTGCTTTATTGTATTTGTCTGTTTTTCCCTTTGGTGCTGGGGCTTGATGTGGATCTGATTGTATCAGTTCCTGGGTTCTCTTATTTACTTTTGTAAGGTTGTACAGCACCTAACCTGCAGATATCATAGGCGTATTGCTAATTACGTACAATATGCATGTGCGTAACATGCATAAAATATTCGCAATAAAGAGACTTCAGCTAGCATACTGCTTCTTTAGCATATCGACTGCTCTAACAGAAAAGAATTTTTCGCTTCTAAAATATGGACTACACTTAAAGGAAAGAACTTGCTCCCTCTGGAAGCAAATGCTTTCCTTTAAGAATAGCCCGGTTTTGGTGATGTAAAAATACACGCAATCATTCTATATGTATTTTCTTCGGATAACTGTTTGTGTTATGTCGATGCAAATTCATTAATAAACACCTAAATAAAAAAATATAGAGAGAGTTTTTTTTTGTTTGTTTTGACCGATTACGATGAAATAATTCACTAGTGTTTTAAGACTTCCGTGTAAATATCGAGTGAGCGATACCGAACGAGTTTTTTTTTTTTTTTTTTTTTTTTTTTTTTTTTTTGCACGAAAGCCTTACAACACGCGCGAATTATTTCAATCGATCAAAAACATATGAGTAAACTGTTTATTTCATTTCTTACCCCCCTATCCCACCCTCACACAGCACAAAGCATACAATATGTTTTAGTTGGCTGTTGTAGCCTACGTTTGTGACGCGTGGGAATATCATATGCTAATGAGAGATGCCCGGCCTTGAACTGCTGAACAAAAGAGTGCCATTGGATTTCAGTTCTAATTGAGATAATAAATAAAGATCTCGTTATAATCATATTTTCAGACATTTTTGTATTGAACACGTTTAAAGCGTTGAAAGCGAAATATCGCACAATTCTTCAATAAATGAATTAATTACGCCACAGGATTATGTTACTAATTAGCGCGTGAAAACAATCCATTTGAAGAAATAATATACTTCACTGGTGAGCGAATACCGAGTTTTCTTTCAAAGAGAAAAATAGGTAATTCATTGTAAGAATTGTAATAAAGCACCATAATTACTCGAAGCTATGCTCCTTTCATAAGTATAACATAAGCAACCCATTTAAAATGTTGTCGCATAATGGGACAGTAATATTAGTTAATCCGCTGTCCAAAACTTTCGAATGTCAGAGGCTAAATCCTATATATTTACTCTGGCTGTTACCATGGCAACGATTGCATTATTTTTAAACACCCCTCACACACACACACACACACACACACACACACACACACACACACACACACACACACACACGCACATAGAGAATTAAATGCACGAGATTAGAGCTGAACTGGGCCAAAGATGTTAGGATCAAGTTTTGGGGATAACACCTCTGGACTTCCATACACAGCTTTGTATTCAATTTATATGATGTAAGTAAAATTATTATACTGTCTCTAGACAATTAAGTTAACATTTTATTTTAAGTTCACATTTTATGCTTGCTTTTGTACATTCGACACATTTTTAATCAAAGTACCTACAACACCAATGTGGTCATTTCTCCATTAAGACGAAACTGATCAAAATTTTTAAATTTCTTCATCCCGGAAAACACGTGATTTGTTGTAAAACATAAAGTTAAGCCAATTACAAGGTCAAATAAAAACGTCTTTGCGAGAAATATCTTTGTAAAGTAGGAACACTTTATGTCCAAATGAAATAACACATAATGAATTTCCTTCGGGATTCTTCTTTAGTTTTCTTAGAACAATCATATTTTATTGCATGTTAACTCTTTCAGTCGTGTAGACCAAGAAATATACTTTTACAAACAGTGTAGATCCAGATAAGACGGCTTATAACGATCCGTTTCATCTTGATCTACACTGTTTGCTATTTTGTTCTTGATTTATGACTGATATCCCTCTTTGCAGCAATGGATGTGACCAAAATTGATGATAGAAGAAACTCAGGGGTGAAAGGGTTAAACAAAAGAATAGGACACAAATTATAACAACATTAGATAACCCTCTCCCTGCAGCATGAAATACATTCACTTAAAGATACAATGGTGCAAACAACCATTTAACATAACAAAATTGGAGAAAGAACATATTTAGAAAAAGAGCTGTTGTCCGCAACAGTACAAACTTTTCAATATATTGATATCAACATGAGCAAGAATAAAATTAAATATTTGGAATACTAGCATACATGTTTGAGTATCAATCAAATCTGTTGGTGTCTGTAATTAATTTTAAAGCTGCTAGTATAATTAGTTTAATTATTCAAAGCCATATAAAAGTACAACCGTTTGTTTAGAGATCGAAAATGGCTTTTTTTATCAATTATTTTGTACATATGCATTAACTGTTTTGTTTTCCATCTTTCATCTAGCGTACCTCAACCAGTTTCTAGATGTAGTAATTTAAGTTAAGGATACGAGCGAATTCAGCTGCACGCTCTAATCTGTTCGTATTTGGAAGATTTACAACACTCCCATACGTCAGAAGCGTATTTTAATAAAGGGCATATATATGTATAATACACCTTATTAAGGGTACGTTTAGGAAGTTGAAACTTTAATTTTTGGAGATATGATATTTGCTCCGAAGCTGAATTAATTGCAGAGACTATCTGCTAAGTCCATTTATTACTCAATGATAAGATAACTCCTAGGTGTTTGTGGTTATCGACATCCCTGAGAACATTTTCATCGAACTTTAATTCTATGTCATAATCATTATGTACGAGGGTCCTGCAAACAGTTTTGTCACTGGGTTCGGATTACTTCAGTGCTACGTTTTATCAAACATATTTTTATTACAAACCTTCAAAGTATTCCCTCTTTTCTGAAACACATTTTTGTAACCTTTTTACCCAGTCGCGAAAAGCAGATAAATAGTCTTCTTTTGGTATCTGTTGGAGACACTGATAAATAGCGCTGCCAAGAGAACTTCTAGACTATACTTATTTCCAGAAAGCATTTTCTTAAGCCTTGGAAATAAAAAAAGTCACAGGGACTCAGGTCAGGCGAATAAGGTGGATGGTTTAAAACTTTCACCTTTTAAGAAGCCAAAAAAGACTTAACAACCTCATACTTATGAGAGGAGGCGTTGTTATGTAAAAGGTGGACCCCTGACCATCCTTTGCTTGGTCGTTTCTTATTGTAAAACTCTTTCACTTTCTTTAGTACAGAATTCATGTAGAATCGGCCAGTGATTGTATAACCAGATGGACAAGGCACTTGAACGACTGGCCCACTTGAATTAAAGAAAATTGCGTACAACATCTTTTTCGAACTTATGGTTCTCTTGGCCATACATGGGCGTTTCTTTTTGCTTCCATTGCTTATTATCTGCCCTTCTTTGTGGCTCAAACATGTGCACCAAGGTTTTATCACCTGTTAGCAAGTTAGAAGTAACCCGACTATTACAGCCTTTGTAGGTTTTCAAAATTTCCCGGGCACATTTAAGGCGTTGTGTCTTTTGCTCCTCAGTGAGCAAATGAGGTACCCACCTCGCGCAAACCTTTCTCAGGTCCAAACGCTTTTTCAGAATTGTTTGCACACTGCCTTCTGATATGCCAGTACAACTAGCTATATCTCTGACAGACAATCGTGCATCCTTTTCGACCACAATCTTTACAGCAGCGATGTTAGCCTTGGTAACAGAGGTTTTAGGCCTTCCAGGACGGGTATCATCTTCAACAGAAAATTTCCCGGCTTTAAAAGCTTTAACCCACCTAAATACTGTGCGCATTGAAATGGTCTGAGGTCCATATATATCACACAATTCATTAAATATCTGCTTTGAATCTATATTAAGCCTAGTGCTGCCAACACTATTATACGCATGCGAAACTTGGACAGTTTACCAACGGCATGCCAAAAGACTGAACCACTTCCATACAAGCTGTCCAAGTGACAAGACAGGATTCCAGACACAGAAGTCCTGAAAAGGACAGGGATGCAGAGCATACATACTCTTCTGAAATTGGCACAGTTAAGATGGACAGGCCATGTTACCAGAATGCCTGATGAACGTTTGCCAAAGAAAATCATCTATGGAGAACTTCAAGTAGGAAAACGCTCCCATGGTGGTCAGAAGAAGCGATACAAGGACACCCTCAAAGCCTCCCTTAAAGACTTCAACATACCAACAGAGTCATGGGAACAGATTGCACAAGATCGTACAAAGAGGCGAGGCCTCATAAAAGGGGAGCTGGTGAATACGAAGCAAAAAGAATCAGCGAAGCCGAGCAGAAACGTGCACAGCGGAAAGCCAGAGCTAAGGCATCACCAACAGAGCTTTCTTCCTCAGACCTCTCTTGTTCTATCTGCAACAGGCAGTTTAGAGCTAAGATTGGTCTCATCAGCCATCTTAGAACACACAAATAATAACACATCACACAGTTGATTAGGATTGGTCATTGTCAGTAATGACAGACGAACAAACATATTAAGCCTAATGCGTTAATATAGCTACGAATTTCAGTTTTCTGGTTCATGTTCCAATGTAACAAGTAAATTGGTCAGTGTATATGACTGCATCTATTTCAATTTAAAATAACTCGGTCAGTTGGAAAGCAATTTGCACGAAATAAACGGGTATTGTTAGCTATTCAACACACCATTCAAGTGCAGTGAAGTATTTTAAAATATACCTGGGATAAAACCAAGGAAGTCTATTAGTGACAGAACTATTTTCACGACCCTCGTATGTTTGAAATTACCATTACTTCTGTATTAATTAATCGTTTTTTTTGTTTGTTTTTTTTTCTTTTTGTTTGTTTTTTTTTTTTTCTTTTTTTTTTTTTTTTTTTTTTTTTTTTTTGGCCATTCCTTTAGTTTTGCTAGGTTGGTATTTAGAACATGTTCAATAAATACAAAATTATTTGGTAAAAAAAAAAACTAAGTGAGGTGGCATCTGCAAACAGATGCCACCTCACTTAGTTTTTTTTTTCTTTTTTATTACCAAATAATTTTGTATTTATTGAACATGTTCTAAATACCGACCTAGCAAAATGTCAGATCATGTTTTTCTGTGAAAAAAAAAAACAAAACAAAAAAAACTCCTCAATATGCTGTCTACTGAATTTGTCTAATCAGCTATGTCATTAATATTAATGAAGAACGTCTAAAGCGGACACAAGACTGAACCTTCTGGAACTCCAGCAACAATGAATAAAATTTCATTCTAGGTCTAGTCAACCGTTGTCATACCGTTGTATCAGTCATTTCAAACATGATAGGTTCAAATTTCAGACTTAGAAGCATTACATATGAACAGAAGCAGAAGGGAAACCATTATTTAGTATGATTTCTTATGGTATTCAACTGGTATTTGGACAAACAAACCCTAGCTTTATTTGCACAGTATATATACAAACCATTTTTGAAAAAAAAAATGTTTACTCAAACAGGATGTGAGTAATATTGAATTGCAGTGGTATTTTTCTTGTTCGTGGTTTCACAACTAACGTAAGTCAAAACAACTTTTGTCACTCGAGCAAGTGTCGTCCGTAGTAAAGGTCATCGAATCAGGAAGTAAGATGTATTATATTGCGGAGACGGTTTTTGCTTTGCACACTTCTAATTGTTCGTAATATCGTAGATAGAGAGAGCACATTTACATATTACTAAGCAGATGAGCTGCTTTATAATACCTGAGCCGTGGTATAGCATTTCCTACAAGATTGCATTTGCGCCCAGCGAAGACTTAGATCAGCCCATACACTCGCACAGGCTGATCAGTCTTTGTTGCTTGCCGGAAGACGGTTTGGATACTTGATACGCACAGGGTGCCATGCGAAGACTGATCAGACTGCGCGGATGCGCAGGCTGATCTTTCTTCGCTGGGCGCACATGCAATTTTGTAGGAAACCCTGTTCCCCGGCTTATATGTATGTTAACACATGAATCACTAGAAGGTAGATTTATGATATAATTTATTTACTTATTTTTGTGTTGTTTTAGTCACACGGATATTATTTAATTTTTACAGGATCATGCAAAATTGTCGCAGAATTTCCTAAAATATTTTATTTTTCAGAGACAATAAGGATTGACAATTCATTCGAATCATCTGCTAGGCAAACGTGAAATGTTACGCCTTATTTCTTCTGAAAAATATTTCAGAATGTCGTCTGCTGCAGTTGTGATTGGCGCTGTAAGAGTTTATCTGTTACAGGACGGGTATTGTCGACTGTCAGCCCAGAGACGTGAAACAAGTTGAAAGACACTTTCTTATTGGTCTATATATACTTAAAAGAGTAATGTTATTAAATTATCTCAACCATTACCAGTCTATGGACAAATTCAGTAGACAGCATATTGAGGAGATTTTTTTTTCCACAGAAAAAAATGATTTGACATTTCATGCAAATTGCGTGAAATGTCAAATCCTGTTTTTGGGGAAAAGTAAGAAAAATATTTCAAAGTGTCGCCGGCTGAAAATTTTACACAAAATGCTTAGCGTTAATACATTTCAGCGGACAGAACCTGTGGTCGTCATGGTTACCAGTGGCGTATTATGGTTTATATGGCTACTACTTAATACAGGTAACTCAGTTTATAAGTGTTGTTTCGATCTGCTAGATACCAGATGCAGCATTTCTTAGTTTTGGGATTTGTCTGAATTAAACCTACGTAAAGATTTGAAACTGAGTCATATTGGTTAAAATCATCAGATTTTAGAGAAAGCTTGTGTACACTTTAGAGATCTTATTATTTTACATGATCTTGTTCTAATAGTTTAGTTAGATTCAAAACTGACCCCTATGGGATCGCAAACAAGGTTATTAGGTCAAATCTTAGAAAAATCTTAGAAAAATCCAGGGAGTGCCACAATCACAAGCCGCAGCTCTTCCCAGACACCAAGAGGAAGAGGAAACATACGAACCAAAAAGCGCAAATCGAACAAACGTACGAAAAGCATTAAGGTTAGCTGTCGCGTTAAATTGATTTAGCTATAAGTTTACTTCTAAACATGTTTTTTTTTTTTCAAAATTTTGTGATACGGTTTTGTTCATTAACACTTCTTCAGAGTATCCCAAAAGTTGAGGCTCTCAGGGGGTCTTTACTTTGACACTGAATCAACAATAATATTGATAGGGGTGTAATAGCATAATTTGCTTACCATCTTTTACGTACTAGATTCAGATAAAAACAATTTAGCCATTATAAAATATAAAACCTAATCTTTAAAATGATAAATAACATAATTACGTTACTGCTTGGAAAAAGGCTAAAAAATCGGGTATGGTTGGGGTCATTTGGGCGAACTGTATCCTTAAAATGTTGATACCTTCTTATATACAGCTGTATTATGAATGTGTTGGTTTTATTTTAAAATACAAAATAAAGCTTGTTTAATAGAAATAATAATTTATTCCGTTATTGTTTTCTTTGCATTACAACATTTGAGGAGTTATTTTATTTGACCGATTTCTACCAACGCGCCTCATATTTTGTTCACTGACTCCGAGGCTGAATTCATAACGCAGTGGACCTACGAAGAAAGTTTACAAATAAGATGCAGAGAGAAGGGTACTTTGCATGGTCATAATATCCCTTATTTTCACTGACATCATGATGATGGTTTTGAAATACAAATGAGATGTTAAGGTTTTATTTTATACCACATTTGGCGTCACTGTCTGTCTCCGCATGAGTCTCCTATATTGTATTGTAGTTTTTACTGCAATTCATATTAGAGTTTAGGTACCCACAGTTAACTGCTTACCAGCAGATCTGAAGCACGAGCTATAAAAGAGACCTACACATGCACAGCAGGGGCCGGAAATGATGGTGGTGTCATCTACTATGTAACCGCTGCCATCAAATGTCATCCACGAGTTCAAGCACTGCGTGCACGCATCCAAGTACAAACTGCTCTTTATTCACCACATGTTTGAAGGTGACTCCCACCTTCCTCAGAGTAAATGGGAAAAAAAAACATACGTCAGTCATATGATCTCAACGAGGTGTTTCTGTTGAGTCCTCGTCCTGGCTTCATTGTGGACGTTACCTGACCAGTGTGATTTATTTTTTGCCCCTAGTGATTCATGAATGAGTGAGAGATCCCCAGTTTCTACCACACTGGAAACTGAGGAACTGAGGACGAGGGTTGGGCGCCCATAAAGTCGACTTAAGCCCCCCCCACACCACACACACACACATACAGAGTAATTTGTTACTAACCGTCCCAAGGCGGTACTTCTAGTATGTTTAAGATATCTCTTGAGTTAAGTTCAGGTGACAACAGTTGCCACCCTTTGGGCAACTTGATGCAGGCTGTTTCATACAAATTCACATAATGACAAACAGTACAGATCCAGATCAGTTGGCTAACTGATCTGGACCTTGGTTGAAACGTTTCGATTCTAATTGTTATTTTTTTTTATTTTATTTCGTTTGAAAGCGGTGTGTCAAAAGTTTCGGATGTTTGTGACAGCCTACGGAGAGGGAAAGATTTACAGCATAAATGAAAATGGAGATGTCATTTGGACTTTAGATGTTGATGGTCCCTTAGGAATAGCTGTCGATCCGTTTCGTTTTGGCGATGCAAATTACAATCACAGTGTGGTATATTCTATGTACTTTTCTAACAGTACGCTCAATCCAATATATAGAAGAGATATAAATGGCGACAAACTGCAACATGTTTATGACCTGGGCGGTAAGATTTTTAAAGTGTTTAAAAACACTAATCCTTTTATTGATTGGAGTACAATTTGATATGATTCCTTTCGTAAGCCCAGCGGAACTGTTACTGCTTTCATTAAAGGGAACTGGATACAGCTGATAGTTGTACTTGGCTGACAACATTTGTGACTTCCTGTTTGCAATCCAACAAATCAACTTCCTTCTTAAAGGGATCTACTCTAAACGGAAACTGTTTAGTTTCAAGCAAAGCAATTTTTTTTCCATTTAGAGTACATCCCTTTTCAGAAGGGAAGCAATACAATTTTGTCAAAGTTGCCCACCACGAGTTATATATCAATTCCTCTGAAAGCTCAAAGTACTATGTATAAGCATACGGTAAATCTTTCTTCCGAAGAAGAAGAATATTTTGATCAGCTGATGCAGGCATTTTAGTAGACTGGATACGCTTAATAGATTTTCTACACATTTGGGGTCGATTGTTTACAATCGAGCCATAGTATACAAACACCAAAATCGTCTTAAGGTTGTTGTCCACGTAGAGCAATGAAATCAAACCGCGCGTTTGTACGAAATCCAGGTAACGGTTATTTATAGCCGCGCTATTCTTGTCACTGTGACGACAGTCCCACTCTATTCTGGTCGCTGTGACGAGAGAGTGCCGCGTTATCTATAAAACTTGAACTGGGACATGGGCAAACAGTGCCAACACGGATCAGATACTGCAGAACGCGCCGCCTGATCAGGGTCTGCACTGTTTGCTCAAATTACAGGAAGTTAAGGGTTAAATGAAACAATCTTAAGACCCCGTTCAGGACCATTTTCCCAGCCTACACTCCGACAGTGCTGTCAGCGCTTTGATCTTGTTTTCCTGCACACTAAAATTTATCTGCTATAAAGGAAGAATTTGTACCTAAGGGGGAGAGCAAATTCTTTCATTTTTAAATTAAACCACTTTTTAGAAGGGGACGGAAACAATTTTGACTGAATTGTCTCCTTGAAGGATGTGTCCATTCCCTTAAATACATGTAATAAGTCGAATAGCAGATACTCAGGAAGAGCGATCCACTCAATGAATACTTGTGTTTTATTTACATTGTGTAAACTGAAAATATTTAGGCCACACAGATATTCGATCCACTCGTACACATATTTGATTACAGAATTTAGGTTTGCATACACTTAGACACCATGTTTGCGGTGAGGGACAACCTATTTGGAATCTTGTTTGGGAATGATTTTGGACACTATAATTATCATTACTATAATTATTATTATTATTATTATTTCTGTTGCTGTTATTATTATTAATGCTAATAAGATTATTATTAAAATGCTGATCAGAAACCATAGTTTAGAGAAAAAATGTCAAAAAGTGACAACAATATTTAAAATTAGTACCAGGAAGAGCAACAGTCACAATATATAGCCTACCAATGAAACCAAGAGGAAAAGCAAACAAACCAAGACAAATAGTCCACAAGCCACAGACCAAAGAAAAGCAAGGCAACCAGCTCCAATTCCCCAACAAGGTGATAACAGTGCTAGTAATGATCTATCAAACATAACAATAAAAATACAGTCGACTCTCGTTATCTCGAAGTCCAAGGGACGCTCTGAAATACTTCGAGATATCCGTAGCTCGACATAGCAGATTTGCAGACTGAGGAAAAATAACCACATTTTACAAATGAATATGTAATTGACTCCTGAATGTAGAGATATATTGAAAATATTGTGGTAAAGAGGAGAAAATTGCTCCTAAGGAGCAATTTCTCCTCTTTTCCACAATATTTTGTTACATGCACCTGTTGTTAGATATCCATGTTGCAACAGATACCAGATTCTCACTTCGAGATAAGCGGTTATTCGATATAAGCGGTCGAGATAAAGAGAGTCAACTGTAGTATAGAAATTGACCTTTTATTATTATTATTATTATTATTATTATTATTATTATTATTATTATTATTAATATTGATATGCTGATCAGAAACCATATTTAGCGCCAATAGTGACAAACTTATAACTAGTTGAAAATAGTACCTGGAGGAGCCAAATCACAAGATACGACCTACCAATGACACCTAGGGAGGAGCAAACAAACCAAAAGACAGATAGCACACAAGCCACAAACCAAAGACAAACAAAGCAAACAGCTCCCTATTCCCCAACAATGTGATCACATTGCTAGACAGGATCTACTAAACACAAAAATAAGATAAAGAATAGGACAAAACACGAAAAAGGCCCCACAGTGAGTAGCTACAAGACCACACAAAGACCAAACAACACCAGAACTACCTCCTTTAAAACGATCAGTAGTAAAAAAACTACCGGTGGGTTAAATCGACTTTCCTAGTACCATATCTTCATCATAGGCTCAAATGTTGCAAAAATTAGAAAATGACTGTTCGTCTCGCATGGACCCCTAACTCAGTGAAATATCATAAAAAAAAACAAAACAAAAAAAAGTATAAATTCTCGCATAGAGGACCCCTAACTAAATCAGTGAAATAACACACACACACACACACACACACACACACACACACACACACACACACACACACACACACACAAACACACACACACACACACACAAAACAAAACAAACAAAGATAAAAAAAACCTGTACATTAAATTCAATTAAATCTGATGAAACAAGGATGAGGGCTAGATGTGGTCACCTCAGACACTGACAGTCAGCAGAAAAAACCCACTAGTTGAATCACAGAGAGTAAAAAAAGACATAACATCAGGCATCAACCTTCTAATTAACGGGCATTCGCGAACTATTGCAAATTTTCCGTTCGGTTGTGACAGTTATCGGCAGCCGGTAGCGACTATCCACGAACTAAATCTTTAGTTGTCTTTTGGCGCAACCAATGGCGGCATGTGCAAATAAAACTTTTATTTAAACATGTTTGTAATAAAATATGGAAATGTGTAATGCGTTAATATTATTCATTTGATCCTATATGAAATTAATAATTATTGATACAATGTAGTTGATCTATTCGTAACATACATTCTCGCCAACGAGAATATTTAATGAAAACATCTTATTACTGACAACATCTTAGGGAACTAATGCTATCATTTGAATAGTGAGCGCATGTTTCTGAATTTTGGAAACTAACATACTTTTCTTAAAGATCAAGTCAACTTGGCTTACGCCAGAAGACTAGTGATTGACCCAACATCTGGAAATATATATTATACTGGATATGTGAAAAACAGCCACAATGCTAGCTACATTGCAGTTCTAACCCCATACGGCGATCACGTGCAGATCATAACTTCACTGACGGAGCCTAGAGGGATTGTACTGCATCCAGAAAAGGGGTAAGTTAAATTGAATAAGATTAACATTTTCATTTGATTTGGCACTAAGTAACACAGACAAATTATGGGAATTTCGATGGGTTTTAAGCGTGCTCCTCTGGTAGCAGCTTTGTTTTTGTTTTGTTATCAAAGCGATTTCATGATGGCTTTCTGATGATACACAAGCTGATATTATTGAAGCTTTTAACTCAACTTCAAGACATTTGGACGACCTATTGAATTACGACAATCCTTACTTTGAAGGAATGGTCACTCACATGTTTCCTACTGAATTGCAATTGAACAAAACTAAATCTATTGATACCGACGCCCCATTTTTAAATTTGCATATATCGATCTCAAACGGTTTTGTTTTATCCGGAATTTATGACAAACGCAAAGAGTTTTATTTTGGCATTGTTAATTTCCTGTTTTTGGATTGCGACGTTCCTCGTGGTGTTTACATCTCTCACCTTATTGTGTTTGCAAGTGTGTCTACTCATTTGGCTGATTTCAGAGCTCATAACTTAACTTTGACTGCCAAACTTCTCTAACAGGGATATCGGTATCATAAACCTCGGAAAGTTTTTCTAAGTTTTATCGTCGACCTACGAATTGGTTTCTAAAAACGATACCGGACGAAAACACTTCTGCTACGAGGTCTATCGGAACTTGAATTGTATGGATATTTAGTGTATAAGTTTAGGAAAAATGGAGTTAAACCTGAATGTTCTGATCAATTTAATAAAAGTGTCATTTATTATTTACGAAAGCGGTATAACATTGATGTCATAAAACATTCTGCTAGCTTAGCGGTTGACCCAATCACGGTTGACTTCTTAGCTTAGCTCTTTATTACTGACCGTTTTAAAGCGGTTCTTTTATTATGTATACTTTTTACTTCTGTAGTGTTTTGCTTGCGGGTGTTTTTCTTTTACAATAACTTGGGTAAAGGTTATATTCAGTTAATTTTGGGTGACGTGGCTGCGCCTTTTGATGGAGGGGCTGCCGGCTCTGCTTGCCGCCTGTTCTTTTTGTGGCCGTTTGGTTGTGTTTGTATATCTTTTCCTTTGGTGTATAGGGGCTTGGTGTTGGTCTGGTTGTGTCAGTTCCTGAGTTCACTTATTTACTTAAATACGTAAAATTTGGGATTAACAGGCTCTTTCATTCCTTACATATGGCGTTTTTACTTTTTACACTTAATTAATAATTACAATCTTTTGTTCACCAAGCCTCTGAAAAGATACAAACTACTGAGCTCATTTGATAAATAGCGTTTCAGTTGAACACTTTGTAAGATACCCTGTATAATTTGAGCCGAGGAACAACATTTCCTACTAATAGAAAGGAAGGTAATGATCACGAATCGATACAATTACCTAACACCTTTGCAGGTGCACCCAGTGAAGACTTTGATCAGCCTGCGCATCCACGCAGTCTGATTAGAATCAACCCGGTGCATTCTATGGGTAGCCCAAGATCCAAAGTGCCTTCAGGCTTCATGCTGATCCGTCTTCACTTGGCTTACATACAGTCTTGCGGACTCGCGCAGACTGAACAAATATCTTCAGTATACCACGGCAGAACTAAGGGCGAGGATTGTGGACACGTAAAATCGATTTAACCCCTCCCCCCCCCCTCCCACCCCCCACCCCCGCTTCCTCAACCCAGTAAAATTTTAATGACCGTTCCAAGGCGGTGTTTTTGCTGTGGGCTACTTATTCTGTCATTGTATTTCTTTGCATGTATGTCCTGGTGATTTTTTTTTATTTTGGATAGCCATTCGGCCATTTTTTGGGGGGGGGGGAAAAAGTCCTTTTAGCTTTCTGCTTGTAGTGTTTTGATTGTGGTGCCGTTGCTTTTAATGAGTCTTTTGGTTTCTTGGACAGAAGTTATTAGGTAATTGTATCGATTCCTGATCATTGCCTTCCTTTCTATTGCAGGGAGTAGCATTCCTTCTCTCAAAGTATATAGGAGATCTTATAATAGTGTTTGTTTTGAAATGATATGTAATAAACGAGCAAGTAAATAGAACGTTGTTACGAACGTGATCTGTAACGTTACGTTTAGTAACACAGTGTTATTACATGAACTGTTAAAATAGCAAATATGTTTTTAGGATAATTAGTTCAAAATGGCCCGCCCGTCCTTCTGTGCGCCATGTAAGACCGCTGGCCGAAACTCCATATTTTCAGGAAACGTCGTGTGACGGTATAATAAGGATTTTCGGGCCGGCGAAATGTCCATGACGAGAATGAAACGTAGCGACGGTGTCTCGTTGTTATGGACTTTGGATTGATTAAACATGAATGTTTGTAAATATATTAACTACGGCTATTTGCTAGCAGAATATGCTGCCGCAACTAACAACAAATAAATAGCATATGCAGTCAAACTTCAATAGCTCGAACATTTTAAGAAACATGGAAATTTGTTCTAGACATCGGTAGTTCGATCCGTTGAGTGTTAATCAGTTTATCACTCAGTTTAGAAGACAAATGTGGATAATTGAGAGATGTCTTTCGATAAAATAATAGTATGTTGAGTGTGTTCATTAGAATCGCCTTAATGATGCGATTCTAATGAGTATACATATATTTTCATGTTAAAATAAGATAGAATAAAAATTGAAAAAGAAAACACACACACACACTAAATATCCTTAAATTTTTGTTTTATTGAGCTGTCGGAAGAATTTCCTAGGGACTCAGAAATGAGTCTGCCATGGTAAACGAGCCGTCGGCGTTCGATTCGTTGCACTTTTACTGTAATAATAAAATCAAACACTTCTTTGAGTAAAACATTTGCTAAGATTGCTAGCAATTTGTTATAATTTAAGCACTGATCTTTCTTTATTCTGCTACTCTTCAGCAGAAAATACTTAATGCAAAATTAAAACAACAAAACCAAAATAAACACAATAAGCATGCTCATGTAATAAAATGTGTACTGCATGGTCAGTCGTGTTAGACGGCATATATGCCCTGTACTCCATGTAGCCCTCTGGCCTTAATGACTCAGGCTTATACTCAACTGAACTGTAAGGGCCCATATACCTTGCAACACATTAGCCATTAGATTTAAATCAAAAGTAGCATTTCAAATTTGCGAGGCTGTAGCAAAACCATCTACCTGGTGAAAATTTAGACTGATAAATCATCTGCGTTGATTGTTCAGAACCTCCGCTTTCGTATGAAGAAGAAACACATGCGCAGTCTGATCTGAGTCTTCCTACATAGCTGGGTTTTGCTGATGTAGGACGACGTATTTTGCTTTATACTTCTCTCTTTAAATACGACAGGAAACTGTTTTGGTCGGATCTGGATGGAAGTATAAACTCTGCTAATATGGATGGATCTGATAACGTGGCAATAATTTCTTCAGGTGTATACAGTCCAAGTGGACTGGCTATCGACTTTACAAGTAAGTGATTTAAAAACACTTACCTTTTTGGTGTTTAATGTTTGCACGTACACAAGCGCCTTGAATAGAGGAGACCGAAAGTTTTTTTTCTACAAAGAGATCGTTCACATGCACCGAAAAAAACAGAGAGCAATTCTTAAAAAACATTTGAAATGAGATTCCCGGTAAGATGTGAGGCTAAAAATTAATCCGGGCACTGCATTTCCTACACGACTGCATGTGCGCCCAGCAAGGACTCAGACCGGCCTGCGCATCCGCACATTCTGTTTGGAGGCTTCACAGGGCACTCTGTCGGTAGACAAGGATCCAAAGCCTTTTCATGCGAACAGTGAAGACCCGTATCAGCCTGCAGGATGCTAATTTGCGTCTTCGATTGACGTACATGCAATACTGAGGTCTGTGTAAACAAACAGAGGTTAATGATGTCGTTCTAAAATAATACAACCTTTTGACGTAATGTTCGACCTTCGAACCCCTTCCACAAAACCTTTACCTGTATGCAAAACTCGCAGATAATTACATGTACTCCTTAGTAATGCCATGAAAGGACTTAATCAGCAAAGCACTGTAACTGTCAACGATCAGCCAGATATCGGAAATACATTTTCTGAAGTTTAGTATAAGAGTATTATTTAATCCGAGCCGGGCCCATAGAGCAGTCGGTAGCACGTCTGACTCCAGATCCAGGGGTCACGAGTTCGAATCCCTGCTCGGCCACATAACTTATATGGAGATTGATCGTGAAAGAATTTCTACGGTCATTCTCCCCTTTTGATGATTCAAGAGGGGCAGTTGTCAGTCACTGGCAAATGAATGTGCACAAGTACTAGTTAACCCGCTTAGAGAACTACGTCTGCCCAGTTAAAATATGAGTACGTCAACATACCGGCTCGACATGATCTTAACAGTGTTGACTGGGCCGTAGAACTCGCACTCGAACAAATAAGCGCATGTTTTCATCCAATTAGGCCACAATATCATTCAAAATGGACTCGTTACAAAAAAATGCAGATACCCAGGACATGCCACAATCACAAAACATGTACCTTCAAAAGTACTGGATAAAGGTAAATGATACGAAATGACAACACAAAACTGTCTGATCAGAGTTTTGTCCCATGAAACAACTTTGTACCCTTTGATATTCAAACTGCGCCCAGTGATGATTCTGTTTAGACGGCACAATAGCGCAGACAGAACTGAATCTTCGCTGGGCGCACATGTCGGAAATACATTTTCTGAAGTTTCTGCTCCGTTCTGTTTTCGATGGAGCGATGTTTTGTGCTGTCATTGCGTATCAGTCACCATTATTCAGTACTTTAGCAGGTTTGTGTTCTGTGATTGTGGCCTTTTTTGGGCATCTTCATATTCTTTGTAAACAAGATTTGGCCCTGTTACTAACAGACCACCGAAGCAGTGTTTTATTATTTTTATTATTTTAAAATTCTATAACCAAACTCTTTTGGCCAGAGAACTGAAAATAAAAAGTACCCTCGCGAATCAAATGCAATGCAATATGTGATGTGATGTGTGTGTGTGTGTGTGTGTG
Organism: Anodontia alba; assembly: GCA_964016985.1. Taxonomy (NCBI): domain Eukaryota; kingdom Metazoa; phylum Mollusca; class Bivalvia; order Lucinida; family Lucinidae; genus Anodontia; species Anodontia alba. Next base: position 59,534,198 of record OZ024824.1, read on the forward strand.
TGTGTGTGTGTGTGTGTGTGTGTGTGTGTGTGTGTGTGTGTGTTGAATTAAAAGACTATTTATGAAGGTTTGTAAAGAAAAGAATAAACGATGTTTGTTTCTACATGGATTGTGTGTAAGTTGCTTTACAAGAAATTCGATTATTGCGCAATGATGTTATTATTGTTGTCAGATGACGCACTTTACTGGATAGATGAAGTGTTACAAAGCATTGAAAAGTGCGATTTCAATGGAGGTTCACGAGTACCGGTATTGCATGTTTCGGATAGAATGCCTTTGGACATAGTGATAGATGGAGGCTTCCTGTACTTTACTAGTTGGTATAATATGTAAGTTCAGTAGACTTATACCTTTATAGAATTCATATTATAAATTGATATATAGCTGCATACAAATTATAGTAAGTTCAATAGACTGCAAATTGTATAAGAGTTATAGCAAATCTAATAGACTTACAACTACATAAAACTAAAGTAAATAATAGTGAAGATACCCAGGAAATACTACAATTACGAATCACAGTCCTCCTGAGGCAACAAAGAAAAGGAGAAACGACAAACAAATAATGACAACAGAAACACCACATACGAAACCATAGATGCACACGCAAAGAAGAACTTTAACAGAGGAATAGTCTTTGAACAAGTTCCATAGATTTACATCTGTATAAAATGGATAGTAAATGCAATAGACGTATAACAGTATAACATTTATAATATAAACCAAACCCACAATTGTTGGTGTGTACATTTTCAGAAAAAAAGCTAGCATTCTTTAATCAAACAAGCATGAAACCATTTTATTTAAAAATACTTACTTTAGCAAACTAGCTCATTTATGCCGAGTAAACTCTTCTTTTTCAATACCTTTTGTCTTGATCTGATGAAATGAGATCGGAGACGTTTGCTTTATCCTTTTTCTAGTTATTGCCTTATATTGACATTGTATACAGCAGCAGGTATCTTATTGTATGTGCGACCAGTGAAGACCGAGACAAACCTGCGCATCCGCGTAGTCCGGCGTTTATGTTTAAATCTCCTTGTTTCGCCTTGTATGCCGTTCAAAATTCAATGGAGGAAAATCCTAAGTCACAAAGTATTAACACAAACGCCAAATTAAATATTTACATTTGCCGCTCGTGGTTAGTGAATAAAAGGAGGAAGTTAAATTATCATTCTTAACACTCAATAATACAGTAATGTATAGATCAAATTTTAAACGTCAAGAATGATCAGAAAAGTAGTCAGAGACGTAGATGTGATCAGAAAAGTTGTAGTCAGAGACGGTTGTGTAATCTAAGGGTCTAAAATAGGAACATTTTTATTCTTATTCCTTCTCTCTGGCACGCAACAGTTATGGAAGAAGGAAAATCCTATGTTATGCCATATAAATACGTCTTTGCTGTGCATCTGTTATTATGCTTAATGTACAATTCATTTTTGAATGATCATTTGTATAGGTATATTTGAACTTGATTCTTTTCCCTTTCTCTTCCATAATTCCAAAGAATCTAAAGAGTTGTTTCATCTGCGTCAGTGATAAATTGCTAGATAATATCTAATACAACTAATGACGGATCTGAAAGAATTTTTTTTTTTTTTTTTTTTTTTTTTTTTTTTGCTTTTTACAAATTTCTTATTATTCTGCTATTTTCTAGACATAAGCATATACATATCTGTCTTACAGCAGACGACCAAACATCCGTACTTTTCAGCTTTTTTATCTTTCATTTTTAATCTGTTTATATGATTACCACAGAAAAGCTCCAGCCTTACCTTTAAAAAACGAGGTAAGAGAAAAGTCCAGGGAGTGCCACTATCACAAATCGCAGCCCTTCCCAGACACCAAGAAGAAGAGGAAACAGACAAAACCAAACAAGCGCAGAAAGCAGTGGTGTGTAACTTCCACTTACAAACAAGTTTAGCCCCCAACAACTTTGCTGTTGACAGTTCGAAGGCGACAATTCAGTTGCAATTGCTTTTTTTTTTTTTTTTTTTTTTTTTTTTTGTTTTCGAGGAAGTACTGTTTACTGTCATTTCATGTAACTATACCTGTATCCAGTGCTTTGGGAGGCCTGTGTTCCGTGAATGTGACCTTTCCTGCATATCTCTATATTAATTTCTGTATTGCGGTTCTCGAGGATAAGATTTGAGCCGCAACGTGAGAAAACGTGCCTTCTGACATGTGCGCCCGCCAAAATCTCTAATCAGCCTGTACATCCGCTCAGTCTGATCAGTCTTCGTTGGCCACTTGAAGAAACTTTGCATTTTGGTTATCCAAAATGCGCCCAGTGAATATTCTAATCAGACTACGCGAATACGCAGGCTGACCTGACCCTTCGTTAGGCGCATATGTCCGAAGGTACGTTTTCTGATGTTGCTTATTTCTTAGTGAGGCGACGATCGATATTTTCGATTTCACAATTATTTCTAATATTGAATTGCAGAAACATAACAAAGGTCAGAATAGATAATGTTTCTGACGCTGTAACATTTGCAACACTCCCGGGAGCAGTAAATATATACTCTTTGGCTGTCTACTCAAAAGAAACCGTGCAACAAATAAGTGAGTATTCTTTATGCTTACTGTAATTATATGCATTTCCAACAGATTATTCATCTAATGAAAGAAGGAAACAGCCCATTGAAGGAAAACATTTTTGTAGCTTCCGTCGCATACATTTGAAAATGAAATGTAACGAGCAAATATAACTAACAAGATTTTTAATATCGTTGTATCTGCCCATCTGAAATATTCACGTTTTTTGTTGTTAATTTTATTTTATTTTTATTATTTTTATGTGGTCCGTGATTGTGGCAAATCCTGGATATCTTCACTTTAATTTTGGTATGATTTTTCAGAATAATTAAACAAGATCGTTAATTGCTATGAAAAAATAAAGTTGCATATCTATATAACCCCCAAAACAGAAAAGCAATTAAATGAGTTGCCACACTAAATGTGACCAACTAAACCATTATCCATTGATCATCAGAATTTTTTTTATTTGTTATATGTTCTTATTTGGTATTCATTTTTGTTTAATACAGATAATAATAGATATTCGCTGATATATACTGTGTTTATTCTGAAATAGTATGTGGGACGGAAATAAAACAGTTTGTTAGTTTAACGATTTGCATATTTAGTAAAACATTTAGCAGACCAAAATTGTTTTAAAAGAACATTTTTTTTCCGTTAGAAAATGCTTTGACAATTCATACAAATAATTTGCAGTTGGAATGGATGGGTAATTGAAGGCGAGGGTAACTAGAGAGTTCTTGGTGTGGACGGTTGTTTGTAAAAACAGAAACCGAGCTCATAGAAATCTCTGTGACGAACCATAGACGGTCTCTCCAATTCCAAAATAGTTTTGTGACTGCTACGATATACATGTTTTTCGTTTTGCTCAATTCATTGTTGATCCTTATGGCAACACATTAAAGACAATGTAAATTGATCGACCAATGCTCTAATGCTGTATATCGTTATCTTATGAAAGAGTTTATATATTTTGTTTTAATTTACTAGCGTCACTTTGTACTGGCCATATTTTGAATGGAAATCTGGCGTCATCATGCCACAGATTCAGATTTATTCTGAAATAGTATGTGGGACGGAAATAAAACAGTTTGTTAGTTTAACGATTTGCATATTTAGTAAAACATTTAGCAGACCAAAATTGTTTTAAAAGAACATTTTTTTTCCGTTAGAAAATGCTTTGACAATTCATACAAATAATTTGCAGTTGGAATGGATGGGTAATTGAAGGCGAGGGTAACTAGAGAGTTCTTGGTGTGGACGGTTGTTTGTAAAAACAGAAACCGAGCTCATAGAAATCTCTGTGACGAACCATAGACGGTCTCTCCAATTCCAAAATAGTTTTGTGACTGCTACGATATACATGTTTTTCGTTTTGCTCAATTCATTGTTGATCCTTATGGCAACACATTAAAGACAATGTAAATTGATCGACCAATGCTCTAATGCTGTATATCGTTATCTTATGAAAGAGTTTATATATTTTGTTTTAATTTACTAGCGTCACTTTGTACTGGCCATATTTTGAATGGAAATCTGGCGTCATCATGCCACAGATTCAGATTTGAGCTTTGCAACGTCACATGTGGGAACCGGTCCTCATCACAAGTAATTAAAGAAATTACATGTGATGGACTGGAATGGAATGATACAAATCCATGTGCTGGTAAGTATTACCCATTATACGTAAGATACATGCTGATCAAGAGAAATTAAAGAAATTACATGTGAGGGTTTGAAATGGAGTGACGCAAATCCATGTGCAGGTAAGCATTACGCATAATACATACGACACATATGGAGATTGGTCGTCATCAAGAGTGATTAAAGAAATTACAGGTGATGATTTGGAATAGAGTAATACTAATTCATCTGCAAAATATGTTGTTCCATTTATCACTTTTCAGCCATTTAAATTTCTCTGTTAGTAGTGGCTGGCTCATTGCCAAACCGTATACATTATTAGCAAATAAATTAAATAAGAACTCTCTTCATCTTTAACATAATCATTCAGGTACTTATTATTGTTTTTTTTTAAATATCTGTAAGCAATATAGCTCACACCTCCGCGTAGACCTTTTTCTGCCATCATGATTCGTATCAATATCAGTTATTAATTCAAAGCTGGCACCCGTTATCTTTAACAAAGTATCCCAAGCGAATCCCGGGCTGCTAAAATAATGAGATGGATCTAAGTTATAATAATACATACTCGTCTTTCGAAAATTTTCAAAGACATTTGCGAGTATCAGAACAGCGGTCTGTAATAAGAATCATGATAATCTCCCATTGCATTACATGTAAATGTTTTTTCATACAGTATGGGCATGTTCATAATCAGAGTCACTAATATTGTTATTAGTTAATTTAGAATAGAATTCATTTATCGGTGGTAGCTCCTTCTCTTTGAATCGGCCAAAACCACCCATATAATCATAGGGATAGACTCCTTTTTATTATTATTAACTCAAGGGCACCAGAATTGAAATCATTCTTGGCATGATGGAAGCTTTCATTTGATAAATTATTTGCAAGATAAGACGATCTACTGCTCATAAACTGAAAGGAGTATATGAAAACTTAATCCCTAATCATAAAGGTCATGTATTTTTTACATATTAGGCGTAAAAAAATAGCTGTGTTTCGACTATCCGAACCGACCTTGTTTCAAACACCCGACTCTGCTATTTTGATCAATAAAAATGCAAAATATAAAAAGTAAAGCACTAACCTTTAACAAAATACCTGTATTTTCATTAAATCACAGGCCCGACCCTGTTTTATTCTATATTAAAAATAGTAAAAGGAAAAAATTTCAACTACCTACCGACCAATTTTTTTTTCAGCATGTTAGTGGAAACACAGCGATTTTTACGCCTTATTAGGGATGATGTTAATAGTCTTATTGAATTTTCTTATCACTTGCATAATTAGGTAACCATCATATCCTCTCAAATTATGAAATGTAATAGGTATCTTATTAATTAATCTAAATGACCTATTGCATGCATTATGAGCAGATCCCCTGTACTTTCCTGTTATATGACAGTAACCGCTTACATGGGTATCTTCTTTTGTGTACTTTTTGTCGCATCTGCTTTAACAGGGCGACTTAGGCGTGCAAGTTTCCGTCTGTTCGTCCGTCCGTCCACCCGTCAACATTTACCTAGAGTGTCTTGTGAGCGCAACTCCTTTTACAGTTTTGTACCGATTGTTTTGAAACTTGAGAGGGCGTAAGCAATGTTGCAAACTTCATTACTGCTTATGAAGAGTCTCAATAAAACGGAGACTCCCTTTTTCTTATTTGTAGTGTGTTCTTTGTTCCAAAAGGCAATATTTTTTTACTTTTATTTTACTACACTGCAGCTGGTATTAGTGCCGTGTGGCGGCGGTAGAACGTCTCCCCGTACTTTACCATAGTGCAGATTATATTTCATTTCCTTTGGGATCATTGGGCCCATTGTGGAATCTTTGAAAATGGAGTTTTGCTCATGTATACGCTAGAGGGCGTAAGCAGTGTTGCAAACTTCATTACTGCTTATGAAGAGTCTCAATAAAACCGAGACTCCCATTTTCATATTTGTAGTGTGTTCTTTGTTCCCAAATGCAATCTTTTTTTTACTTTTATTTGCATGTGTTTTTACATGGTATGAGGTTGTGCATGTGGTTTGGGTATAATTGTTAGATTATTTTTGTGACTTTCCACATTGTGAACTTAGTCATTTTGCACCCTTAATATATAGACAGTGGGTACCTTGTGAGCACAACTCCTCATACAATTTTGTACCAATGTTTTGGAAACTTTGCACATGTTTCTCCATAATCTACAGATGTGCATGTGTTGTTCAAATAATCCTTGCATTAACTTTTGTCTACTTTTTGAATTTTGTCATTTTCTGACTTCAGGTGTATAAACAGTGGGTACCTTGTAATTGCAACTTCCCTTACAATTTTAAACCGGTCTTTTTGAAACTTTGCAAATGTTTTCTCCCGGGTCTGCAGAAGTGAACGAGGTTTGGATATGATTTTTAAAATTATTTTTTGTCACTTTTTTTCACTTTAACTTTGCCATTTTCTTACCTCAGATTTTATGAAAATGTACAGATTGTGGGTACTTTTAGGGCCCAACTTCTGATGCATCATATGAGTAAATGCATATGCTTTCGATGAAATTTCTATATTAATGTCTTCTACCCGAATAAACGTTTTTTTTTTTGTTTTTTTTGCGGGGGAGGGGAGGGGGAGTGGGGAGGGGGTGCAGGTGTGACATCAGCTTCACCGAAGTTTGACTTAAGATATATGGCGCAAAGTGAGAAAATGTATCGTCTGACATGCACGTCCAACGAAGACTCAAAGCAGCCTGCGCATCCGAACAGTCTTATCAGAGTCTTCGATGTCCCCCAACATAAAATTTTGTATCATTGCTTATTGAAAATGTGCACAGTGAAGATTCCGATCAGACTGCGCGAATACGCAGGCTGGTCGTAATCTTCACTGGGTGCACAGGTACATTTTCTGATATTATAGATCATACATTTTAATACTTTTCTTTATTTTTCCTATGTTATGATACTTGTTAGAATCGCGGCCCTTTTAATGAGACCAGATGTAGCTTTTTAGCCATTTTTTCTGGTGGGGGAGCAGTTTTTAAGTCTTCCTGTTTGCTTTTCTGTAAACCAAGTCCCTTCTGAAAACGAGTCTACACGAAAAGGAAAGAGTTTTTCCCAAGGGGAGGTAACTTTTAATATTAAGTGTAGACCTTTTCCCAGAAGGGTAGGAAAACAATTTGATAAAACTTGACAGAAAAAAAATGCGTAAACACAATTAGATAAGTCCTTTGCTGATCTTTTCAAAGTGTACCCTTAGTAGGTAGATATATATTTTACCACAAGTTTTCCCATTTAGGCATAGATAGTGTTTCTGTATGGCAGGACACTCATATTTTCCTTTTAACCCGTTTATGCATATAGCGTCCCATAGAAGGTACGCTGGCAAACAGTGTAAACCCACATCAGATGCAGCAGAATGTGGTGACTGATCAGGGTCCATACTATTTGCATTAAATACATGGATTTCTTTCTATACAACATGGTAATAATAAAATGTAACCAACCACCACTTCCAGCTGGCCTTGGTGACTTAGTTAGAATTACGTCCGACTGGTGATTAGGCGGTTGCGGGTTTGAACTCCACTGGGTCAGGCAACTTTCTGTCGAAGAGATGAATCATGTGATATTTTGTACGGTCATTCTCTCCCTTTTGCTAATTAAGAGGGGCAATTGTCAGTTTCTGGCAAAACAAATGTGCACAGTACTGGTTAACCACTTAGACGGCTAAGCTAACACAGGAAAAAGTGTGGTTAGGTAAACCTTGGACCTAATAATATCCGGACTTGTTACTAAAGAAAATGCCAAAATATGTTTTCTTGGCTTGATTTTAGCGCTAGTTTACAGAACAATTGTCATTAAAAAGTGATTTTTGTTAATAACTATCGAAGTTGTAATAAATTGGTTTTAATAGGTTTGGTTGAATACTGCTTAGTCTCAATTAATAAGATTGAAGATATAACATCATTTTTGGTGTATTGCTGATGATTTCTGCTAAAAGGGACGAAACTAGCTAACATAGGTACCTAGGTTTCTTGTTGATATTTACAAAAACTTGATTTTCCTTTAATATAATGCTGCAGTCTTAATAGTAATGTATTGAACTATTGCTTTTTGAAACAAAATCTCAGCTATTTGGAGAAATAATTGAAATATGAGGATTTAAACGTACTCATACAAAATTATGAAAACACCGGCAGTAATAACGGTCTAAACTTTGTACACATGTGAACAGTGTGTCCATGTAAAGTGTGTACAGGATTCATACTGTTAATCCTTATTCATCCCTTTATACCTTCAGTTTTCTTCCTCTTCGATTGTCAAATGTTTATTTTTTGTAGCCTTATTCTCAGGAATTGTGAGGCCTAGGAGGTTGAATTATTAATTGGTAGTCTACCTAGTTGGCCTATTTCCAAATGATAACGCATTATCCTTGCTTAACTTAAATGCCACTAAAGCGGAGCTATAATCAAATTCCCTGATGGCTCTGTTTAGATTGTATATTGGTGTATGAGGAAATACATATAATGCCAGTTAATATGTCTTTTCCTGAATTGACGTGAATTATACGGTACAACCTATTGCAGTATTGTGCAACTGACATTGTTTTGTAGATTGCGGCAGCCTTACTGACCCCATTGATGGATCAGTGAACTTCACCAGTACAACCTATGATTCACAGGCGAGATATGGCTGTAACACTGGCTATTCACTTGTGGGAAACAAAACTCGTGTCTGTCAAGCAACCGGAATATGGAGTGGCACAGCCCCAATATGCCGAATAAAAGGTAATTAGATTGATTCCGTTTTGATATGTCGATAGCACGTACATCAGATTGTTATCTGAGTTGTAGGAATTTGAGGCGGAAACATTGTTTAATGGTACATAGTGTTCAGGGAACACAGCCCATTCAAATGAACGGATCAAACGTAAACATAAATAATTATAATGATGATAATAATACCCTCAAGAGCAGAACAAACAACAGAACAATGCAAACAAAATACTATCTGGGTCGAAGGGTGCGCAAAAATCAAGTAAAACTGTTTGGGAATGAAATTTTGATTTATGCACTCAGTCTTGACCTTTCATTTAAAGTGTTGCCTGGTATCAAGCACGAAGGCAGTGAATAAAAAAAAAGCTTAAATATTGAACTCAGTAGGTAGCTAAATAAAGTTTCCATATGAAAAAGTGCAATAAAAAATTGACCAAAGAAAATAATGGATAACGCAAAAAGCTGTAACATGATGAAGACATTAATTAATTTGTAAACTCTAAACCACATTAGGAGTTTGTGTCTTGAAAACAAACGTTAAACAAATAATAATCAAATAAAAACAAAACACGAGAACACGAGTAAATTGCACGAAAGGCGTCTTACGATTTGAAAAATTGAAGACTTTGTTACTTTTTTAAACGGTAAATGTGTTCTAAAACCTGTGACAAACGTGGTGGGACGTCATGAAGGATTTAATGCAAGTGGTGGAATATTGTATCTGTTTCGCAACGTGGTGGCCCATCTGTCATTCCGCAACCATTTCAAATGAAAATTTTCGTCACGCTTTTCTCAGTAACTAGAGAGTTGAAACTTGGTAAACATTTGGACAGAAGTAGATGTATCGTGTATACCAAAGTCATGATGCTACTGCTTATTCATCCTTTTTATTTCTCCTTGCTTGTGATCCTGTCCTTCTGTAACCACTACAGATGATCCTTTTTCAGAGTAGCTTTAAAGACTAGCGAGTTGAGATATAGTGCACACTTGGACAGTGGGAAGATATATCGTGCATAATGAAATCATGATACCGATGCTCGATATTTCTCCATTTTGTTCTTTCAACTTTACAGAACTCAGACGACAACTTTAGTCACACTTTTCATAGTAACCGTAAAATCTAAACAATTCAAACTTAGTACACACATGGACAGTGGATAGATATATAAAGTGCATAAAAATTAACATGCTGCTTATTATACATTGTTTTATTTCTTCAGTTTCTCTCTCTCTCTCTCTCTCTCTCTCTCTCTCTCTCTCTCTCTCTCTCTCTCTCCAATTTTCGAACATTAAAATTTTCATTCATATTTTTCTCAAGAATCGCAGGGCCAAGACGGTCTAAACTTGGTACACATGTGAACAGTGTGTCCATGTAAAGTGTGTATAGGATTCATACTGTTAATCCTTATTCATCCCTTTATACCTTCAGTTTTCTTTCACTTCGATTGTCAGATGTTTATATTTGGTCGCCTTATTCTCAGGAATTGTAAGGCCTAGGAGGTTGAATTATTAATTGAAAGTCTACCTAGTTTGCCTATTTCCAAAGACAACGCATTATACTTGCTTACTTTTACTTAGATGCCACGGAAGCGGAGCTATAATCAGATTATCTGACGGCTCTGTTTAGATTGTATATCGGTGTATGAGGTTTGGCCGGAGGCTCATGTCGAAAATAAATATAATGCCAGTTAATATGTCTTTTCCTGAATTGACGTAAATGATACGGTACAACCTAATGCTGTATTGTGCAACTGGCATTGTTTTGTAGATTGCGGCAGCCTTACTGACCCCATGGATGGATCAGTGAACTTCACCAGTACAACCTATAATTCACAGGCGAGATATGCTTGTAACACTGGCTATTCACTTATGGGAAACAAATCTCGTGTCTGTCAAGCATCCGGAATATGGAGTGACACTGCCCCAGTATGCCAAATAAAAGGTTGTTATTTGAGTTGTAGGAATTTGAGGCAACAACATTGTTTAATAGTGCGTAGTGCTCAGGGAACAAAGTCCATTCAAATGAACGAATCAAACGAAAACATAAATTATAATAATGATGATAATAATGCCCTCAAGAGCAGAACAAACAACAGAACAACTGCAAACGAAATACTATCTGGGTCGGAGGGTGCGCAAAAATCAAGTAAAACTGTTTGGGATTGAAACAATGATTTTCGCCCTCAGTCTTGACCTTTCATTTAAAGTTTTGCCTGATATCAAGCACGAAGGCAGTGAACATCATAAGCTAAAATACTGAACTCAGTAGGTAGCTAAATAAAAATTCCATATAAAAAAAGTGCAATAAAATTGACCAAACAAAATAATGGGTAACGCAAAAAGCTGTAACATGATGACGACATTAATGACGACATTAATTAATTTGTTAACTCTAAACTACATCAAAATAATGGGTAACGCAAAAAGCTGAAACAAGATGACGACATTAATTTGTAAACTCTAAACCACATCAGAAGTTTGTATCTTGAAATACAACGTTAAATAATAATAATAATAATAATAATAATAATAATAATAATAAAACAAAAAAAAAAAAACACGATAACAAGAGGTAATGGCACGAAAGGCGTCTTACGGTTTGAAGAAATTAAAGAAATTGTTACTTTTTTGAACGGTAAATGTGTTCTAAAACCTGTGACAAACGGGTTGGACTTTATAAAGGAATTAATGCAAGTGGTCGAATATTGTATCTGTTTCTCATCCTGGTGGTCCATCTGTCATTCCGCAACCACTTCAAATGAAAATTTTCGTCACTTTTTTCTCAGTAATTAGAGAGTTGAAACTTGGTAAACATTTGGGCAGAAGTAGATGTATCGTGTATACCAAAGTCATGATGCTACTCTTAGTCATCCCTTTATTTCTCCTTGTTTCTGATCCTGTCCTTCTGTAACCACAACCGATGATAATTTTCTAGGCAGCTGTAAACACTAGCGAGTTGAGATGTAGTACATGTTTGGACAGTGGGAAGATATATCGTGCATAATGAAATCATGATACCGATGCTCGATTTTCTCCATTATTTTTTCTTTCAACACAGACGACAACTTTAGTCACACTTTTCATAGTAACCGTAAAATCTAGAGAGTTGAAACTTAGTACACACTTGGACAGTGGATGGATGTATAAAGTGTATTAAAATTTACGTGCTGCTATACACATTGTTTTATTTTTTCAGTGTTCTCTCTCACCCCGAATTTTCGAACATTAAAATTTTTATTCATATTTTTCTCAAGAATTGCAGGGCCTAGACGGTCTAAACTTTGTACTCATGTGGACAGTGTGTCCATGTAAAGTGTATACAGGATTCATACTGTTAATCCTATCATCCCTTTATACCTTCAGTTTTCTTTCTCTTCGATTGTCAAATGTTTACTATTTTGTCGCCTTATTCTCAGGAATCGTCGGGCCTAGGAGGTTGAATTATTAATTGGTAGTCTACCTAGTTGGCCTATTTCCAAATGATAACGTTATTATCCTTGCTTACGTTTACTTAAATGCCACGGAAGCGGAGCTATAATCAGATTCTCTGACGGTTCTATTTAGATTGTATATCGGTGTATGAGGTTTGGCCGGAAGCTCATGTCGAAAATACACATAATGCCAGTTAATATGTCTTTTCCTGAATTGAAGTAAATGATACGGTACAACCTATTGCTGTATTGTGCAACTGGCATTGTTTTGTAGATTGCGGCAGCCTTACTGACCCCATGGATGGATCAGTGAACTTCACCAGTACAACCTATAATTCACAGGCGAGATATGGCTGTAACACTGGCTATTCACTTGTGGGAAACAAAACTCGTGTCTGTCAAGCAACCGGAATATGGAGTGGCATAGCCCCAGTATGCCAAATAAAAGGTAATTAGATTGATTCTGTTTTGATATATCGATAGCATTTACATCAGATTGTTATTTGAGTTGTAGGAATTTGAGGCGGAAACATGGTTTAATGGTGCGTAGTGCTCAGGGAACACAGTCCAGTCAAGTGAACGAATCAAACGAAAATATAAATAATAATAATGATTGACCGTATCGTTTACGTCAATTCAGGAAAAGACATATTAACTGGCATGTTGTGTATTTTCGACATGAGCCTCCGGCCAATAGCAGAACAAACAACAGAACAACTGCAACAGAAATAATATCTGGGTCGGAGGGTGCGCAAAAATCAAGTAAAACTGTTTGGAATTGAAACCTTGATTTACGCACTCAGACTTTACCTTTCATTTAAAATGTGCCTGATATCAAACACGAAGGAAGTGAATATCATAAGCTTAAAAATTGAATACAGAAGGTAGCTAAATAAAATGTCCATATAAAAATTGCAATGAAATTAACCAAACAAACGCAAAAAGCTGTAACATGACGACGACATTAATTAATTTGTAAACTCTAAAACACATCAGAAGTTTGTATCTTGAAAACAAACTCTAAAAAATAACAAGCAAATAAAAAACAAAACACGAGGTAATGCAACGAAAGGCGTCTTACGGTTTGAAGAAAGTGTTACTTTTTTGAACGGTAAATGTGTTCTTAAACCTGTGACAAACAGGTTGGACTTCATTAAGAAATTAATGCAAGTGGTGGAAAGTTGTATCTGTTTCTCAACGTGGTGATCAATCTGTCATTCCGCAACCACTTCAAATGAAAATTTCCGTCACGCTTATCTCAGTAACTAGAGAGTTGAAACTTGGTAAACATTTGGACAGGAGTAGATGTATCTTGTATACCAAAGTCATGATGCTACTGCTTATTCATCCCTTTATTTCACCTTGTTTCTGATCCTGTCCTTCTGTAACCACAACAGATGATCATTTCCTGAGTAACAGTAAAGACTAGCGAGTTGAGATATATTTGGACAGTGGGAAGATATATCGTGCATAATGAAACCATGATACCGATGCTCGGTCTTTCTCCATTTTTTTTTTTTTTTTTTTTTTTTTTTTTCATCAACTTTACAGACCTCAGATGACAACTTAAGTCACAATTTTCATAGCAACCGTAATATGTAGACAGTTTAAACTTAGTACACACTTGGACAGTAGATGTATGTGTAAAGTTTATAAAAATTAACATGCTGCTACTTACACATTGTTTTATTTATTCAGTTTTCTCACTCTCTCCAATTTTCGAACATTAAAATTTTCCGTCATATTTTTCTGAAGAATTCCAAGGCCTTGACGGTCTAAACTTGGTAAACAAGTGAACAGTGTGTCCATGTAAAGTGTATAAATGATTCATACTGTTTATCCTTATTCATCCCTTTATACCTTCAGTTTTCTTTCTCTTCGATTGTCAGATTTTTATATTTGGTCGCCTTATTCTCAGGAATTGTGAGGCCTAGGAGGTTCAATTATAAATTGGAAGTCTACCTAGTTTGCCTATTTCTAAAGATAACGCATTATCCTTGCTTACTTTTACTTAAATGTCACGGAAGCGGAGCTATAATCAGATTCTCTGACGGCTCTTTTTAGATTGTATATTGGTGTATGAGGTTTGGCCGGAGGCTCATGTCGAAAATACACATAATGCCAGTTAATATGTCTTTTCCTGAATTGACGTAAATGATACGGTACAACCTATTGCTGTATTGTGTAACTGGCATTGTTTTGTAGATTGTGGCAGCCTAACTGACCCCATGGATGGATCAGTGAACTTCACCAGTACAACCTATGATTCACAGGCGAGATATGCTTGTAACACTGGCTATTCACTTGTGGGAAACAAAACTCGTGTCTGTCAAGCAACCGGAATATGGAGTGCCACAGCCCCAGTTTGCCAAATAAAAGGTAATTAGATTGATTCCATTGTGATATATAGATAGAATTACATCAGGTTGTTATTTCAGTTGTAGGAATTTGAGGCGGAAACATTGTTTAATGGTGCGTAGTGCTCAGGGAACAAAGTTCAGTCAAGTGAACGATTCAAACGAAAACATAAATAATAATAATGATGACGATTATACCCTCAAGAGCAGAACAAACAACAGAACAACTGCAACAGTAATACAATCTGGGTCGGAGGGTGCACAAAAATCATGTAAAACTGTTATGGATTGAAACCATGATTTACGCCCTCAGTCTTGACCTTTCATTTAAGGTTTTGCCTTATATTAAGCACGAAGGCAGTGAAAATTATAACCTAAAATATTGATCGCAGTCGGTAGCTAAATAAAGTTTCCAAATAAACAAAGTTGCAATGAAATTGATCAAACAAAATAATGGGTAACGCAAAAAGCTGTAACATGATGACGACATTAATTTGTAAACTCTAAACCACATCAGACGTTTGTATCTTGATAACAAACGCTAAAACAAACTAATGAAATAAAACACGAGGTAATGGCACGAAAGGCGTCTAAAGGTTTGAAGAAATTAAAGAAATCGTTACTTTTTTGAACGGTAAAATGTTCTAAATCCTGTGACAAACGGGTTGAACTTAATAAAGGGATTAATGCAAGTGGTCGAATATTGTATCTGTTTCTCATCGTGGTGGTCCATCTGTCATTCCGCAACCACTTCAAATGAAAATTTTCGTCACTCTTTTCTCAGTAATTAGAGAGTTGAAACTTGGTAAGCATTTGGACAGGAGTAGATGTATCGTGTATACCGAAGTCATGATGCTACTCTTAGTCATCCCTTTATTTCTCCTTGTTGCTGATCCTGTACTTCTGTAACTACTACAGATGATAATTTTCTAGGCAGCTGTAAGGACTATCGAGTTGAGATGTAGTACATGTTTTGACAGTGGGGAGATATATCGTGCATAATGAAACCATGATACCGATGCTCGATATTTCTCCATTATTTTTTCTTTCAGCTCAGACAACAACTTTAGTCACACTTGTCATAGTAACCGTAAAATCTAGAGAGTTGAAACTTAATACACACTTGGACAGTGGATGGATGTTTAACGTATATCAAAATTAACATGCTGTTACTTACACATTGTTTTATTTCTTCAGTTTTTTCTCTCTCTCCAATTTACGAACATTTAAATTTTTCGTCATATTTTTCTCAAGAATTGCAGGGCCTAGACGGTCTAAGCTTGGTACACATGTGAACAGTGTGTCCATGTAAAGTGTTTACAGGATTCATACTGTTAATCCTTCATCATCCCTTTATACCTTCAGTTTTGTTTCTCTTCGATTGTGAGATTTCTATATTTGGTTGCCTTATTCTCAGGAATTGTGAGGCCTAGGAGGTTCATTGATAAATTGGAAGTCTACCTAGTTTGCCTATTTCCAAAGATAACGCATTATCCTTGCTTACTTTACTTAAA
Source organism: Anodontia alba (assembly GCA_964016985.1). Lineage (NCBI taxonomy): Eukaryota > Metazoa > Mollusca > Bivalvia > Lucinida > Lucinidae > Anodontia > Anodontia alba. The sequence goes on from OZ024824.1 coordinate 59,550,423, forward strand.
TGCCACGGAAGCGGAGCTATAATCAGATTCTCTGACGGCTCTGTTTAGATTGTATATCGGTGTATGAGGTTTGGCCGGAGGCTCATGTCGAAAATACACATAATGTCAGTTAATATGTCTTTTCCTGAATTGACGTAAATGATACGGTACAACCTATTGCTGTATTGTGCAACTGGCATTGTTTTGTAGATTGCGGCAACCTTACTGACCCCATGGATGGATCAGTGAACTTCACCAGTACAACCTATGATTCACAGGCGAGATATGGCTGTATCATTGGCTATTCACTTGTGGGAAACAAAACTCGTGTTTGTCAAGCAACCGGAATATGGAGTGGCATAGCCACAGTATGCCAAATAAAAGGTAATTAGATTGATTCCGTTTTGATATATCGATAGCCCATACATCAGGTTGTTATTTGAGTTGTAGGAATTTGAGGTGGAAACATTGTTTAATGGTGCGTTGTGTTCAGGGAACACAGTTCAAGTGAACGAATATAATGAAAACATAAATAATAATAATGATGATGATAATACCCTCAAGAGCAGAACAAACAACAGACAACTGCAGCAAAAATACAATCTGTGTCGGAGGGTGCGCAAAAATCATGTAAAACTGTTTGGTATTGAAACCTTGATTTACGCCCTCAGTCATGAAGTTAACTAGCTGTAAAAGTGCTTTAAACCCCGCGGTGGTTTACTCTACTGACCGTTCTAAGGCGGTGGTCCCGGTGTTAGTCTTATTCTTTCTTGCTTTGTGGTTTATTCTACGAGGCGACTTGTTGTATGTCTTTCCGTGTGTCATTTTGTTCTTGTGTTTTTCAATCCTTTTAGTATTGCGATTACTTCGCTTGGGGAAGAGAGAGCTAATTTTTGTGCTTTTCATACGTTTGTTCGATTTGTGCTTGTTTGGATTTGTCGGTTTCTTCTTCCTTTTGGGGTCTTGGAAGGGCTGCGTTTCGTAATTGTGGCACTCCCTGGACTTTTCTCTTACCTTTTTTTGACCTTTCATTAAAAATGTTGCCTGTTATCAAACACGAAGGCAGTGAATATCAGAAGCTTAAATATTGAACGCAGTAGGTAGCTAAATAAAATTTCCACATAAAAAACTGCAATGAAATTGATCAAACAAAATAATGGGCAACGCAAAAAAGCTGTAGCATGATGACGACATTAATTTATTTGTAAACTCTAAACCACATCTGACGTTTGTATCTTGAAAATAAACGCTAAAATATAACAAATAAACAACAAAACTAGAGATCATGAAATGATGGCATGAAAGACAACTTACGGTATGCAAACAAAATAGAAGAAATTGTTACTTTTTTGAACGGAAAATGTGTTCTGAAACCTATGACAAACGGGTTGGACTTCAGTTAAGGAATTAATGCAAGTGGTGGAATTTTGTATCTGTTTCTCAACGTCGTGGCCCATCTGTCATTCTGCAACCTCTTCAAATGAAAATTTTCGTCACGCTTTTCTCATTAACTAGAGAGTTGAAACTTGGTAAACATTTGGACAGGAGTAGATGTATCGAGTATACCAAAGTCAAGATGCAACTGCTTATTCATCCCTTTATTTCACCTTGTTTCTGATCTTGTCATTCTGTAACCACTACAGACGATCATTTTCTGAGTAACTGTAAAGACAAACGAGTTGAGATATAGTACAAACTTGGACAGTGGGAAGATATAACGTGCATGATGAAACCATGATGCCGATGCTCGATATTTCTCCATTAAGTGGTTGTTTTTGTTTTGTTTTTTCTTTCTTTCTTTACAGACCTCAAACGACAACTTTAGTTAAAATTTTAATAGTAAACGTAAAATCTAGACAGTTGAAACTTAATACACACTTGGACAGTGGATGGATGTATAAAGAATATCAAAATTAACATGCTGCTACTTACACATTGTTTTATGTCTTCAGTTTTCTCTCTCTCTCTCTCTCTCTCTCCAATTTACGAACATTAAAATTTTCCGTCATATTTTTCTCAAGAATTGCAGGGTCTAGACGGTCTAAACTTGGTACACATGTGAACAGTGTGTCCATGTTAAGTGTATGTCGGATTCATACTGTTAATCCTTATTCACCCCTTTATACCTTCAGTTTTCTTTCTCTTCGATTGTCAGATTTTTATATTTGGTCGCCTTATTCTCAGGAATCGTGAGGCCTAGGAGGTTCAATAATTAATTGGAAGTCTACCTAGTTTGCCTATTTCCAAAGATAACGCATTATCCTTGCTTACTTTTACTTAAATGCCACGGAAGCGGAGCTATAATCGGATTCTCTGACGGCTCTGTTTAGATTGTATATCGGTGTATGAGGTTTGGCCGGAGGCTCATGTCGAAAATACACATAATGCCAGTTAATATGTCTTTTCCTGAATTGACGTAAATGATACGGTACAACCTATTGCTGTATTGTGCAACTGGCATTGTTTTGTAGATTGCGGCAGCCTTACTGACCCCATGGATGGATCAGTGAACTTCACCAGTACAACCTATGATTCACAGGCGAGTTATGCTTGTAACACTGGCTATTCACTTATGGGAAACAAAACTCGTGTCTGTCAAGCAACCGGAATATGGAGTAGCACAGCCCCAGTATGCCAAATGAAAGGTAATTAGATTGATTCCGTTGTGATATATCGATAGCATGTACATCAGGTTGTTATTTCAGTTGTAGGAATTTGAGGCGGAAACATTGTTTAATGGTGCGTAGTGCTCAGGGAACAAAGTCCACTTAAGTGAACGAATGAAACGAAAACATAAATAATAATATTGATGATTATACCCTCAAGAGCAGAACAAACAACAGAACAACTGCAACAGTTAATACTATCTGGGTCGGAGGGTGCGCAAAAATCATGTAAAATTGTTTGGGATTGAAACCAGAATTTACGCCCTCAGTCTTGACCTTTCATTTAATGTTTTGTTTTGTATGATATCAAGCACGAAGGCAGTGAATATCATAAGCTAAAATATTGAACGCAGTAGGTAGCTAAATAGAATTTCTATATAAAAAAGTGCTATGAAATTGACCAAACAAAATAATGAGTAACGCAAAAAGCTGTAACATGATGACGACATTAATTTGTAAACACTAAACAACATTAGAAAAAGGTAAGAGAAAAGTCCAGGGAGTGCCACAATCACAAAACACAGCCCTTCCCAGACCCCAAGAGGAAGAAGAAACCGACAAATCCAAACAAGCACAAATCGAACAAATGTACGAAAAGCACTAAGATTAGCTCTCTCTTCCCCAAGCGAGGTAATCGCAATACTAAAAGGACTAAAAAACACAAGAACAAAATGACACACGGAAAGACATACAACAAATCGCCTCGTAGAATAAACCACAAAGCAACAAAGAGTAAGACTAACACCGGGACCACCGCCTTAGAACGGTCAGTAGAGTTAACCACCGGGGGGGTTTAAAACACTTTTACAGCTAGCTAACTTCACCCTGGGTCCCGATGCTACTCTTAATACAGAAACACATAAAAATTCGATTCGCATAAAGGCTCCCAACTCAGTCAATGCATCAAAGCGAAAACATAAAAATCAAAGTAATCACTATAATAAACAAAGACGAGTACTCGTGGCTAATTCTACTGTATGCCAGAGTAAATGGAAACCAATAGTTGAACCACGGCGGGCCAAATCAAAGATATATCGTCAAGCCCCAACCCACTGGTTAAAGTTTTACGAAGAGGCCCGAACCACCGTCGTGCAATTAAAGAGTGAAGCATAGCCATCAAGAATGATTGGGTTGACAACTAGGCATGCAGTCTGCCGTATAATATCGAGGCTATAGCCAATTCTTTTATAACGGTTAATAAGTTTTCTGAATTGCTCCGAAAAGTTAGATTTACCTACAATTTTTCTAAATCTGTACACTAAGTAACCGTAAAATTCTGGTTCCGATATACCTTGTTGCAGAAGTGTTCTCAGACTGACGCTATATTTTTCTAACAAGGCACTGTGTCTGCGATAAAATTTCGAAAACGCCTTACGAAGTTTAAAATAATGATAGCCCTGCCTAAGAAGTTTGCCAGTAAGGGCTTTATTACGGTAGTTAAAGTCATTAAGATTTGAAGAAGCTCTAGCGAATCTAATAAGATGAGATATGTATACCCCATATGAGGTACGCCGGGGGACATCGCCATCCAGAAAAGGGAAATTGACTATATCAAAATCAAAATCGTCCCGTTTATCATAAATTTTGGTGGAAATTGTTCCATTTGATATACATAGATTCAAATCCAAAAAAGGTGCCTCGGTATCGGAAGAATTTGCTCTATTTAATTGGAGTTCCGTAGGGTATATCCGGTCCACCAGAAGTTTGTATCTTGAAAACAAACGCTAAAACATAATAATAAAACAAAAAAAAACAAAAAAAAAACAAAAAAAAAAACACGAGAACACGAAGTAATGGCACGAAAGGCGTCTTACGGTTTGAAAAAACTAAAGAAATTGTTACTTTTTTGAACGGTAAATGTGTTCTAAATCATGTGACAAACGGGTTGAACTTTATAAAGGAATTAATGCAAGAGGTCGAATATTGTATCTGTTTCTCATCATAGTGGTCCATCTATCATTCCGCAACCACTTCAAATGAAAAATTTCGTCACTCTTTTCTCAGTAATTAGAGAGTTGAAACTTGTTAAACATTTTGACAGATGTATCAAGTATACCGAAGTCATGATGCTACTCCTAGTCATCCCTTTATTTCTCCTTGTTTCTGATCCTGTCCTTCTGTAACCACTACAGTTGATAATTATCTAGGCAGCTGTAAAGACTAGTGAGTTGAGATGTAGTACATGTTTGGACAGTGGGGAGATATATCGTGCATTATGAAATCATGATACCGATGCTCGATATTTCTCCATTATTTTTTCTTTCAACTCAGACGACAACTTTAGTCACACTTTTCATAGTAACCGAAAAATCTAGAGAGTTGAAACTTAGTACACACTTGGACAGTGGATGGATGTATAACGTATATCAAAATTAACATGCTGCTACTTACACATTGTTTTATTTATTCAGTTTTTTCTCTCTCCGAATTTTCGCACATTAAAATTTTCATTCATATTTTTCCCAAGAATTGCAGGGCCTAGACAATCTAAACTTGTACACATGTAAACAGTGTGTCCATGTAAAGTGTATACAGGATTCATACTATTAATCCTTATTCATCCATTTATACCTTCAGTTTTCTTTCTCTTCGATTGTCAAATGTTTACTTTTTTGTCGCCTTATTCTCAGGAATTGTGAGGCCTAGGAGGTTGAACTATTAATTGGTAGTCTACCTAGTTGGCCTATTTCCAAATGATAACGTATTATCCTTGCTTACTTTTACTTAAATGCCACGGAAGCGCAGCTATAATCAGATTGTCTGACGGCTCTGTTTAGATTGTAAATCGGTGTATGAGGTTTGGCCGGAGGCTCATGTCGAAAATACACATAATGCCAGTTAATATGTCTTTTCCTGAATTGAAGTAAATGATACGGTACAGCCTATTGCTGTATTGTGCAACTGGCATTGTTTTGTAGATTGCGGCAGCCTTACTGACCCCATGGATGGATCAGTGAACTTCACCAGTACAACCTATGATTCACAGGCGAGATATGGCTGTATCACTGGCTATTTACTTGTGGGAAACAAAACTCGTGTCTGTCAAGCAACCGGAATATGGAGTGGCACAGCCCCAGTATGCCAAATAAAAGGTTATTAGATTGATTCTGTTTTGATATATCGATAGCATTTCCACCAGATTGTTATTTGAGTTGTAGGAATTTGAGGCGGAAACATTGTTTAATGGTGCGTAGTGTTCAGGGAACACAGTCCATTCAAGTGAACGAATCAAACGAAAACATAAATAATAATGATGATAAAAATACCCTCAAGAGTAGAACAAACAACAGAACAACTGAAACAGAAATACTATCTGGGTCGGAGGGTGCTCAAAAAACAAGTAAAATTGTTTGGGATTGAAATTTTGATTTACACACTCAGTATTGATCTTTCATTTGAAGTGTTGCCTGATATCAAGCTCGAAGGCAGTGAATATCATAAGCTCAAATATAGAACTCAGTAGGTAGCTAAGCAAAGTTTCCATATGAAAATGTGCAATGAAATTGACCAAACAAAATAATGCATAACGCAAAATGCTGTAACATGATGACAGCATTAATTAATTTGTAAACTCTAAACCACATCAGAAGTTTGTATCTTGATAACAAATGTTAAAAAAATAATAAACAAATGATAAAAACAAAACAAACAAAACAACAAACACGAGAACACGAGGTAATGGCAAGAAAGGCGTCTTACGGTTTGAAGAAATTGAAGAAATTGTTACTATTTTGAACGGTAAATGTGTTCTAAAATCTGTGACAAATGGGTTGGTCTTCATTAAGGAATAAATGCAAGTGGTGGAATATTGTATCTGTTTCACAATGTTGTGGTCCATCTGTCATTCTGCAACCACTTCAAATGAAACTTTTCGTCACGCTTTTCTCAGGAACTAGAGTGTTGAAACTTGGAAAACATTCGGACTGGATAGATGTATCGTGTATACCAAAGTCATGATGCTACTGCTTATTCATCTCTTTTTTTCTTCTTGTTTCTGATCCTGTCCTTCTGTAACCACTACAGATGAACATTTTCTGAGTAACTGTAATTACTAGCGAGTTGAGATATAGTACAACTTGGACAGTGGGAAGATATATCGTGCATAATGAAATCATGCTACCGATGCTCGATATTTCTCCATTATTTTTCTTTCAACTGTACAGACCTCAGACGACAACTTCAGCCACACTTTTCATAATAACCATAAAATCTAGACAGTTGAAACGTAGTACACACTTGGACAGTGGATGGATGTATAAAGTCTATCAAAATAAACATGCTGCTACTTACACCTCGAGGGGGGGGGGTACTTCCTATATATGGCATAGTACGGATGTGCGTGCCGAATAGTCCCCTTTTTCAGCGCTGCCAGGTATATGATTGGCCCCTTTTTTTCAACAAAAAGTATATAAATGGCCCGATTTTTCTGGATTCCTATGTGAAAGGCCCCATTTTTCTGACATCCTGGTATATGCACATATTTTTCGCTCAGATTTTTCGAGGCTGCTTATCCTCTTGGTATTATATGAATTGACTGTGATATTTGTGTAATAACCAGCAAAAAATAGGTACAAACAATCAAAGGGCAGTGTATGAATAGGTCAATATTTTGGATGATCAAGTATATGAATGGGTCCATTTTTTCGAAGGCCAGTTAAATGAATGAGGTAGGTTTTGAAATACTGGCTCGCACACCCGTACCAAAATTACACCTAAGTTACCCCCCCCCCCTCCCCGCCCCCCGAGACTTACACAGTGTTTTATTTTTTTCCTTCAGTTTCCTCTCTCCCCAGTTTTCGAACATTAAAATTTTCCGTCATATGTTTCTAAAAAATTGCAAGGCTTAAATGGTCTAAACTTGGTACACATGTGAACAGTATGTCCATGTAAAGTGTATAAAGGATTCATACTGTTAATCCTTATTCATCCCTTTATACCTTCAGTTTTCTTTCTCTTCGATTGTAAAATGTTTACTTTTTTGTCGCCTTATTCTCAGGAATTGTGAGGCCTACGAGGTTGAATTATTTACTGGTAGTCTACCTAGTTGGCCTATTTTTAAATGATAACGTATTATCCTTGCTTACTTTAACATAAATGCCACGGAAGCGGAGCTATCAACAGATTCTCTGAAGTCTCTGTTTAGATTGTATATCGATGTATGAGGCTCGGCCGGAGGCTCATGTCGAAAATACACATATTGCCAGTTAATATGTCTTTTCCAGAATTGAAGTAAATGATACGGTACAACCTATTGCTGTACTGTGCAACTGGCATTGTTTTGCAGACTGCGGTAGCCTTACTGATCCCATAGACGGCTCAGTGAACTTCACTAATACAACCTACGATTCACAGGCGAGATATGGCTGCAACACTGGCTATTCACTTGTGGGAAACGAAATTCGTGTCTGTCAAGTAACCGGAATATGGAGTGGAACAGCCCCAGTATGCCAAATAATAAGTAATTAGATTGATTCTGTTGTGATATATCAATAGTATGTATATCAGGTTGTTATTTGAGTTGAAGGAATCTGAGGCGGAAACATTGTTTAATGGTGCGTAGTACTCAGGGAACACAGTCCATTCAAGTGAACGAATCAAACGAAAACATAAGTAAGAATAATGATGATAATAATACCCTCAAGAGCAGAACAAACAAGAGAACAACTGCAACAGAAATACTACCTGGGTCGGAAGGTGCGCAAAAATCAAACAAAACTGTTTGGGATTTAAACCTTGATTTACGCACTCAGTCTTGACCTTTCGTTTAAGTGTTACCTGATATCAAGAACGAAGGTAGTGAATATCATAAGCTTAAATATTGAACGCATTAGGTAGCTAAGTAAAGTTTCCATCTAAAAATTTGCAATGAAATTGACCAAACAAAATAATGGGTAAAGCAGAATGCTGTAACATGATGACGAGATTAATGAATTTGTAAACTCTAAACCACATCAGAAGTTTGTATTTTGAAAACAAACTCTAAAAAATAACAAGCAAATAAAAAACAAAACACGAGAACACGAGGTAATGGCACGAAAGGCGTCTTACGGTTTGAAAAAATTGTTACTTTGATGAACGGTAAATGTGTTCTTAAACCTGTGACAAACAGGTTGGACTTCATTAAGGAATTAATGCAAGTGGTGGAAAGTTGTATCTGTTTCTCTACGTGGTGGTCAATCTCTCATTCCGCAACCACTTTAAATGAAAATTTCCGTCACGTTTTTCTCAGTAACTAGAGAGTTGAAACGTGGTAAACATTTGGACAGGAGTAGATGTATCGTTTATACCAAAGTCGTGATGCTACTGCTTATTCATCCCTTTTTTTTACCTTGTTTCTGATCCTGTCCTTCTGTAACCACTACAGGTGATCATTTTCTGAGTAACTGTAAAGACTAGCGAGTTGAGATGTAGTACATATTTGGACAGTAGGAAGATATATCGTGCATACCGAAACCATGATACCGATGCTCGATATTTCTCCATTTTTTTTTCTTTCAACTTTACAGACCTCAGACGACAACTTTAGTCACACTTTTCATAGTAACCGTAATATGTAGACAGTTGAAACTTAGTACACACTTGGACAGTGGATGGATGTATAAAGTGTATTAAAATTTACGTGCTGCTACTTACACATTTTATTTCTTCAGTTCTCTCTCTCTCTCCAATTTTCGAACATTAAAATTTTCCGTCATATTTTTCTAAAGAATTGCAAGGCCTTGACGGTCTAAACTTGGTAAACACGTTAACAGTGTGTTCATGTAAAGTGTATAAAGGATTCATACTGTTAATCCTTATTCATCCCTTTATACCTTCAGTTTTCTTTCTCTTCGATTGTCAAATGTTTATTTTTGTCGATTTATTCTCAGGAATTGTGAGGCCTAGGAGACTGAATTATTATTTGGTAGTCTACCTAGTTCGCCTATTTCCAAACGATAACGCATTATCCTTGCATACTTTTACTTAAATGCCACGAAAGCGGAGCTATAATCAGACTGTCTGACGGCTCTGTATATCGGTGTATGAGGTTTGGCCGGAGGCTCATGTCAAAAATACACATAATGCCAGTTAATATGTCTTTTCCTGAATTGAAGTAAATGATACGGTACAACCTATTGCTGTCTTGTGCAACTGGCATTGTTTTGTAGATTGCGGCAGCCTTACTGACCCCGTGGATGGATCAGTGAACTTCACCAGTACAACCTTTGATTCACAGGTGAGATATGCCTGTAACACTGGCTATTCTCTTGTGGGAAACAAAACTCGTGTCTGTCAAGCAACCGGAATATGGAGTGGCACAGCCCCAGTATGCCAAGTAAAAGGTAATTAGATAGATTCAGTTTTGATATATCGATAGCATGTACATCAGGTTGTTATTTGAGTTGTAGGAATTTGAGGCGGAAACATTGTTTAATGATGCGTAGGGCTCAGGGAACACAGTCCATTCGAGTGAACGAATCAAACGAAAATATAAATAATAATGATGATAATAATACCCTCAAGAACAGAACAAAAAAGAGAACAACTGCAACAGAAATACTATATGGGTCGGAGGGTGCGCAAAAATCAAGTAAAACGGTTTGGGATTGAAACCTTTATTTATGCACTCAATCTTAACCTGATGTCAAGCACGAAGGCAGTGAATATCATAAGCTAAAATATTGAACGAAGTAGGGAGCTAAATAAAGTTTCCATATAAAAAATGAAATAAAAAATTGACCAAAGAAAATAAGGGGCAAAGCAAAAAGCTATAACATGATGACGACATTAATTAATTTATAAACTCTAAACCACATTAGAAGTTTGTTTCTTGAAAACAAACGCTAAAAATCAAATAAAAAAAAGACAAAAAACACGAGAACACGAGGTAATGTCACGAAAGGCGTTTTACGATTCGAAGAAATTGTTACTTTTTTGAACGGTAAATGTTTTCTAAAAGCTGTGACAAACCGGTTTGACTTCATTAAGAAATTAATGAAATTAATGCAAGCGGTGGAATATTGTATCTGTTTCTCAACGTGTTGGTGTTGATCATTCATAAACGAGTAAGTACTTTTACCATTTCTGTTTAGTTGGTATATCGGTGTATGTGGTTTGTCCGGAGACGCATGTAGAATATACTCAGTACGTACGTTAATATATGCATTCCTGCATTCATGTAAAATGATACGGCACAACTAGTTTTTGTCTTCTGCTACTGAAATATTTTCTAGATTGTGACAACCTTACTGACCCCCTTCATGGATCAGTGAATTTCACCAGTACGACCTATGAATTACATGCGAGGTATAGTTGTAACACTGGTTATTTACTTGTCTGTCAAGCAACCAAAAAATGGAGTGACTCAGCCCCAACATGCCAAATAAAAGGTAATGAGATTGCTTCCTTTGGCTAAGTCGATTGCATGGACAATATACACTGACTGCTGCGAACAATGGAAAGATCAACACAAATAAGTTGAATTTTGGAACAATTTGTGTAAGTGAGTTATCTTGATGGATACACATTGTTTGGGTTAGCAATACCCACATGTCATGGAGTTGGGAAATGGGATAATTTTATGCTTAACTGGGCGCGTTTTGAAGTTTCTTTTTGCAGACAACGAAGGCTCTTCGAATGCGCGGATGTGTAGGCTGATTCCTTGAACGCACATCTCAGACGGTACATTTTCACACGTTGCTCCTCATCTAATGCCAAAATGTTATCAGATAAAATAATCAATAGCGTTTTATTGATTTGAAGAAAATGTCACGAAGGAACATTGTAAATCGCGGAAAAACTAAATGTTTATACCGATTTATCTGTGCTCCTTAGTGACAGATTTATCGTATTAAGCAAATGCTATTTACTATTCTATCTATTTATAGTAAAATATTATCTCTCGAGAGTGTAATTATTCAGCAATGCAGAAAGTTAAGCCATTAGGTTTCTTCATTAACGTCGATGTTCTGTTCTTGCAGTAACTTCAATTTAACTTTCGGTTCGAAAGCTTTATGTCTCTGCTCCTGAGTGACAGATTTATCGTATCAGGCAAATACTATTTACTATTCTATTTATTTAAAGTAAAATATTATCTCTCGAGAGTGTAATTATTAAACAATACAGAAAGTTAAGCCATTAGGTTTCTTTATTAACGTCGACGTCCTGTTCTCGACGTAACTTTAATTTAACTTTTGGTTCGTAAGCTTTATGTCTCTTTTATATGCAGAGTTCGACTGAAGAAAATAAAAGAAGACACGAGAAGCTTATTCCGAGACCGTGTAATAATTAACTATTTGCTGATATCATATAATCAAATTTTCGTATCATCAAATTTTCAATCACAAAAAGAAAAAAAAAATGATGAAACTTCATATAATTATATTTTTCTGCTAGGTATATAACTTATGTGTTTATTTTTGAACAATTTGGTTTCACGAATTGTTTGCCTTCTGCTTCAGACATTTAACATCATTTTAATAAGAATTTAACATTTGTTCCAATTATAAGTAAGCATAATAAACATCGTCATTTGCTGATTTTTGATTGTCATTTCAATGTTTCTATATGGGTAAAATCTATATAGATAGGACTACTTGAGGAAAAAATGTCTTTACAAGGAAGGTGTCCTTTAACAAACATCAACGAATAAAAGACTGAAGTCCAGCTGAAAAGTAAAATCAAAGGCGAATGTTATTGATTAATATTTACCGGTATTTCTTTTTGTAATATGTACTGACGGTTCCAGGTTACTTGTATTACCATCCTGTTATTAATTTGCTTGCGTTATTTCGTTAAACTTACTCGTCAAAAGACCGATATATTCGGATCGGATTTTAAACAGTTCAGAACTATATTGCCACATAGAATTGTGCATTGAGTAAACCTGATTAAAAGTACTTTTTTGAAATAAACCGGATACAAAGGTAGCGAGGAGACAGCGTTTATGCTTAAGATGAAACACAAATCTGTTAAAAATTATCATGTATATTGGATATATCTTGGAAAGGACCAAAGAAGATACTTGGTCGCATTAGTAACGTTGGTAACAGACAGAAGAATTTATAGACCCAAACCTTCCTACACTGATCTGCAGGCTAGTATGTCTTGATGTTTGTATATTGAACATTTTATCGTTTGGCTTCTTCAAGCTCACTGAATCTGTGTTTTTGGTGTGTTTTTAGATTGTATATCGGTGTATGAATTTTGGTCGGAGGCTCATGTCGAAAATACTCATTATACCCGTTAATATGTCTTTTCCTGAATTGACGTAAATGATACGATATAACCTATTACTGTATTGTGCGACTGGCATTGTTTTGTAGATTGTGGCAGCCTTACTGATCCAATGGACGGATCAGTGAACTTCACAAGTACAACCTATAATTCACAGGCGAGATATGGCTGTAACACTGGCTATTTACTTGTGGGAAGAGAAACTCGTGTCTGTCAGTCAACCGGAATATGGAGTGGCACAGCCCCAGTATGCCAAATGAAAGGTAATTAGATTGATTCCGTTTAGACAAATGTACAGCATGTCCCAGTTGTTCAAAGCTAACGACGTCGTTACTTAGCGATTCGTTAAAATTTACATCGAGTGATACGCAAATATGCTGATTTTTTTTGCTGAAAAAATGTGAGTAGCTTTTGCAATGCAAAAGCTATTCACATTTTTTCTGCCAAAAATATCAGAATATTGTATATTGAATCCGCTAAAACAGTTAACGAAATGACCCTAAACGAGCTCGTTAAGCTAACGACGCTTGGAACAACTTGGCCCTGGTTGTTATTTGATTTGTACGAATATGAGGCGGAAACATGGTTTGAAAGGTAATAAGATTGATTCCGTACCGATATATCGATAGCATGTACATCAGGTTGTTTTTTTTGTAGGAATTTGAGGCGGAAACATTGTTCAGTGGTGTATAGTGCTCAGAGAACACAGTCTATTCAAGTAAACGAATCAAACGAAAACATAAATAATAACAATAAGGATGATAATATTACCCTAAAGAGCAGAAACAAACAACAGAACTGCAACAGAAATACTTTCTGGGTCGGAGGGTGTGCTAAAAAAGCAAGTAAAACTGTACATTGAAGCCTTGAATTTCGCATTCAGTCTAGACCTTTCATTAAAAGTGTTGCCTGATATCAAGCACGAAGGCAGTGAATATCATAAACTCAAATATTGAACTCAGTAGGTAGCTAAAAATGTTTCCATATAAAAACGTGCAATGAAATTGACCCAAACAAAATAAAGAGTAACGCAAATGTCTGTATCGGGATGGCGACATTGATTAATTTGTAAACTCTAAACCACACCAGAAATTTGTATCTTAAAAACACTTTTCTTACTAACCTTGAAGTCTACAGAGTCGAAACTTGGTACACTGCTGAACCGATGGTGTATGTATTGTGTATTCCGAAATCATGATGATGCTATGTATTTGTTTTTTTTTCTTCATTTTCTTTCTCACCAAATTTTGAAATTCAGATGAAACATTTTGTCACACTTTTTCTCAGTAACCGTAAAATCTACACAGTTGAAACTTAGTACACACTTGGACGTGGGTGGATGTATAAAGGTTATCAAAATCAACACGCTGCTACTTACACATTGTTTTATTTCTTCAGTTTTCTCTCTTTCCAATTTTCGAACATTAAAAATTTCCGTCAATTTTTCTCAAGAATTGCAGAGCCTGGACGGTCTATACTTGGAACACATGTGAGCAGTGTGTCCATGTAAAGTGTCTACAGGATTCAGACTGTTAATGCTTATTCATACCTTTATATCTTCATTTTCCTTTCTCTTCAATTTTCAAATGTTTATTTGTTTTGCCGCCTTATTCTCAGGAGTTTTGAGGCCTAGGAGGTTGACTTATTAATTGTTAGTCTACCCAGTTGGCCTGTTTTCAAATGATAACGCATAATTTTTGCTTGCTTTTACTTAAATGCCGTTGAAGCGGAGCTATAATCAGATTCTCTGACGGCTCTGTGTAGTTTGTATATCGGTGTATGAGGTTAGCCGGAGACTCATGTAGAATATACTCATAATCCCCGTCAATATGTATTTGCCTAAATTCGCGCAAAATGTTACGGTATAACTAATTGTGTAATGTGCTACTGGCATATTTTTGTAGATTGTGGCAGCCTTACTGACCCCGCGGATGGATCAGTAAACTTCACCAGTACAACCTATGATTCACAGGCGAGATATAGCTGTAACACTGGCTATTCACTTGTGGGAAGTGAAACTCGTGTCTGTCAAGCAACCGGAAAATGGAGTAGCACATCCCCAGTATGCCAAATGAAAGGTAATTAGGTTGATTCCGTTTAGAAAAATCTATAGCATGTACAGCATGGCCCAGTTGTTCAGAGCTAACGACGTCGTTACTTAGCGATTCGTTAAAATTTACATCGAGTGATACGCAAATATGCTGAAATTTTTTGCTGAAAAAATGTGAGTAGCTTTTGCATTTGAGTAGCTTTTGCAAAAGCTACTCACATTTTTTCAGGAAAAAATATCAGAATATTGTATATTGAATCCGCTAAAACAGTTAAAGAAATGTCCCTTAACGAGCTCGTTAAGCTAACGACGCTTTGAACAACTCGGCCTTGGTTGTTATTTGATTTGTACGAATATGAGGCGGAAACATTGTTTATTGGGGCATCGTGCTCAGGGAACACAGGCCATCCAAGTGAACGAATCAAATGAAAACATAAATGATAAAAATTATAACAATACCATCAAGAGCATAACAGACAACAGAACAACTGCAACAGAAATACAATCTGGGTCGAAGGATGCGCAAAAAGCAAGTAAAACTGTTTGGGACTGGAAACTTGATTTACGCAAACTGTCTTGACCTTTCATTTAAAGCATTGCCTGATATCAAGCACGAAGACAGTGAATAGCATAAGCATAAATGCTGAACGCAGTAGATCGCTAAATAATGTTTCCATATATAAAAAAGGATGCAATAAAACTAACCAAACAAATAAAAAAAAAAGATTAAGCGGAAAGCTGTAACGGTATGACGACATTCATAAATTTATATAATCTAAACTACATCTGAAGTTTGTGTCTCGAAAACAAACGCTAAATAAACAAAAACATTAAAACACGTGGTTATGCCACGAAAAGCGTCTTACGGTTTGACGAAATTGTTACTGTTTTGAATGGTAAATATGTTCTAATACCTGTGACAAACGGGTTGGAGTTCATTTAGGAATTTATGCGAGTGGTGGTATATTGTATCTGTTTCTCAACGTAGTGGTGTTGATTCTTCATAAACGAGTAAGTTTATCATTTCTGTTTAGTTGGTTTATCGGTGTATGAGGTTTGGCCGGCAGCGCATGTAGAATATACTCATAATGCACGTTAATATGTGGGTTTTTTTCTGAATTCTTGTATAAGGAATATGATATTGTCTACATTTTGTCTTTTGCTACTGAAATATTCCCTAAATATAGAAACCTTACTGACCCCATTGATCAGTGAACTTCACCAGTACGACCTATGATTCACAGTGGAGGTATAGCTGTAACACTAGCTATTTACCTGTGGGAAGTGAAACACGTGTTTGCCAAGCAACCGAAAAATTGAGTGACACAGCCCCAATATGCGAAATAAAAGGTAATGAGATTGCTGCGTTTGGCTAAATCGGTAGCATGGACTGCTCCTGACAATAGAAATATCCATACCAATAAGTTGAGTGTGAGAACAATTGTATACGTGAGTTATCTTGATGGCTACACATTTTTCGGGTTACAAATACTCACATGTCAGGGAGATGGGAAATGGGATAATCTGGTGCCAGACTTTAAAAAAGGGTATGCATATACAGATGAACCTCGACGTCAGAAAACTTACTTTCGATATGTGCGCCCCAGAAAGAATTAGACCAGCTTACGCATTTGCGCAGTCTGATCAGAATCTTTACTTGGTACATTTTGGATAGCCAAGAATGCAGTTTCTTTTTGCGGACAATGAATGCTGTTTGTGCGGTCTGATCAGAATCTTCACTTGGTACATTTTGGATAGCCAAGAATGCAGTTTTTTTTGCGGACAATGAATGCTCTTTGTGCGGTCTGATCAGAATCTTCACTTGGTACATTTTGAATAGCCAAGAATGCAGTTTCTTTTTGCGGACAATGAATGCTCTTTGTGCGGTCTGATCAGAATCTTCACTTGGTACATTTTGGATAGCCAAGAATGCAGTTTCTTTTTGCGGACAATGAATGCTCTTTGTGCGGTCTGATCAGAATCTTCACTTGGTACATTTTGGATAGCCAAGAATGCAGTTTCTTTTTGCGGACAATGAATGCTCTTTGATTGCGCGGATGGGTAGGCTGATTTATTGAACTCACATCTCAGAAGGTATGTTTTATCCCGTTGCTCCTCATCTAATGCCAAACTGTTTTCATGGTATACCTAAATAGATAAAAAATAGATAGTGCTGTATTGATATGAAGAAAATGTCACGAAGGAACTGGGTAAATCGCGGAAAAACGATATCCGAGGGACTAAATGGTTATACCGATGTATCTATACTCCTGAGTGACAGATGTATCCTAGCAATCAAATACTATTCTCTATTTTATTTATTTTAAAGTAAAATATTACTTCTTGAGCGTGTAACCATTAAGCAATGGCAGACAGCTGAGCCATTACGTTTGTTTATTAACATCGACGTCATGTTCATAACGTAATTGCAATTCAACATTCAGTTCGTAAGCTTTATGCCTCTTTTATGTTCAGAATTCGTCTAAAGAAAGTTGAAGAAAACGCGAGAAGCCATTATTCCGAGACATTGTTATAATTTACTATTTACTGGTATTGTATCATGAAATTTTCAGTCACAAAAAATGATATAAGCTATACATAGTTATGTTATATTGCTAGGCAGTGTTTCATGTGCTTATTTTTGAACAGTCTTGTTTGACGAGTTGTTTGCCTTCTGCGTCAGACATTTTACATCCTTTTAACAAGAATTTAACATTTTTCTTAATTATAAGTAAGTCTAAGAACACCCGTATTTTCCCGATTTGTGATTTGTCATTTTTATTTTGCTATATGGGTGAAATCTATATAGCTAGGAATACTTAAGAAACAAAAGTCTCAACGACGAAGGCGTCTTTCAACAAACATCAACAAAATAGTACACTTAGTTCCAGCTGAAAAATAAAACCATAAACAAATGTTATTAATTAATCTATACCGGTATTTCTTTTTCTTTTTTTTTTTTCTTTTTTTTTTTTTTTTATAATGTGTCCTGACGGTTCTGGTTCTTTGCATTACCATCATGTATTAATTTATGTGTGCTATTTCATTAAACTTACTCGTCTAAAGACCGATATATTCTTAAAGGATTTTAAACAGTTTATAATCGTATTGCCACATAAAATTGTGGTTTGATTGAACTTGTATTTAAAGTAATTTCTTGAAATAAATTGGATAGATAGGTAACAAGGAGACGGCATTTTATGTTTAAGATGAAGTACAAATATGTTTAAAATTATCATGCATATTGGATATTTCTTGGAAGGGACCAAAGAAGATACTTGTTCGGAAAGGTAACGTTGGTAACAGACGGAAGCATGTTTAGAGCCAAACCTTGCTAAACGGATCTGCAGGCTAGATTGTCTTGATGTTTGTATATGTAACATGGTATCGTTGGCTTCTTCAAGCTCATTAAATCTGTATTTCTTGGTGTATTTCAGAGTGTCCAGCAATAAGAATTGATAATATAGTCGCTGCCCCTAATGTAACGAAACAAGGGTCGACATTTGAGATAGAATGCCAGAACGGTTACTATTTGATAGGTGAATCCTTAATAACGTGCACAGATGGTCTATGGAGTTCTGTCTTACCAAGTTGTTTTAGAGGTACACATATTCTTCAGAGAGTAATGTTAAATATAAGGGCTGCGTTCAGTACAGCAAAATACTCGCAGACATTAGCGGACGTTTGCAGATCATCCATTCAGTGCTGAAAGTTTATTAGCATAGGCAGCCCTTTTGGTTGTGCCAAAAAGAAAGTTCAAGATATTAGAATCAACTTTATATATGTTCGCTTGCAAGAAAACTAGAAAATGATTAAATGTGATGATAATATTCATTCGATCCTATATGAAATTGATAATTATTGGTATGTTATTCGATGTCACATCAAGTTTCGTCAACGAAAATAACGGCTACTCTCTAATTGGATGTTACATGAGACAGGCTCATCGTATTCGGTCGGAAATACACTCCGTATCTCAACGCACTTCAATTATGCGAGTGATAGATATTTTGGTGAAACATATTCAAGTTTTAAGCCTTTCTCTATACTGAAGTTTCCTCGTCTTTCCGTGAATCTCTCCTTATGGCCTTCTGTTATTCCGTAACTACTTCTGACGAAATATTTCTTCACATTTTTCTCAAATACTTCGAAGTCTAGAGAGTTGAAGCTTGGGGCAGACTTGGACAATGGGTGGGTTTATTATTTATTCTGTGTACTGAAATCATAATGGTGCTACTTATACATTTCTTTAGTTTTCCTTTATTAAATTTTTCCTTCTGTCATTCTGTAACCATTTCACCATTTTATGAGTTACTTTGAAGCCTACAGTGTTGAAACTTGATACACTTTAGGACAGAGGATGGATGTATTGTGTATTGTGTGTACCGAAATCGTGATGCTGCTGCTAATTCATCCCTTTATTTCTCCATTTTTTATGAAAATGTTCTTCTGTCAGACTCGTCTATCGTTCCTCAACCACTTCAAATTAAAATATTTTCGTCACACTTTCCTCAGTAACTGTAAAGTCTAGAGAGTTGAAACTTGGTAAACATTTGGACAGGGGTAGATGTATTGTGTGTACCGAAGTCATGATGCTACTGCTTATTCATTTCTTTATTTCTCTTTTTTCTGATTCTGCCCTTCTGTAACCACTACAGATGAACATTTTCGTCAAAATTTTCTGAGTAACTGTAAAGTCTAGAGAGGTGAGATTTGGTACACACTTGGCCAGTGGGTAGATACATCGTTCATAATGAAATCATGATGCCGATGCTTTTTACTTCTCCATTTTTTTCTCCAGTTAACAAACCTCAGATGACAACTTTAGTCACATTTTTCCCAGTAACCAAGAAGTCTAGGGAGTCGAAACGTGGTACACAGTTGGACCGTGGTAGAAAACTGAAATCATGATGATGCTGAGTATTTGTTGTTTTTTTTTTCTTCATTTTCTTTTACACCAAATTTTAAATTTCAGATAAAACTTTTCGTCACACTTTTCTCAGTAACCGTAAAACCTAGACAGTTGAAACGTAGTACACGGACAGTGAGTGAATGTATTGTGTATAGCCAAATCGGGAGGCTGCTGCTTATACCTCTTCAATTTTCCCTCTCTCCAATCTTCAAACATTTAAATTTCTGTCATACTTTTCTCAAGAAGTGCAGGGCCTAGACGGTTTAAACTTGGTACAAATGTTAACAGTGTGTCCATGTATCTTTTTTATTGGATTTAGACTGTTGGTTCTTATTCATTCCTTTATATCTTTATTTTTCTTTGTCTTCGATTTTCAAACGTTTAATTTATTTTCGTAGTTTTTTCCTCCGGAATTGTGAGGCCTAGGAGGTTGAATTAATAATTGGTGGCCTCCCTAGCTGGCCTGTTTCTAAATGATAACGCATTATTATTGCTTAGTTTTGGTTAAATGGCGCTGAAGCGAAACGATAGTCAGATACTCAAACTTCTTTAATTACAGTCATTTTTTCTCTGTCTCGTAAAACAATGTAAGTACTAACTCAAATCCATATAGTCTAATGACCAGGAAGAAAGACAATAACTGTAACAAATTTGTAAGTATCATACATGTAATTGTTGTTTTTATTTGTAGTTACCCGAGAAATAACACCATGCCCAGTCAATACCGATTACAGGGGAACGTATTGGAAGGAAACACTCCCGGGTCAAAAAGTCACCCTTTCTTGCCAAACATCAGTTAGCACAGGTATCATGGTGTAATATTATATATGAGCCATGTCGCCAGAAAAAGTCGATTTGGAATTTCTGTCGAATCAAAATTTAAGTGCGATTGCCCAGATCCTTAGCACCACCACGTGTCTACTCCTTTGGCTGAAGTTTCCCTTTGGCCTACCGCTTACGTGTACGAACAGCATAGGCTCTCGTGAGACTGAAATGAACCTTTGCTGTTCTTATTTGCTATTCTTGGGTCCATGTCTGTTGGTCTGAACATTCTGATTCGTCATTTGTTTATGGATTTATGAGTTTGGATTGCGGCTTTGGTACCATGACTGCAACTACTATATATATTATGACACTTTCCTCATGACCTGACTCATGCCATAAAAAAAATATGTATTCAAATATATATATAAATATATATATATATATATATATGTGTGTGTGTGTGTGTGTGTGTGTGTGTGTGTGTGTGTGTGTGTGTGTGTGTGTGTGTGATATATTTCGGTTTCATTCTCACTTAAGGTGGTGTAAAAAGAAATGGAGATACTCAAGAAGTTCTAAGAATACTATACGCGAATAAACACATAGTAAATTATTAATCTTTTGGAGTGAATACAATAAATTTTCCTGATGAATACATTGTCTCTCACAAGAGCAAAGCTCGGGTAGATACACTATGAAACGAATATAATATGGTATTCACAGAAAGAATAAAGAAAGAAAAATAAGAATCAAATATGTTATAATATTTACAAAAAGATAAAACGACAGAACATTTTTTATACTTGTGAGACTGCGCCTCAGACTAAATGACAGTTCCTTGCTTCATGTCAGAATGTTGATGCCCGACTATCGATATCTATGGTCAGCCCATTATGGTTCTAGTTGTGTATTTCTTGTGTTTTTATGAAGAATAAAAGAAATTATTATTATTAACCCTTTCACACCTGAATTTTAAATAGACTTTCATCTTTTGAATTAGGACATGTACACTGTTGCGAATAAGGTCTGCATTCAAAAGTGAAAAACAGAATGGCAAACAGTGTAGATCCTGATGAGATGGCTTGTTACCGTCTCATCTGGCTGTACACTGTTGGCACAGCTAATTGTCTTAGCTTGCAGGGCTGAAAAGGTTAAAGTAAATATGTAACAATGGTGATGTCCAACCATTCTAACTTCTGATCGTTTTGTAGATGTAAATGCTAAATATTTGAAATGGCATAAGAAATGTACAGTAGTGTTTTGAATGGCCAATGTATTTACAGGAGATATTTCCAGACAGTGCTCGAAAGACGGAGTATGGTTTTTGCCTCTGTACAATTGTGTAAGACCTGCTGTCACAAGTATTCAACAAAGGGTTAGCATGCACGATAATAGTTCTGTAACATATGGATCGTACTTTTTTTCTGTAACGCGTAGCATGCTGGGTAAAATTTTAAGCAGACGATATATAGAAATAGTTTCTTACGTTCCTCAGAAAATAGAATGACATTTCATGCAACTGCATGATATGGAGAAAATTTGCATGAAATATCAACCCTATTTTCTGGAAAAAAAAAGGAAAAATGTCATCAGTTTGCCATCTGCTAAATCTACCCATGGCGTGCTTAGTGTTAATAAAGTGTTTGTGTGAAAGTGACTGAACTTTGTCACATTCCATTCTGTCTTGTTTGAATTCTACGTCTAGTCTCCAGTAAGTCCGGTAATACTGAAAATAGCATGGCAAACTATTTTTAAAACACATGTGCAATTGGAAAAGTAGAAATCGTTTGTTTGTAGCGCATAGCACACTATAGTCTAATTCACCGGTTTTGCGGACATGCATTTCACTTTCTCGTGCTAAAGGTATGCAGTTCTTAATAACACATTTATCACTTATCAAAAAGGAAAATATTTTGAAGTCACCTCGTTTCCTACAAATTTTCTTTGTAACAGTCAGAAAATCGCCAAAATATTTTTGAATGGCATTTTCACCATTGTACTATTTTCGGACGCCATTTGTATGATGTCACGTAGGCATACCGCTGATGACGTCATAAGAAGACAGTGACGTTATTCAATTAATTGAAAATAATTGATTAGTATAATAATGCAGAAACGAATATAGAAACAATCAGATTTACTGTAGCTACAACATCTATGTGTAAAGAGCGCATTCATTCAGACTGTATTGGGGTGGCTGGATGTGGCGAAGATGCCGGATATCTATTCACCGGGGCGTCCAACTGATATTGGCTTCCAGTTGGGCAAGGCCTGCTATCCTTGTAACAGTTAAGAGTAGAGTGGGGAATGTTTTAATTTATTCTGTTTCTTTACTTTTATTCCTGTCCTGTCCCTCTCCTTAATCTCCTCTAATATCTCTTCTATCTCTATTCTCCCTTTCTCTAGGAGACGACACAAAATGGCCCACAAGGTTTGACATGTCGTTAAACTCCAACACAAGCAATCAAAAAGTCTATAAGATATATTGTGACATAATATTGTCGCGCTTTCCATGTCTGTGTTCAGGCTTCATTGAAACTTGTTTTTGTTTGAAAAATATGAAAAACAAGACATACGTTTATAAAAGGTACACACACATACGATACAAACAGTCATGACCATTTGAAAAACGGGAACATGTCAATTACCATTGCCATTGACCTTACATTTTCGATGCATGTATTCTTGACTATGATGTAACGAAATATATGTTAATGTTATGGACTGAAATAAAATTCATAAAAGTAGTCCATTGCAAAAAAAAAAAGAACGCACCAAAGAACGAAAGTCGGATTTTATCTCTTTTTTTTTCATTAGTGGTAAGCATACAGTTGGTGTTTAAGGCTCCATATTCCTCAAAAATAATCGTTTTTTGTTGTTGTTTTTTTTATCAAAGAAAGGTTTAATAGATTGACATATAATATTAATACGATCTTAAAATTTGGTATTTGACAGTCTGTAAAATTTCAGTTAGTTACTTGTTTTTGAGCAGGATCAAAAATATAGTGATTTTTTTATCATGTCTCTGAATTAATGTTGGCAACATTAATTCAGAGATACGATAACAATTATTTCAATTTAAAAACGAAAGACTGACTGAAATTTTACAAGCTGTCAGGTGCCACATTTAATGATTGTATTAATACCATATATCAATTTATCAAACCTTTCTTGGATAATAAAATGTCTATTGTTGAGGAATATGGAACCTTTAAAGTGCAGTTTGTATTTAAGTAAGCATAATATCCGTCTGATAAGGGCTGCCTGCAGATATTGATTATTGTACAAAAGCATAATTTAGATATGGGATTTTAAGCTCCCAGTAGTTTCTTCCGACTGTTCCATGACGGTTCTCCTTTGTTCGTTTATCAGTGGTTTCATATGTTAAGTTTGTTTTGTCATTCTACGCACGTATATTTCTCAAGTATTCTTTTCGTGTTTCAGAAAGGCTGTGCTTTGTGATTGTGGCATCATATTTTATAACACAAGTACAAAAACTGTATGTATTTTTCCGATAATGAATTATTGAAATATATTTTGTAAATACAAAGGTGGAGGAAATGAAGGCAAATCTCTCTAGTTCCGGATTTAACCAGGTAGTAAATGAGCTTGCCAGTATCACCGCTTCGCAGGCCAATGATTCCGGCTTGTATTCTGGGGAACTAGAAACCGTCACTGAAGCATTGGACAGTCTAGCCACAATGACATCTACCAATATCAACGTGACTGAAGACATATCCAAGGTAGGTACAATACATGAATAGGTAACACAAGTTGAATAATTGTTGACGTGTTCAGTCAGCTTTGAATTTGTTTCAATGCAGTTTCCTAATTGTTGGTGTTTTACTGTTATGTTTCACTGATAAGGAAGACCGAACACCTATTTTTATTTGGAGCTGCACCAGAATTAGTCAATTTTTCAGGACTTTTAGTATTGCGATTACCTCGCTTGGGGAAGAGAGAGCTAATCTTAGTGCTTTTCGTACGTTTGTTCGGTTTGTGCTTGTTTAGATTTGTCGGTTTCCTCTTCCTCTTGGGGTCTGGGAAGGGCTGTGGTTTGTGATTGTGGCACTCCCTGGACTTTTCTCTTACCTTTTTTGTTAGGGTAGAACAAGTTAAAGCCCCGCAGAACTTTCTGGTGACTCTCCCAAGATGACTCCTCTGTTGCAAGTATTTTTGTATGTCGGTTATTGCAGCTTTGCCGTTGTGTCTTGTTATTTTTTCAGGGTATACGCTTCTTTCGATGCCTCTGGTCGATGCCTCTGGAATCTTGTGCTTCCTTTCTAGTTTTGTGCCGCTTCCTTGATAATTTCATTTTTCTCTTTTTGTAAAAAAGAGAAAATACAATTGTAGTTGAAAGCTTAATTTGACATATGCACTAATCTAGTAGAAATATATACTATGGTCATATAAGCGTTGACCGTTAAATAAAAATAAAACAAACACCTTTGAAATTAAACAAAAATGTTTTTGTTTTCTTGCAATGTTAATGCACTGCAAGTAAGGGATATCGATGATGAGTAGTTCAGGTTTAACGACGCATCAATGCATGCGTATTATTTTCGTCTAAACGGTATAACAACTTGGTTTAGTATGACGCTGCTTATTTTTTGTATTGACTCTGATGGAAGACAAAATTAAAGAAAGGTCGTCAATGACGTTGAATCAACGTTAAAATGACACTGTTTCACTTGTATGTGCCAACGGTAGATGTACATGTACTGACCATGTTCTTGCTTGTCTAATTACAGTCATTATTGAAGACTGCAAGTAATCTTATAGATGGACATAACCATGATTCCTGGAAAGCGCTATCTGAGAAGAAGGTAATTTGATATATAATCGTAAAGATGATTATCATATACTGTATGATTCTCTACCCCCGTATAATGTTCATGATTAGCGATTAAATATCTTATTAAAGATTTTTGAGCCAGACACAGCATTTCCTGCAATATTTATTGTGCGCCCTGCGAAGACTCAAGGCAGCCTACGAATCTAGAATTGCCACTTGAGCCTCTGTCATCTGTCTAAAGCAAACTTTGATATTTGGCTGCGCAATTTGTTTCTGTTTTGTTTTTTCTTGTCAAGAAAATAAGGTATGACATTTCTTGAAATTGTCTACATAGGACACAACTTGTATGACATGTCAAATGTTGTTTTCTGAGAAAATAAGAAAGATGATTTCACAATGTTATGATTTTATTTAGTACTCTCAGCGTTAAAGCGCATCTCTCAGTTTCATAAATACAAAATATAATTGAGCAGAAATTTCAGTTTGCATAAAATTATGCCAGGGAATTCATCATATTTTGATCGTCTATGCTTACTACGAGGAAGATGCAGATTTATTTTAAAGGAAGCTTTCATTCCGATATAAACCCCATATCTTCATGGTATACCTTCTATTCCATAGAGGTAAATTTACCAGATTAAGGTAGTACTAAATTGAGAGGAAACATCGTATTCTGTTCTCATTACGGGAGGTAACTCTTTGTCGAAAAACAAAATATATTTGTGTATTTTCTTATTGAGTTATTTCTTTCTTTTTAATTACAATTTAGCAAATTGTCCTGAAAAAAAATACAGACATTTTGTATTTGCATTTCCAATTCATAATGTTTAGGCACACAGAAAACAAAGTTTATAAGACAAAAACTTGTTTAAAGTTTTCAATAAATTTCTGAAACAGTAAAATGCATCTCCGGTATGCGAACAATTTTGTATACGTATTACCGGCATACACTAATTTTCGGGTATGATAAATCACGGACCCCGTCCTTTGGCTCCCTGGCGCCTCCGAGGCACAGCTGCTAGCAAGTAAGTAACTTAAATATCCAGTCGAGTAAAAGTCCCACAAATTTAGAAGCACCTTCTCTACATGATAATATCTGACTTTGGTGTGAAACTACAGTTCAATCATTGACTGACAATTGATTCAAAAATCAAATGTAGTCAAAAATCAGTCTTAGTAACGTCTGACTGCAGAGTTCGAAAAAAAATCAAGGAGTATGTTTGTACTCATTTAAACACATTGCTTGAGCATCTGTATCTGTAAAGACAAAAAGTAGCGAACTCAAAGGAAAAATGACCCTTCATTTTATATGATAACTGAGATGACTAATAATTTTGCGAAATAATTTTACGAAATGATATTACCGATTTGCAAAATGTGAATATGAACTGATAACAGTAAGTTGGTGTGTGATACACTAAGAGACATTCATTAACTTTAAGTGTATGTAACACTGGAGAATCGTCTCTAGCTCTGACCTTTGTGTCTGCTACAATGAATCAGCAGAACCAAATAGAAACCATCTCGTCACACCAAACAATGCCATGCCAAAACCAAGACCCACAACACCTCTCAAAATGTCAGGACAATTTATGGGCTGCAAAAATACCAAATAGAAAATGAAACCCCACAATCTCAGTGCTACCGCCCCGCACCCCCCCCCCCCCCCCAACAGATGCACTTAAGTTGTCTTTATTTATTGATACCTATATAATAGCATCAGGACCAGGGTGAAGTTCGCTAGCTGTGTAAGCGCTTTAAATCCCTCGGTGGTTTACTCTACTGACCGTTCTTAGGCGATGGTCCTGGTGTTGGTCTTACTCTTTGTTGCTTTGTGGTATATTCTACGATACGATTTGTTTTATGTCTTATCTTGTGTCATTTTGTTCTTGTGTTTTTCAGTCCTGTTAGCATTGCGATTACCTCGCTTGGGGAAGAGAGAGCTAATCTTAGTGCTTTTCGTACATTTGTTCGATTAGTGCTTGTTTGGATTTGTCGGTTTCCTCTTAGTACCTGGAAGGGCTGCGATTTGTGATTGTGACACTCCCTGGATTTTTTATCTTACCTTTGTTTTTCTTTATAATTCCAAAGTAAACAACCATACAGAAGCCTAAGATGGATAACTTATCAGTGAACGTGTGATATGTTATAATATATCAATATGAGTAACCTGTGTTTTGCTTTTAATTGTTCATATTTATACAGAACGTAACTCTTCAAATCAAATGAACTCAAGGAATCCTCAAAATGAATGTTTGTCTATGATGGAAATATGCCAGACTATGTATATCACAATACAGCTATCACAATACAGCTGTGTTTAGTGTAACGAGATTTTCACACATTTATTTAGCCATTCATGAAGTAACTCTATACTATGTTCCCAGTAATTTTGTTATTTTAAGTTATACAACTGACACAAATTTGCAAAGAAACTAAATATGCTTTATAAACAGAAATTTTATTAAAGTTCGCCTTATAACGGTACCTTCATGTACCCCAGTTATTACATATATCATAGGGTAACACGCTATAAACAGTGTACAGACTTGTAATGACTTTAAAGTAATTATTTTACTGTTTCAAGGGAGGGATCACTTAACCGTGGCATGCATCAAGTGGGACTCAAGTATTCTGAGAAAAGATACGGAATCTTGTGGTTATCTAATTTTTCCCCTAAATTTGCAGAAATCAGATGATCAATAGAAGGCTCTATAAGAGCTTAAACACTGGGATTATTTTCCTTTTACAGATGCCATAACTCTTCTAGGGTTAATTTGCAGATTTAAAAAAAAAATACAAGCATTTTGGCCTGTTTTCTTATCAAATCTGATAATTAACAATGACTTCAGTACGTATACACTATGTCAAAATTAGTGGGTTTTTTTATCGTTTCAGAGGCCTTAAATCTTATACAATGTTACACAGGATGGCTGGTTTACATGCATTCTTGTTCTCATAGAGAATTTTACCCCCACCTTTCCGACTAATACTATATCAAAGTCGGGTTAGTGGCACCTTACATTTCCATATGTTTCTCTTGACTGTGACCATGGAAAAAAGGTAAGAGAAAAGTCCAGGGAGTGCCACAATCACAAACCGCAGCCCTTCCCAGACCCCAAGAGGAAGAGGAAACCAACAAATCTAAACAAGCACAAACGTACGAAGAGCACTAAGATTAGCTCTCTCTTCCCCAAGCGAGGTAATCGCAATACTTAGAGGACTGAAAAACACAAGAACAAAATGGCACACGGAAAGACATACAAAAAATCGCCTCGTAGAATAAACCACAAAGCAACAAAGAGTAAGACTAACACCGGGACCACCGCCTTAGAACGGTCGGTGGAGCAAAAAAGGTAAGAGAAAAGTCCAGGGAGTGCCACAATCACCAAACGCAGCCCATCCCAGACCCCAAGAGGAAGAGGAAACCGACAAATCTAAACAAGCACAAACCGAACAAACGTACGAAAAGCACTAAGATTAGCTCTCTCTTCCCCAAGCGAGGTAATCGCAATACTAAAAGGACTGAAAAACACAAGAACAAAATGACACACGGAAAGACTTCCAACAAATCGCCTAGTAGAATAAACCACAAAGCAACAAAGAGTAAGACCAACACCGGGACCACCGCCTTAGAACGGTCGGTAGAGCAAACCACCGGGGGGTTTAAAGCACCTTCACAGCCAGCTAACCTCACCCTGGGTCCCGATGCTACTCTTAATACAGAAATACATAAAAATTCGGTTCGCATAAAGGCTCCCAACTCAATCAATGCATCAAAGCGAAAACATAAAAATCAAATTAATCACTATAATAAACAAAGACGAGTACTCATGGCTAATTCTACTGTATGCCAGAGTAAATGAAAACCAATAGTTGAACCACGGCGGGCCAAGCCAAAGACATATCGTCAAGCCATAACCCACTGGTTAAAGTTTTACGAAGAGGCCGTCATTCAGTCTGAGGCCCGAACCGCCGTCGTGCAATTAAAGAGTGAAGCATAGCCATCAACAATGATTGGGATGACAACTAGGCATGCAGTCTGCCGCATAATATCCAGACTATAGCCAATTCTTTTATAACGGTTAATAAGTTTTCTGGATTGCTCCGAAAAGTTAGATTTACCTACAATTTTTTTAAATCTGTACACTAAGTCACCGTAAACTTCGGGTTCCGATATACCTTGTTGCAGAAGTGTTTTCAGACTGACACTATATTTTTCTAACAAGGTACTGTGTCTGCGATAAAATATCGAAAACGCCTTACGTAGTTTAAAATAACGATAGCCCTGCTTAAGAAGTTTGGCAGTAAGGGCTTTATTACGGTAGTTTAAATCATTAAGATTTGAAGAAGCTCTGGCGAATCTTATAAGTTGAGATATGTATACCCCATATGAGGTACGCCGGGGGACATCGCCATCCAGAAAAGGGAAATTGACTATATCAAAATCAAAATCGTCCCGTTTATCATAAATTTTGGTGGAAACTGTACCACTAGATATACATAGATTCAAATCCAAAAAAGGTGCCTCGGTATGGGAAGAATTTGCTCTATTTAATTGGAGTTCTGTAGGGTATATCCGGTCCATCATTTGGTCAAAGTAAATATTGTCAATATTTAATAAATCGTCAAGGTATCTTGAAGTTAAATTAAAAGCCTCAATAATGTCAGCCTGATTTTCACGTGAGACAGACTTCATGAAATCTCTCTCATAACAAAAAAGAAACAAATCTGCAACAAGAGGAGCACAATTAGTTCCCATCGGAATACCAATAGTTTGTCTATAAAGTTTAGTTCCAAATCTAATAAAAATATTATCCAAAAGATAAACAAGGGCATCACAGACTTTTTGACACGACCATAAATTGTGATTATTATATACACCAGAAGTGAAAAAAGCACATTCTTCGTTGCAAGCCAAATATTGGGTATTCTCCCGAATAAACGTTCGGTTAATTAAATCAATAAGTTTATCTTTTATAAGATGATGAGGTAACGTAGTATACAGTGTAGAAAAATCATATGTAGACAATTTAGAAGCCTGAAAGTTTTTAGATTTAAATTTATTGAGAATATCATTAGAATTTTTAATTGACCAAAAATAGTTTATTCCGTCCCTTTCGTAAACAGTATCATAGTATCTAATCCAATGTTTTTTAACAGCAGTAAGGCATGAAGTTAGCAGTTTGGACAAAACAGTAGTCGTATAAGAACTAGAATTAGCAATGAAACGTGCTTTATAAGGTCGTTTATGAAGTTTCGGTAACCAATATAACGTAGGAAGTCTGTCTTGCTTTTCTTTAATACTCACTGCAAACTTAGCAGTAATATCGATAGATTTGGTATTGACAATAGATCTCTCGTCAGTAGAAATCCGATCATATGTTTTGGTACTACCAAGTTCTTGTTTTAGAGTATTGATATAATAACAACAACATTATTAGCAGCTTTATCAACTGGAGACAAAACATACTTCCTATGAAATTCTTGGATACCTTGTTTCAAATATCGAAAAGATAATTTAGGCTTAGGAGGGAGAAGATCACGGTTATTAGAGTAAAATAACACACGTTCATAAATGATCTTAAAAATCTTTAATTTCCAATTATTTAAAGCATTAGACTCAACATGCTCTCGTTTACACCAACGCGTACAATAATCATTTGAAGCATTGGCAATTGTTTCCCGACATTTATCGAAATCAATGTGGGCTGGGAATCTATATTTAGGTCCTTTTGAAATAACTGAACGGATTCGTGAATCAGTTATAATCTTCAAGTTACCAGTGACAATATGACCCGCTTGTTGATAACAAAATTTAGAATCTTTACAATCTCAAGAATCAGGGGAACTAGTTTCAATATCAAGATCAGAAACTAATTTATTGAAATTAAGTATAGTATTACGGATAGGTTTGTTATATTTATAACAAATAATAGGAGAATCCGTGTTTTCGAAATATAAAGGTATAGCTGAAATATGCTAGTAAATCTATGAATTCAATACCTTTATTAATGAATGGAATTTTGATGAAGTGTCTAATATGGTTAATTTCAGAATCAATGTAAGGACGAAGAGCATGTTGAGTATAGCATCTAGTAAGGAGAGCTGCTTCATACAAACTATGTTTTCTATCATAAAATTTATTCGCCTCATCATCTAACTTACGTAATGAAGAAACAGACAGTGAAACTAGTTTAGAAAGCATTTGATGACGTCCAGAATTTAAGAGAATATTTAAATCAAAAAGAGATAAAACAGTTTTATGTTTTCGTTTAAAATTGCCATTTTTGCGCTTACCATGGGATCGTTTATTACGTTTTTTAATATCTAAAAGGGAAAAAGCATCGAAATCCGGCATTTTAGAAATATTTCCTTCATGGTAAATATTATCATTAAATCCAAGTGGAAAAGGGGTTTGTAAACGTTTAATCCATTTAAGTTCAAGTTCATGTCTTAAAATATTTTTGAATCTTTCGGTAGAATTGGACTTGTGTATAATTTTTTCAACAGGTTGAACCAAAACTTTACTAGATGATCATGAATCACCAGTACTCCGGAAATGTGATAAAGAAACGTATCAATTTTCTTTGCTTTTTTGATTTTTAGCAAATGTTCCTTAAACCTTGTTTTAAGGGCCCGTTTGGTCTGTCCAACATACTGCATTCCTCAGCCTCCTTCGCTGCAAGTGAGAACATATATAACATCCTCTGATTTTCAGTCTAAATCAGAGTTGTTTACAACTGAAAATTGACCGACAAATTAAATGATTGCAGCAGGTGCAACTCTTGGCATTGCACTTAGAAATATTAGGGTACATACCGTTCCTTTTATACGGATTCTTATATTTTAGAAGTATAGAAGATTTAATTGGAGAAAGTCTAATTCTAAGGTGATTACTGAAAATATTATAATTGGAAGCGCCATATAAATTTATAGATGATACAGAGTGAAGTTTCAAAGGTGTAATGTTAACAGTAGGTAACAGAGAGTTAAATCTAGCAGTCGAACGGGGAATCTGTAAAGAAGAAGCAGAATGTAGCCTAATACGAGTAATAGTAATTTTTAATCTGTTAGTGATACTCATATAGTTGTATAGGAAGTAATACCATTAGATAAAAAGCAGTATTCGTACCGGCTATTATAGGCATAAGTAGCGATGCAAACAGGCGGTAGGACCGATGCATACAGAGTATAGCAACAACCGACAATACATAACTAAGTCTAATACAATTCCAAAGAAACGTAAAGTAAGAAATTGTTATAAACGGGATACGAATACCGGTAAATATCTAACTTTCAATGAGGTGTAAATTAGAATCATGAGGAAGAGGAATACGAAAGGTGATTGTAAAGTGCAAACTCTGGCACTTGAAATATTAACACCATTAAATGAATGTACGGGGAGACTTTCTAGGGTCTCCACACGGCACAAACACAACGGACGTGGTATGCAAAAAGGGTAAGAGAAAAGTCTAGGGAGTGCCACACCGGGGGCTTTAAAGCACTTTTACAGCTAGCTAACTTCACCCTGGGTCCCGATGCTACTCTTAATACAGAAATACATAAAAATTCAGTTCGCATAAAGGCTCCCAACTCAGTCAATGCATCAAAGCAAAAACATAAAAATCAAATTAATCACTATAATAAACAAAGACAAGTACTCATGGCTAATTCTACTGTATGCCAGAGCAAATGAACTCTGCCGAGATACCAATAAAATGATGCTCCGTTACTTACTCACATCGTTACATAATACTTATAAGACAGTTAACTTGAAACCCACACGAACCATCCTTAAATATAAAGCACAATGAAGTAGCTCAAAATCGATCAAAAATCTAAATTAAAAATAAATCTTTTAAGATTATACATTTCAACGCAGGGACCCAGTGTTATCAGAGAAAAGTAGTCGATGTCGGCGTCGGCGTAGCCTCTTGTCTGCACTCTATCTCCTTTATGAATGGATGGATTTTGGCCAAACTTACATAAATTTATCATTGGGTGGGGGAAAATGCTGATTAGATTTTGATGACCTTGACCCCATTTTCAAGGTCACACGAGGACTTAGTTTGTTGGAAAAGGTTGTCTGCACCCTATCTCCTGAAGGAACAAATAGATTTTGACCATACCTGCATATCTAGATTGCTGGGATATGTAAAAGAACTGATAAGATTTTGGTGCCCTTGACACCATTTTCAAGGTCACATGATGGCTTAGATAGTTGGAAAATGGATTGTCTGCACCCTATCTCTTGAATGAATGGATGGATTTTTACCAAACTTGTACATCTATATTGCTGAGACATGGAAAAAAACTGATTTGATTTTTGTGACCTTGACCCCTTTTCAAGGTCACATGAGGGCTCAGATTGTTGGAAAATTGGCTTGTCTGCACCCTATCTCCAGAATGAATGGATGGAGTTGACCAAATTTGTACATCTATATTGTTGTGACATGGAAAAGAACTGATTAGATTTGGTGACCTTGACCCCAATTTCAAGGTCACACAAGGGCTCAGATTGTTGGAAATGGCTTGTCTGCACCCTATCTCATGAAGAAATGGATGAATTTTGACCAAACTTGCACAACTAAATTAATGTGACATGAAAAAAAAAACTAATTAGATTTTGGTGACCTTGTTCTTATTTTCAAGGTCACAGAAGGGCTCAGATTGTTGGAAAATGGCTTTTCTGCACCCTATCTCCAGAATGAATGGATGGATTTTGACCAAACTTGTACAGCTATATTATTGAGATAGAGCAAGAACTGATTAAATTTTGGTGACCTTGACTCCATTTTCAAGGTCACAGGGGGCTCAGATTGATGGAAAATGGTGTCTCTGCACCCTATCTCCAGAATAAATGGATGAATGGTGACTAAACCTGTACATCTATATCATTGTGACATGGAAAAGAAACTGATAAGTTTTTAGTGACCTTGGCCCTATTTTGAAGGTCACACAAGGGCTTAGATTGTTATAAAATGGCTTGCCTGCACCTTATCTTATGAAGAAATTGATGGATTTTGACCAAACTTGCACAACTATATTGTTGTGTCATGAAAAAGAACTGATTAGATTTCGGTGACCATGATCCCATTTTCAAGATCACAGGAGGGCTGGGATTGTTGGAAAATGGCTTTTCTGCACCCTATGTCTAGAATGAATAGATGGATTTTGAAAAAAAAAACTTGTACAACTATATTGTTGAGACAGGGACAAGAACTGATTGATTTTTTGGTGACCTTGACCCCATTTTAAGGTCACTCTAGGGCTTAGATTTTGGAAAATGTCCCCCATCGACCACACACGCAATAAAAAAAGAAAAGGATAAATTATAGATACAACCTTTTTCAACGATAAGTCTGTTCAAATTGGTGTGGGGGTGTTGGATTTTTTCATGTTATAAAATAATCAAAATTAGTGCTCGTGACCAGCCCTCCTTTTAAGGCGCTGCCGTAAAATTTGCACAGCGACCTATATTTTTTAATCATTTTCTTATTTGGCACAGAACCTACTTTCAAAAATAACATATTAGAAAAGAACTTAAATTTTCTGAAAAATCGGCCTCTTAATTTGGTACTACCTTAAACACAATGCCCGAATTATCAACGTTTTAATATTAAAATTGTTTACTCTAGTTCTATATGGTTGTTATCTTTTATGCAATTACGGGGTTACTATGACGGTTAGTGTAGAAATATTGCAGCAAAAGTCATAGATTTGTATAGCTCTATAGACTGTGTTGGATGTACGAGTATACATTTATTTGTTCTATGTTATTGTGTGTATATATCCCCTAATTTTCCATAAACAAAATAAATAAATAAAAAAAAGAAAAATATAACTGTAAAATTCGAAAGATGAAGGACTGTCTGACTATTAATTCCTCCATCTCTCTTCTAATATCACCAAATACAGTTGGACAATTTTCCGCCATTTTCTACGAAGTGGTTAAATTTTGTGACCTGTTTGCTTTCCTGTATAACGGGGACCTTTTGAGAAGAAATCTACCCTAAAAAGAAAGAATTTGCTCCCACAGGAGCATATTCTTGCCTTTTAGATCAGACCACTCAGGAGGGAGGCAATATAATTTGACAAAGTTCCATTAATATGCATTCTTTTTACTAGGATTCTGCAGGCGCCTCTGGTATATTGCGGTCTGTTGACAAGCTATCGGCAGCTATGGCAAAATCATTGGAGCAACAAAATTCATCTGGAATTACTGTCACTGAGACAAATATTGGTACGCATCATATCTTTGCCATGACACAGAGAATACAAACATGTCGCACAGTTTACAAATTCCGTCCACACAGTCTGACATTGACCTTTGTCTTTGAGGAGCAAACACTTCTCGCGACGTATGCCGTAGGATCAATGTCATTGTCTGCTTACAGAAATCGCGGATGCTATAGAATATAACGATAAACAATAAAGGGTCTGGTCGTGGGGGCCTGTTTATTTTCTAGTCCGTACATAATAGCTAATAGCTTGAAGTTTTTATAAACTAAGCGCAGATCGGCTTTGAGTCGACCTTGTTCTGATGTTTTTGTGCTTGTTTCGTCGTTACTTTGTATAGTCCATTGTTGTGCTATGCCGCTAGATGGAATATTCGACCGGTAATAGTGCATATCAGCATATAATTACCCTTTGTCTGACAGAACATGTGAGCCGAGGCACATCATTTCCTACAAAATTGCATGTTTGCACTGCGAGGGGCAGATCAGCCCGCATAAGCGCAGTCTGATCAGTGTTTTCGCTGTTTACTTGAAGATGATTATGATTCTTGGCAACCCACAGAGTGCCCTGCAAAAACTCTGATCAGACTTTGCGGATGCGCAGGCTGATCTGAATTTACGGTAGACGCACATGCAGGCTTGTAAAACAAGCTAAAACCTGACTCATATTTTTCGGTCATACTGTAACTCTACAATGTCTAGTGGTCCTGAAATGAACACCAGAGGTCCTGATTTGACTGCGGGGATGAGCTTATTTACACAGTCCTCAAAGACTGCTTTTGTTAAGACACGGCATATTTATTAAAATAGTCAAATATATTATAAATAAACGTCTTGAAACAAAAATTTATGGCGCACAGTAGATTTAGCCATGAGTGCTCGTCTTTGTTTATCATGGTGATTAATTTGATTTTTATGTTTTCGCTTTGATGCATTGACTGAGTTAGAAGCCTTTATGCAAACCGAATTTTCATGTATTTCTGTATTAAGAGCAACATCGGGACCCAGGGTGAAGTTGGCTAGCTGTAAAAGTGCTTTAAACCCACGTTGGTTTATTCTATTGACCGTTCTAAGGCGGTGGTCCTGGTGTTAGTCTTACTTTTTGTTGGTATGTGGTTTATTCTGCGAGGCGATTTGTTGTTTGTTTTAAGTTTTGCCTGGTGATATTTTGTTCTTGTTTTTTTTTTCAGTCTTTTGAGAATTGCGATTACCTCGCTTGGGGAAGAGAAAGCTAATTACAGTGCTTTTTGTGCGTTTGTTCGAATTCCGCTTGTTTGGTTTTGTCTTTTTTCTCTTTATCTTGGTGTCTGGGAAGGGCTGTGGGTTGCGATTGTGGCACTCCCTGTTTTTTTGCTTACCTTTTCGATATCGCTATAAAATGGTAAAAGCTGTGATCACACAAAATGTGTCTGTTTAACAGCACTGCTTGTACTTTATTTATTTTGGTTTTATGGTTAGCCTGAAAAGAGCTCGGCAGATAAATGTCTAAATTATGTTCTCTCGGTGACATCCAGTCATTGTACTTATTTGTAATGACAAACAATTTAAATTTGTGATAAACGGATTACCCAGTTGTATCGAAGTAATCCAGACGATTTGTCATCATGAATACTAAGAAAAAAATGGTACTCAGATATAAACAACATTTTTATTTGACATACTATTAGTCTATGAGCATTTATTTGGAGTTCATCAAATGTATATACGGGTTGCGTCATGACTGCATTGCACCATCATTTGCTTACATTAGACGGAAGCTCATTTGTAATAGTGTCATTTCTGGTCCGGATGTATGTAATTCTCTAATACAACATTTGACCCTAGCACATTTATTCAAGGAGAAATCTGACCAGACCTGACATCTGTGCTAGCTGGACCACAAAAGTAGGCAATTTCATAACAGTGCAACAAAAGATACCTCATCAATGACCCATAGAGTTTACATGATCATTTGCAGAGGTGGTAACAAAAGATAAACTGTATATTTTCACTTGGAAATAAAAAAATATTTCTGTTTATAATACTCATCTAGAAGAATTAACTGATATGCAGTCAAAATACGACAAAATCGTTGAAAGCATGTGGTATACTTCTATTCTAAGTCTAAGCAGATATGTTATTGAATCTCTCTGATTTTTGTCAGGTTGCCATAATCCTATATCTTGTTTTGTCGCCGTAAGTACGTAAGTATTCATATATTTGCTTGTCTGTTTATAATTTAGTGTTGGAAGTAAACACCGTTCAACCAAACGAAGCTCGTATCAATTTTCCCAATTCAGCAGATAACCTGATCAGTGATAAAAGAACAGGATTTCACCTAGAACTTCCGCCATATGCAGGTAAGACATAAATTCACCTAGGATTGTCTTTTTCATGGCATGACGTCAGTTTATGTTTATGACACACTGTATCAAATAGACCGTTATATTTAAGCTATCCGATATGAACGGTAATAAACATATTAGGACTGCACATTATAATTTTTTTGATGACATTATCAAATTGGTTTGGTTTTGCCTAATCATATCTTTGTCATTTGCTTTACATTATTGGGCCGACGCACGAAAATAGAAGCTTACGGTTCTTAGGGGTACTTAAAATGCGCATGCACATTCCCATATTTGGATTTGCGGTTTTGTTTTTTTTTTGTTTTTTTTTTTGGGGGGGGGGGGGGGGGGGTTGGGGGGGGGGGGTTGTGTTTTTTTTATTTGTTCGTTTTTTTTTTTGTTTTTTTTTTCCTAAAGCTTCTTTGAGGTCTCTACATGTCTGCGAACAGCAAAAGCTCTGGCCAGACTTCGCTTATGCACAGGCTCGCCTGAGCCTTTGCTAGTCCCCTATGTAATAAGTACCCTTTCCTCAGGTACTGGCTCAATTTATAAATTGCACCCAACTAGCCACAACAGCAGTTCTTGACTAAATTGCCATACATCTTTTTATATAAATCGCATGACAGAAAAGGCAAATTTACGCACCCTACTTAATAG
Organism: Anodontia alba; assembly: GCA_964016985.1. Classification (NCBI taxonomy): domain Eukaryota; kingdom Metazoa; phylum Mollusca; class Bivalvia; order Lucinida; family Lucinidae; genus Anodontia; species Anodontia alba. The sequence continues at coordinate 59,589,027 of OZ024824.1, forward strand.
TGAAAAATTAGTTTAATACATGTAACCTTTTATTGTTTGGTATTTTTACCTCACCCTGCGCACACATGGGGAACAGGCGTTAAAGTTTCATTCCTGCCGTTCGTCCGTGTACTTACGTCCACAGCAGCGTCAACAAGCGACCACTCTAAATGAAATCTACAAACTGTAAAACTGCACAGTAAATTTCACATCTCTGATTATTTTGTCTCATTGAGCTTAACACGAATACAGAGGTGCGACATAAACTTCAACGAAATTCTTTCTATTTTTTTTCTACAAAGTACCTGAGAGTAGAAGCTACGCTGCAGTACTTTACAATGCGTTTGATGGGATGTTGCCCAATAAACTGTCGTCTTCCAGGTCAGTAATTAGCTCACCTGAGCACTTAGTGCTCAAGATTAGCTATTGTGATCGGTCAATATCCGTCGTGCGTCGTACGGTGTCAGTTTACTTAAAAAAAAGACTACCCCACTGGGCCAATCGACTCGAAACTTAAAGGGAAGTATTGGAGTGACCTGTAGATCAAGAATGGCTAAAACCGTTTCAATCGGAAATCCAAGATGGCCGCCATTCATGCCATCTTGAAAATATATTTGCGCTTTTTCTCCTAAACTGAAAAGCCAGAGGGCTCGAAACTTAGTAGGAAGTATCGGGATAATTTGAAGATCAAATATAGCTAAAATCGTTCCGCTCGAATATCAAAGATGCCGACATCTTGAAAATCTATTTTGCGATTCTTCTCTTGAATCGAAATGTCAGTTGACGCGAAATATGGTAGAAAGTATCGGGGCAACTGGTAGATCAAAAATAGATAAAATTGTTCCTATGGGAAATCTAAGATGGCTACCTTGGCTGCTATCTCAAAAATATATTCTGTGCCTCTTCTCCTGAGCCGGAAGGTCAATTAACTCGAAACTTAGTAGGAATTATCTAGCAAATTATGGATCAAAAATAGCTAAAATCGTTCCGATCGGAAATAGAAGATGGCCGCCATCTTGAAAAACTATTTGGCGCTTCTTCTCCCGAACCTAAAGGCAAATTGTCTCGAAAGTTGTTAGGTGACTTGCAGATCAAAAGTAACTAAAATCGTTTGGATCGGAAATGCAAAATGGTCGCCACAGCTGCCATCTTGGAAATCTATTTTGAACTCCTGAATCGAAAGGCGAAATGACTCGAGACTTGGTAAACAGTATCAGGGTGTCTGGCAGATCAAAATGGCTGAAATCGTTCCTATTAAAAATTCAAGATGGCGGTCATCTTAAAATATTATTTTGAGCTTCTTTTCCGGAACCAAAAGGCCAATCGAATCGAAACTTGGCCGCTACGACCGCCTTCTTGAAAATCTATTTGAACTTCTTCTCATGAACGGAAAGGCCAATTGACTTAAAACGTGGTAGGAAGTATCGTGGCAATTTGTAGATAAAAAAATAGCTAAAATTTTCTTGACCAGAACTCCAACGTGGCCGGCACAGTCTCCATCTTGAAAGTTTGTTTTGAACTTCTTAGCTAGAACCAAAAGGCCAATTAGCTTGAAACTTCGTAGGAAATATCAGGGTGATTTGTTAATCAAAAGTAGCTAAAATCGTTTGGATTTGATATCCAAGATGGCCGCAACGACCGCCATCTTGAAAATCTATTTAGAACATCCTCTCCTGAACCTAAAGGCCAGCCGACTTGAAACTTGGTAGGAAGTATCGCGGTGACTTCGCTAGAACCGGAAGGCCAATTGGCTTGAAACTTAGTAGGAAATTTCAGGGTGATTTGCTAATCAAAAGTAGCTAAAATCGTTCGGATTGTGTAGCAGCTGAACATATGAAAGTAAGATTTTTCCCAGACCGGGAATCGAACCCGGTCCGCTGGACTCAAAAATATCCAAGATGGCCACAACGACCGCATCTTGAAAATCTATTTAGAACTTCTTCTCCTGAGCCTAAATGCCAGCTGACTCGAAACTTGGTAGAAAGTATCGCGGTGACTTGTAGATAAAAAATAGCTAAAATTGTTCCGATCGGCAATCAAAGATGAACAGTCGCCATTGTGAAATTCTATTTTAACGTTCTTCTCCTGAACAGAAAGTCCAAATAACTCGATACTTGATATGAAGTATCGGATTGACTCAAACAAATTAAAATCGTTCCGATCGGAAATCCAAGATGGTCGCCGTAGTCGCCATGTTTAAAATCTATTTTGAACTTTTCTCCTGAACCGAAAGGGCAATTGACTCGAAACTTCATTGAAAACTTGTTTTTGTTGAGGTTTAACGACTCAGTCAACCAAATGGGGTCATGTTTAGCGCCGTCAGTTTACCTTACCATATTTTTACTGGGCAAGCTTAGTCCTCATAGCTATTAACCAGTATGGTGCACACTCTTTCGCCAGAAACTGACAACTGCCCTTCTTGAATAAGCGGAAGGGATAGAATGACCGTAAAAAGTCATAATAAGTCTCCATGAAAGAACGTTGCCGACCCGGCGGGGTCGTGGGGATCGGTAAATTGTAGATCAAAAGTAGCTAAAATTATTCTGATTGGAAATCCAAGATCGCGGCTATGGCCGCCCTCTTGAAAAAAGGCCAATTGATTCAAAACTTGTCGTGTAATCAGCTGAGCGGTACATGGCCATCTTAGCCCTCTTAGCTTCATATGTTATAGCTGATCTTTTCATATCAGTTCAAATATGATTATCTTAGATTAAATATTTTGTACTCGGCTTGTCCAACTTGTCCTATTTTCCTGAGGACAAGTAAGAAATTTAAATTTACTTGTCCTGAGACAAGGACTTCATAGCTCTAGCTAAGAATATTATCAAGATTATGAAATATATATGTTTCTTATTTCTTCAAGGAAACATAGCTTATAGGAATTTATTAGAAGTACTTCACCAATGCGCTTCTTATAAGTACACACAGCATAGGTTTTCTCAAGTGTTTTCTTTTAGAAATAAGAAAAATGTCATTTTTGCACAAATATTGCTTGGACAAATGGACTTTGACCATTTCCTTGTCCGTGGACGAGTTATAAAATTTGATAAATCCACAACCCTGGCTATATGGATCCTTTGGCTGCAAGAACGCAACTGAAAATGCAAAATAGCATTAAGTTTTATAGAATTAATACATGTGGAGCAACTAACGAAATGCTACAATCACGGAACACAGTCCTTCAAAAACACATGAAAAGAGTTTATTGACATAAAAAGACAACGTAGAGAAACGATACTTAAAATGAACAAACGAGAAAAAATCTGCAACAGAAATACATTATTGGAACGGCAAAAAGCATAGAAATTATTGTGTAGTGGGCGTAACCTGCTTTTACTGGCGCTAAACCTTGTCCTTAATCCTGATCTGTATTCAGCGTGTAATTATTTGGGGTTCCATAACTCATCATTAGATCAACACAGGAAGACACATATAAATGAAATCTGCCATCTAGTACCTGCTTAAACAGTAATTTATTTTCTGAATTACTCAAAAGGGGTCTAGATGACCGAGAAGCTTATTTTACATTCTAGTGAAATACACTGAGCCATTTAACGCCCCCGTGATTATGGTAAAGGTAAATGATAACATACATTCTTCTGAATCCGGTACACACTCCAGAAACAATCATAGCAGACTCATATTTATTGAATGTATTTATGCAGTACTGTAATATACTCACACTTTTTGGGGGCTGGCTAAAGCCATTTACAAATCTCATAATTGGGTTAGCGATCCTGAAACATAAACAAAAATTAAACTTCACTACCGTAAAGTATTAGAAGTAGCCTAAGAGAGTTCGAAATAATTACATCTCAAAAATAAAATTAAAGCAATAAATAAATCAGATGCACCATGTTGTTCTTTTTTTCAACAGAGTTATAAACCTGTTATCCTTTTACGCTGGGAACCTTGCTATTATTCGATGCAGTAATTAACATTGGCTATTATGTTCTAATTATAACATGTATACTTTTATAGAAATCGCTTGCGACTTGTAAATGTAAACAACAAGGCAACAGCTGTTCTGCATGTTTGAAAATATTGCAAACTGGTCATTTCAGTAATGTAAGTGAGAGCGCTAGCAGAAAATCTCTGAACTCACCTATAGTGTCTCTACAATTTATTCCTGAACAACAAGTCGTACAGACACCATTGGAATTGACCTTTCAGCATGACAAGGTAATCTTACACATTCTATTCTCTATTGTTATGTCAATTAATACATACACTTTCGAATCATGTATGCACTGACCAAGTTCAGTGAAGCTGTAGTAATCTGCTGGTGGTGCATTTGTTTTAGAGAGTTTTTGTTGTTCTAGCATTCAAGAGGTCCAGCCTGACCCGAGGATGTGAGGTGTTTTCTCGACTGCTCTGCTGCATAAACGAAAGAATTATATTGTAAGATTTGTTTCGAAATAAGTTTCCTACACAAATTACTTGACGGAAAATGAAAAGTGCACTTTCATAAGTACTTCAAATTAGATCCAGCAAGAGCTGTGAACAAACTGTGTAAATTCAGCAGTGAGAACGAGACATTGACAGTTTTACAATAAAGGCAGTAGTAGTTATAATATTAGGTACTGTTGTCATTTCGTTTGATGTTCGAATTTTTGGCGATTTTCAGAACTTCGATTTTTTTTACGTATTCTATTACCAGATTTAATTTTCGTTTCAGTTACATTTTATCAAACCTGTGTGTAGTTACTGGAGCTTTCAAAGGTAATCTATTATACATAAGTTCAGACTGCTTTCTTACAATAAACGACGTTTTTGGTATTAAAAGTAAATTCCAGGTACTCAAGAAGGTAAGCAAAAACGTTGTCTGCATTTCTCGTATCTAAGTTTTCGTTTGCCTGCAATTATAGACTGGCATAGATGTGTGATTTACCCAACAGACGCTTCATTTATATCTAAAATGACAATTATTTCCTTTCGGTTTCATATAGAAATACAGCTATCCAGGAAAGGTCATGGAGAATGCAGCCCTTTCCTCCTAATTCACCGACAAACAAGACAAATAAAAGCATTTGGAGACATCAAACGGGCGCATCAAACAATGCTTACTCTAAAAAAGAACGAACAAATGAAGCGACATGGCAATAGAAACACCGCAAAGAGCAACTGCAAAATTGGTCAGGATGGGCAACTAACATGTTTTACAAGATCTCAGCACTCGCCTATATGTTTTTACAACATAACTACGTATAATTGGTTGATCCGCACCTGGATAGCGCAATGGTATATCTCTCGCTTGTCACCAGGTTCGATTTCCTGTGCTGACATGTTGCAGGGAAGTGGTCGCCGATCCACAGCCAATTGTTTTTTCCTGGGTAATCCAACATCGACGCATTAGAGAACGCGTCTATAAGTTCGCTGAGCTTTCAGTGTAATTGAAGTAAACTAAACAATGTTCAACTTAACGCGCAGCACTGCTAATGTCTCTTTGCTTAGAGTTGAGCAATACTCTTTTTTTCAAATGTATCCTAGTGAGCTCAGTGATTCATGAGGGAGTTTTACGACTGCACACAGCACAAACAGCAGTTGTAATGAAATAAATAGGTTAGGTACGGATCTTTGGGACGCAAAAACAAACTAAATACCATGACAAAATCGGAATCACGTTCCTAAAATCAGTACTTAACTCAGAAAATCTCTTAACTGATTAAAATGATTCAATATATGTGATACATATGATACATATGGTAGATTTAAGGTCATTTGTACAAGGGAGACAACAGATGTGACTTCTTCTTTCCGATACAAAACACTTATCCCTTTCTGAAAGGGTGAATGGATACATTTTCAGGGCAGCCTACACTGTCAAACTTGTTTTGTTTCCCTTCTGAAAAGGTGTCTTCTCTAAATAAAAATTGTTTGCTCCCATGCCTCCCTTTAAGGCTAGAAGCCTATTCAGAGGATTTTCACAGAGACGCCTACTATGAAATTGAACAGGTTCATCTTCATTATCTGAAGTATTGTTTATTTCTATTTTAAGCAACCAATGGAAAACAGATGGATGTCGTGTAAGGTCATCGGATAAATCTGTTACTATTTGTGAGTGCGATCATCTCACAAACTTCGCAGTTCTGATGAGTCCGTGGATTAAGGTTTGTGTCTGTTTACAATGGTCGCTATAGGCACAACTTAAGTTCAAACAAATTAAAAGACACGGAGGTTTCATACTCCGTTCCAGCACAGCAATGGTTTATCTAACACGACCTTTTGCATACTGTACTGTACTTATCAACTGTTGTCTGCTGCAGTGCTTTTACTTTTGTGCGTTCTCTTTTCGATTAAGAGTTGTTTTATATCATCATTTCGTGTAATCAAACCATTGCCTTCTTGCATTCTTTAATCTACAGCGGGCCGTTATCGGCCCGTCAGTTACCCTAACAGGCCGATAACGGCTCGCTATAGATTTATGTAGAATACTTACTGGGTTATCCGGTGTCTTGTGCGGAATGTGTTCCGTGATCAGTGCATTATGGGGTATTTATACTCAACTAAAATTTCTGAAAAAGCAATGCAAAATGAATTGATTAGGTAAATACAAAAATGTCAGTATTTTTGTCCCATTAATAAAACAGGGAGATCATTCATTTAACCGAAAAATCCTTATACCACTTGAATAAGAAATAGGTGGGAAAATATAGCCAATGATTTTAAACCTTAACTAAGGCACCGTATAATTATATATTTTACTTTGTGTCTTGGTATGCGTCTTTTGTTTTTGCTTGTCGGTATTCTTTGAAAATTAAATAAGAGCAGAAGTCTACAGTAAATGGAGAATTATGTCGTTTAATTTTCGTGTTTCCTCATTTGCGACAGATTCATGAAGTAGCACAACATCTCTTTACCTAATTTAAATAAACCAAAATGCTTACGTTTTATTTCTAGACGAGATATAATGATATATTTACCACCCCTGATTTCTGTAATATTTACCGTTTGCAATTACGGGATATGTTACTAAAGTGAATTAATTTTCCTCTTGTAATATACATCAATACTTGATCACTGCGTTTGCACCATGATATAAAAATAAATGTTTCATTTTCTGACTGCCTCTATTTTCAATCTACAGGAGAATGTGGACTCGACTGTTATAGAAGTAATATCAATTGTTGGTTGCAGCATTTCAATTTTGTGCCTTATTCTTACTGTCACAGCTCATTTGGCGTTTTGGAGGTAAGTGAAATATTATACACATATTTCATGGTTGTCTGGAGTATAGTCAAAGTATTGCCTCTTGCTTTGAATGCACATTTGCCTGAGGCCAAACTCTTTTATTTCCCAATTTTTACTGTGTACTGCATCTGACAAAAGCCTACAAAAATATACTTAGAACAATTAAGGATATCTTTTGAACATGTAGTTATTTGCCTATTTGCTGTTTTTTGACGTTTTATTGTCTAAAGGAACAGCAAACTCATACTAGAGATAATCTCGTATCAGCCACTTCTGTTATTATCTCAAGCAAAATTGGATGTGCCTGCATCTAATCTGGTTCGTTTCAGACGGCGTTGCTTGAGAAGTGGGTTACGTGAGCTGGATACCAGCTTGAAAAGAGGCCTAAAAAAACATCGTCCGTGCAATAGAACGTGCAATAGTCAAAACTAGACTACTATACTATAGTTCAACTTGCTAAGCTGTGCAAAAGAAAAAGCTCTAGCAAAGAATGTAAATCTAATACTTATTATTTTGCAGATTGGGTAATAATTCAAAATATATTAAATATTGGATGGTATATGTTTTCATGGACATTGTAAGATTCCTCGTGTGTAGTGTTTAAAAACGAAGACCCATATCGCATTGTGAATTAGCCTTACCCCATGAAGGTGGGTTAATGGTCTTCGATATACTGTGTCACATTTTCAGAATGTATTGGATAGTTTGGAAGAGATATTTTCGTCTGGCGTGATTCATATATATAAGAAACACATCTATTGGATAACAATATAATGTCATAAAAGGTGAATAATTCCTTATGTGAAATATATATTTCATTGAAGATAACAATTGTCCTACATATCATAAACATAATATTGTTACATAAAGGTATGTGAAATAAAATGTATGACATGTGTAGTACATATGGAATATGTTAGATTTGAAAAGTGTGTATTGTATTGAAGCGCTCCTACACACACGTATGGTTTCTCACTCTGCTGAGATTAAATGAGCCGCAATGTAAAAAACATATCTTCGAACATAATTGCATTTTTAAGATTCAGATCTGCTCAGACTCTTTATTGGTCGCATCTTTAGCTATCCAAAATGTACCCAGTGAATATTCTGATCAGCAAAAGCGTACTAACGTGGTAACTCAAATGTTCCTCCTCATGAGTGTCTGTTATGCAGACCAGATTTACGGGCTCTTGGTCACATAATTTTGGCATATTAAGACACAATGAATAAACACAGCCAACAAAGCCGCTTGAAGGAAAAAAGAAAAGACACTAACATATGAGCACTGACAAAAGTACAATCAGTTAAAGAACCAATTAGATGTATACTTGTAGAAACTACAGTTTAAGGATCGATGTGGAAAGGTAAGTAGCAGAAGTACTCGTGGGGTAGGAGGGGGGGGGGGGCTTAAATTTAGGAATTGTACAGGCACCCAACGCCGCCCTAAACTCCGATGCGTCTCTGAATATAAATATTAATTCTGTCCGCACAAAGGCCTCCTAACTTAACAGTGAACTGTAACAATATAACAATGTCACAGGAGAGGACTGTGACAACAATATAACAAAATATTGAAAAAAGAGCCTTGTGAAATAAAGTTGAGGACTCAATGACATTCTGATGAACTTCCTAAAGTACACTTTGTATCATCCTAGTGTTGGTTATTATGTGTGTTTCACTGGCATCAGAATTAAGGGTGAGGTCTTGCGCAAATAAACCTTGATTAAGCCACTAAGTAATGTTTTTCTACTGACAGTTCCTAGGACAGTTTCTCTGTTGCAGTTATTGTTCGTTCCTGAGTAGGTGGTTTTATACGTGGCGTTTATATTTAATTTATTTTTGTCTGACCGCTTATCGCCAGTACTTTTCCTATCACAACAAAAACTTAAAAGTGTTTAAGTACATGTATATAACAAATTAAACTAGAGACTCAGATTTAAGTATTTTTGTACATAGCCTGACATATACTCTCCTATCGATTAATAACTACTCGTATATGTGAATCTTTCTTTTATTAGGTACCCCTAAAGGTATTCTCGTATGACAAAGATTTGTAAAGAGACCTTAAGTGATCCGGATATGTTATATCAAGTGTTCTATTTTGTATGTTATTATAATGGAAATAAGGAAAATATACATATGCAGTAAAAATTCAATGACTCGAACATCGATGGATTGTTGTTTACCATGGCTCGTTCGAACTCGTTTTTAGTCCCTAGAAAATTCTTCCAGTAGCTTAAATGAACATGTATTCAGGGATAAGTTAAGGATTAATTATCATCAGTTTCGTTTCCGCTCAATATCCTGAGAACATCATTGCATTAGACCAAATGTATATGCATTGATGTTGACCAGATCTAAGTTAGGATTGTTACGAGTCAATTTTCTCACATATACAACACAGTAATGACCCTTGGTTATTGTCAGAATTTTGTTTCCGCTCATCATCTTGCGAATGAATCGACGGGATGTGATCAAATTTTGTATATGCACTGGCCTTAACCAGTTCTAGATTGGAATCATTTAGTGAATCGTTCGGAAATTGACAACACATGCATTGACGTTGACCAGATATAGGTTGATATTGTTACACGTCAATTTTCGCAATGTATGACACAGTAATGGCCCTTAGTTATTGTCAAATTTTCGTTTCCGCTCAATATTTTGTGAACGAATGGATGGAATGTGATCAAATTTTGCATATGCACTGACCTTTACCAGGTTGGAGTTGTTAATCATAAATTTTCGCAAATTTATAACACAATAATGGCCCTCGATTAACATCAGAATTTTGTTTCGCTCAATATCTGGAAATAAAATTGACGGAATTAGATCAATTTTTGCATATTCGTAACATCCTGCAAATGTATCAATGAGATTTCATCAAATTTTGTATATGTACTGACCTTAACCAGTTCTAGGTTGACATCGTTACGCATCAATTTCCAGAAATTTACAACACAGTTTTGACCCTTGGTTATCGTCAGAATTTTGTTTCCGTTGAATATCTGAACAAATCGAAGAAATTAGACCAAATTCTCTATATGCATTGACATTGGTATTGTTACACGTCTATTTTTGCAAATATACCACACAGTTATGGCCCTTGGTTACAGTTAATTTCGTTTCGGCTCAAAATCTTGTGACCGAATCGACGGAATAAGATACAATTTGGTTATGCATTGATCTTAACCAGATATAGTTTGGGACAGTTACGCGTCAATTTTCGCAAATTTACAACAGAGTGATTATCGTCAGAAGTTTAATATCTTCAGAACTAATACATGAAATAAGACAAAATTTTGCCCGTGCAATGATGTTGATCAGATCTAGGTTGGGACTGTTATGCATTCATTTTTGCATTTATACAACACATACATGGCCCTTGGTTATTGTGAAAATTTCATTTTCGCTCATCAAATTTTGCATATGCATTAACCTTAACTAGTTCTAGATTGGACTTGTTACACAGCAATTTTCGCAAATTTATAGCACAGTCTTGGCCCTTGATTATCGTCAGAATTTTGTTTCTGCTCATTATCTTGAGAATAAATTGATGGAATTACGAAGACCAAACTTTGCAAATGCATTGGAGTTGACCAGATCTAGGGTGGAATTTTTATCCATCAGTTTTTGCAAATACACAACACAGTTATGCCCCTTGGTTATTGTCAAGATTTTATTTTGTTTCAGCTCAATATCTCGAGAACCAGTCGACGGAATCTGATCAAAATTTTGCATGGACCTTAACCAGATCGAAGTTGGGATTTCTTCGCATATTTACAACACAGTTATGGCCCTTGCTTATTGTCAAAATTTCGTTTCTGCTCAATATCTTGTGAACAAATTGATTGAATATGATCAAATTTTGTATATGCATTGACCTTAGCCAGTTCGAGGTTGGAATTGTTACGCGTCAATTTTCGGAAAATTACAACACAGTTATGACCCTTGATTACCGTCAGAATTTCGTTTCATAGGAGACAGATTCATATAAGTACTTGACTTTTTTTCTGAATCCCAATTGAAATATGTTCACGTTGATATGTATTGTATCTGTATTTATACAAATAAAATATGTTTAAACTAATGTTTTTTCCGCTTAATGTCTTGAGAACAAATTGATGAAATTAGACCAGATTCTACATATGCATTGAAGTTTACCATATCTAGGTTGAGAATGTAATACGTCAATTTTCAAAATATACAGTTACGGCCCTTGGTTATTATTATTTTCGTTTCCGCTCAATATCTTTGGAACACATTGCAGGGGGAATCTGACGCTATGCATATGCATTGATGTTGACCAGATCTACGATGGAATTGTTACAAATTAATATCTACAGTGATTGTGGGGTGTATACTGTTTTTCACGTTGTCCGTCTGTCTGTCTGCCCGTATATCCATTACATTCTGATTTCTGAGCCGGGGGTATCTAATAAGCACTGCTTATTGACATTTCTTGTTTGATTCAAGAGCGAAAAGACATCCCATAAATTATTCTCATTTGCTTCCTGATCAGACGCTATGATTATCCACAATGACTTAAAATAATTTTCGTGGTCCGAAAGATGTTCGAGCCATTGAAGATCGACTGTATATTAATATTACATTGTTTTAAAATTTGTCATTAATGTGAATGTATATTCCTGGTAAATTTTCTGCCAGGCAATGGTCGTGACTGGAAACAGCGATTGTGACTTCCTGTTTGCTTTCCTGCAAACCAAACCCTTCTAAAATGGTCTATTCTGAAAGGAAAGGATTTGCCTCGCAGGGAAGTGGGCCAGATTTGAAATTTGAACAGCAGTACTCATAAATATTACCTATTGCATTTCTTTCAGATATGTAAAGTCGGACCGTGGCATTATTTTGCTGAACCTTTGCCCTGCACTGACGGCATCATATATAATATTCCTATCTGGAGTCAACCACACTGAGAACAAGGTAAACTATCATTGCGGACACGTTTATATGCGATTGTAAATAAATAACGATAAATTATATTTTATGCAAAAGAATATAGGTTCTTCAAACACTGCTCAGCTGTGTTATCTTAAACATAATTTGATTACATAAGATAATAGATCTATCGTGTTTTGCATAATATAAAGAAGAAAAGTTACAGTTTCAAGGAAGATAACACTGTCGAAAAGTTTTTGCTCCCTTCTGAAAATGGGTCTTCTGTAAACGAAAAGAGTCCATACCCAGTGGGGGTAAATTCTTTCTCTTTAGTGAATACCCCTTCTCAGAAGTCTACAGGAAAGCAAATGTATTAGTGAAAATACCCAGGAAATGCCCTAATCAGGAAATGCTACGATCATGAAGCACAGCCCTCCCGAGGCACCGACGGAAAGAGAGATAAGGAACAAACAAGGTCACCTTAAACGCCACATATGAACTCACAAACACACAAACAAAGAAGAATAACAACAGAGGAATCTCGCTGGAACGATCAGTAGGAACAGTATTGAGGTGATGTGGGCTTAAACTACTTTTACTCTGCGAAAACTCGCCTCTAATTCTTATGCAGTTCCAAATTATAAATATACGTTCGGACTGCATATGGGTCCAATACCTAATCTGTGAAACAAATATAATCAAAAACACTGTGATAAAACAAACCAAATGACTCAGTGGCAATCAGAAGCCAGCACAGAAAGAGCACAAACAGGACATCGATGAGCACGACCACAGAATTTGATAGTCAGGCCCCAGCCGTCTGCAACAACTTGAGGCGGGAGCCTTCATTTATTCTAAGGACCGACCAACTGCACGTGTATTGTGTAGATAAGTGGCGTTTTGAATAAATTTTAAAAAGGAAAACACACACACTTTATTCAGCGCAATGACATCAGCATCCCACTGATATTGTCTTAACAGCAGCGTGGGACAGTTTATTGGAGATTTTTAGACTTGTCTTTCAACTACTTATATCGAATATACTGTTCTATTTGATAAGGATGGCTGCACTGCTGTTGCCATATTGCTGCAGTACATGTATTTGGTCGTTTTCTGCCTCATGCTCGCGGAAGGAATAGAAGTTATGATGACTGTATTGTATGTCTTTGCGAGTAAAAATAGAATAAAATGGACGCTTCCTTTAGCTTGGGGTAAGTAAATTAAAAAAAAATGATTGATGAATTTATTTTGATTATATAATTATTGTTGTTATCATTCTTGATCTTAGTATTATTATTTACTTTCCTTCACGCTCAGTCGATTATATCTCATTCTTCTTGTTTTTCTCCTAATAAATCTAACAAGCCACTTTCACGAATGGTTTATTTTGTTTTCTTATTTATCACGCCTACCAAACGATCGAATGCTTAACCATCGGTTTAATGCGCAAAACAATTAGATTGACATCTGGACTGGAATTTGATGGCGCAAAAAGGTGAACAAACTTTGAAGATTCTGTCTTTCATGAACGATCTTTTGGAGGAAAGAAAATTGAAAAATCGGGGAATTTTATTCCGGAGCTCATGTATAATTATGTTTGTGTAGTAAATATGAGACCATCTACTTCGTGCATTTTGGCTAAATTACTTAAAACGTGCCAAAGATGTGCTAAAAGCTATCAAGAACACGTGGGAATTGGTGATGTAAATAGTAGTTTATTTGATTTTGCGGCTGGTTAGACGTTTAGATTATCATCACACACGCACGATAGACACATAGAGTTATGACATTTTGTTTAAAAATGCAGCGTGACTTAGAAACCCCGGAGGGAACTGTCGAAAATCCTTGGTTGCGCATCAAATCAATAGAAACAAAAATAAAATTGGCAACCATCAAAATATCTTTACTTCGCTTCCACAGCTCTGGAAATGCATCCAGTGTTTTAACGGGAGTTTTACTTAGCCTACCTCACGAGTAATGCATTCGAATTTCGGAATTAATAGTACTTTAGATGAAACTATATACGAACTTCCAAACTGCAGTGTCTAGTGATTTCTACAAATATTTATTCTTTTTAATCTTTTCAACCCTAACAATATATTGATCTGCATAGAGACAACCTAATTCGACAATGCATCATTAAAATTAGAAAACAAGCATTCAAATATGTACACAATGTAGTAAAAAACAAACAAATAAACAATTCTAATACAAATGTAAGGACTCCATAAACAAGCTGACTTCATTCAGAATAAAAGGACCACACTAAGTATGACGGTAAGCCCGACCAAAAACAGCATACACTTAACACAAACCGTCGGATTCAGAATTAGGAAGCAGCCGTCATTTAGTCCGAAATCAGACTTTTCAGCTGTCAGTGATGCCTCTGATAGGCTGCGTGAATATGCATGCTGGTCCGAGACTTCGCTGGTTGTACTTATATTTTTCTCATGATGCGATGCAAGTTACTTTTTGGTAGGTTTGTGGCTTTGTCATTCCATTCAGAATTGCTCGATAACCTTACTTGTTTCGCCCCTTTTCAGAATAAATTTGATATTTGATGATCTTGAACTCTCCCATCCCTTTTAGAAACTATTTGTTACTTTTGCATTGTGGACTTTGTCCCTCCTGTTGAATTGTATTTGTTTCTCGACAACCTCAAACTATATTCCTTCTTCCATAATCCATTTGTTACGTGACAATCTAGAACTTTGTCCCTCAGAATCTATTTGTTACTTGAAAATCCGGAGCTTTATCAGTCCTTTCCAAACCTAATATATTTGTTACTTGATAACCTGAAGATTTGCCTGTCTTTCCAGAAATTAGTAATTATTTGACAACTTCGAACTTTAATCATTTAGCCGCATAATGACAAAAGATGTCTCCGGTGCATGTACAAACAGCCAAGATCCAGATCAGGCGTTTTGCGATTGCTGTATAACAATAGGTTCTATAGTATTCAATGATTTTGTAACAAGAAGGCAAAGGCGTTCTTAGACTGCACAGATACATAAGAAGTTGTTGACATACGCTGTTTACAGAATCCTATTCCCATGGCAAAGCACATGTTTAAGTAGCAGGACTTGCATTATACATAAACAATAAGCAGTTTTCTTGCACACCACATAAGGAAATCTTGAATTTAAACCCGGGATAAAAATTCTTATCCTACCCATGTTATCCTACCCTGGGTAAGATAAAAATCGAGAATTGATAAGCATTGGTTGTAATCGAGGTCGCGTACGCCGTCGTTAAGATTTACGTCGCTGAACGTACTGACGCCATTAAACACCACAGTAATGTCACCATAATATGGCGGACGCCAGTAATCGAAGTGTCTGCAGTATTAAAATCTATGTTCAGAAATGAATCTATCATGGGTGTGAGGGGTAGATAGAAAACTTTGTTCCTCGCGATCACTGTCTGGCATCACGAGACTTTCCGAGTGATGCTAGACAGTAATCATCGAGAAGAAGTTTTCTGTCTACCCCTCACAACAATTAAAATTTCCTTATATTCTTTATTTCTGTAGGTATACCAGCAGTCATAGTAGGTATTTCAATGGGAGCTACACAACTGGAAGGCTATGGGACAGACCAATTGTGAGTAAATTACTTTTTGCCTATATACAAGAATATGACACGGCTGAAGAACTTAGAGGAATTTCACTATTAGCCACACTTTTTAAAGATCAGTCAACATTTTTTGTGTTGTGATGTAAAAGTATTATGTCGAGAAGTGTATTGCTTGTCACTAGAAAAATCGTTTTTGACACTAATGCGTTATTCATTAGTTATTTATCTATATAGTCTGCACGCAATAATGGCATTCTCCATCCTCTCGAAGAACCACTGGATACTTTAGGATATACAACATTTACGGACTTGATCATATGTACGTTAGGTTTGAATGGTACTTGATATACTTGGTAGATGTACTTGTTACTTCCTGGTTGCTTTCCTGCAAACCTACCACCTTCTGAATGGGGTCTTACCTTAAGGGTAAATGTGTTCTCGAATGGGAGAGCACGTTTCTTTCTTTCTTTTTTTTTTTTTTTTTTTTTTTTTTTTTTTTTTTTTTTTTTTAGTAGATTCCTATTCAGAAGAATTTGAGTAGATTCCTATTCAGAAGAAAAGGGAAACTGCTTTGACAGAGTTATTTAACCTGAGAGTGTATCCATTCCCTTCCAATGGTCTCTCTCTGCACATTATCTGAAGCTCCATTTCCGTTTTCATATCTAATAGCTCAGTTATGACGAGGGTTCGGTCTACAAATTTGCACACATAGTCATTTGCAAATAATATCGAAGTAAGGATCCAAAAATATAAGGATACAATCCCTCTAATACATTGTTCTACAGTATGCAAACTCCCACGTCTTAAACCGTACTCTATTTGTAATGCTATGTGTAAGTTCAATAGTCCCGTAGGACTAGAAATATGCAATAATATCAGCGCTATATCGAGTATGGGTTGACGTTGCTGCAATCATAGAAAATCTGAAATGGAAGTCTTTTGAAAATAGCAAACAGAAAATAGAAAATAGTTTACTTTAACGCGGCTGTAGAAGATGAATCATGAAAACGCCTCCTCATGTCATTAAACACTGCTTTAATCGGTACTTTATTTTCTGAGGTAAAGTATCAGCTGAATAATAGCAAAGGTCCTGAAAATTTAACAATAGCAGCCCTATATTGAAATACGGGATGTGTAAAACACCATCCCATACTTCAATAAAGAGCTTCGGTATATGCATCTAAGCGCCGAACGACAATTGCAGTGATAACAAAATACCTGAAAGAGGAGTCCCGTGAAAATGTAGAAAAAAAAAATGCCATTATCTTGCGCCTTCTTGAAAAATCAAAGTCAGTAGACATATTCAAGGTGCCATGAGTAGTTGGTTACCCTGTAGAAGCAATATGTCAGTGCAACATACAATGAAGATACACAAAAAGCTACATACATATGAAAGGACGGAGAAAATAGCAAACAAACAATCTGCTTTACCTAGTTGCTAAACTCAGTCGGATGCGCGTCCGAGATGCGAGGTTGCGAGTGCGATCCCTGCCGGATCTGGCAACATTTTTTCATAGAGATTGATCATGAAAAACTTCCTACAGTCATGCCCTCTCTTCCGCTGATTCAAGAAGGGCAGTTATTAGTTTCTGGCGAAAGAATGTGCAGAAATACTGGTTAAACCTGCCCAGGCAATGCTTATTAGGTAAACTGACTGGCTCGACATGGCCCTATTGAGTTGATTGGACCGTAAAACCTAAACTCAACAATAAACACTAAAAAATATGAGTCTAGGTCTTCAACAGGTAGATACTTAATAGAATCAGTGCATGATGTTACAAACCATCAAGTATCAACGTTAATAATGATACAAACTATCAAACCAGGTTGTATGTAATCAAGATGTAAACTGCAACAAACCATCAGCCAAGACTGTATAGAATCGAAATTTACAACCCTACAAGTGTACAATACTACAACCCATCAAACCAAGCTCCATATAATCAAAGTTTAAAATCCTTTAAATCATCAACCCATATTTACTGTACCAAAGTGTACAGTGCTACAAACCGTCAAACCAGGCTCTATAGTACCAACGTGTACACTGCTACAAACCATGAAACCAGGCTCTATAAAATCAAAGTATACAATGCTACAAACCATCAAACTCAGCCCTCTAGAACCAAAGTGTAAACTGCTACCAAACATATATTAAAGCTAAAGGTAAAACATCCAGGATTAATAGCTAAATCAAATGATAAGCACAACATTAACCACATGACTTTTAGATTTTGATTAAGTGAAAGTTTTATAATATCGAAGTGTACACTGATACAAGCCAGCAAGGCGAACATCAGGCATACAGATGAAAGCGCTGGAAGATGATACCAAACAGTCTTCGAACAAATGCTAAAGATAAAATTTTACTCCATGCATCTAAAGCCAGTTAATGTAGGCCCTGCGGAGGAGTTGCTGTTGATTATGATTAAAAGATCTGATGCTACAAATCAACAATCAGAGTACGCGGTCACCCTCGTATCAAGGAAGAAGATGAGATAAGTCAGACGACATGATCAAAAGTCACTGGTAAACCGATGGACAAACAGCTGGCAAACATTTAAAGCTTCTTACCCTGATACTACAAGCCATCAACGCAGATATCTAAGATGCAGATAAAAACGGACAAGCAATATAATAAGACATTCTATAGAATTATATGGTTTGCCTGCTTGTGTGTCATTGAAATTACCGGGAAAAACCAAAACCCTGAAAAATATCTTGAAATTAAACATGGTCAGTGACGGGCGTAAGCTTCTGTCGCGGCTGAAATATAACGTCGGTAGTCATAAAATGTATGACATAAAATTTAAAAAGTTGCCTTTGGAAACAAAGACCACATTACAGATAGAAAATGGAAGTCTCGGCTTTATTGAGACTCTTCACAAGCAGTAATGAGGTTTGAAACCCTGCTTACGCCCTCTAGCGTATACATGAGCAGAACTCCATTTTCAAAGATGCCACAATGGGCCCAGTGACCCCAAAGGAAATAAACATATAATCTGCACTGTGATGATACAATCAAAGATCGCTAACTACCTTTGATACGAAGACGAACACCCATGATCAAAACATATACTAGATAAATAAAAAAAAGTCAAGCGATCAGCTCTGTCTTCTCCAAATGAGGTGACCACAAAGTTAGATTGGCAGAACAAGCATAAAAGCAGGGACCTGAGAATATTATGTTCATCGTATTGGGCAAGTATGGTCAGCAGGTAAAGTGTCCGAATATTTAGAATAAATACAGTTAAGAGAATGTTTTTCAATACAGAGCTATGGCAGTCTATTTTGGATTCTTAATATACCAGTATTATACGATAATCTTGTTTGAACTGTCAAACTGTATAATCCTCACACCATATCTTAAAAAGCTGATTATAAGTAAAACGCTTCATGGTCAGATCTTAAAACATGTTAAATTCTGCGCTGTTTGATACATATTAGCGTTTCTTTATTCTTACCTGAAACTTAATGTCATACACAGATTGAATGAGGTATTTTTGTCTTTCTGAGTATCTTAAGAACTGTTGGAATATTTTTTGCAGGAATACGTAAATGCAATAAAATGGTCAATAGATAGTGTGTTATGTCACAACTCTAATATCTATTTACTACTACTAATAATGTGTTTGTAAAATAGCTGTAAAATCCGTGTTCTTTATGTTGATTGACTTATATATACTAGAATATACATCAGGGATCACATTTGTACCTAGCCATTCCTGGCGCATCATAAAAGATCAGATCATTTTTTTTTCTTAAAGGCTATACGCTTGTCAATCTTTCTTAACCTGTAAATTCAGCACATACCCATTGACACGACGCTTAAAATGAAATGTTTCTAATAGAAAATCCATACGTGTTGTTTTTCGGGGGAGGAGAGAAGTGGGGGGGGGGGGGGGGGAGGGGGGCAAGGGGAGCAAATTCTTTCCGTTTAGAGAAGACCCATTTCAGGATGGAGGTCATATTAATGACAGAATTACCTCCCATAAAAGTGTGTCAGTATACACCAAAAGTGGCTAACTGTTATGATTTTAACAAAACAAAAATCAGTTTATGAAAATGATGAGTATTTAATTGATAAGTTTGTGATTTTGTTCCTGATGGATAATTGACCACTGTGTTTAGGGTGGTTTTATTAAAAGATGGCTAAGTCTACAACAGAAAGCATACGCCTTACACCTTTGTGCCACAGTTATAATACTAAAATGCCGTTAAAACTGAAGTACAATTACTATATAGAGCTTCAGACGTACCTTCCATAAAACCTAGTCCCGACTTTGTTTCCTATTATATATTAATGAATTTAAAGATTTTTTAACATAGCTTTAAATATTCATCCCATATTCAGCTCTTTTTCCAGTAAAACACTAGGTAAACTGCAATTTCCCTGATCCAAATTGCTTGTAAATAGACTGGGGTTGTCTATGGTCGTTTGTGACATACTTAGTAATACAAATAATAGAGTGGTAGCCGCTTTTTTTTGTCAAAATGAGCCTCCCAGAGGAAAACTTTACAAAACATTATGAAAACACGCCTATTCAAATAAACTTAAGATTTCACCCCCAAAAACTGTAAATTTTCAGATAGAAAACTCTGATATTTTTCATACTTCTGCTCAAAACATAGATTGTGGGTATTCGTCAGTGGGGCGGTTCTAACGAGTACCGACAATGTGTGTTTTGAGCAGACATAAGAAAAAAATATTTATACCCCTGTAAACCCCAGTTTTACTATGTAAATATGGGGTTTAAGGGGGTCAAAATTATATAGGCATGATTTCGTGATGAACCTAAGAGACCAATATATCTGTGTATAGCTTTTTGTTCCAGTTTTCATTTCGACATAAAATACAAAAGTTCTCTTGCTGCCAGATTTTATTTTACACTACAACTAGAAAAGGTCCTCAGTGTGGTGATCCATCATGTCAGTCGGTCAGACGTTTCATTTCATGCGTTATCTACAACCGGCCTTCAATGATAATATTCTGTCATTTTTTAATTTTGGCATTCTTCCCGTGCATGTTTCCTTTTCCTATATTTATTAATGTGATGACTGATTTTGGTTTTGATTTTTTTTATTATTTCAGCTGCTGGTTGTCAGTTGACAGTGGCCTCATCTGGGCGTTTGTGGGACCAGCCTTACTGATAATATTGGTAATACTGCAAGTTGTATAAGCCAGAAGAAATCTAAATTGTAGAATGAATAGTCTAACATCCTTGTAGTCATGTCATTAATGCACAACAACTGTTTTATTAACTATTTTGTTATACTTAGATGATGCTAAGTCTAGCTTACATATATTGAATTTGCCACGAACGTTAAGGACATGTGCTACATTATATTCATCTGTGCACCTATGCTATCGATTCAGAGCCTACAAATTTCACACATAAATAGCTGGAAATTACCCAGGATATGCTATTATCACAATCACAGTCTTTTGAATGCCCAGAAATTAGAAGTAAGAAGAATTTCAGGTAAGAATGAAATATATAAATGAAGTTACCCAGGACAGCCAACAATTGCGAGGCATCGAAATAAAAAGAACTGAGGAACAAACAATCATAACGAAAACATACCTATATTATTATGACCCCCTTAAACCCCACTTTTACATAGTTAAACTGGGGTTTATAATTGTATACATTATTTTTCGTATTTCTGTTCATAACATAGATTGTGGGTACACGTTAGAACCGCCTCGTAGAGGCGGTTCTAACGAGTACTCACAATTTATGTTTTGGGCAGAAACATGAAAAATACAAGATTTTTTTTTTATCTAAAAATTTTCATATTTTGGTGGTAAAAGTTCCAGTTTATTTGAATAGTCGTGTTTTCGTAATGGACGAAACACAACGGCACATCGCCCTTAATTCCGATGCATCTCAAAATTACAAGTGTGTTTTCCCGCGTCGTTGGATCCTCTACCTCAGTAGCACACCGGTTACCGCGGTACAACGAACACTACTGGGTACAACAAACGCAGTTGAATTTTTCTCGACTGAAAAATAGTGCAAGTTCAATGTTTCCTTTATTTTGACGAAAATATCACGAGTTTTGTTTTCTGGTGGTTAAGGGATTACAAGAGGTTGTGTTTTTGTTGTTTTGTTCAAATTTTAAGTAATGACACGGTCAGAGAAGGAAAAAGAACGCTACAAATTAGGCCACAGCAGGCAAAAAATCAAACCTTCTTGTTTTAAAGATCTTTATGGCGTGTACAGGCCATTCTTGGGTTTTTCATGTCTCCAGGTATCGAAGTAAATATACTATTTTTGATAATACATAAAAACTTTTAGAACAAGAATTGTATCGATTTATCCTAGCGCACTATATTGAAACATGGGTACCATTTACCACGAATCATGTGTTATGTTTGGGTACAATAAACACGGAACAGATGGTACAACAAAAACGGATATGGAAACCCCATTACCAGCGCCAGTTTTCAAGAATTAGCCGAGAAGACTGGCAAATATCTGCCCCTTAAGTTGTAAAATTGCAACGCAAACTGATGCGCTTGCCACTCCGAAATGCACGTGCGCCTATTCAACGTTACAAAATTCAGGAAATAACACACAAGACCTTACATGAACACACGGAAACAGAGAAAAGACAACATCAAACAATGCACACAAGACAAGACAATAAAAGACAGAGCAAGAAAGCTGTTATAATGCATCACATTGTCTTTTCCAACAGAGAGAGAGAGAGAGAGAGATAGACGGGGGTGGGGGTGTAGGGGGAGGGGGGCTTACATGCTCAACATTTTGTGTTTGCATACTTTTGTGACCGTCAGATGTGATGTAACGTTGAATGGGTGCACGTGTACGGTCGATACATTTGGAAGAAAGCATTATGGTTATGCGTGTAGCAGTGCAACATAAAGAAGAGTGTGTGTGTCTTGATAACTTACTTCCACTGAACTATTATTAGCTAGTATTCAACTTAAACTTATATCCGATTCCTGTCGGGCCGATAACGGTCCGATATAGATTTAAATAGAATGCTTACTGGGATGTGACGTTATGTCTACGGATAATATCTCATTCATATCTTGTTTACGTCCTTGGAAGGAAGACTTCTTCGGTCGTGACAGGATAATTGTATAAGGTAGATGAACCTTTAGCTCAACATTGTCATTCTAACAGAAGTTTGTAAAGGTTTCAAACTCAGCATTTTACAGAAAACTTACTTTTTACAGACAAACGCCGTTATACTTATGCTTGTTTTGAGAACCATGCTGAAGACGAAAGCGTTTGCAGAAAAGACAGATGTTGAAAAAGTCAAGTAAGTCAGTCACTGGGATACAGTAAAGAAGTAACAGTTACTGTATTAATTATATAGAATACTTTCAAATTAGCGAAATACTATTTAGGTTTTAAAGTGTGAATTAAATTTGTTGTAGAATACGAGTATCATAGACAGGATAATTGCGTACGACTGAAATACTGTCAAGGTCTGCACTTACTTTATATGCACCAGATTCAAGCGAAACCTGCACAAGAGCATGTAATATTCCTATAAGAAATCTTTACTGTCACTCACTTTCTGCTAAATTACGGGTCTGTTTTCGTAAAGATATTCTTGCAAGAACGTTTTGTTTTCCTTCCTTTGGAAGATTTGTCTTTTCATTTGCAATCCATATTATTGTCTCACCTGCATTAGCATTGGACGGCCGTGGTTCAACTATTGGTTTTCATTACTCTGGCACACAGTAGAATTAGCCATGAGTACTTATCTTTGTTTATTATAGTGATTAATTTGATTTTTATGTTTTCGCTTTGATGCATTGACTGAGTTGGGAGCCTTTATGCGAACCGTTGTTTTATGTATTTCTGTATTAACAGTTGCATCGGGACCCAGGGTGAAGCTGGCTAGCTATAAAAGTGCTTTAACCCCCCCCCCCCCCACAACCCCCCCCCCCCCCCCCAGTGGTTTACTCTACTGACCGTTCTAAGGCGGTGGTCCCGGTGTTAGTCTTACTCTTTGTTGTTTGTGGTTTATCCTACGAGGCGATTTGTTTTATGTCTTACCTTGTGTTATTTTGTTCTTGTGTTTTTTCAGTCCTTTTAGCATTGCGATTACCTCGCTTGGGGAAGAGAGAGCTAATCTTAGTGCTTTTCGTACGTTTTTTTCGATTTGTGCTTGTTTGGTTTTGTCGGTTTCCTCTTCCTCTTAGTGTCTGGGAAGGGCTGCGGTTTGTGATTGTGGCATTCCTTGGACTTTTCTCTTACCCTTTCTTTTAGCATAGCAAGTTGACGTCGGTTCGTTCATCCGTTCCTCCATGAGCTTATGTGCCTCCTGCCGTCCACCCTTGCAATCACCCTAATGGCCACCCTGGCATCAATCCTAAATGAAGTCTACAAACTGTATATCTTTACATTTAGTTTCATTTCTCTAATTGTTTCATCCCACTGAGCTTAGCAAGGATGACTACTCTTACGCTTCTGGTGCTTGTTTTCAGTGAAGTCTTCTCAATGACGTTAAGTCGACTGTGGTTGTTCTGTCATATCCACAAGACATTCCTTAGTAAAATGTGTCTAGACATCTCAGTGTTAACTACAGTACTGTATATCATGTGGATGGCATCAACTCAACTTTACTTTGCCTATGGCCGACAGCCCACAAATATGATGCCATACAACAGTCGGTTTCAATTTTTTTAATGAAGCAACTCCTAGTATTATATTGTTTATATCGACTTGGCTTAGATGTCACTTCAAATACAAACATCCGCTCGTCTAGCGAATGTCCTTGTTACAAAGAGGAATACAGCAGACTGGTACAGGTAATATGTATATGCTGGTATTTCCTGGCCTTGATATCAGTCCACTCTTACACAAGTGTCATGATTTACCAATCCTCCATTGAACGCTGTTGTGGTAGAACTAAAAGCCATTTTTTAAATCCCGTGGAGGTGTATACCTATATTTAAGTACTCCATTTATACGAGTATAACATACCTTTGATGTTGTAAAAAAGCAGACTATTAGTTTGCTTCAACTTCAGAATTCATACTGGCATTAAATTTTACATTTCCGACATTATGTCATAAAACATGAATGGATAATTTTATGATAGTTGGTTTCTTTTTCTGTGATCTCCAAAAGTATTTCAAAAACACTTATTTTCCTATAAGATTAGTGGTTATTTAACATAACGAAACAAATAGTTTGTGATATGTACAGTCTGCATCTGGAAAATAGCGTACTGCGCAAATTGTACGCTTCGTTTTAGTCCTGTAAATTGACAATATGCTACTTAAATACATTCATTGTTATAATTTCTGCTGCTTATTAATTATGCATGCAAATACATGCTTATATATTATACAGGTACAGACCATTGACCCTCAAAGTGAGAAAACGTGCAATTTGCCCAATGAAGGTTCTGATCATACTGCGCGAATGCACAGGCTGATCTGAATCTTCGCTGGGCCTGCATGTCCGACGGTGTTTTCCGACGTTACGTTCAATTGTATTTTTACATTTACCCGTTCACTGTATTCTGTTATGTTTCAGATCCAGTTTAAGATGTCTTGGCGTCTTGTTGCCGCTGATGGGATGTACATGGATACTTGGAATATTTTATGTTAACGAAAGAACAGCCTGGATACAGTATATCTTCGCAATCTGCAATGGTTTGCAGGTATTTTTTAACCTTAAAGCGTCAGTCACAACTGCAGCGGATGACATTTTGGGATTTTTTTTAATTTTACGGAGAAAATATACTAAGTCTTGCTATTTCATTTGAATCGTCTGTTAAATGCCGAGTTATTTTCTTTGAAAAATAAAAAAAAATAAGATTGACATTACATCTGAATCGTCTGAATAGTTGACGTTTTACATAAACTACAAAGTAAAATAATAAAACAACATTTAGAATGTTGTCTCCTACAATTTTGCTTAGCACTTTAAGCGAATCTCTTGTTTTTAGTTTTTCTGACAGCGTTTATTGCCCTTAAGGGTCGTTCTTTCAATTAAATACTAGGTTTATGTCTATTGCTATTAAGATATTAGGCGTTTTTGACACATACTTAACACGTTGAATGTCAGTGTAGTGCAATAGATAATTTTAACCACTTACAGTCTCTTTATTTAACTTGTAAAAATTATACATAGCATATACATCACTAAGATGATTAAAACCTCTATAGATCAATGCTTATGCATTTAACGTTGTGTGGTGGCCATATATGACTCCCCGCACTTAACTTTTGTGTAGTTTACTCGTATAATTTCTGGTCCTTTGAGAATAACATGCTAGAAGGCATGAGCAGTGTTGCAAGTCACATTACTGCTCTTGAACAGACTTAATGACTTGAATGTCAGTCCCTTAGTTTATTCATTTACTTAATAAAACTGACTCTTCTATGTTTGTTCTTCATTTCAAAGGATCCATGCTTTCAGAAATTATTTAGCGTCACTACAGCGCCTCTTTAACGTTTCCAAGTACTGCTTTAATTTACTGTAGTTTGTATGTTCTAATCCTTTGTTATATCTGAGCCCATTCCGGAATTTTTGGATATTTAAGTTAGGGTCATTTATGAGGTCTAATTGGCTGAAACGAGCTAGTCGGGTCTATACCACTTGACACTCTAGGTTTTTTTTATTAGTTTTGTGAGTGTATCCATTGCTTTCAAGTGTCATTCCTTTTAAATATATTCACTTTAGTGTTTTAATACTTTCTGGTCTTTCGGGATCACTAAACTCATTTAAGTATCTTTAAAAATAACATACCGTTCAAACCGGGAATAGGAGGCGAGAGAAACGTAACATTGCTGCTCATGCACACTCGGAAAAAAACGAGTCTAATATTTTATCTTGTATGTTTTTTCCTTTCAAGGGACTCAAGGGACCCCGTTTTTCAGAATGCATTTGTTTGTTCTACGTTAATAACCCTGTTTTGATGCCCTGTGTTGTTTACTATTGATGTCAAGGACTTAGTATATTGTCCACTGGTTAATTGAAAAATGATTATAGTAGTTGCGGTCATGATACCAAAGCCGTAATCCAAACTCATAAATCCATAAACGAATAACGAATCAGAATGTTCAAACCAACAGACATGGACCCCAGAACAAAGGATGTAATCAGGCGTCCGCTGATAGTAAGCATTACTTGGTAAGCAAGCTTCGCCCACCATGCCCATAGGCCTGAACGAAGGAAATATCGGTAGAAGCGTATGTCCGGGATTTGGGAAGTCTACTTATGGCGCGTCACTGGCAAAAACATCAGAAACAATTCTGGAAACTGCCACATTGTAGGGATTGACTAGATCATTATGTCTCCCATAGAACTTCTTAAGAGTTGCTACCAAGTTGGTTTTTGATACCCCTGGCTCAACAACTTTGTAGTGAGCACTTTCTCACGCTCCATGAAGTCCTGATAATTTGAACAGGTTCTGGCATAATGGATTAACTGTGAAACGTAAACGCCGTATGCTGGTGCAGAAGGGATATTACTGCTCAGGAATGGAAAGTTAACAATGGGAAAATTGAAGTCATCCCGTTTGTCGTAAAGCCTAGTAGTAAGCTTTCCATTGTCAATGTAGAGATAACAATCCAAGTATAAGGAGGCTGCAGTGTCCCTTGTTTCCTTTATTTCAAGTTCACGTGGATAGATGAATTCTAAACATTCTGCAAATTTTGTGTTTTTCAGAGACAATACATCATCTATATATCTGTAGGTGAAATTGAATTGTTGTGCGAGGTGTTTCTTGCCTGCTTGGAGGAGACTTTGTACAAACTCCGCCTCATACGCATAAATAAAGTTTTTAAACATAGTTATTGATAAATCCATTGCATTCGTTTAGCATGTTGTGGTGCATAATTGTCGTTCGCTCCTTTATATATATATATATATATATATATATATATATATATATATATATATATATATATATATATATATATATATATATATATATAGCTCTTTTAAATGTCATGTGTGAATATGAGATTCCCACATAAACTGCCCATCCACGCAGCCTCAATCTGATATACTGGACTTTGATCGATACGTATCAGTCTATACCTTGTTGTTCACAAATGGAATTATACGGAACTTGATGGTGTCTGATAACTATGACACAATTTATAATTTCAGGGCTTCTTTATTTTCTGTTTCATGGATGTCTAAATAAACAGGTAATTGCTTTTGTGTTTTATTTTACATTGCTTATATTCGTTTTTGGCACATATTTTATATTAGCATTTTATTACGTCATAGTGGTAAATCCATACTTTTACAGTTTTATCTTTTGTTTAAAGCCAAACAAATAAATGGCATTATTTTAGTTTTGGAGAAGTGCATTTATGATAATGTTCTGTAACTCTTCTACAATATTAGCGATTTCAATTTCAACATAGCATTTCCTTTTAGGCATTTTTCCGTCGAATAGATGTAACTGATACATTTTGCTGTATTTTAATCTATTATTATTATCAATATTATACCAGTTTTCTTTATAAATGTACTTAAGACTTTGTCAAGCACATAGCTAATTGCATTTCAGCAAGACATTGTAAAGCATATAGCTAATTGTATTTAAGCAAGACATTGTCAAGCATTACACGTTTGACAATGACTTGCTTAAATACAAATAGGAAGAAGACTGGCATAATAATATCGATAATAATTATAGATTAAAATACAGCAAAGTGTCACACAGGTACATATCTCCAATACAGGAAAGTGTGCATTTTTAGAACAAAGAGAAAACTCTCATTTTCTTTGCTTGTAATGATAGGAATGCATTCTTTACTTCTGATGACCAAAAGCTTTGGTCTTGTCAAAACATTTGTGACACATTATCATACCGTTTAGACAACATTTTCATTAGATTAGTCACTAAGTTACATAGACGAAATGTGGGAATTGCGTACTAATTGTGCTCCTCTTGTAACCGCATAAATGATCTAAAGATTTGCACTTATTAATTTCTAACGTTTTTGTGTCATCCAAAATTTATGACAAACGCGATGATTTTGATTTTAACATTGTTAATTTCCCGTTTTCGGATGGCGACGTTCCTCGTGCCCCTTCTTATGGTGTTTACATTTCTCAACTTATTCGGTATGCCAGAGTATCTAGTCATTAGGCGGACTTCAATGTTCGTAACCAAACTTCTCCAACAGGAGTATCCGTATCATAAACTTAGGAAAGCTTTATCTAAGTTGTATCATCGACACTACGAATTTATCTCTAAATACGATACCGGACTAAAAACACTTCTGCAGCAAGGCCTATCGGAACTTGAATTTTATCCTGATTTAGTGTATAAGTTTAGATAAAAATTGTAGGAAAATCTGAATTGTCTTATCATTTTAGTAAATGTGTAATATGTTATAAACCAAATGGGTTTAACATTGATATCATAAAACAGTCTGCTTGCTTAGCGGTTAATCAAATCACGGTTGACCACTTTGCTTACCTCTTGAATTGCACACAGGTAGGTCGGGTTTTAGACTATGATGGCCCCTACTTAAAAACTATCCATTAGATGGTCTTGGGCGGAATGTTTTTCATGTCTTGGCTTACCCGGGGTTCAACTGGTGGTTTTCTTTTGCTTCAGTATTTCAGTGAAGTTGTTTGACAACTCAGGGATCTCCAGCTACCTCAAAACGTTGTTTCTGTTAAGACCTCATCTTTGCTTCATCCCAGTCAGCATTCTACGTAAATCTATATCGGGCCGTCATCGGCCCGTCAGGGTAGCTGACGGGCCGATGACGGCCCGATGTAGATTTACATAGAATGCTAGCTGGGATTATAGGCGTTATCAGTGATTTATCTTTTGCCCATAATGATTCATGGTTTAGTTAAAAGTCCTCAACACGGACCGAACAAATATGTTTTCATCACTATGGAAACTGAGGGTCTGGGTTAGGATCCGTAAAACTAGCTTAAGCCCTTCCTCCTCCCCACAGTAATTCATTACTTACCGTTCCAAGGCAGTGCTGTCATTGTGGTACTTTTTTGTTTATTGTTACGTAGTGTTTCACTTTCTTGTGTTTTTTCATTTAACAATTATGTAAAAAAAGGTAAGAGAAAAGTCCAGGGAGTGCCACAATTACAAACCGCAGCCCTTCCCAGACATCAAGAGGAAGAGGAAACCGACAAATCCAAACAAGCACAAATCGAACAAACGTACGAAAAGCACTAAGATTAGCTCTCTCTTTCCCAAGCGAGGTAATCGCAAAAAAGGTAAGAGAAAAGTTCAGGGAGTGCCACAATCACAAACCGCAGCCCTTCCCAGACCCCAAGAGGAAGAGAAAACCGACAAATCTAAACAAGCACAAACCGAATAAACGTACGAAAAGCACTAAGATTAGCTCTCTCTTCCCCAAGCGAGGTAATCGCAATACTAAAAGGGCTGAAAAACACAAGAACAAAATGACACACGGAAAGACATACAAATCGCCTCGTAGAACAAACCACAAAGCAACAAACGGTAAGACTAACACCGGGACCATCGCCTTAGAACGGTCGGTAGAGCAAACCACCGGGGGGTTTAAAGCACTTTTACAGCTAGCTACTTCACCCTGGGTCCCGATGCTACACTAAATACAGAAATACATAAAAATTCGGTTCGCATAAAGGCTCCCAACTCAGTCAATGCATTAAAGCGAAAACATAAAAATCAAACTAATCACTATAATAAACAAAGACGAGTACTCATGGCTAATTCTACTGTATGCCAGAGTAAATGAAAACCAGTAGTTGAACCACGGCGGGCCAAGCCAAAGACATATCGTCAAGCCCCAACCCACTGGTTAAAGTTTTACGAAGAGGCCGTCATTGAGTCTGAGGCCCGAACCGCCGTCGTGCAATTAAAGAGTGAAGCATAGCCATCAACAATGATTGGGTTGACAACTAGGCATGCAGTCTGCCGCATAATATCCAGGCTATAGCCAATTCTTTTATAACGGTTAATAAGTTTTCTGAATTGCTCCGAAAAGTTAGATTTACCTACAATTTTTCTAAATATGTACACTAAGTCACCGTAAAATTCGGGTTCCGATATACCTTGTTGCAGAAGTGTTTTCAGACTGACGCTATATTTTTCTAACAAGGCACTGTGTCTGCGATAAAATTTCGAAAACGCCTTACGAAGTTTAAAATAACGATAGCCCTGCCTAAGAAGTTTGGTAGTAAGGGCTTTATTACGGTAGTTAAAGTCATTAAGATTTGAAGAAGCTCTGGCGAATCTAATAAGTTGAGAAATGTATACCCCATATGAGGCACGCCGGGGGACATCGCCATCCAGAAAAGGGAAATTGACTATATCAAAATCAAAATCAATACTAAAAGGACTGAAAAACACAAAAACAAAATTACACATGGTAAGACATACAACGAATCGCCTCATAGAATAAACCACAAAGCAACAAAGAGTAAGACTAATACCGGGACCACCGCCTTAAAACGGTCAGTTGAGTAAACCACCGGGGTGGGGGGGAGGGGGGGGTTAAAGCTGATGATAAAAGTAAGTTGATGATAAAAGTGAGGTAAGTTTGGGTTTCAGAGTTCCCACCATTTAAGACCACAACACGGACCGAACAAATATGTTATTACCACTATGGAAGCTGAGGGCCAGGGTTAGGATCCGTAAAGCTAGCTTAAGCCCTCCCCTCACTCCCTCCCCCACCCTCCGCCTCCCCACAGTAATTCATTACTGACCATTCCAAGGCAGTACTGTCATTGTGGTACTTTTTGTTTATTGTTACGTAGTGTTTCACTTTCTAATGTTTTTCTTGTAACAATTGTGTAAGTTGGTAAAGTCAGATAAGTTTGGGTATCAGAGTTCCCACCACTTTGGGAAAGAGTTGCCGACTCTCCTTGCCATCTGTTCATTTTGCGGCTGCTTTATTGTATTTGTCTGTCTTTCCTTTTGGTATTGGGGGCGTGATGTAGGTTTAATGTATCAGTATCCGGTTCTCTTATTTACTTTGTGTATGTGCCTTTAATTTATGTCTTATATGAACCTATTTTGGGCATGTATGATTAATCCAACTGTGGCATTGTTTTGGTTTTTTGTCTTTATTTTAGTTACATACAGCTATCAAGAGAAGGCGAAAGCAGTATAAAGACTCATCCTACACAAGCCATACAATGAGTACTAGATTTACAAGTAGGAAGCGACCTTTGGTAGGTAACAACCACTGGCTGTCTTTCCAGATAGGCTGATATATTTCAGTTCAACGTCAAGAAACGTACCTTCAGATATGTGCGCCAAGTGAAGGTTCAGATTAGCCTGAGCATTCACGCAGTATGATCAGAATCTTCATAGGACGCATTTTTGGATAGCCAAGGATGCAAAGTTTCTTCATGCGGACAACGAGGACGCTGATAAGATTGCACGGAACTTCAGGCTGTTATAAGTCTTCGTTGGGTGCGCATGTAAGAAAGGCTTGTTTTTGCACGCCCTGGCTCATTTTGTTATATTCTGGCATATAACGCTATGGTCACAACGAGCCATGGGATTAGCCAAATCGTATACTACTACAGAATATGATTTTTTGAATCAAACGACCCGGTGAATGTAATATCTGATCAACCATTTCCAGCTCTGCCGTGCAAATAATGTTGATCTAGATGTATATTGAGTCATCTCATCAGGGTCTGCACAGCTTGCCATTTCTGTTTTTGATTATTTACAGAAGACAGCCTTAATTGAAACAAAGGACTCATCCAAATTCAGAGATTGAAGAATCCCGTGCAAAAGGTCAGAGGTTAAAGGGTTATCTCATTGTCGATTATACCTTGAATTAGTTAAACAGTTTATTTGCTGGCGCAATACATACGCACCAACGTCAGAAAACGTACCTTCGGACATCAGAGCAACAAAGATTCACTGCGCATTCACTTTCTACTAAAGTTGTTTGACGGGATATACCGTATTTACCCTAGGTATTTGGATACTTTAATTCGTTACCATACTTGTTCTAAAATCTGAATATGTCCATTGTACTACCTGTTGAAGTGTCTTTACATTGTTGGTGGTGTGGCAAACAATGTGGACTCAGCTTGGGCGCCACAACCTGCTACGCTAGCTCTGGCTCAGACCTATCTGTCTGAATACTAAAGGTGATTACGGAGAGACTACTTGATGATCTAAGTTTATAAAATAATTCTCTTTGCTGGGATTAAATAGTTGTCAAACTTCAATGGCTCGAACATGTTTGGGACCATAAAATGTGTTCTAGACATAGGTAGTTCGAGCCACTTAGGGTTAATTAATTATAGCGCCAGGTCAGGAGGCAAATAGGGATAATTTTGAAATGTCTTTTCGAGCTTCTATAAGAATGATGGTATGTTGAGTGTTCACGCATTAGAATCGCCACGATCAATACAAACAACCCACATTTTCATGACAAAATTAGACACATTTCCGAAAATATCTCTAAATATTTATTTTTTAACTATCGAAAGAATTTCCTGTGGACTTAAAAAAGAGTTCGAATCAACCATTATAAACGAGACATCGGTATTCCAGTCATTGAAACTGACTGTACTTAATCATACTAATGCATTTTGCTTAAATGTTAGCTTTTATCACATCAGGTCAAGCAAAATGTGGACTTGACGCGTATGCTAACTGTGAATGTTCAGTTCACATTCTCTCAGGGTTTTTTCTCTGGCAATAAAATGTAAAAATAGTAGCCAAGAAAAGACAACAATCACAAAGACAGCCTTCACGAGCCATCAAAAACAGAGGAGATGTTGTACAGTGACAAAACAAAACGGCACTTTTGAAATAACCGACATGCATATAAAGAAGATCTGCAATAGAGCAACCGCCTTGTACCTGTCAGCAGACAAACTACTAGTTTTACTTAATGTTATAAGCCCGTTTTTTTATTTATTTTTTTTTTTGTTTGTTTGTTGTTTTTTTTTTGTTTGTTTGTTTTGTTGTTGTTGTTGATGTTTTTTTTTTTTAATTTTAACCCCTTTCAGCTCTGCAGACCAAAACCAATTTTTGAAAACAGTGTCGATTCTGATGAGATGGCACATAACGAACCATCTGATCAAGATCTACACTGTCTGCCATTTGTTTTGTGTTTTGAATGACACCCTAATCGAAGACGGAAAATTCCACTTTGGAAATTCAGAGATGAAAAGGTTAATGTTTATCGTTTACAATAACCGATACACGTACAAATACACGTACAAATAACTGTAACAGAGCAATCACCATGTACCGGTCAGAAGACACAACTACTAGTTTTACTCTATGTTAAAGACTTTTATCTAATTTTCACCCTTTCAGCCCTGCAAACCAAAACAATTTTTTGCAAACAGTAAGAACTTAGCGTATCGATGCTTTAGATCATATCTTCTGTTTGGCAAAAGTAATTTACATTTTTCTTAGATATATAGATAAAAGATAAGTTTGCCTCGGTAGCTTTAATTCGATTTTTTGTATTGATTTCTTCAGCCAAACTTTTAATACTTTTGTTTCTTGACTAAAATACATGTATATATTGGGCTGGTCTCGCAAGGCGATTCCAATATGAACTGGGAGCTTATTTTTCCGTCAAGAAAACATTACATATCAAAATAATTTTCGTATCTAGCTATCAGCTGTCATATTTTTTCTAAAGGATCTCTGTTACCAAACATATTCTAATACTGCAAAACACACGAAAAGGGCCCTTATGCAATCGCCATGTACCGGTCAGAAGACACAGCTACTAGTTTTACTCTATGTTAAAGACTTTTATCGAGTTTTCACCCTTTCAGCCCCGCAAACCAAAACAAGTTTTGCAAACAGTGTAGATCCTGATGAGATGGCTTATCATGAGCCATCTCATCAGGATCTGCACTGTTTGCAATACCGTTTTAATGTTTGACTGACGCCCCTATTTGGAACAATAATTCTGGACAGAGACAAAAGATAGAAAAGTCCACTTTAGAAACTCAAGAATGAGAAGGCTAATTATTATCGTTTCAGTTTCCATCTGCGCCGAAACCTGCTTCAGAACCTGTGCTGCTAGTTTCCGTTGACAGAAAGGATCCTGAAAAATCTGGATTCATCCATCAAGGACAGAACAATACTGCTGATAGTCGGACTGAGTCAGTGTGAAGTCATCACGGTTTCTGTGGATATATAACAATTAGAATGCTTTCCACATAATTTGGAAGGACGTATTTTATGTGTTTTTTATTTGAAATGAAAATTGTTTATTCTGATTGAAACCATGTGTTTTCTGTTTATCCTAAAATAAAATTTGCTGCCAAACATTGGTATGACCTGTGCAATTTCTATAGTAAAATGATTTTTTTAAATTATTATATCAGAAAACAGCTTTTGCCTTTTGCCGCTGATCACTGATTCGCATCTATATTGTGGACTTTTCAGAAATATGGAACCAGTAGATCTTGAAACCTGCCATCAATCTAAATAACCTATCAATATATGCCTACTTTGCAGCCTATTTTACTGTAGGAAAAATGAAACCTTTGAAAAGGAATACCCTTTTTTTAACCGATGAATAGAGTAAAACTGTTTGTGCATAGGTAGACACGAGAAATGGGCAAAACACTAAACCATGACACATGTGTGTAAATTGACTTCTTCTGAGGAAAGCGCCATGCAAGAAAAAAGACTTTCTGAAGAAAGTAGAGTAGAGCTTAGCGTATCGATGCTTTAGATCATATCTTCTGTTTGGCAAAAGTAATTTACATTTTTCTTAGATATATAGATAAAGAATAAGTTTGCCTCGGTAACTTTAATTCGATTTTTTGTATTGATTTCTTCAGCCAAACTTTTAATACTTTTGTTTCTTGACTAAAATACATGCATATATTGGGAGTACTCATTGGGCTGGTCTCGCAAGGCGATTCCAATATGAACAGGTAACTTATTTTGCCGCCAAGAAAACATTACATATCAAAATAATTTTCGTATCTAGCTATCAGCTGTCAAATTTTTTCTAAAGGATCTCTGTTACCAAACATATTCTTATAATGCAAAACGCACGAAAAGGGCCCTTATGCAATTTGCGGACAACGCATGCCCTGATCAGCCTGCGCATTCGTGCAGGCTGATCGGGGCCTTCGTTTTCTACTTACAGACTCAATTGAAATTTGTAGTGTATGTCGACGGACAGAGAATGTCCATATCCGACTATACCTATACGCACGCTCATCTGGACTTTCGCTGTTTGTACATGGCATAAGGGCCTTTTTCCCTCTTTGCTCATTATACGATAAATTGATGAATGAGCCGGGGCCTACAAGACTGCATGTGCGCCAAACGAAGACTCAAATCAGTCTGCATCTCGGCAGTCAGTCTAATCAGTTTCTTCGCAGGGCACTCTGTGGGTAGGCAAGGAACCAAAGCGTCTTCATGCGGACAGCGAAGACTCTGATCAAACTGCGCACATGCAAACGTGTATGAAATGCTGTTCCCCGGCTCAGCACTTTTGTTGGGACTCGCCTCGTAGTTTCGGAATATTGAGCTGATACAATTCACATGAGATCGCGCAAGGCGCTGCTAGAGACTGTTAGGGATGTTGCATTTTCTTTTATTGTCACTCATGAACAGGCTCAGTCAAACCAAGCCTGCTATTTTTCATTTTTTTTTCGTGGTCTGTATTTCCAAAACATCACCCTTTCAGATTACCCTTGCAATGTTTTTAACTTGACAAATTTCAGCTCTATTCCTAAAAATGATGATCACAGTTTATTTATGAAATGTTGTTTAAAAATGAGGATAACAGTTTATGAATGTATTATAGTGTAAATTGGTGATCAAAGTTTATGTTTGTAGTGTTGTTTAAAAATGATGACCACAGTTTATGTTTGTTTGTATTGTTGTTTAAAAGTGATACTCAGAGTTTATGTGTAAAGAGTTGTTTAAAAATTTTGATCACAGTTAATGTATATAGTATTGTTTTAAAATGATGATCACAGTTTATGTACTCGTATGTAGTGTTGTTTAAAAATGATGTTTTTAAATGATGAGTGGAATACATGCATTTTTCTACACATACAATTTTAAAATTTCTATCCTTCCATTCCTTTCTGTTCCGTTGTTGTTTTTTTTTCTAATTTAATGTGTGCTGAGCCACAGTGGAGCTCGAGTCTGCAGCCATAATTCATGTGTGCAACTAGAAATGAAAATGTTAATTACAGCGATGTTTATCCGATGTTACTTAAACAACAAATAAGTCTTATGAGCCGCAACGTCAGAAAACGCACCTTTAGACACGTCTCCAAGACAAGATTCAAACCAGTCTGGGCATTCGCGCAGTCTTATCCGAATCTTCACTAGGTGCATTTTGGATAGGATACAAAGTTGTTGTTTTTTCCATACGGAGAACAAAGACTCTGATCAGACTGCGCAGATATACAATCTGCATTGAGTCTTCGTTGGGCCCATGTCAGAAGGTACGTTTTCTCACGATGTGGCTAATATGACAATTTGCACCTTCATAAAATGTCAAGATTTAAGCACATGGCGACTGTATTTTCACTCACATAAAACTAAAAGCAATTCAAACAAAACACGCCAAAAACTAAAAACAAGTGAAAATAGTGACCGTTGGATAAAACGTTTTTATTTGTAAATTGACAAAAACTAAAGGATTAGAAAACGTGTACGCAAAATACAGAAAAGATGCTAAATTAGATATATGCTCAACACCAGGGGAATATAGTGTTGTTGGAGGACAAACAAATATGTGAACGTCAAGTAGGAAAGGCCGCGCCATGTCAAAACGTGTCTTTGGGCATTTGCGAACAGCAAAGGACAAGATCAGCCTGCGCATTTGCGTGTCCTTGGACACTATAGAACGTAATAATGGAGAGCAAATGCCTGGATGAGACTTTACCAATGTGCAGGATAATGTGAATCTGTGTATTTTGCATATATTCGAAGACACGTTTTCCGCTTGACGCGGCCCATCTGAAAACTATTAGAAAAACGTGAGATGAACCAAAACGGAGGAAATTCAGTGTCTGATCGAGACTTTAGACGACAAAGGCACTACAAATGAGCATGAGAAGAGAACCAAATAATTATTTCAAGCCGAAACCAAACAGCTTTTGAAAGGCATGTATTTAGACATTAAAGACAAGAAGTGTCTTGGTCCAGTGAAAATTTCATAGTGAGCCTGTCGGAATTCGCAGAAAGACGGTACGATAAGGGACCAAGTAGTCGCTTATTGTTGTTCAATAGTGCTGAGATGGAAGTTAGTAGAAGAGTCTGACATGGCACTGACAAAAAGTCAGACTATATCTAGAACATACCAAAAAGTGAACATACATGCATGTCAAAAGGGGAGAATAATTCTTCGGTACAAAAAGGAAACGGGGATCATAATTCGACTGGCCGAACAAACCAGATAAAATCAACCAAGGGTAGTAACTCTGTTAAGTAACAACCACTGTCGTCGGTAACGGTACGTTTGCAAACTAATACAGCACGGGGATAATGCTAGAGAGACTTAGATAATCCAGGACGAGTCCGAGTCTTATTAAATGTTAACAAAGAAAAATACGAAAATTCAAGCAAATTCGTCTGGCCAAACCGAACTAAGTGATAGCAGAATTAATCCTTCGTTTTCGCATACGATATTTTCGTAGGTTAATTCTGTTATTGCTCGTTGATGTTAGTTTCCATGTAGAAAAAATACTATCTCAGACTTTCATTCACAGCAGCAAACTTCAACGTAAAAGGAAGTTGTCCTTCACCCACCTGAAAAAATACCACATTCAAATTGTTCGAAGTATAACAGGCATATGTTGAGCTGCAATGTGCAAAAACGTACCTTCCGATATATGCGCCTAGCATAGACTCAAATCAACCTGCAATCTGCGTAGTCTGATCAGAGTCTTTGTTGTGCACATAAAAACTTAGTATCATTGGCTATCCAAAATGCTCCAAATGAAGATTCTGATCAGACTGCGCTAATGGGCAATGTGTCCGAAGATACGTATTTTTACATTAAGGCTCTATTGGCTATGTCAAAAGCGCAGTACAAGACCATCATATTTGTCAGTGTACTCTGATCTTACACTGAATTTTTCGTATAGCGCGAAATAGGCAGTCTTACATGTTACTCGTGATCCATTATGAAAGCACGCCTATTCAAATATACCGAAAATTTTATCACCAAAACTGAAAATTTTCAGATAAAAAATTCTGATAGTTTTCATATTTCTGCTCAAAACATAAAGAGTGAGTAATCGTTAGAAACCGCCTTTATAAGGTGGTTCTAACGAGTACCCACAATCTATGTCTTTGAGCAGAAATAAGAAAAATAATGTATACCCCTTTAAACCCCAGCTTTACTATGTAAAATGGGGTTTAAGGGGTTCAAAATTATATAGGTTTTTTTCGTGATATTAGTACCGTACAGCAAAGAGCTGGAACTCTATCGACGGAACAGGAGCACAGGTCGAATTGCATCTACACCATTCATAAAATTGCTAATCGTGTCTATATGTATGTTCGCATATGCAATAAAAAGTAAAACAATGCTGGATTTTCATTCATCCGACAGTATTTCTATTTTCTAGAAATAAATGCTAAATATGTGATTATGTTTGTTGTTCGGTACGAACAATAGTACAACCATTTTCTGCAGATAAGCAGAAAAGTAGTCCACTCTTTTTACTGCAGACCTAACATTTGTTTTTCTTCTTCCGCATGCTTTATTTCTGTTGTATTTACATTGTAATGTATTAAATGTTGAAAGCAAAACGTTCCTGAAAACTATTGGTATTCTGATGGGAACTCTTGTTACAGATTTGTTTCTTTTTTGTTATGAGAGAGATTTCATGAAGTCTCTCTCACGGGAATATCAGGCTGACATTATTGAGGCTTTCTATTCAACTTCAAGATACCTTGATGATTTATTAAATATTGACAATTTCTACTTTGACCAAATAGTGGACAACATATATAAACTTCTGAACTCCAATTAAAAAAAGCCAATTCTTCCGATACCGAGGTACCTGGTTTTGGATTTGAATCTATGTATATCTAATAGTACAGTTTCCACCGAAATTTATGATAAACGGGACGATTTTGATTTTGATATAGTTAATTTCCCTTTTCTGGATAGCAATTTGCCCCGGCCTACGTCATATGGGGTATACATATCTCAACTTATTAGATTCGCAAGAGCTTTTTCAAATCTTAACTGCCGCAATAAAGCCCTTACTGCCAAACTTCTTAGGCAGGGCTATCGTTATTTTAAACTTCGTAAGGCGTTTTCATAATTTTATTGCAAACACAGTGCCTTGGTAGAAAAATATAGCGTCAGTCTGAAAACACTTCTGCAACAAAGCCTCGGAACCAGAATTTTACGGGTAACTTAGTATACATATGTAGAAAATTGTAGAAAAACCCGAATTCTAACTTTTCGGAGCAATTCAAAAAAACTTCTAAACCGTTAAAAAAGAATTGACTATAGCCTGGATATTATGCGGCAGATTGCATACCTAGTTACCAACCCAATCATTGTCGATTGCTATATTTCACTCTTAAATTGCACTACGACGGTTCTGATATATAGCCATCAACAATGATTGGGTTGATAACTAGACATACAGTCTGTCGCATAATATGATTTTTATGTTTTCGCTTTGATGCACTGACTGAGTTGGGAGCCTTTATGCGAACCGAGTTTGTATGTATGTCTGTATTAAGAGTTGCATCGGGACTCAGGGTGAAGTTTGCTAGCTGTAAAAGTGCTTTAAACCCCACGGTGGTTTATTCTACTGACCGTTCTAAGGCGGTGGCCCGGTGTTAGTCTTTCTCTTTGTTGCTTTATTCTACGAGGCGATTTGTTTTATGTATTACCTTGTGTTATTTTGTTCTTGTGTTTTTCTGTTCTTTCAGCATTGCGATTACCTCGCTTGGGGAAGAGAGAGCTAATCTTAGTGCTTTTCGTACGTTTGTTCGATTTGTGCTTGTTTGGATTTATCTGTTTGCTCTTCCTCTTGTGTCTGGGAAGGGCTATGGTTTGTGATTGTGGCACTCCCTGGACTTTTCTCTTACCTTTTTTCACATTTGTTGTGTATATGATTCTATGAAGCAAGAAAATAACAGAAAAAGTGTACAGACTGTTTTTAGTTGTTTTTTTTTGTTTTGTTTTTTTTTTGTTGTTTTTTTTTTTTAAGCTTAGGCCTTTGTGTGCACGCGTATGATTTTGTTCATTTATAACGTTTGCACGATACCCGAATAATGCTACGTTAGAAATTGATACGGTCATATGCCAAATATAGCCTATGACCCATTTTTGGACAGACATTACACAAACATGACCATCTTTGGTGCATTTCAATCTTTTGTTCTTCGTGAATTTGATCAACATTGCCAGTCGTACCGAACATTCACTACAGTTCCTTAAGGGCTTTGTTAAACAATTTGCAGTGCACTGAAAGGTATGAGCAACTGTATGTCCTACATCGTCCTCACAAGTGGTCATTTACTATCCTTTTGACATCATTTCGAACATTGTGTTTGAATTGGCTCTAAATGGGACACATAATTTGTGGTTCATTATGTATTATCAGAAAACCTCCTTTTTCTTTTGTTTTTAATTATTGACACTAAAAATAAATTGACGACAAAAATGGCCTTAACCCTTTACAGTTATTATTATTTCTATAATAAATGATCATTTTGGTGAAATGTTGTGTTTGTATTTTTCAACAGACAGATTTTAAAGGTTCCATATTATCAAAAATAAACATTTTATTATCCAAGAATGGTTTAATAAATAGATATATGGTATAAGTACAATCATAAAAAATGAAATATTTTTTATCGTATTCCAGAATAATGTTGGCAACATTAATTCAGAAATACGATAACAAATCATTTCATTTTTGATCCAGTTCAAGAACGATTGATTTCCTGAAATTTTACAGGCTGTCAGATGCCACATTATATGATCGTATTAATACAATATAATATCAAATTATTTAACCTTTCTGAGATAAAAAAAATCTATTTTGAGGAATATGGAGCCTTTAAATACTGATGTTTCATAACAACAATAAAAATAATGATTCGTAATATTTGAACATACACAAACAGAGATAAAAAATAATCTGATATGTCGAAGTTTTCAGGGCCAGTTTTGATCAATTAGTGACCTTCACATAAGTCTTAAAAAGTTTCCGGAATGGGGAATGGAAAGGACCAGAAAATATAAATTACACTACAGTGATGTACGGAGAGATGTTTTACGAGTACATCCGCTACATGGCACAAACTCAAGTGTGACAAAGAAAAATTGATTCTGAAAATAAACAAAACAGACAGACAGACAGATAGAAATAGATAGTGTGTCGATGTTTTCTGGGTCAGCCTAATTAGTTTCGGCCACTACGGACTGATCAGCGTCCGACTATTTGAGGTAAATTCGGTAATTGTCCGGAATATACACAATGCGGCTAATCAAACTGTGACCATATACAGCTTATACAAATAATACTTCAACTAATAAGGAAACATCATGAGCGGCAGCATGACAATATCTGCCTTGAGACATACACTATTCTCGTTATACAAGCTAAAATGTTTAAGGCAACTGGATAAACTTGGTAGTTTTTCTGCCGCCTTTGACAAAAGAACCAATTTTGTGACTTCATGTTTGCGTTCTTGTACATCAATCCCCTTCTGAAAAAGTATATGTTGTAAAAGAAAAGAGAGTTGGAAATTATTTCCTTTATGAGAATATCCCTTTTAGAATGGGATAAAAACAGTGTTGACAGAGTTACCCTGCCGTAAAGTGTACCTTTAAAGGATCTCTAGCGGGAGGGGGGATGAAGTATACAGCCTCAGTTTGGTCTGAACATGATAAATTCGTAGAGTTTGGAGGAAAGGTTTTAGTCTTGCCTAGAAAGTTGATACACTTAAGCTGTGTTTCTGCTTTGTGAAAGTGTTCAATGCTTCTGGGTCATTTCTTTAAGTATTTATTTATCTTCACTATAGCTTGTGTAAGTGCCGTATGAAGTCCGCAAGACGTCTCCTCTATTTCACTGTAGTGTATTTTATATTTTCAGGTCCTTTGTTATCACTGTGTCTATTTCGGGTTTTTTGAAAATTTATATTAGTGTCACAGAAGTCTGACCCAGCAATTGTATATTTCAGTTGTTTTCAGTTTTATGAGTTTATTGCTCTCAAGGGTCATCCCTTTTAGAATCTATATGATCACAGCTAAATTATACAGTCTTCAAAGTAAATTGCATCTATAAAAATAGTAAACTGGACATAAAAATAGTAAATTATAGCTTTTAAATAGTAAAGTATACCAACAAAATAGAAAAATTTACCTTCAAAATAGTTAACCGAACGTATACAAGAGGGGAGCCAAGATTGCCCTATACTGCTCACCTGAGTACCAGACCAGTTTTGAGTTAACTGGCCTTTAAGTTCAGGAGAAAAAAAAAATCAAGATAGATTTTTAAGATGCAAGCCATGACAGCATCAAAGATTTTCGATCGGAACAATTGCAGATGTCTTTGATTTACAAGTTATCCCGATACTTCCTACCAAGTTTACTGTCAATTCGACTCAGGAGACGTTCAAAATAGATAATCAAAATGGCGGCTATCTTTGATTTCTGATCAGAACGTTTATAGCTATTTATAATTTACAAGTCATTCCAATACCATGCCTACCAAGTTTCGACTCAAAAGGCCGTTTCGTTCAGGAGAAGAAGATCATAAATAGATTTTAAAGATGGCACCTATAGCGACCATCTTAGATTTTTGATCGGGACGATTTTAGCTACTTTGATGTACAAGTCACCCCAATACTTCCTACTAAGTTTAGAGTAAATTGGCCTTTCAGTTCAGGAGAAGAAGTTCAAAATAGATTTTCAAATGGCGGCCATCTTGGATGTCCGATCTGAACTGTTTTAGCTAGTTTTGATCCACAAGTCACCTCAATACTTCCAATGGAAATTCGAGTCAATCAGCTTTTCGGGTTAGGAGAAAAAAAATCGAAATATTTTTTTAAGCTGGCAACCGTGGATGCCATTTTGGATTTCTAATCGGAATGAGTTTAGCTATTTTTTATCTACAAATCACCCCGATACTTCCTGTCAAGTTTCGAGTTTATTTGTCTCTCAGTTCAGGAGTAGGAGTTTAAAATAGATTTTCAAGATGGCGACAATGGCAGCCATCTTGGATTTATAATCGGAACGAATTTAGCTTCTTTCTGATTAAGTTGTACCTATAAAATGGTAAGTTGTAAATACGGAATGGTAAATTGTACCTATAAAATCGTAAATTGTACCAATAAAATAGGGAAGCTCCTAGGCTGTAAATCACAATACTTTTCTTAACTGCACTGAGCTTCGCGTTTCGTAGGAACTGAAAAGAAAAAAAAATTACTGCAATAACGATGAATACTGGGATATTCCACCCTACCATTATTCCCCTAAACGTTTCCAAATGTGTTGATTTGACTATAAGTTTCTACTTCACAAAATCATTGACTGGGTGGCAAACAAGTGTAGATTTGGATCAGACTGCGCAGATCCGGATCTTCACTGTTTGCTCAGGGGCGTATGTTTTCTCTAACCTTTTTTTTGCCCCGATACTTCATACCAAATTTCGAGTAAATTTGCCTTTCCATTCATGATAAAAATTCAAGACATATTTTCAAGATGGCTGCCATGGCGGCCATCTTGGATTTCCAATCAGAAACATTTTAGCTGTTTTTAGTTGCAAATCATCTTGATACTTCCTACCAAGTTTCGAGTC
Organism: Anodontia alba; assembly: GCA_964016985.1. Lineage (NCBI taxonomy): Eukaryota > Metazoa > Mollusca > Bivalvia > Lucinida > Lucinidae > Anodontia > Anodontia alba. Next base: position 59,633,410 of record OZ024824.1, read on the forward strand.
AGTTGGCCTTTTGATTCAGGAGAGGAAGCTCAAAATAGTTTTTCAAGATGGCCACCATGGCGGCTATCTTGGATTTCCGATCGGAAATATTTTAGCTATTTTTGATCTACAAATTGCCCAAATACTTCCTACCAAGTTTCGGGTCAATTGGCCTTTCGACTCAGGAAAAGAAGCTCCAAATATATGTTTCTATATAAACATAAACTAACTGAATTGTTGGGTCTAATTGCGATTTATTCCGTAACTGTTAGGTCCTCAAGTTGATTACTGGGTCCTTCAAGTTGACTGTTCGGTCTTTTTAATGGCTTTTTTAACGGAAATTTATAAAGGCGGACCCAACATTTATGTATATATATTAGCTCAGGCTGCAATCTTGTTCATCGAAGTAGAACTAGTTAAGTTATATTGGTAGAGATCACCTAGGCAACATTCCTGTGACGTTTGATTGAAATTTGGGTGTAGGAGGAGCAGCCATTTAAAGCTAATTGTTGACGCCGCACGATGGGCGGCGCACGTCGCACGACGGACGACGTACGATAGGGATTGATCACAATAGCTCACCTTGAGCACTCCATGCTCAGGTGAGCTTACACGTTATAGGAATGGTAATTAAAACACTCCGCATCTCTTGAAACTTGGAAAAAAATACTATTATTTGATGAACGCTAATTAGACTGTAATATTTATATCGTTAGAAAACGTATACCGTCGGACATGTTTGTCCAGTACAGGCTTTTTATTTGGCGGATTTCGGATAGCCAAGGATGCAAAGTTTCTTCATGCGGATAAAGAAGACCCTGTCTAGACTGAAATCAGACTTCGTTGAGTGGGCGCACATGTCAGAAGGTACATGTATGTTTTCTCATGTTGCGACTCCTTTGATGCGGCCCCATTCATTTACCAGCGGTTTCTCTCGTTTGGGTTCCTTTGGCTTACTGCTTAATATTTTACTGGTTGTTACTGAATCTTTGTACTTTTTGTGTCTCCTCTTTATTGCTACACGTAGCTGAAAATAAAAAATATGAGAAGTGTGAAAAATATGACAGAATCCGTCGCATAAGAACACTGCTCTCTTGATCAGTAGCTTGTCTGTCAATGGTAAATATAAATTTACCTAACAAGTATCACTACTTTACGTCTGTAATCTTGACTTCAAAGTTACTGAGGGAGCCGGAGCCCATACAGGATAAAATTGAGATCACCATCTTGCATCGTTATTGATAATTAAAGCCTGATCCAGTTCCTTGGAACGGCTGTGTTCCGTACTTTGGCCTTTCCTGAGTATCTCCATAAACATTTTATATTGATCGTGAATTCGTTCTTGTATGTTGTGCACAAAATGCAAATATACATGTAATAATTAAAATACACTACATCACACCTCACTGGAACATATAAAGTCTGATTAATGGTGTTATAAATAGCGTTGCAACACTTTCAGAAGTTTTAAAACGTTTAACCTTTTCACCCTTGAGATTTTCAAATGGACTCTTCCATCTTTGAATTTGGGCATGTCCACTGTTGCATATAGGAATTTAACCAACACAGTACGGCATACAGTGTAGATCCAGCTGGGCCGTCTCATCTGGATCTACACTGTTTGCAAAGGTTTGCAGGGCTGAAAAGGTTTAATTTTGATTTTACAAATTGTCCAGGAAGGAATTGAAACCGAACGCTTAAGCTAAAGGATAAAAATTCTTACCTGTTTGTTAAGACATTCATGAAACAGGAAAATAAAGAACCCCTGAAAAAAACATATAAAAATATTAACGTATAACATTTTGGTTTTCTTGGAAAATCGAGTTCCGCTTGAAATGCAAAGAATATATATCAAACTAAACCAATAGTGTCCTTTATGTACTTTGACGTGAACAATAATGTGAGCTGAAAATGCTTAAAATAACGAGAGTGAACCGTATTTTATGATTAAAAAGAGATACCTAGAGTGATAAAACTATGAAATAAATTAGTCGCAACCTGAGAAAATGTCTTTGTTGTCCGCATGAAGAAACTTTGCATCCTTGGCTATCCAAAATGCGTCCATGTTGATCTGAATGTTCGCTGCGGCTCAGATGTCCGTAGATATGTTTAATTTGACGCTGCGGCTGATTTATTTTGCACAGGTATATTAACGTAATGATAACTGTTCGAATGGTTGAAATAAACATGGTTGGTTTTACGACAGATAAAATATGAATAAAACAAATATGTTACCTGCAAACTATTGCATACAGCGAATACATATTGTATCCTGGCCATTCTTTCGTTGACATAAAATATTCCTAACACCCACGTACATCCCATCAGCGGCTGTAGAACACATTAACATTTTAAACTGCACCTGAAATAACCATGATAGTTGCATACTGTAAGTACCCTACGTAATCAGGCAGACAGGCCTGAGCAGACAGTCTAGACCCAGACCAAACGCTGAAGAACGCGGCGTCTGATCAAGGTCTACACTGTTTGCCACGCATCTAGCAGGTTTTAGACAGAGCATTAGAGAGCAAAATGGAATGGACTTGCTTAGATTTTAGGAAAAGAAAAGTTAGATGGTATAACGTTGTTTAAGGTAAATATGATAATAAAATTAGCAGATGGAAGCAGAATATCATCATTTTGGTATGCATAAACATTTCATAAAAGATATGGATTTAAAATTTATCATTGTAAATCTCAAGAGAAACGAATACACTTTTTTTTTCTTTGTGTGGCCTTGTGGCTGCTCGCTGCAGGATTTTTTTGTTGTTGTTTTTGTTCATTGTCTTATTGTTGTGATTAGTAGATCCTGTCCAGCATTACGAAAACATGCCTATTCAAATGTATTGAAAATTTTACCACCAAAAAATGAAAATTTTCAGATAATTTTTTTTTATATTTATCATATTTCTGCTCAAAACATAGATTGTGGGTACTCGTTAGAACCGCCTCGCCGAGTAAATCCCAGTTTTTACTATATAAAAGGGGGTTAAAGGAGGTCAAAATTATATAGGCGTGTTTTCGTGATGATTACGTTGTTAAGGAAAAGGGAGCCAGTTATTTTGATTTATTTTGAATTATGTGTGAATTATGTGTGGTGTGTGTCATTGTGTGTTTGCTCTTTGTCTTGCAGTGGCGTATCCAAAAGGGAATTATTTTCTTACGCACACAGGAAAACATCTTTCATAAAAGCTATGAACATAAAACTACCCAACAGGCACACGACTTTGAAACACTGTCGATTCAACGTTGATTCAATGTAAACAGTCTCTTGTTTCAACGTTGTGTGCCCGTTGTGTAATCATTATAAACCTAAAAGGTGAATAAATACATTTTCATGGAAGGTAGCTCTGTTAAATTTGTTTTGCCTCCTTTCCGATCAGAGGCCTACCCAATTGGGAGCAAATTATTTCGTTTTTTTAGAGTTAATGAGACCTAGTTTGCCGAATCTAGCTATCTGACCAAGAAAACTTGATACTTTGCTGTTTTTAACTTTATGAGTGTGCTATTGCCCCTTTAGGAAGTGTCTTGGTATGAAAGAAAGCAAATAGGAAGTCAAACTATCTGTCTCCCTTATTGAAATACTTGAAAGTATACGAAGTGTATTCAGTCAGCTTAAGATGCGAGGTCAAAAGTATTTTTGCTGAATTACGTGTATCACATTTTTATACGGTCTTTAAAAAAATATAGCTATGATATCACAAAAGGTACATTTGCACACGTAACTGTAAAAACAGAAGATAAAATTATCCGGACCTCATTCGTAATATAAAATATGGATCATTTTCTTCAATGGGCCAAATTATTAAATGTTAAGCATGCTAGGAAAAAATTCAGATTTTTTTTATTTTTCCCAGAAAACGGGTTCTTACATTTCATGCAAATTGTCTACAATTGGCATGAAATGTAAAAGCCTGTTTTCTCGGAAAAAGCTACAAAATATTGTCTGCTGAAATTAATACTCACTGCCCTAAGTGTTAACAAACCCAATTGCCATATTTATTTATCTTTAGTTTAAGCATTTATTTCTTTGTATAACATACATATGGTACAATACAAATAAAGATGAATCATTAAGTACAATTATACATTGGGATTCAGAAGAAAGTCTACTGACTTATAAAATCTGTCTCCCATTATTGCAATAGATAATAGTACTATATTGATGTGTGACTAGTAATGAAACAATTGATAGACTATAACAATTGTATGTTCTTGGCTGTTTGCCTAATTCATGTTGGTATATTCTAACTTAAAATCGATGGCGGCTCCACGGGGGCGTAGAAATATCAGGTGCAAAAAGGTTCATAGATTATGTCAAGGTATCTCTACATCATTTATTTGAAACCGCGTCAGGCTAAGATTGGCAGTAGCTCGATTCTTGACCATAACACAAGATAACTTTGTTCTTACATATAAATTAAAATCAAACATTGCATACATGTTGTATAATTTTAGCTATTCATACCATCACGTATGTTAAAGATACAAGTTTTGGTTGCCTACTAAGATGGTTACTTGAGGTTTATTTAACCTCAAAACGTTTGGTTTTGATCAAGAAGTCGTGAACAGCTAAAATTATTTGCTTATTAGTAGAGTCTGATAACTCACGGTCACCGTTCAAAAATACATTCAGAGATGGCTGGCATAAAGGTATTGTGTTATTAAGGAGTTCTTGTCGTAAGTTGGTGTATCGTGTACATGAAAATAAGAAGTGTTGGGTATCTTCAATAGACCCACACACACATAGCGGGCTGTCAACGATATTTTTTGAGAAAAGATGTTGGTTGAGTGCACTACATTTCATTCGTAGGCGGGCATGGTAGATTTGACCAGGCCTATTACCATCGTAAAAATATTTCGGTGGTGCAAGAAGATTTGAGTTGAGATGTCGTTTAAAGGAGGAGAGAGAATGCGAGTTTCTTATCTCGTCTGACAGATTATTCCAATCTCGTGTGACAGATGGTAGGAAAGATTTATAGTAGAGCTGCGAATTTGCATGGATAGTATTTAAGTTTTGTGAATTACGTAGGTTGTATGCAGTATTGTTTCCAACTGTGTCCGATATTAAAGACGAAAGGTAATCAGGAGTTAGGTTGGTTTGCATTTTGTAGAAAAGTTGTAATTTGTTTTTTTTTTTCTACGAGATGCTAGTAGTTCCCATCCAGTTTCATGATTAAGACAATCGATCGATACTAATTTTGTCGCTCCAGTTACAATACGGGCAGCTTCATTTTGTATTTTTTCCAACTCATTAACTTCATATAAAGTACAATTATCCCAAACAACATGGGAATATTCGAGAACTGGTCTAATAAAGGAAAAATAAATTGTCTGGAGAGAGTGTCTATCAAGTTTAAATTTGAGCTTTCTCATAATATAAAAAATAAGGCCAAGGTGTTTATGAGATGTAACTTCCTGTATTTGAGTTTGGTTCATAAAGACCGGAGGATGATATGGTTTGTTCCTTTTTCGTGAAAACATCATTGATTCGGACTTGGCTGGATTGAATTTGACAAGCCATTGTTTTGCCCATTCGTGAATTTTTAAAAGATCGTTATTCAACTGATAAGCTGCATCGACTGGGTCGTCAACAATAATGTAAAGACTTGTATCGTCCGCAAAAAGCCGAATGGAAGAGTGAATATTTTCAACGATATCGTTGATATATACGAGAAATAGAAGAGGACCAAGAATAGAGCCTTGTGGAATACCTGCCTTAATTGCGGTCCAATTGGAAGCTGATCCAGGTAAAACAACCCTTTGTTTTCTGTTTCTTAGATAGTCTGTGAACCATTGGAGAAGTGGTCCAGAAATACCATTAGAAGAGAGTTTGTAAAGAAGACCCTTATGCCATACTCTGTCAAACGCTTTGCTAATATCACAGAATATAGCTCTTACCTCTTTCCCTTCGTCAAGCGCGTGACAGAAGGTATTATAGAGATCCGTTAACTGATTAACTGTAGAATCGCCAGGCACAAAACCCGACTGGAGTGTTGTTATGGCATGGTTTGCTTTGAAGAAATTGAAGACATGTTTGTGTACAATTTTTTCAAGAACTTTACCAACAGTACTTAAGAGAGATATCGGTCGGTAATTTGATATTTCAGCTGGATCGTCTTTTTTAAAGATTGGCATCACATTTGCCTGCTTCCATATAGTTGGAAACTTACCCTTTTCTAAAGAGAAATTAAAAAGATCTTTGAGTGGAGAAGACAGCGGCTGAACTAGGTCTCTGAGAATTCTATTGCTAATTAAGTCAGGTCCTGCTGCTTTACCTGTGGGTAAGGAGAGAAGTATAGATTTAACGTCCACAGCTGTAGTCCTTATTAAATCAAGCTTATTGGGTGGATTATTAAGTGCTTGTGGAAGCTGAGCATTATGCTCATCCAAATGAGTTTGTTGTGTAAAGAAATAGTTTAATTTGTCAGCTTTTTCTTTTTCATCGCATATAATGGTGTCATTGCATTTTAGTGGAGGTATAGAAAATGTTTGGTCAGACTTAATAAAGGTTTTTAGAGTTTTCCACCAATCCTTTTGGTCAATGTTTGGGTCTTTAAGTTTGTCTTTTAGGTTATCAATTTCTTGTTGTTTAGCTTTTCGAATGAGCGAGGTTACTTGATTTCGTATGTGTTTATAATTGTTAAAGTCGGATTGGTTTTTCGTTCTCTTGTATTGGTCATAGTACCGTTTTCTTTTTCTCATAAGACGTTTGATATTTGTGGTTAGCCAAGACGGATCAGACTTACGAACATGAACAGTTTTATTAGGTATATGCTTGTTTACAAGATGCGTAATTCTATCATTTACATTTTGAGCATAAAGATCTACGTTGTCATCTTTTAATGAATTCCAATCGGTTTCATTTAGGTCTGTAGAAATTATGTATATTATTATGTTTTTGTTTTGTTTGTATTTTTTGTGTGTTTTCATATTGTACTGGTTTATGTTCGTCTCTACTTCCTTCTGTCTGAAACAAACAAACAAACAAGCTTATAAATGTTTTTTTTTTTTTGTTTTTTTTTCTCTGATTGTAACAAACAAACTTACAAATGAATTAAAAATTACAACTAATAAGAAAAATAAATAAATAAATAATAAATGAATAATTATAAATAAACATTTCTTTTTTATCATACAGAATTAAAAGTATGCAAAGCCACACATGCACTGCATGCATGGCAAATATGTATACATCAGTTTTGCATCTATAAAGGGATACGAGCAGGCAGTGCAGAACCTGAATATGCAATATCCTGTTTTTAGGGTCTGCACCGTCTGCCAGAAAGAAATAGCTCTCAGACCAGTGTGGGTAGCTCATCAAAATATTCACAGTAAAAATGCACACATGTACACACACACTCATTAACTCTCATAAAAAAAAAAAAAGAAAAAAAAAAAGAAAAAAAAAAAAAAAATAATATATTAATATCTAATAACAGCATCATGTCTTACAAGTTGGACAAAGGCGGGTGGTGTAGGCTTGTATAGGATGCTGCGGGTGCGGCTTCTCATCGGGGTCTACCAGGTTTGTTTCGAAAGGAAATTTGCATGTGGGCAGACGGTGGATCCCTGTGGGGTGCTGCGCGTGCGGCGTGTCATTTGGGACATTGTTTTTACCTTTAAGTCAATAGTTTAAAAAATGTTAGAAAATACTCCGATAAATAATATAATATGCATGTCGGCAGACGGTGTGGATCCATGTGGGGTGCTGCGTGTGCAGGTGTGTCATCGAGGACTTCAGTGTCTTTTGCCTTTAAATCAAACCAAAATAAATAGTTAGAAATTAAAAAAAATAATAATAATAATAATAATAATAATGTTAGAAAATACTCCAGTAAATGAATTACTAATATACATACAAGTAGCAAAGTAAACTTGTTACAGTAAGACCGATTCTTGTTTCATAGCTTTGGCTGAGCACTGAGTCTGGGCGGGGGCAGGTTTACTGTTGTAGACGGGTGGGTGGCAAAAAAAAAAAAAAAAAAAAACCCGACTGTGATAGTGAACTTGTTCCTGTTCGGTGAGTGTTGTGAAATAAAGCCATTGCACTAAGCTAATTATTATTTGTTTTATTTTCTCTTTTCAGAATGAGCAGCGAGCTTGAAAGGAACAGAAGATGGAGAAAATAATCCAAATGAGAAGTTTTTTCACTTCTTCATTATAAAATAATAATTCATATAAATATGAGAAATAGCAAAAAAAATAGAAAAAAAAAAAAATAAATAAATGAATAAAAAAATAAATAAAAAATAATTAGAACAAAAGATTTATTAAACAGATAAATACTTAATAAAATAAATAAATAATGGTTATTTATATATAAATCTACTAACAAAATACTGGTAAGATCAGAGAACCGTTAAGATTGACAAATCATCTTTTTAAATATAGATCTACCTATTTTCAGTTGTGCTATCTACGATCTGACAGCCCCAGGCGTAAACACGTTCACGTGCTTCATTGATAAATTGTGACAGTGCGTATATCGATACTCACCTCTGTCGCCTAAATGCGAGTTTCTAAGAAATCCACGGTTACGCCGTTTTTCTTTTTTCTTAAGATTTATTAGCTGTCAAAATTTATCCAACATCAACTACGAATCACAGAAAATCAGGTTGCTTTTTTTTCTCCAAACGGGTCAATCATTTTCGATGCCACGGTGACCTAAAAAAAAAAAAAAAAAAAAAAGTTAAGGATAAAACCCAAGACCATAATTATGTAACGAAAATATTTTCTCTTTTCCAGGTGAGACAATGATCTACAGAAAGACCTCAGCACATCTGTGAATAATATCGTATAATGTTATTTTTTTTTTTATACAAGTAGATTTTCATAGATTAAAAAAAAAAAAAAAGAAAAAGAAAGAAAAAGAAAAAATAAAATAAATAAATAAAAATAAACATTACAAAAAAAAAAAAAAATAATAATAATAATTAAAAAAAAAAAAAAAGTAGAAAGAAAGAAAAGAAAAGAAAAAAAAAGAAAAAAAAAAAAATAAGAGGAGAGGGAGCAACTACTGTTTCATGGGGGTGGGGCTGTGCTGGCACTAGGCGGCAAAGTAAGATAAATTGAATTCCTTTGCAATTTAATGTCTTTTTTTAGTACGTCTGTGCTGCCGCAGCCACACCCCCAGAAAAAGTAGATAGCTCAAACATACCGTGTCGAAGCGCGAAAAAAATTAAACAAACAAATAAACGAAATTACAGGCATTTGAAAATACATACTATGTGTGAGCGTGCGTGCATGCGTGTGTGCGTGCGCGTACGGGCATGCATGCACGTTTTGCAATTCCTTCATCACGTTTTTATGTTTTCCTTCTTATTTTGTATGAAAAAATTATAATGCTACATAAAGCACGGTGTGTGAAAAAAAATGGAGTCGGAAAGGGGAGGAGGTGCCGACAAAAAAAAAAAAAAAAAAAAAAAAAAAAAAAAAAAAAGGTCTGTAGAAAGTGTTTGATAATCACCTTGATGATATAGATAGATATGTCTTTTGAAAGCTGGAGAAATAATTTTGTCAAAATTATAAACACAGTATATTGGACAATGGTATCTAATATTTTGGTCAAGAAACGGCTCGCCAACGCCACTCAAAACCACCCTATTCTTATTTGATACAAGAAATAAGTCAATAATTGAATAAGAATTCTCTGTATGATGGGTAGGCACAGTTATAAGCTGCTGTAAGTTAAACTGCTGACATAATTCATTAATTTTCCTGCATGAAGCCTGTTTGGATACATCAAAATTGAAATCACCCGTGATAGTATTGTTAGGTATATTAGTGTCAAACGCAAGGCCAACCGAATCTTCAATACTTGAATAAATTAAGTTATTTGAATTTGGAGGTCTATAAAAGGTACCTAAAAGCTCATTTCTGTTATGCATTGATATTTCAATCCAAATACATTCAATTTGTGGAAGTTCAAGATCAAGCCTTCGACAAGAGAAAATAGACTGACTAACATAAACACAAATGCCTCCGTGATTGTCGCCCGTTCTATCACGACGGTATAGGTTGAACCGTTTATTTTTAGTGTTTCATCAGATATACGCTGATCCAACCATGTTTCAGTAAGGCAAATGACATCAAAATCTCGTAGTTCCGACTCTATTAAGTCTAATATATTCGAGAGACTCTGAATATTATAGTGGACAACTAAAAATTTATTATTGATTGCAGTACTTTCAAAAGTAGGCCCAGATGACGACGAGTTAAGAGAGACATCCGAATGCGGCCCTTGATTCTTTTCTATACCCCCTATCAGTAGCAAAGACATTATGACGAGAAAATCAAAATAGTTAAGGTAGTCCAAACCTTTAACCTTAGCTTGACGACTATAGTGTAGACCTATCCGTGCCCTATAAAGCTGGATTTCAATCATGTTATACAATCAATGAGGTAACGGAGTAATCTAGAGGACACGGACATGTTTCCTTGAAGGTTAATCATTCTCTTGCTACTTTGGATATAAATATCTGATCCCCCGTGGAGCCATGAAACGAAATTAACTGGAGTACATGTCAAGCAAACATTCAAAAATATACACAAAAACATAAACATGATGATACATGTACAAAAGGAGGAAAAGGAATAATTGTGTACAATTTGAGTCTTACGACATAAAGTATGCATGTAAGTGACAGGAATCAATACAGATAAATTGAGTTTCAGACACAAGTTATATTGTAAATAAATCTTTGGAATACATGATATATATTAAAGTCGCTGTGATGTAATAGACATACTGCTAAAATGACAGCAAGGTCTAACAGGCATAATGCTCACATGGATATACGCTAGTTACTTATTGTTCAAACGTCACCCAATTACAGACGTATTGCTTCTATAGTCATTATGTGACTGAAATAAACTTTCCCATAATCACTAATATACGGCACTGTCAAATTACTAAACGAGTGTTTATTTCGACAGTCATACTATTGAAATGATTTTCCTATCATGAACATATTGCTTATATGGCTTTCATATGAAAGACATATTGCATGCGTGCATATGTTATCATATGACAGACATAAGGCAGACATGAATATAACACTCATTGAACTATTGCTAACAGTCCTTTCTTATAAGAAACGTATTGCTTTAATACGGTAAAAAGATGAATGACCAATTGTTAGCTTGTCTACTTTATGACAAATAGCTGACATCAATTTATATGACTGACAAATAGCTAACATTGGTTTATATGACTCACAAGTAGCTGACATTGTTTTATATGACTGACAAATTGCTGACATTGTTTTATATGACTGACGAATAGCTAACATTGTTTTATTTGACTGATAAATTGCTGACATTGTTTTGTATAACTGACAAATAGCTGTCTTTGTTTTGTATGACTGACCCGACAAATAACTGACATTGTTTTAATTAACTGACAAATAGCTTACATTGTTTCTATGACAGACAAATTGCTGACATTGTTTTATATGACTGACAAATAGCTGACATTTTTTATATGACTGACAAATAGCTAACATTGATTTATATGACTTACAAATAGCTAACAGGTTCTACATTGTCAAATATATTGTTAACATGGATAAAAGTTTGACAGATAAAACTGACATGGTTAGTGTGGCAGATGTTCTTGACATTTATACTTTCTTTTATCAATGATTTTGCTTACTTTGCTGTTATACAAATCAATGCATTGTGTTTTGGCTAATACATGACTGACTAATTACCCACATACGTTTACTCACACAGACGTATTTAGGACATGGCAGTCTTATGACAGACACATTTTTAGATATCATATGAAGTACATATTGCCGATGCAAAATGCTAAAGTGAATTCTCTAACAAACAGAACAAATAGGGTGTTAGCGAGATTATCTTTTATCATTGGAGTATATTTTGCTGTTCTATATGACATACGATTCTTGACATGACTTAATGAGTGCAAGACTGTCAATAAAGTTTTACTCATCCAGGCACTATATTCTTATACAATACTTTCTATAGCATGTACATTCTAGGATTGTCATATCTAAAACAGTATACATATTACTTATTTGGCATATATAACACGCATACTATCATTGACAATTAGAGACAGACGAAGCAATGACATCGTTTTACTCAAGCAGATGTGTTGATGACATGGAACTAACCTATATACCCTTTACATGACGGACATAATGCTGCCGTGACTAGATGAAGGACAAATTACTGACTTGGTTTTGTGTTTATCAGGCAAATCATATATAATAAGTGATTCTACTAGGAGAGATTGTTTACACATTCATTTTGTAATAGTAGACACATTATGTGCGCTATTGACGCTGTTTTTCCCTGACAGGCGTTTCCTATAACAATCATATTTCGTACAAGGCTTTCATATATCACAAAATTGTTATTACAAAACCACTAAGTGATATTCAAATACTGCACATAACATAGCAACCTTGTAACAAACGCTTTACTGATGTGACAATCTGAATAATATCTGCTGATATAGTTGCACTATGATAAACATGTTATTAACTTGGATTTTATAAAACAAACATACAGTACACTAAGTAGCTATAACGAGACGAACATGATCCTCATATGTTTTCATAGAACCAGTTAATGCGCTTTTTTCATCCGAAAAATGCCGACATCCCTCCTATTCCCCAACAAAAACACGTGCCGTGGGCACCCATTAGAAGCGCCTCGCCGAGGCGCCTCAAATGAGTACCCACAACACATGTCTCCGCCGAGAAACAAGAAAAATATTATGTGGATGCCCCCTCTTATCTGTAGCTATATGTTTTAGTCAAAACTATGGAGCTTAAAGCATAGATGTGTTTTTGTACGACATACACTTAGTCTAAGCAGCTGTTGCATGGACATTGAGTTTCTGATATGAACACATTGAATCTGAAAAATACGGAAATGACAAATATAAGGCGGAAGTATCCAAAATGTCTTGTTAATGTCAAGACTTTTTATAACAAATATATAAGCCATTTGATGACAAACATAATAACACTTAGAACATACAAGTGGTTATCTTGCAGCAAGCTATTTTGTGATATTATTATATGTTGCTGGTGATATTTATTAACAAATTGCAGGCTGGTTAATTTGTGATAATAACTATGCTAATGGCTGGAGATCCTATTTCCTGATACAACACAATCTTATCAATATGTAGCTTTTAAGTTGCATGACTACGAAAAGTTCTCTAGCTAATAAACGTAATGTTGATAGGACCATGTAGAGGATCTTACATGTGTGCTCCAGGCGGTTGTTTATAGCACGAATTCGTCCAGCTATACGTTACACAAAATGAGAGTTTTGCCTGTTCCCCGTTCGAATGTCTCTTACAAGACATTTAGTAAGAGACATTCTAAGGGACAGACTTATTGATCGGACGTTGCTAGTCCATTCTGGGATGCTGCGAGCCTCGGCTACTCATACATACGAGGTAGGTAAAGATTTTAGCCCATTACGAAGACACGTCTATTCAACTATATTGAAAATTTTACCATCGAAAAATAAAAATTTTCAGATAAAAAATTCTGATATTCTTCATAGTTCCGCACAAAACACAGACCGCGGGCACCCACTAGAACCGTCTGGACGAGGCGGCTCCAACGAGCACCCACAATCCATGCCCCGAGCAGAAATAAGAAAAATAATGTATACCCCTGTAAACCCCAGTTTTACTATATAAAAGTGGGGTTCAAGGGGGTCAAATTATATAGGCATGTTTTCGTGATGCAGAATGAGACATCAATCCCAACTAGATAGCTATAATCCCTTTTATTAAGTTGACAAAGGGCACAAGTATCTTATGTCGCAGCTCATGTTCACAGTCGAACTGGGACCAGCCTTGATCTTATTTCATTATTATCACTAGGTAACCAGTCCTAAGGGTTTTTCCAACCTGAACCAAAACTCCGGCGTGAGAAAGGTTATCTGCAGACAAGTGAAACTGAATATAGCTCGAAAAGCTATATAGTAGCAAGAGCCCAGCAAACAGTATAGGCACTGATACAGGTGGAAGCGCAGGCTGGTCTGTGTCTCCATTAGATACATACTAGATGGCCAATAAAGCCAACCTCTATACTAAATACTCTTTGTTTTAGATCACTTTGATGTCCGCTTGACAGTTTGTATTTGTATATCGAATAAGCCAAAAGTGCAGACCCTGATGAGACACCGTCTTGTATGGCGTCTCATTCGGATGTGCACTGCTTGCAGCTTTGTTGTTTGCATGCTGTAAAACGGCTGTTTGTGTATTAATGTAATTTTAAAAACCATTCATAAAAAGCATACAATGTTCTCATTACGGTAATAGTAAGTCAACCCCTTTATGCCTAACAATCTTTTCTTCCCTATTTGGAATATGTAGGTTTAACTAAATTTCTAATTCAAACGAAATGTTTGTGTATCAGTTTAGCTAGCAGTGTCGAGCCCCATGAGACACCGTTTTATGTGGCGTCTCATCCGGATCCTCACTGCTTGCCAACATCTATTGTTGTTAACGGGCCCCCGTAGCCTAGTGGATAAGAGAGTTGACTCTTAATCCATTAGGTTTCTCACCGCTGTGGTTCGAGCCTCGCTTGGGTCATATGAGGGAAAGCCAAGTTCTGCTTACGGATGGTCAGGTGGTTTTTCTCCGGGTTCTCCGGTTTTCGCCCACCTTCGATGAACGATCGGCTCGATATAAGTGAAATATTCTTGAAAGGGCCGTAATACCCAAATCAAAAAAAAACAAAAAAAAAAAACAAAAAAAAAAAAAACATCTATTGTTGACAATAGACATTAATGGGTTATAAGTGAAATGCATGACCGAACAATAATATTAGAGCTAACACACGGTAGAGAATGAGCTCCGCGACAGACTTTCTCCAACACCACGCCCCCGCGCAAAGAACCTGTCCGGACATCTCCATGACTTGATAACCTCGAGCATAATCATAATAATTTCATGAGGACATTTAATAAAATGACGCTTCCCAAGATTAGGCTGGTCTGAACAGAGCCAGTGCGGGGGTCGACCTGGACACATAAGGAAGCTATCGCGGGAGCCCTTCCCTAACAGTGGTGTAACGCTCGAATTCCATGCTGTAAACATTCTTCAATAATTCATAATGCGCTGTATTGACCACTTTTGTATACTGCATAAAATTACAAAGTAAACGTTTTGCTTGTCACAACAAGAAAGGAAGAATGAATAAATAGGGTATGAGTCAGTTGTTATATTTTTAAAAGACCAAAATAGTACACAAAAACGTTTTACTGTCACTGTCCTGTAAGTTGTCCCACGGCCTGACCCCGTGGGGCTGGTTTATAGGGGTCAAGATCCTCCAGGGCTGTACTGCGCACTTTATTTCCGTCATTGTCCAAAATAAAGACATTGCCATTATAGACCCAAATTTTCTGAATGTGTTTGTCTTTCTTTAGTTTACGGCACTGGAATGCAAGATTCCGTCGTTTCTTTGTTAGGTCTTTATTGATGAAAACGTTTTGTTTGTTTTCGCGAAGAATGGCCCTGCCTTTCAACATACGAAGACGTGCACTGTAATTAGTAAATTTCACTATGATTTCCCGCGATCGTTTTGGTTCACTCGGTTCGTCGGAAATATCCTGCTCTTGCAGGAAATATCCTCGGTCGCTTCATCACTTGGTTTACCGCCCCTGTGTGCCCTGTCTATGTCCTGAATTGTTATGTTCGCGTTTACGCGATGTGCCAGCTCCATAACTTTCTTCGCGACATCCTCATTACTAGTTTCGTTGATGCCTGCGATCCTGAGACAGGCGCGTCTGGAATACTGCTCAAGGTCGTCATTTCTAACTGTGGCTTGTTTGAGCTCCTGTTGAACCTTAGCCAAAGAAGCCTTGACTTCATTGACTTCTGTCCTCAGGGGTCCTACAGCTGCGTTGACCATAGCTTTTATGTCAGCACTCAGAAGCTCTTTCATTTTCATCGCGATTCGAACCACGTCTTCCTCCGACAGGTGCAGGTTAGGTGGTGAAACGAACTGAGAAAGTTGCTGCATCTGTTGTAACATCTGCATAGAATGCGTAAGGTTATTCATATTAGCCATTGGTTACTGTTGCTGTTAAAAGTTCATGTTCTGCTGAGGAGACTGAGGAGTGAAGAATCCAATTCCCGGCTGCCCAGGGTTTAACCCAGGAGCTCCTTGAAATTGCAAGGAGGGGTCGTCACCAGGTTGGAAACCGAACCCCTGAGACGATTCACCCACGATAGACTGTGGTTCTTGCGAGTCCATGTTGGCGCCCGGAATCAAATCACCACACTCAGATGCAGATTCAGATTCTGTTTTTGGTAGGTCAGGTAACTCATACAAAGATAACTCTTTTGGTTCAGTATATACGGAATCAACAGTAGTGTCAATAGTATTAGTATTGTTGGTTTTGGAATCAGCTGCTGAGGCCGACTGGCGATACTTCTTAGGGGACGACAAAGACTGTGGCGAGGATTTATTTCTCTGTCGTTTATTTCTACGTTTTCTTGTCATCACTCATTGTCCAACACTGATACAAAACTCGAGTGAATATTAGAGTCTTTACAACAGTAAAATTTTGACGCAGTAAGCCCGCCTTTTGAAGATGCCTTCAAACTATCTTTTTCGATATAACTATGAAATTGCAAAGTTCATTTCTCTATGGCGGAATGTTTATAAGGTCACTTACATGAAAAATTATTCCTTAAGATTCCTCCAAAATAAGTTTTTTATTCACATTTTTCTCTATCACTTTTTGTTTACTTTTAACTAGTCACGTGATCTTCTGTTCCTATTTATCTTTTTGACATCAGACCCTAATTTTCAAAAGCTGTCATACTCTAAAACTTTATATGCTTGCATTAATCCCCGTTGGCTATAAACTAAATAAAATATCAAATTATTTTAGTTTTCTTTAAACATAATGACCCGCAAGGTCAGAAAACTTATCTTTGGACATGTGCGCCCAGCGGAGACTCAGATGAACCTGCGCGTTTGCACAGTCTGACCAGAATTTTTTTTTTTTTTTTTTTTTTTTTTGATAGCCAAGGACATGTCAGAAGGTACGTCTTCTCACGTTGAGGTCCACATATACTTATTTTATTTTTTCTGTATCTGTCTTTTCAGAAACAGCTTTAGATGATAGCATGACTCGTAGAACAAGAACAAGGAATACAATATTGGTCTGTAAGAGTAACACATAAGAGTAAAAATGTGGACCCAGCGTTTAAGAACCAGCACTTGGAATGTTTAAGTGACAAGTTTTACGAACTGAGTCTATCTATCTATCTATCTATCTATCTATCTATCTATCTATCCAGGATGGTTTTAAATTCTCTTAAAACGCAAACTTCTCACGAGTTGTCCATGCTTCTCTTGGCGTTCTTTTTTTCTTCAGTAGGAAAATATCCTCTACCTCTTTCTATTTACAAGACCCCATCGAGGGTTACTGGTGGTAATTAGCTTTATTATAATTATTATTATTATTACCGACGTAAACAAAATGTTGATACAATTGGTAATATGTTGTCTGAAGGAAGAATTTTTAACAGATTCAGGTCAAATAAATCTAATAATCGGAGTGTGTTTAGGTTTTTCATGGAAAAGGGTACTCTTTTCATATGAACGATAAATAGAATCCGTGTTCTGATGTCGCAAACAACGGAAAAGGCATAGACTGCAAAATTAATGCAGCTTACGTCTTGTCCTGTTCTAACATGTACAGTTGGAATATGGTTCAAAGCATGGCTCACAGAATTCCACATATAGGGTTACTCAATACAGTAACCGACCGTATGGCGTATGCGATCAGCGTAATTTAGGACTGTCTGCGCATCCGCACAACCGCAGTGTAGAGTGCACAGTGTGGTCGCTAACCTAATGTAATTTATGGATCGTCCTGCCCAAATCTGGGTCGACATATGTTATAACGCCGATTTCCATGTAGTATAATGATAATAAATAGTGAATACATACCGAAATTATAAATACAGCAGGACCAACAAAAGCCCATATTAATCCATTTTCTACTGAGAGCCAGCAACTGAAAAATAAAAGATTCATTATTTTAATTTCCTTCCGTGCTATCAGGTCAGGGTATACGGAAATAGCACCATGCATGTGCACCATTTGCCAGGTCTTCCACGAAGTCAGGCATCGCGGTCACCCATCCAGATACGCTACCTAACTTTGTAAATGAGCGAATCACATATATATTCCAATATATATCTCACCCTTCTTCCCTTGACTTCACCCCGAGGTCACCAACGCTGTCCAAGCTGCGGTTTTATCAATTTCTTTTCTTTAAAGCAGATCGTATCTCAGAAGGGACTCGGTGTACAGAAAAGCAACAGAACATTTCAAGAGTCGTATCCCATGAAGAAACTTCATTACGAAAACACGCCTATTCAAATATATAGAAAATTTTATCTCCAAAAGCTGAAAATTTTCAGACAATAAACTCTGACATTTTTCATTTTTCTGCTCAAAACATAGATTGTGGGTACTCGTTAGAACCGCCTCGACGAGGCGGTTCTAACGAGTACCCACAATCTATGTTTTTGAGCAAAAAGAAGAAAAACAATGTATACCCCTGCAAACCTTAGTTTTACTACATAAAAGTGGGGTTTATGGGGGTCAAAATTATGTAGGCGTGATTTTGTGATGTACTGAA
Organism: Anodontia alba; assembly: GCA_964016985.1. Classification (NCBI taxonomy): domain Eukaryota; kingdom Metazoa; phylum Mollusca; class Bivalvia; order Lucinida; family Lucinidae; genus Anodontia; species Anodontia alba. The sequence goes on from OZ024824.1 coordinate 59,652,055, forward strand.
ACTCTACCATATGTATCTACACATTCACCTGTGAATGCACGCAATCTGATTAAGATGACTTGACACTCTTTTCAGCTTTCCGGCGATTTTGACACGAAGACAAATTCTTCTGTAAATCATTGTTTGCTTCCATGCACACTATTAGCCGAAAAGGTAACTACGCTAAAAGAAAGCATTGCTCCCAAGATAGACCACTTTCCAGAAGGGAGAAAAATGAATTCTGACAGCGTTTCCTCCCTTGACCGTGTATCAGTTCGCTTTAATCCATTTATGCATAGCACTCCATAAAAAGGACATTGGCAAACAGTGTAGACCCAGATCAGACGCCGCAGAACGCGGCGTCTAATCAGTCTACATTGTTTGCATTAAAGACATGAATTTCTATAAGATATGTGAATAATGAAAAGTAACCAGGCACCCCTTCTACCGGAAATGAACCTGTCCAACAAAGATGGTAGCAGAGTCCATTAGGCATAAATGGGTTAAAATAATGGATACATCTGAATTTTTCTATCGCCTTTATGTAATGGATATCAGACAAGAAGTTGTTTCATTATTAAGTGTTTGAATTTTTTTCAATAAACTTGATCTACTTTGCTCTCAACGGGCGTTTACTGTTCTCCCTAATTTACAGTATCCAAAGAAGCCATCTCAAAACAAGACATCGAAGGCCTGAATAACACTGCGCGCATTGCAGGCTGATTTGGCTGCCAGCATATGCGATCAGTATATTAATTTATGACACGGCTTATACAAAGTCTGTCGAACATCGTTGGAACCACTGAAATTTGTTTCAGACATGAGAAGTTCGAGCCACTGAGGGTTAGTAGGCAAATGGGCATTATTAAGGGATGTCTTTTTGATATTCTGTTAAACAATGTATGTTGTATTCTCATTAGAATCGCATCGTTGGGGTGATTCTAATGAGAACACAACATATTGTTTATGACAAAATGAGAAATAGTCCCTAAAAATCCCTAAATATTTGTTTTCTTGAGCTTTCAGAAGATTTTCCTAGGGACTCAAAAACGATTTCGGATCAGCCATATTCAGCGAGCCATCATTGAAGTTAACTGTATTATTAAGTTGTTCTACTTACAAATCATCTTTAAGTTTTGTGACTCCCATTGAAATTCCTACAATAACTGCAGGTATACCTGTTGATATATAAAACATCACCAGTTTAACCAGTTTGAGTCTGGAGACCCCTAAAATGGTTAACTTGCAAACTGTGTTGACCCAAATCAGACGCCGCAGAACATGGCGTCTGATCAGGGTCTACACTGTTTGCATTTAATGCAGGAACTCATACACATAGTAATGACACAAACTATCCAGAACCCCCGCTATTGGCAATAGATCGGTCCAAAGAGCTGTGTTAGATGAGTCCACACGACGTAATTGGGTTAAGTCAAAGCATACAGTGGTGACAGCGTTTTTCATGTCCACGGAAACGCATGCAAAACGCTTTTTAACGGTTTGGAAACGCAGCGTTTCGACCACGTTTAAACGATCGTTTACAGTTTTAGCCAATCAGATCATCGTTTCTGAAACGTTTCAAGCGTTTCAAATATTAACCAATCACATTAGCGTTCGGAAAACGCTGTCATGGAAACCATGTCTGGTTTCAAACGTTTTAGCGTTTGCAGAGTTAGCCAATCAAAATCCCGCGGACTCAATTTATTTTACATCTTTTTTTTTTTTTTTTTTTTTTTTTTTTTCCAATTTCACTTAATTATAATTGTTATAAAATTAATAAAAATAATAGTCAAATAATTGTATGGAGACGAGTATCTGATGCAATAAACAGGAAATGTGTTTTGACGGAGAGTGATAGTGGCCGGACTCTGTAGCTCAGTCGGATGCGCTTCTGACTGGTGATCAGGAGTCGCGGGTTCGATGCTTGCCGGTGCAGTCAGGTAATAGTTGTTTGTTGCACACTATTTTCTCACCTGAGACAAACACTGGGTACATAAATATTTCGATTATGAATTACATCAAGTGGTATTAAAGCTACTTGATTATATTGTATGCAGTGATTAGACTCACATCAATGAATGTAATATTTGTAATAATAATAATAATAACGATTACTAAACATATATTTTCAAGTCACGGTTTTGCAGATTAACATTTCACTGTATCCGCGTATACGGGGAGTTCCCTGTCCAAGATTGCGGCTAAGTAGCGGTTGGAAAAAATCTAGAGTAAATACATGTATTTCGTTATATTTTCCTTCGGCGATGATTTAGGATGTTAGATGGTGGCAATTAGCTATTAAAGACACAATTTAGATTGCATAACACGCTAATGACCATAAACAGATAAAAATAAGAAGTTCTTGTTGACTTTGGCCAACCTTATAGGTAGGGGCCTAATAAGGGGAAATTATTGACATTAGTAAAGTTTATGATTAAAACATAGAAACAGATAAGGTCGGTAATTTGGCGAAAGATTGGTGTGCATTTTTTTTTTCTTTTTATTCATTAAAATATAGCTGGTTGTTTTTAATAAAATCGCCTCGCAAAGGCAGTTCTAATGAATACCCACAACATATTTTATGGATAAATTATGGATAAATTAACACTTATGTCTTGATATGCTAGTTTATCATCAAATTCCCTCTTCTGCATAAATTTCCATTAGCACAATTTCAAAGCTTCGTCAAACTAAAAGATAGTCACTAAAAAGGGTATAATAAATAAATCCATTGCTCAGGAAAAGCATAATTTTGGAGCACTTTTTTTTTCGCAAAGACATTTAAGAATTATTTACCACGCTATGGGGCAGTTTCAGCAGACAAGAAATTAATGAGATTTTGTTTTTATTTTTTTCTGAAAAATAGGATTTGAAATGTCAAATGCCATTTTACGGGAAATATAAGAACAAAATCTTTATTTTTCTTTCATTCCCAGCAATGAATAATGATAGGAATGCCTTTCAACTTCCAGTTAAGAATGATTGATTATTGACTTTTGAAAGTACTGGAAAACACGTTGTGTCTTAAAATGCAATATACAACGGAAAAGGAATTTAACAGTTTTTGGCAGAATCACTTTAATTCCTGCAAAAAAGAATGGACTTTCAGTGAATATGTGGATCAGTCTGCACATCCCGCAATCTTATCAGTCTGTGTTTTCTGGACGAAGAAGCAGTAGATCTTCTAGAGCGTGTGGTGAAGACTGATCAGACTGTGCAGACGTACAGGCTGATCTGAATATTCACTAAACATACAGAGTTTGTAGAAATAACTGTTTCAGAAAATTCAGTTTGCGCAATTGCAGAAAGTAAATATTCACATTTTAGGATACAATCATTTTTTTTTTTTTTTTTTTTTTTTTTTTTTTTAAATTTCCTATCAGACTTATTATACAGTTCTCCATCAGTAGAATTAGGATCCAGTTTTTGAAGTGTTCTTATTTAGTTTAAAAATGAGTAAATAAATAAATAAATAAATAAATAAATAAATAAATAAATAAATAGATAAATAAATAAATAAATGAGGTTCATTTGAGAAACTTTATGATCGATTTATGATTATGATCATATCTTGTATTTTTATGTTTCTCCTCCAGAAAATACATGGTTGGTACTCATTAAAATTACCTCTGTGAGGTGATTCTAATAAATATACACAACAAAATTATTTTAGTGGAAAAATGAAGACACACATCAATTATTATCAAATACTCTATGCTACATGAATCTGGAGTACTGTGCAGTTAATGCGTATAATATCATGATATTTTCCAATTTTTATTTATTTACATATTTTTTTTATTTATACTATCTCCTTTTTGTTCTTTCAAATGTTACATAATATTAGCCTGTGTATTTCTTAAGGAGGGTGAGGTATAGGAAATACTCATTCCATGTATTGTTTATTGGAAGTTTTATGATATGCAGGTGCACTTCCAAATCTGTTTGGATGAGAAAAAAAAAAAAAAAAAAAAAAAAAAAGAAATATAATGCATAAACAGATAATGCCTTAAAAGGATATATTGCTCGTATATTTGAAATTAAGACACACCAGACGTAATGTAAAAAAATATATATCGAAGAAGACTTACTTAAAAACTGCTAAGTCAGTTTTGAACAAATAAAAAAAAAAAAAAACAACAATATTTCAATATCATCCATTCATCTTTGATATAAAGTCAATTAAATTTTAAACTACCGAATACATGTAGATGCAAAGTAATTTTACCAATATTAAAAAAGAGGAATACATGAAAATATGTGATAAATATAGGGCATCCGCACACTCTGATTTGCTTCGTAGCTGCTCATCTGTACATTGTCTTATTCGATACGATTTGCCAATAGTCTTGCACATTATCTTCTAATATTTAACCTATTGTTACTGAATGAACTCACCCACCCTATATACTGGAAGATTCTAATTTCGATTTTAGGTATGCCAGGCTATGTTATGTAGAGAAACAAATGGTTGAACTATTTGCAAATAGTGGATACCCTGATCAGACGTCACGTTCTGCGGCATCTGATCTGGGTCTCCACTGTTTGCCAATTACCCTTTTATGAGTATCCAGACTACAATGTGCTATAAATGCGATATTGATTAGTATGTTCATCCGTGCATTTTGATCTGATTCGTTGCAGTTCGTCTGTACAATTTTATTATCATTATTATTCGAAAGGATCTGCTGTTTCTCCAGTGCATCGTCTTCTAATATTTAAGTATAGGTTGCAATATGCAAAATACTAGATTAAAATGTGCATCCGCGCACTCTGCTCTGGGTCATTGCTGCTCGTCCATACATTTGATCTTCGTCTTCTAATATTAAAATGTAGCGTTCTTAAGGTTAACAGCTTTGCATATACATGCCAAAAATGTTTTCATAGTGAGAATATACTTTCATGAAAGCCCTCCAGCAAGATATTTGCCGACTGTCCACATAATTGCCATGATGTGCACAGTGCATCGTATTCGAAAAATAATGGCCCAAACAAGTAAAAATGGACCTATTTATATTTTACAAATCTGATCAGTCTGTGTATTAGATGGATACTGAGCGATTCATGTATTACAGTATTTTATACTAATGACCTGATCAGTGAACTGAGTGAACACCATTATGCACTAGACTGATCCACTCACTTTAATCTGAGTAACACCTATGCTCAGAGGGACGTTTTCACTGGATAAGGATCTAATGAAAGGATTAGTATTGGTGACACATAATTCTAACAATAAATTTCAGTAAAGCAGATCATCTGTTCCAGCACCATTTGTCTAAACGACAGTGTACATTTCATTTTAAAAAAGGTGAGGGCGTGAGGGGAGGGACGTGAGGGGGAGGTGGGGGGGGGGGGGGGCGAAATATTACTCAGAACAATAATGGCAATTCACAGGTTCGATGTAGTTCAGACTGGTGTTGAAAATCTTTGATCTTGATCCTGCTGCGCAAGCTGATCTGGTTTGATCGGCACTGGTTGAATATATATTAGCCCCTTTGAATAGAAATAAGAAACGACCTTTTGGTATTTGAGAACAGCTTAGACCAAGGTGAACCGGCATTTCCGCGCAGTCTGATCGTGGTCTACACATATCACCAACAGAATGGATTATGTCAACGATTCATTGTCCAGTTGAACCTTTATCACTCTCTGGGCTAACTTAGCAGATGGCAAATTCATGACCTCTTTTCTTATTTTCTCCCGTAAAACAGGTTTAACATTTCACGCAAATCTCCACTGAAGACAATTTGCAGGGAAAGTGAAGTCCTGTGGAGATAATATGTATGAAAAGCCGACACCTGTTTTCAGGATAACATAAGAAAAATACTTCAAAATGTCATCAACTGAACATTCTGTACATTTCATGCAAATTGACTTGAATAGAGACAACTGGCATGAAATGTCAAATCCTGTTTTCTGGAAAAACGAAGAAAATGTCATCACTTTGTTGTCTGCTGAATAAACAGAGTGGTAAAGGTTAACATTTAACCTGCTTTGTTTAGATATAAGCAGATGATATTATTATTATTATTATTTTTTTTTTTTTTTTTTTGATGTGAAAAGAGTTTAACTGACTTTAATTTGGAGACCCAAAACAGGCTATTGGAAAACAGTGCAGATCCAGATCAGACACTGCAAAATGCGGCATTTGATCAGGGTAGCCATTGTTTGCACAGTTCAGTCATTTTTCGCTAGGATTATCTAAATAACATAACCTGACATGCCTAACATTGAATTAGACTCTTCCAATATAGAGTGTGGGGGAGTCTATTTGGACATATATACTCTTGTTGCATCTTTTCACCTTTTCCCATGATGCTGTCAAATTGTGCTACATGGAAGACAAATAAAGAACTAAACTTGTATAAGTTTTATTTCTGGCATTTTTACTTATGGGATTATTTCCTATGACATTTTACCAGGTAGCCTCTGGCATAATAATAATAAATAAATAAAAATAAAATAAAAATAAAATAAAAAAAAAATAAATAAAAATAAAATAAAATATAAAAGTAAGGTAAATAAAATAAATAAATATTTTCTTGGTTAAGGCATTCTGATATTGTCAAACCATTTGCAGGCAATTTGTATGAAATGGCAAAATCTGTTTTCAGGAAATATATATAAACTTCAAAATGTCATCTGCTAAATATTTTATACCGAGTACTATGTGCTAAAACATTTAATTGTCAAAAGACGTTGATTGTCATGATTGCAGTGTAAAAATAATAGGCTTCACAAAGTATAATAATTAATCATGTTAATTCTTTCGAAAATACCAAAATATATTTTATAAAGCAAATATAAATAAATAAAATAAAATAAAATAAATATAATTTTAATACGCAGATACAGAGTACTTTAGTTGTAATAAACACGGTTTAATACGGTCCAACAGGTATTTATGATTCGATTGGTCTAACATACAAACGGTGCGAAACGGTCAAATGATTGGCCGAAACGGAAAAAGCGTTTCGATAAGGCAAGCTGATTGGCCGAAACGGTGAAAAGCGTTTCGAGAAAACGTTTGTATCTCCTCAGTGCGCATATGCAAATTAAGCGTTTGAGTGAAACGCTTTGCTCTGTAATTTGATTGGCCGAAACGATATGAAACGCTAGAAACGTTGTCGAAACGCAAACGTTATGCCACGATTTTAAAACGCACCCCAAACGCATAAACGGACAAGAAAAACGTAATCGCTACTGTACTAAACAGTCCAACAAATCTGAACATACTTAACCACTTAGAAAAAAAGGTATAGATGTTAAATAGTTACTAGAAAGGTTTATGTGGTTAATGGTCATGTGTCCTGAATATGTAAACTGCACGTCTTGCAACAAAAGAAAAAAAAAACAATAATAAGTTGCAGTATATAATTTTTTAAGGTGGCCAGATACATGCAAGCTTTTCCGCCAAGTTGCTTTCTTAGACTACCGAAAATGAGATCTTTGAGAAGCTGTGGCTCAGCGCCGGTGATAACAGGTTTAAGTTTCCATACAGTTGTACCGTTGACCACGCCAGAGTGGTATTTCTGTTACAGTTTACTTTCGTTTGTTCTTGCTTACTTGATCGCTGAACTGCGGTGTTTTGCGATTGCACTTTTTACGTTTTTTTGTTGTTGTTTTTTTTTGTTTTTTTTTTTTTTTTTTTTTTTTTTTTTTTTTTTTTCGTGTTTGTAGCATTTTCTGGGTATCTCTATATTTGCTTTTAGTTTTATCATACTTGAGGCTAAAACATATTGTCTTGAAGGAAAATGATATTATCGCCAGGGACCAAGCTTTTTATGTGGCGTCAAGGTAGCGTAATTATATAATACTCATATGTCTCTTGTTGTATCAAGATCATGTAGCTTGTTTTCTTCCCAAGGTAGCATATATGAAGGTCAAGTTCACTGTATTATTGGTTTTCTTGAGCTAATAAACTGCTCTGTATCACCAGACAATAACGTGTTCCCTCAAAATACAAAGAGGTCCCTTCTCGGATTCCGAATGAAACAGTGAAGCAGTAACGCTGTTTAAGCGTCTCTTCTTCTCTTTGAGCTGATTTCTATCTGGTTTATTACGAAAATCTCTCTCTCTCTCTCTCTCTCTCTCTCTCTCTCTCTCTCTCTCTCTCTCTCTCTCTCTCTCTCTCTCTCTCTCTCTCTCTCTCTCTCTCTCTCTCTCTCTCTCTCTCTCTCACTAGTTCCTTTGTTAAACGTAGCAAAATGATCCGATTCAAAAACTCCATTGCTGAAAATGAAATTAAATGTGTGAATATATAGGAATTTAAATGTCTGACTATCTAAGGATTTAAATGTCTGAATATCTAAGGATTTGAATGTCTGGATATCTAAGGATTTGAATGAATTAAAACTTTATAACAAAGAAGACGACTTTAATTGAACATTATAAATTTCTCGTTTAGATGGTGATATCCATCGTGACTTATATCAGCATATTTCTTATGCCAGAGCATATAGTAATATTAATGATTTTAACAAACAGAAGCATTCTGTTAAAACAATGCAATCGGTATCATAACTGGGTAAAACAGTTTCTTAATGCCTAGCACTCTGGGTAAACTTTTCAGCAGATGACATATTGAACTATTTTTTCTTATTTATCCGAGAAACAGGATTGTGACATTTCATGCAAATAGTCTTCAGTGGAGAAAATTAGCATTAAATGTCAAAAAGAAAGGAAAGCAATGATCAGGAATCGATACAATTATCTAACACTTTCCGTCCAAGACAGCAAAGGGAAAGAAGGACGCACTTAAAGCAACGGAACCACAATCAAAACACTACAAGCAGAAAGCCAAAAGAACAATTCCTTTCCCAAACCTTGGCCAAACGGCTATCCAAAATAAAAATTTCACCAGGACATACATAAATGCAAATACATACAATGTCAGAAATAGTAAACCACAGCAGAGGCACCGCCTTGGAACAAAAAACTTATTTGCGGAGATGTGGGTATTGGGGGGGGGGGGGGTCTTAAATCGATTTTACGTGGCCACAACCCTCGCTCAAATCATGTTTTCTGGAATAAATAAGAAAAATGTCACCAGCTTGTCGTCTGCAGAATAAGTCAAGAGAGTGGTTTAAGTCAATATTACTGTCAAGACTACGAATTAATTTCTCAGTAGAGCGCTGGCTTGAAAAACGTCTTCAGTAAGGCCTACCGGAACACGATTTTTCTGAACTCTGTAGCAAATTTTGGTACACTATATCTGTGTGAAGTGACCGCCTCGCAATGCATAAACCTGGTACCCGATTAGTTCGCAGCCAGAGTTTTACTTACCAGATGTACATGTATTTTGATTATACAATGAGGTTGCTACGCTTTTTTGTTAATTTTCGCATCTGTGCTAGTACTGAATGAATTTTCAAGCAATCATTTGTTTTATTCCACCAGGCTTACATTGGCGACGAGGATACTTGAAAATAACCAGGAGTAAAGAGTAAATTTGGAAGTGAAAAACAAATACATAATTAAAAACAGTTCGACTAAAACAAGCTAAAAAGTTGATGTAAATAGTGTCAGTTTAAAAACAAACTATTTTATTTGTAAATGGACAAAAATAAAGGATTAAAAAAAATGTATGCAAAATACAGAAAAAGGTGCTCACATCCAGAGTCATTTATTAGTCTTGGAGGACAAACAAAAATTGAAACACCAATCGGTTTAAATATCATTTGAAAAGTGTTGCAATAACGGGAGATGAAAATAAAGGTGTCTTACTCCTCCAAGTTTTAGGTGAGGAAATCCAGTTTCTCGGGTAGACTTTAGACGACACAGGCACAACAACCGAGCCAAGAAAAAGAAAAAAAAAAAAAAATAAATGAATATTTCAAGCCTGAATCAAACAGCTTTTGAAAGCATATATCTAGACACTCAAGAAATGAAGAGTCTTAAACTGCAATTTTATACTAAATCTGTCAAAACTATAGGTCTTCGCTTTGACTTTACGGAAAATGTCAAAGACGATACGATTAGAATTAAGCATAGGAATTGGAGAAGTATAAATATTGTAAGTCTGATTCAAACTTTATGCGATACAAGATAGCAAGAAATATAGTGTCACTGGAAGTAAGAAGATCAAAATATATCTAATATGCTACCTATATCCGTGCGTCCGAATTATCATCACATGCTTCATAGGTGGATTGGCCAGATCTAAGTGAATTTGATTCCAGACTACGCTTGACTATTGAATCCACTGCATGAATTACGATATAACGGCCAAGTAAGCAATATTTCACTAGTTCAGAGACATTGCCTACATATTTGTGGGACTTTTACCCGACCCGATCACATGAATTCGGGTCCTGCTTAATTACTAGCAGCTCTTCTATGGAGGCTTTAGGCAGCCCATCTATTTCGGGGCCCTGATGGGCGGGTGCCATGCTTTCCAGATAACGAAAACTAGTGTATGCCGGTGACAGGTACAACGACAATACTCTGTCGTTTGCTCACCTAAAATCCGTTTTACTGCTTAAGGATTTCTCCAAAAGATTTTTGACTGTTTGTGCCTTTTAACTTTTTTTTTGCAAGTCTACACGTTATGAAAAACAGAAAAAAAAACACATAAAAATAAAGACAATTTACAAACCAGTCAAACGAACACATTATTGTGTTGAAGTCTTTTTCAGATTATCATGTAAAAAGAGCGTAAAGTTTATGTGTTAGCTAAAAATCTACATCAGAGTGTACCTTATGCATAAGCAAATCATGCTTAGCTTGTAAATAGACGGAGAATGATAGGAATAAAATTCGAAGTGGAGACAAAATTCAAAATGGCTGCGATCGCAAATTTTGTAGGCTGACGTCGTAAGTCTCGTGATTGGAATACTTGCAATTGAAATACTTGGCGCTATTGGCTGTTTCTTGCTATTTTCGGCACGGCCGCCATGTCAACAGTCTCTACCAAATCACGGAACGCTTATTATTTTTTCAGGATAAGTAGGATCTCGCGTAAACGAGAAAAAAAAATAACCAAAATTTTAAAAGGGCCTTCTTCCCATAATGTCCGACAACTATTCTTCATTTTCGATAGGCTTAATCCTTATAGTAATATAATCAATCCATTCAAGTTTTAAAAGAATCAGAAAAAAGACTTATCACGTAAACGAGAAAAAGCTAACCCACGGACGCATGGTCTGACTGACGGACTGTCGGACGGAACCACGCCAAGACATAAGCTCTTCTGGACTTCGACCAGTTGAGCTAAAATGGGTTCCCAATGATCCCGGGTCCATTCGTATGAGAGGCGAAATACCTTACACTACACCACAGAGAAAGTATTAAGATCTGGCCAAAATTAAGATACTAACTGGGAAGATTTTTCAGTGCAGTTTAAAATGAGTGAATTTTCCTAAAAAAAAAAAAAAAAAAAAAAAACATATTCCTTATTTCGTGTGCCTCTACGTTTTATGTAAATTGTTCTTTCTTTTAGTCACAGCTTTGTCGTTTTCAAACATCAGAAGGCAAAAGCTGCTCACCGTCTGCATCGGAGTAATAAATAAACCGATTTAATATAAATCGATGAATGTTTACTGACTATGACGTTGCTAGGGATTCCCAAGGTTTGCAGCGAAATTTCAGTGTCCCTCCTGCAACGTACTAGTTAGAAAAACCCAGAACTTGGTAAATCTATGACAGCGCTTGTATCCGAGATATCAAGGCGGTGCAGAGCTAAGCCGGGATCCAGAGCACGTGGTCTATTTATAGGTGGGAAATTCGAACTTTGGAAGAATTGTAAATAATAATAATAATAATAACAAAAAAAACAAAAAAAAAACAGAAAAAGCAAACAAAATTCCATTTATTACTGAGACGTTTACTACGATTTCTAAGTAGCTTGTAATACTAATCAGTTAGTTATGAATAGCATTTCTGTGGGTATTAATATAGAAAAATGCATTTTAAATACAAGTTTAATAATTCGATAACCCTAATTACAGTTTGAACTGATTACTGCAAATACTTCCGTGCCAGTTACCGTAAAGTGAATAGATAAAATACTGTTAGTGTCTTTACTTCCTGCTATTTTGTTTACCTAAATGAGCCGGGCCACAGTATTTCTTACAAGATTGCATGTGCGCCCAACGAAGACTCAGATCAGCCTTCGTATCCTCAAAGTCTGATCAGCGTATTCACAGGGCACTTTGTTGGTAGACAAAGACCCAAAGCAACTTCAGGCGACAACGAAGACTGATCAGACTGCGCTGATGCTTCGCTGTGTGCACATGTAATATTGTAGGCAATGTTGTTTCCCGTCTCATATGATGCGCAACGCATGAAAAGGGCCCTTTTGCATGTGGCAACGTAGGTACAGATCCGCGTGCGCATTTGTGCAATCAGATCTGGGCATTTTCTGTTCGTCAACATACTACGGTATCCACTGTTTCTGCAAGCAGAGGGCTTACGCTTATGCGTAGGCTGATCAGGCCCTGCCTTGTTCACAAGTTACATAAAAGCCTTTTTGTGCTCTGTGCATCATATATATAATGTGCTAGTAACGGCTTAATAACGTTGTCGGAAATACTATCATCACTTTTTGTATTTGTAACTTTCGTTGTATTTAATACGGAACCATTTTTTTTTTTTTTTTTTTTTTTATTTGATGTAAAAATAATACCAAAAGGAAGAGTAAAAAAACATTATCAATAGATCGATGCATGTTTACTATCGTGTCGAAGTTTGACCAGTCAATCAAAAATCTGTAAATCTGTAAGATTTGGTGACCTTAGGTAAAACTGGACAAAATATAGCATCGCGGACCTTTTCGATTATATTTGTGAAGCTTTTGGCAATGTCGCTGCAAGTATATATGAAACATAAAGTCGTGATATATCACTGGACAGATAGATGTAGTGAATACATTAAAGCAATATTGTATATGGGTACCATGTGCGTGTGACGACACAGAAAGGGAACACCGAAGGGGACAGTTTCTTTTTTTCTTACGTAGGGTACCTTTTCACCTACATAAGGCCATTTTCGCCTTAACCCTACGTAGCTAGTACAAATACATACAATGTTACCATAAATAACTAAAGTGCACAGGTTGCCCGTGTAACACGCATATAAGCCACGTAGTGGCGTGATACCTGCCCTATATAAACTCCACCGTAAACGATTCCCATAAGGGGCGGGCCCCCGTAGCCTAGTGGATAAGAGAGTTGACTCTTAATCCATTAGGTTTCTCATCGCTGTGGTTCGAGCCTCGCTCGGGTCATATGTGGGAAAGCCAAGTTCTGCTTACGGATGGTCAGGTGGTTTTTCTCCGGGTTCTCCGGTTTTCGCCCACCTTCGATGAACGATCGGCTCGATATAAGTGAAATATTCTTGAAAGGGCCGTAAAACCCAAATCAAAAAAAATTCCCATAAGGGCGAAATACAACACAGAAGTGTCAGAGGACACAAATTCTCATCAGTATGGGATTCATTTCGGTGAGTGAATATTTATTACTTTTGATAATTTTAGTGTTAGTCATCGGTTTGTAGGTTTTATTTGCAAGGTCTGAACGGCCAGAAATGAATTACTGTCTGATTTAAAACCTGCGAATTGTTGATTACACGGCCTATATAACAGACGCAGGGTAGTACGGTTCTGCATTTTATTGTTTAGGATTTGTTCACGTATACTTGACCGGTTGCGCAAAAAATGTTACAGGCTGGTGCGGTTTTTCCCAGCGCAGGAGGTGTATGGGAAAGGCGCTGAGCAGGCTGAGCAGTTTAATCAGTCTTATCGGGGTCTTTCCTATCAAGCGCAAATTCGGTCTAGTCGGTGCCTTCATTTTGCGGGAATGATGTGGCTATAAAGGACGCTGATCGGACTGTGCAGTATGTTCAGTCTGATCGGTTCTTTATAGCAGACGCAAAATATAGGGAACATGTGAACAGAGCAGAGCCGGACTTGCCGACGAGCACATCGGAGCATCGCGATAGTCATCAAATTCGCGGCATGAAGGCATGCACGCATATATGTAATTTATGCCCTCTTGGCGAAAGACGGCACGAAATATGGGCAAATAGACGCTTAGAGGACCAAGCCTGCCCAGTGTTCGTGCAGTCTAAAAAAAAACTTTATTGATAAATTTTGAAACAGAAATGAACATAAATTGCAAGCATTCGCGTTCACATAGGACCGGGCAACATATTTTAGTAAAGTTAAAATTATTAATTTGTAAATATTTTTTCCGTCTGCTCAAATTTTTTGCCCTGATGCGGCAGACGAAAAATATACCGTAAAGCTGTATGTATTATATGAGAGGTTAGGGGTTGACATTTATTAGTTCATGACATTTGGGTCGACAGTTCAAATGTCGGGTCCCAAATACTAGAAGGTTGGAATGTCATGATTACAGAGTTCAACGATTGGAAGATCATGGCCCTGTTTGTCATCAGTGGACATTTCAAATGTCATGGCCCTAATGTATGTGATAATGAATAATGTGGTGACAAGTTGAAATGTTATATTAATGGGTTGACAATCGAAATGTCGCGGTGGTGAGTTAAGCCATGGGCATTTGATATGTCATGACCCTGATGTGAAATGTCATGATCGCAGGTAGAGCGGCTGAAATGTCTTTGCTCTGGTTGCTATCTGTGTGCATTTTAAATGTCATGTCCCTAATTGTATTTATTACTATTATGTTGGGGCATCAACAATTATTGTAAAAATATGGAGTTTTGCATATGACGTCGAGGGGCGACGCTGCCGAGACCTGGTGATAACTAGCTATCGACTGCGCCGACGTCGACAATTGGATTGAAGCCGCGGATGAATCACGGCGACGTCGATAATAGAGGTCGAGGATTCAGCCGCGACGCTAATGACGTCACACCATCCGTTGACGTATAACGTCATTGTTGACTGAATATATAGGTAGTCACACGGCAAGCTTCATCATATGGTGGTGTAATTCTATCTAGTGATTGTTATGCTCTTGTTTTTTTTTTGTTTTTTTTTTAGCCCTTCAGTGACACAATCCACTATATGTGTCCATATCCCGATGTTCGTAACCTGATGGATATAGTAGAGGCCCATAGAGTCTGATCAACTGATGTGAAGTTATCGGCCGCTAAGGCGCCACTCCACACAGAAATAGATTAGTGATTATCAAGAACGATATTCAATCTAATATAAAATAAAATAAATATAATTTAATATTAGAAAAGGATCCTTAAAGAAAATAACTAGTTAGGAGAGTATAAGTAAAGGGCCCCATATAAACATATGAAGAATTCAGGAAGTTAGATAACCCAGCATATTCTCTTCGCATCGGCTCAGGGTCAGCACACTTGGGTAGAGTCATACTGATATTGTTGAACAATTTGGCTAACCCACAAGTTAGTCAAATTATAGAAAATATCGGTTACCACCCGTGTTGGGCTACCGTAGCCGACGCGAAGAGTATAGCTGAGGTATATGTCAAGTGTGTGTGTTTTTGTGTGTGTGTGTGTGTGTGTGTGTGTGTGTGTGTGTGTGTGTGTGTGTGTGTCATAGTTGAATAGTGTCATTTCATGTAATTGTATGTTGTACATATATATGTAAAAAAAAATAGTTATAAAATCTAACGTTGTTAGAGTTTCTGTGTAGTGGTACGTATAGGCAAAGCCCAAGCCGGAACGTGATTAAACGGGAAATCACCATCGGTACGTCCTGACCGCCCTAGAGCGTTACAGTGCGTTTGTGTCAATATACTAATTTTATTAGTAGTTGTATATATTGTTATACCTTTCGCTGTTTTAATATTTATTATTTTTTTATATTTTCTAAAAAACAACAATTAAAGTCAAATCAAATCACATTAATAAAACTATAAAATGTCATCTGAACAAGTGCCAAATTAGCACCTCGTCACCGGTGTCTAAGAATGTGGCCCATCTACACTCCACGTCTCCCTCTTGCTTCCTGCATCAATCTCGTATGAATAATAACAAATGAAAAACGATGTTTGTAAAACTTGAATATTCTTTTCATGTCAGTCACTTAACATAGTTTAAGGCGGGATACAAGACAGCATATAGAATGTTGTCTGCGTAGGGTTTACAGCAACACAATATGACCGCGATCTTTGATTGATGAGGTTGAGATTTGTTCATAGTGTACAGCAAGGATAACAAAGCATCTCATCAAGGTGTCATTTTCTGCAAGTACATTTCGTCGTTTTATTTATTTATTTTCTTTTATTATTTTCATGTGTTTTGTTGTGTTATTAAGACAATGGACAATCAGTCTCGCAGGAAAACAAATACAGAACATGTACAGGAAGATCCTCCTGCTGTCACGAAAAACTATGTATACGTGTAAAATATATAGCATTAGTCTTGCTTACTCAATGGTACCAACAAGAGCACATTTTTAGGTTATATTATATATATATATATATATATATATATATATATATATATATATATATATATATATATATATATATATATATATATATATACTCAGGCTGATTAATTTCCTTCTTTTTGTAATTTAAACGAGACCAAAACAATAATAACAATAAAAACGAAACAACATGAAGTAAAACAAACACACAAAACAAATGTGATTGGTACAAGAAGGTCGAACTCCTGACGATGAAACCTCAACTGTGTATGCTCTAACTAACCAATTGATCTATAATTGGGCACCCTTTAAAAACGCGGGCAAAAGTCAATCAGACTTGACCAATTGATCTATAATTGGGCACCCTTTAAAAACGCGGGCAAAAGTCAATCAAACAAGTCTATCTCAATCAAACAGAGCAGATAAACCGGAAAATACCAAGCGTTGAAAGTTTTCCCGTAACTACCTGTTTAACCTTGACCCTGGAGTAGTCCAGCAATAAAAGTACATTGACACGACAGTAAACATCCATCGATCTATACGCTAATTTTTTATTTGTGTTTATTTGTTGAATAAGACGTGATGAATAGTACAGGAGATGTACAA
The DNA here is from genome assembly GCA_964016985.1 of Anodontia alba. Lineage (NCBI taxonomy): Eukaryota > Metazoa > Mollusca > Bivalvia > Lucinida > Lucinidae > Anodontia > Anodontia alba. The sequence goes on from OZ024824.1 coordinate 59,668,976, forward strand.
GAAGAGCCACATTCACAAAATAGTCTACAAAGGACACCAAATGAAGAGTAAACGAACCCCAACCGCATTATCAGGAATACTGACTTATTTTTTCTTAATTGTGTTTTTTTTATATTTTACAATCGATAAACTACCATTTTTTATATTATTTGCTGAATTTGACGTAAAATAATGCGGACGATTTGCAGGAAAAGCCATAATCACAAAACATAGCCTACAAATGATACCAATAGGAAGAGCAAATAAACCATAACATTATCATTTATACTTATTTCAATCTTCGTCTTTGTAGTTTGCTATATTTTATAGTTTGCTATATTTAATAGGTAAACTACTTTAATTTCGTTTTTATTTGTTAAATTTGATTCGATAAATGACATAGAAAAAGAAAATAGCCAGGGAAAACATGATCACAAAACATTATTTAGTAATGGCACCAAGAGGAAGAACAAATAAACCATAACATTATCAGAAATACTATTTCAGTCTTCGTATTTGTTGTTTGCTATATTTAATAGGTAAACTACTTTAAGTTTGTTTTTATTTGTTAAGTTTGATTTAAAAAATACTATAGAAAATGGCCGGGAAAAGCCATTATCACAAAAAAAGGGTAAGAGAAAAGTCCAGAGAGTGCCACAATCAGAACACCGCAGCCCTTCCCAACATTGTCTAGTAATGGCACCAAGAGGAAGAGCAAATAAATCATAATATTATCAGAAATACTAATTCAATCTTCGTATTTGTTGTTTGCTATATTTAATAGGTAAAGTACTTTAATTTTGTTTTTGTCTGTTAAATTTGATTTGAAAGATAGAAAATGGCCAGGAAAAGCCATAATCACAAAAACATAGCCTAACAATGGCACCAAGAGGAAAGACAAATAAACCATAACATTATCAGGAATACTTATTTCAGTCTTTGTATTTGTAGTTTGCTATATTTAATTGGTAAACTTATTTAATTTTGCTTTCTTTGTTAAATTTGATTTGAAAAAATAATATAGAAACTGGCCAGGAAAAGCCATAATCACAAAACATAGCCTAGCAATGACACCAAGAGGAAAAGCAAATAAATCATAACATTAACAGGAATACTAATTTCAATCTTCGTATTTGTAGTCTATTATATTTAATAGGTAAACTACTTAAAAATTGTTTTTATTTGTAAATTTGATTTGAAAAATAATAAAGAAAATGGCAAGGAAAAGCAACAATCATAAAACAGCCTAGCAATGACACCAAGAGGAAGAGGAAATAAACCATAACATTAACAGGAATACTAATTTCAATCTTCGTATTTGTAGTTTGCTATATTTAATAGGTAAGCTACTTTAAGTTTGTTTTAATTTGTTAAATTTGATTTGAAAACATTATATGGAAATGGTCAGGAAAAGCCATAATCACAAAAATAGCCTAGCAATGGCATCAAGAGGAGTAGCAATAACACTATCATTATTATCACTACATAACATATCAGGAATACTAATTTCAGTCTTCGTTTTTGTAGTTTGCTATATTTAATAGGTAAACTACTTAAATTTTGTTTTTATTTGTTAAATTTGATTTGAAAAATAATCAAGAACATGGCTAGAAAAAGCTACAATCACAAAACAGCCTAGCAATGGCACCAAGAGGAAGAGCAAAAAAAAAAACATAACATTATCAGGAATACTAATTTCAATCTTCGTATTTGTAGTCTATTATATTTAATAGGTAAACTACTTAAAATTGTTGTTTGTTTTTTTTTTTTTTGTAAATTTGATGTGAAAAATAATAAAGAAAATGGCCAGGAAAAGCAATAATCATAAAACAGCCTAGCAATGACACCAAGAGGAAGAGGAAATAAAAAATTACATTAACAGGAATACTAATTTCAATCTTCGTATTTGTAGTTTGCTAATTTCAGTCTTCGTTTTTGTTTTTATTTGTTAAATGTTATTTGAAAAATAGTGTAGAAAATGTCCAGGAAATGCCACAATCACAAAACAGCCTAGCAATTGCACCAAGAATAAGAATTAGGCAATCATTAGAGACAGTTGAAATGCCATAACCAGTTTCCACTTCGAATTCGAGGTGATCACAATATCAGACAGAATCTTCCTAGCACAGCAATAAGACAACAAACAAGGTTCAGTTGTTCAAAGTATCGTTAGCATAACGTGCCCGTTAGTGGTTAAATGTTAACTGTTCTAGTAAGTGCACAATTTAATCCACAATTATTTTTGCTTAAACATGTGAAGCTACTCATATATATTTTTTTCTGCAAAATATAAGTGTATATGCCATGTTTAATGATCAAAGTTTTAACGATACGTTAACTAACGACATTGTTAATTTTGAACCGCTGGGCCCAGGACGAAACACAAAACCACACAAAGAAAAAGCTCAAGAACCACCGCCTTAAAACGATCATTATTAAAAACTACTGTGGGGGGAGGGGGAGGTGAGGAAGAATGGTGTTACCTTTACATTTTAAGTCTACATTTTTCCCACGTGCTGCGCTGCAATAGGAGCTTTACAAAAATGTGGAAATATTTCTTTATTTTCTCATCTTAGCTGCTTTTATGTATTAAACGCATTGAAACCTTCAGATTTAAGAGATTTACTTTTCTTTGATACGCTTGCGAACATTTTTACTCAAACTTTCATTGGTTTGAGAAGTTTTATTTCTGAACATATAAAGTATGTGTGAAAATGTGCCTTTGGCGAGGACCGAGTTCAGATTGCGTATCTGCACAGTCTGATCAGAGCCTTGGTTTGAAATGTTGTTTAAAGAGATGTCAGTCCTCGTGGATTATTTTGTGTCGTATCTCAACTACTGTGGGGGACGTGGGGAAGGGTGGGGTTACATTTACATTAAAGTCTTGACAAATTGAAACCTGCAATCTACAGTTCAAACACGTTCACTTATAAAAGGAAAATGATATAATTTTAGGACACAGTAATTCTGTCAAAATTATTTTGCCACCCTAAATCTTCTGTTAAAGGGTATACTCTAACAGGAATTCTTCTTTTCAGAAGGACTTTGGTGTACAGCGATCAGGAAATCACTTATTGTTTCTTTTAAAACTTGGTAAAACTAAATGTTATAAAGGGTACATGATTATGAAACGCATATAGTCAGCACATATTCTTATTAAACTGAATAAATTTTATTGAGAGAGAGTGAGAGAGAGAGAGAGAGAGAGATGCTTTAGATCATACGCAACTATCAAGAAAGGGTAAGTAAATAAATAAATAAGTGAGCGACCATTTTATTTTATTTATTTATTCTTTTATTTATTTATTTATTTTTTATTTTATGTTGTTGTTTTGTTTTTGTTTTTTTATTTATTTATTTTTTTATTTTATTTTATTTTTTATTTTATTTTTTTTTTTTTTTTGATGGGGTACGGAATATGTCTTCAGGTCAAGATTTTTTCCACAACGCGATTCTGTCCTTTTTATCTTTTATTTTAAATAGAGTATTTTAGTATATACCCCGGTCCTTTGTATCTTTGCAGCTAAATCTGGTCCTGAATTTTGTTTTTCAAAACATCTCCCCATAAAAGTCAGAAGTTCATTTGAACCACAGCCCATGCAATTATGGTACTTTTCACATAGGCGACTATTGAAGGCTCAGGCGAGCCGCGCATACGCTGTTCGCACACATAATGTATGGAAGTAGACGGTGGCGTCAACCAAATATCTGACATCTATGGCCCTTGATAGCCGTACATGCGCTTTTGATGTGTTCGTTTACAAAGTACTAAACGTGCCATAATCTCGTTAATTGGCTTAAAAGGTTGCTCTCTAAATGGGAATGAGTGCGGGGAGGTAGGGCCTCATCCTAATGCAGACACATCAATTGTAGTCTGATCAACAAAGATTTTTTCGCTGCTTAGATAGTATTTTGTGTATGGTTTGCTATATCCAAAGTTAAAGGTTCTCGCCAGATTCTTTAGCTGAACAGATTGATTTGAATCTTACTTAGTACATGCGCATTTAAGTGGATGGCAAAAATCGCATTACGAGCAAAATCTTGGTATGTCTTTTAGGGGAGGATCGAACTTACAATCCTTGGTAATTAAAAGTAAAATTATATAAAGAAAGTCTCAAAACGTCTAAAAACACATTGAAATTCGATTTGATTTTGTTGTGTTTCTTTTGTCCTTAAAGAATTCTGGCGAAAGATACCCGTTTCCATTTACAAACTCTGTATATCATTTAACATCTGCTCCAAGTGGCAGTGTCCCGTGCTGGTTCCGGGCTTAGAATAGGCCAGACGTACCCTCTGCGTGACGTACGAGCCGTCTAAAAGGGGCTGCCCGTGACCACCCGGGCCCTCGAAATAGGTGGCTGCCTTCCGCTTCTGTGGCAGTTGGGTAAAACCCCTAACATAACAGAGCAACCGTCCGTTCAACCGGTATAATTCCAGACTATAAAATTAAATTTACTGAAATGCATCTTAAATTGGAAAACAAATTTCGCGAGATCTATCCTATTAAACCTTTCCTATCTCATGTTACTAACATGCTTCATTTGTTTGTGTATCATTCTGTGCCCGTGGGTCGCACATGGGACGAAGATTATAACCTCATCTGTATTTAACATATGTGTTTGTCTTGTGTTTGTGTCATTTTTCCGAACTCTAGCATTCTCTACATTAAAAAGTAAGATGCATTTAATATTGTTAGATAAAAAACTAAACGTTTTTCAAGGTATGAAAGCTACATATCATTTGAAAGCTACATATCATCTAACACAGCTTGTTTGTTTGACACTCTTATAAAATGAATCCAAAATGAATCTTTCTTTCTTTAATAAACTGTTTATTTTAAATATGGATCTCCTAATTTGTTAAAAATAACCTTTCAATTTCCCAGACGTTTTCGGCCTCCCTTGTCTGTAGGGAATAAAATCTACAGATCACTTTCCTTCTGTAGTGGATAGGGTGTAATCCCCTATTAAAACAGGAACCACCTGTTTGCCGTGGTTGGCGTCTCGTATGCTGGGAGAGGGGAACCTGATGATTGAGGAAAGCCCAGGGATCTCCAGCTTTTCAACACATCATTTTGGCCCTTATTTCAGATAGAAGAGCGGTCTGGGTTAGATCCGGCCTGGATCAATCGGCTCAGTCGTGCCAACCTCTAGAAGCGCACAACTCGTTCTTAGCTTCTTTCTCTTTCATACGTATCTTTATGGTACAAACCGGGCTCATTTTTCTCGTGTTCCTCTAACTTTAAGTGAGTTTCAATGGGCGGCGGCTGAAGGGTCAATTGGTGGGCTTGTATTGGGGCTTTGGCGGAAACCTCTGTGAGTGAAGGCTGTGGATAGGGGGATGAACTCAATTGTTCATAAATTTTTCTATGGAAATTTAGATGAATCGGTGGGAAATCATCTCAGCATGAGGCCGAGCTGAAGACTCTGATCTTGACACCGAGTATAATAGCAATGTAGCCTTGACGTTAGAAATAGGAGATCCATTTCTGTTAAACGTCCCCTTGTAGGGCTCCATGGAGGGTGGGGCGCATAGCTATCGAACAAAAAAAAATTATCACCATGGCCTCTCGAAAACGATTTCTTGCGTTCGACTCTTCGGAGGACGACACGCAACCGACTACCTTTACGTTCAAAGCTAATGAGAACTTCACTAAATTTTTAGTGATTTCGAGCAAGGAAGATAAACCAATAACTTCACTGTCACCATTCATCATAGAAAAACAAATCGAATCTATTATAGGCACACCAAAAAATGTAAAAAAAAATAAAAAATGGAACTCTTTTGGTCGAAACAAACAGAAAATCTCAAACTGATAATCTTTTGAAACTTACAAAAATTTTTAATATTAATGTCACTGTCACGGAACATAAAACTCTCAACAATTGCAAAGGTATTATCCGTGACAGAATGCTAAAACATGAAACTGAAGAAAATATCACAGAATATCTTAACACACAAGGAGTAACAGCTTGCAAACGTTTTAAAATTAAAAAAGATGGAAACTTTATAGAAACAAATACACTTTTACTAACTTTCAACACCACAACTTTACCGAAATCACTAAAAATCTTTTACCGAATTATACCGGTTGAAGTCTACATTCCAAATCCTCTGCGGTGTTTTAACTGTCAGAGGTTTGGACATCATGAAAACGGCTGTCCGGAAGCACCTGGATCAATATGTGAAAAATGTGGTATGGGTGAATTTGATCACCATACAAATGCTTGTAAAAAGGAAGCCAAGTGTGTGAACTGTCACAAAAACCATCCATCAAAATCAAATCAGTGTGAAATTTGGAAAAAAGAGAAAGAAATCATGAAAATTAAAGTTACACAAAAAATCACTTATTTGGAAGCCAAAAAGATTCAAGAAAATCAACCTGAAATCACCTTCGCAAAAGTTGTTCAATCCCTAAACACTAAACCTGAAACCAAAGAAACTTCTACCCAGTTTAACGAAAAAGATTCTGTCATCAAAGCAAATTCAAAAGTTATTACTCCTACTCTAAAACCTAAACCTAAACCCACATCTACTCATCAGTCTAGACCACCAACAAAATCTCAAAACAGTTCACAAACACAGCCGACTAAAACAAGTGGATCACAACAGAGGTCCAGGTCCAGGACAGCTGACCAGAAAGGAAAAAATGGAAAAGAAAAAGATAAAGATAAAGAACCAAATCCATATAGTAAATGGGCGTCGGCCGATCCGATCAAGTTGGTCAATCGGTTCGATTCCCTTGAGAACATGGAGTTAGAGATTGACTCCTCCATGTTCTCGCAGTCTCAGAGAAAACAAAAGGATTAAGTTACTTATTTTAAAATCATCTCTCCATTTATCATGGATAAAAAATCAATTATTCAGTGGAACTGTCGAGGACTAAAAGCAAATTATAACGAAATTTTAATTTTAACAACACTACTTTCTCCGACTGTCTTTTGTCTCCAGGAAACCTTTTTACAAAATACAGATAATATTAATTTTAAAAATTATAGTTTATATAATCATATCGCAACTGAAAATCAGAAAGCCTTAGGAGGTTCATCTATCCTTGTAAAATCAAATGTTCCTCATAGACAGATAGAAATAAATAAATATTTACAAGCTGTTGCTGTAAATGTCACTCTGTCTAAATCCATAACAATTTGTTCTCTATCTTCCTCCACACTGTATACATAATAGTTAACAGGTTTGGTCTGGTTGCATTGTTTACGTTATAATAATGAGGATGTTTACAGTATCAGTAATTCAATATGTCACTGTACTTCTAAACCTAATGTCTATTGTGCTGAATTTCGTTGCAAAAGTAGACTGTCAAAAGGATGCGGTATACTCGTTTTAACTATATATGATATAAGTTCTCATAAGTTTGTCTGAACTCTGGAAACAAATTAAGAATCACAAATTGTGATTTTATTTCTATCATAAAGCTCTGTTTTATTACGAAAACAAAACGCCTAAAAGATTATTTTACATAATGTTACCAAAATAGCTTGTAGCATATATCCCCCCTCTTCATACTCTTAATAATAATGAAAATAATAATTATAATAATAATTCTAATAATATTTCTTATAAATCTAGTAATGATTATAATATAAAATGAAGCAGTACTTGTTTGAATAAGAATATTAATATGTTTATATTGTTTACCAGTCTGTGTTCCAAGGCATTTGATGTGCCAAGGCATTTGATGTGATGGTAACTGTTCAGACTGTTGTCGGATTAATTGCCTCTTTCCTCCTCATTTCAGTCAAGCTCATTGTTCTAGTGTTATACACCACGCAAACTGTGTTGTGGACGGAGGGAGGTATGTGTGGGTGGTGGGGAGGTGGGGGGGGGGGGAAGGTGGGCGGGGGTATATTTCTTCACGTAGTCTATCCATCCGTTACTCTTATCTTGCTAAATAATTTAAGGAATCTTTACATATTTTGCAAAACTGATGATATTGACAAGATTTTGCTGTAAAATAAGGGCCTAGAAATTAATCCTTAAGAGTTATTCCCTTTTGTAATTCTTGAAGAGGCATTTGGTTTTAGCTTCTTATCTTGCTAAATAATTTCAGAATTTTTTTCATATCTTGCATAAACATTGATATTGATGAGTTGTTGTTGTAAGACAAATATAAGGACCTAGGGGTTTATTCCTTTAAGAGTAATTTCAATTTTATTTCTTTCATAATACTTACCGATCGTAACTGTACGAATAGGATAACTGTCCGAACTTACGTTGACTAACCCGCAAGCTTCTGGATGATCCAGATCATGCGTCTCTATCACCAAGGCGCACGCATGCGCACTTCAGTTTAACTTCCGGCGAGAAAAACAACACGTTGACACGTTTCACTTCTCTGTGAAAAAACTTATATTTTCGCGAAGAAAATTACAGAAAATAAATTTCTTTATGCTGGTTTGGTAAGATATTGATCGGGCGGCTGTGCAATGGCGACGACACAGTTAAATACGCTCCCAGACGACGAGAGGGAGTCAATTCATTCGGAGACGTCCGCTTTCAGAAATAAAATGGCGGATGATGAAATGGAAAGTTCGACTTCAAAAAAGTCGTCTACTACACCTAAAACAGGCCCGACAAGAAGGAAATCGGCGGCAGACAAGCGCATGGATTGCCTGGAGAAGAAAGTGGATGAGAAATTCAACTCTTTGTTGCAGATGATGAAAACTCTTACACAGAGCAGGACTGGTTCAGCCAGTGCCTCAGCTGTACAGGATAACAACCCCTTGGGGGAGTGTAGACCTGTGTCAAGTGAGGATAACATTCCTTTAGGGAATCGTAGACCTCTAATCAACATAGGCGAAAGTCTCCACATTCACCACAGAGACAAGATCAAGAGGATCGCGATTCTGTATCTATTGCACCTGGACAACAAGAAAAGGATGCTTTAGGATTATTATCAGACAAAGAGCACAGTGATTCTGAGAGCCATCACTCGGAGGTCTCAGTGACTGAACATCCTAAAAAGTCAGACCATTTTTGTCAGTATTTAGCTGAAAAAAACCTCAGACGATTCTGTAAATATTTTGAAAAACTTGTTTGGAGAAGACATTGTGTCAAAATCCTCTGATCAGTTTGGTTTATGTCTTGACAAATCTCAGGAAGACATTTTAGCCAAATCGTGGCGTTCTAAGGACCCGGAGAAATTGACGGCATATAAGGAAGACAGTAAAGTGTGCTTTCCTATTCATGAAAAGTCTGAATCTACTCTTCAGGTGCCGAGTTTGGACGACTTACTGGAGCCTATGCTCATCAAGAAACACGGACAGAAATCTATGAAAGCATGGGGAAAAAGTAAACTTCTAGTTTCACAACCCTTGAAGGCTATCGAGAGTGTCGCTTATCAGGGACAAATAGCATCAAGACTGGGAATCATTTCTGTTTGTTTCATGCAACAGGCTCTTGGATCCTTGTTGAATAAAATGCAGTCTAAGGACACCAATATTGACAGTGCAATTCAGTCCGTCAGAGATATTTTTGCTATGTCAACAAAAGCTTTGGACCAAGTTGGAAGATCTGGGGCTTTCCATCACATTATCAGGCGGAAAGCGGCAGCCTCGGATTCTGGCTTAAATAGCCTTAAAGATGTACAAGCAAAGGTGCTGTATCTACCCCTGACAGGGGATGGAGTTTTTGGCAAAGGTCTTGAGGACAGTTTGAAAAAACGAAAGGAACAAAAGGAACAGCTTTCAGACTTGATTCCTGAGTATGGCACGTCAAAATCAGAAAATTCTAATAGTAAAAGAGAATTCTCAGGCTCTACTGATAGAGACAACTATTACAAGAAGCCACGATATGACAATTCCTCTAACAGAAATCGTTCATCTTCAAGGGGTTCCTTTTCAAGGCACTCTGACTACAGGCCAAGAACGTCCGACTACAATAGAGACAGGAGAAGCAAAGATGGATCCGGGTTTCGGATTCCTAAAAAACAGAAGTGACTCCAAGGTACAGTTTTATCAAGAGTCTCCGGAGATACCTGTAGGGGGACGTCTCAGATTTTTTCTGGAAAATTGGAAGAAAATAACAAACGATCAGTGGGTCTTATCAGTTATCGAAGAGGGTTACAAACTCGAATTTTCAGGTCACCCTCCCCAAACAGGCATAAAACAAACCTCAGTCCAGAGAGAAAATTTAAATATTTTAGAAGCAGAAGTGGAAGACTTATTAAGAAAAGATGCAATAGAAATGGTTCCACTTCAAGAAATAAATTGCGGTTTTTACAGCACATTTTTCCTTGTTCCCAAGAAAAACGTAAAGATGAGACCTGTTATCAATCTGAGACCCCTAAACAAGTATCTTCGGAAGACTCATTTCAAGATGGACACATTGTCAAAAGTTCTCAATCTAGTAAAGCCAAAAGACTGGGCGATATCACTCGATCTCAGCGATGCGTATCTACATGTGCCGATATTTTTGAAGCACAGAAAGTTTCTCCGTTTCTGTGTAAACAAAAAGTGCTACCAATTCAAAGCTCTATGTTTTGGTCCAACATCTGCACCAAGGGTGTTTACCAAAATAGTGGCAGTTGTAGCAGCACATTTAAGAGAACAGAACGTAAGACTAGCATCTTATCTAGACGACTGGCTAGCTCTGAACCAAATAAGGATATATCTGTTACAAGATCGAGCCAAATGCCTAAATCTTTTGACTTCACTAGGTTTTATAGTGAACATAGAGAAGTCCAGTCTAGAACCATCCCGGACAATAACATACATAGGGGGGTTGTTTCATTTGGACCAAGGATTAGTGTTTCCAACTCCAGAAAGAGTACAGAAATTACTGTCAGCAGTAGGCAATTTGAGCAAAAGGAACAAAGCAACTGCCAAAGATTTTCTACATCTGTTGGGGTTAATAGCTTCATGTCTAGAACTGATCCCAAATGCACGCCTATACATGAGACCAGTTCAACTACATCTTCTCAGTTTTTGGAAACCCAGTTCAATGAGATTAGAAACAGAAATACCAGTTACACAACATCTAAGATCCCATCTGAAATGGTGGTTAGATATAGCAAACATTACCAAGGGCAGATCATTGCAACAACAACAAACAGCTGTAACCATAACAACCGATGCTTCCAAAACGGGTTATGGGGGTTACATAGGCAATCAGTTTGTTCAGGGAACTTGGTCAGTTGCTCAGAAAAAACTGCACATAAATGTTCTGGAGTTGGAGGCGGTATTTCTTACACTAAAACATTTTCAATCAATTCTGAGAGGCCAGAATGTGCTAGTTCGGTCAGACTCGACAACCGTTGTCCAATATTTAAACAAACAAGGTGGGACTCGGTCTCCACAGATGTGTTACCGGACATGGGACCTTTGGAATTGGGCAATCGAGAATCAAATGCACATCAAAGCAGCTCACATTTTGGGGCGAAAGAATCAATTGGCAGATCAGTTGAGCAGGAACAGGGTATTACCCACAGAATGGACACTGAATAGGACGATTGTTTTGAAGCTGTTCCATTTGTGGGGTCAGCCAATGATCGATCTTTTTGCATCAGCGGAAAATCGACAAGCTCCAATATTTTGTTCCTGGTCTCCTCATCCTCAAGCACTAGCTCTGGATGCACTGACAATTTCGTGGGACAGGATGTATGCATACGCATACCCTCCACTTTGCCTAATTCCAAAAGTTCTGCAACACATGAGACTTTACAAGTGTCAGATAATACTGATAGCACCTCAGTGGCCCAGGAGGCATTGGTACACAGAACTTTTCCAATTTCTAGTGGATTGTCCACGAAAACTGCCAGTGCAGAAAAATCTGTTACATCAGCCAAAAAGCAAAATAAACCATCCAAATCCAGAAGTATTCAACTTGACTGCTTGGCTTCTCTCAACAGAAATTTCAAAGAGAAGGGCTTTTCTAAGAAGGCTAGAGAATTGCTCACAGCCTCTTGGAGAAAAGGCACACAGAAGGACTACACTAACAAGTTCAAGAAGTTCTGTAGCTGGTGTCGTACAAGGAAAATTGATTCCTATTCTGCCTCTCTGACTGAAGTAGCAGATTTCCTATCAGATCTGTTTGCAGAAGGTCTTCAATATAGAACAATAGCAGGTTACAGATCAATGCTTTCGTCAGTTCTATCTCCTATTAATAACATACCTGTGGGTCAGCATCCCTATATTATCAGGTTATTAAAAGGGGTTTTTAATTCCAGACCCCCAAAGTCTAAGCTTTTACCTGAATGGGATTTGCAAAAGGTTCTAAATATGCTTCAAAAAGAACCCTTTGAACCAATAAGTGCAGCATCACTGAAACTGATTACACACAAAGTAGTATTTCTTACGGCAATTTCTACTTTCAGGAGATGCAGTGACTTACAGTCGTTGAAAATAGGAGAAAAGAATGTTTCTGTACAGAAGAAAGGCCTTACTTTCATACGTCATGGTTTGTCCAAGCAGGATAGACAGACTCATTATGGTACAAAGGTATTCGTACCAGCTTTCCCAGAAAATAAAAAACTGGACCCTAAGAGGGCATTTTATTTTTATCTGAAGAAAACAGAGAGTCTTAGAACCAAAACCGATGGTTCTTCAGAGGACAGGGTGTTTTTAGCAATAAATGAACCTCATCAAGCTGTTACATCACAAACCATTTCAAAATGGATTGTCAAAACAATCAGAATGGCATATAAGGACAGTAAAATGAAGGTTAAAGGTCATTCAACCCGAGCTATCGGGCCATCATGGGCCTTGTATAACGGAGCTTCAGTTAAGTCAATCTTGGAAGCAGCCGACTGGAAGAAAGAGTCAACTTTCATTCAGTTTTATTTTCGGAATGTTGATGTCGAAGTACTGAAACAGTAAAATGAAATTTAACATTCCGGCGGGTTGCTGTGTATGTACAAAGTGTTTGATTGTAAATGGTGAACAATGTATATAGGGGTACCATGTATACTGGATAGGATTCCAGACTACTATAGGTTGTAGATACTTAAAAATGTCTTTGAGAACTCAAAGAATTCAAGATAAATTTTCTTCACAAGATGTATATACATGTATAAATATGTGAGGATGTAAATAGTGGGACATATTTGAAATTTCCAAGCCACCGCCTTATCAGAGGACACTGCTTTGGAATCGTATCCTATTCGTACAGTTACGATCGGTAAGTATTATGAAAGAAATAAAATTGAAAAATTTGTTCTCAAGTTTCAATTTTATGATGAAGTAATACTTACCGATCACAAATTTCCCACCTTCCACCCCTGTGGAAATTTCATTACAGGTTGGGTTGTTTTTCCCGCCTGTATAAACTGAAGTGCGCATGCGTGCGCCTTGGTGATAGAGACGCATGATCTGGATCATCCAGAAGCTTGCGGGTTAGTCAACGTAAGTTCGGACAGTTATCCTATTCGTACAGTTACGATCGGTAAGTATTACTTCATCATAAAATTGAAACTTGAGAACAAATTTTTCAATTTGTAACAAAAAAAAAAAAAAAAAAAAAAAAAAAATATTATTCTATTATACTGTATTCTATTCTATTTTTTTCTATTGGTTTCTGCTTCTCATCAGGCTAAATAATTTCAGTATTGCTTTCATTTTTGCACAAACGTTGATATTGATAAGGTCTTGCTGTTAGACAAAAACAAGGGCCTAGGGTTAATTTATTTATAGTTATTTCCCTTTGTAATTCTTGAAAAGGCATTTTGGTTTCTGCTTCTTATCTTGCTAAATATATTCAGAATTCTTTCAATATTTTGCATAAATAGTGATAATGACAAGGTGTTGTTGTTGTAAGACAAATATAAGGACCTAGGGTTAATTCCTTTAGAGTAATTTTCCTTTGTAATTATTTAAAAAAAAATGGTTTATTCTATTATATTGTATTCTATTCTATTCTATTGGTTTCTGCTTCTAATCATGCTAAATAATTTCAGTATTACTTTTAGTTTTCCACAAACGTTGATATTGATAAGGTGTTGCTGTTAGACAAAAATAAGGGCCTAGGGATTAATTCCTTTACAGTTATTTCCCTTTGTAATTACTGAAAAGGCGTTTTGGATTTCCGCTTCTTATCTTGCTAAATAATTTCAGGATGTTTTTCATATTTTGCATAAACATTGATATTTATATGTTGCTGTTAGACAAAAAAGGGTAAGGGGTTAAATCCTTTAGAGTTATTTCCCTTTGCAATTCTTGAAATGGTGTTTTAGTTTCAGCTTCTTATTCTTCTTATCTTGGAATCTTTTCATATTTTGCATAAACATTGATATTGAAAGGTGTTGCTATTAGATAAAACTAGGGGCCTGGGTGAATTCCTTTATAGTTATTTCCCTTTGTCATTCTTGAAAAGCAGTGTCGGTTTCTTCTCCTTATCTTGATAACCAATTTCAAGTATCTTTTCATATTTTGCATAAACGTTGATATTGATGAGGGGTTGCTGTTAGACAAACATAAGGACTAGGGGTAAATTCCTTTAGAATTATTTCTCTTTGTAATTCTTAAAATAACATTATGGTTTCTGCTTCTTATTCTTCTTACCTTGCTTAACAATTTCAGGGATTAATTCTTGTGTTATTTCCCTTTGTAATTCTTGAAAAAAAGCGTTTTAATTCCTGCTTCTTATCTTGCTAAATAATTTAAGGAATCTTTCCATATTTTGTCTGACTGTTAATATAAATAAGATATTACTGTCAGAGAAAATTAACAGCCTAAAGATAAATTCCTTCATAGTTATTTCCCTTTCTTATTCTTCAAAAGGTGTTTTGGTTTCTGATTCTTATTTTCCTAAATAATTTAAGGGTTATCTTTTTTGATTTTTCAAAAAAAATGTTGCCTTTGAGATATTCATGTTAAAGAAAAATAAGGGCATATGGGCTAATTTCTTTAGAGTTATTTCCCTTTGTTTTTCTTGAAAGACATTTTGGCTTCTGCTTTTTATCTTGATAAATTAAGGACTCTTTAAATATTTTGCATAAATGTTGATACTGATAAGATGTTGCTGGAGAGAAAAAAAAGGCCGTAAGGGTTCATTCCTTTATGGTTAATTTTCTTGAAAAGTTGCTTTGGCATGACAATAGTGCATGCATACTGTAATAAAACTCATCTCAAAGTATTTGTTAATGCAACCTGATATTACGAAAACGCGCCTATTCAAATATATTGAAAATTTTACCATTAAAAAAGGAAAATTTTCAGATAAAAAAAAATCTGATGTTTTTCATATTTCTGTTCAAAACATAGATTGTGAGTACTCGTTAGAACCGCCTTGGCGATGCAGTTCTAATGAGTACCCACAATTTATGTTTTAGCAAAATAAGAAAACTATTGTATACCCCTCTAAGCCCAGTTTTATTATATTAAAGTGAGGTTTAAGGGGGTCAAAATTATATAAGCTAGTTTTCGTGATGATTGTCTGCAATGAGTTTGCAAACTCATTGCAGACATACTGACCATGTGCAGGAAAAAGTACGATGCTGAAAAAACTATTTTCGTCAAAACAACTATTTTTTTTACTGAGCCATTTTTGGCTATTCTTGACTACTGGGTTTTGTATGCTCTGAGATGGTGCAGCTGAGATAGTGCATGCATGGTGAAATCAAATTGTTGACGAATTCTGATACTCACCAGATTCATTAAAGACACACTGAGCATCTGCTTGAAGTTTGCTGCTGGAAAAATCATTTTTGACAAAATGACTGCCACTTTAACTTTGCCATTTATGTCTATTCATATGTCTGTCTGTCTGCACTGATTTTCCCCGTCACATACAACGTGAAGCAAATATGCATTTTAATACAAAATTTTCAGTATCCACAAGGATGTCATTACTTTGCGGGGGTATCTAATATGCACTGCTTATTGGCAGTTGTTGTTTTCAACCTAAGATTTAAGATGAGAACAATAAAGCAATGAACAGGACGGAAAGCTTTTTTTCTTTGCTTTCTCTAATCAGCTGCCCTTCATCCATAATTATCGCAGAATGGCCATAAAGTTTTATTACCTTTATGCTGCTGGAATGAAAAGCTTTATTGGTTTGGACCAAGGTGTAAATAGCCTTTTGTCCTTGTAAAATAACATAGCGATTCTCAGCTCTTGGACTTCAAGGGACGCTGATTATTTTATTTATTTATTTAATAAAAGAAGCATTTCTGATTTTTTGTGCAATAGTCGCGGAAAAGAGGGACGTCTTGGTAGACTGGTTTTTCTTTAGTCCAGGTTTCTGTCTATAGTCATGAGAAAATTATAATTAATTGTTCTCAAGCAAGTGTGGCTTATTTCTGCAAACTGGAAATCAAGGATCTAAGAAAACGAATCAATTTAGCTCTAAACTAAATGAAATTTGACATATCTAAAGTTTGATATACTGTCTCAAAAAGTATCACAGTTTCTTTGTAACCCCTTTATTTGAGAATTTGTATCGTCTTTTTCCATTAAAGGACTAAAACAATCACTATGAATAATTGTTTAAACTGTAACTTTACTTCTAAACATTTTTTTTAACTTTTGAAATACAGTTTGTTCATTAACACCTCCTCAGTCTATCCGAAAATGTGGGGCTCTTTGTGTGTCTTTGCTTTCATACTGAATCAACAATAATATTGACAGGGCTGTAATAACATATTTTGCTTACCACCTTCTACTTACGCAATTCAGATAAAAAAATAAAGCTAAGGTTTAAAATGATATATAATATAATTATGTTATTGCTTGGAAAATGATATATAACATAATTATGTTACTGCTTGGAAAAAGGCTGAAGAAAGGATTTAAACATAGTTGGGGTCAATTGGGTGAATTGTTTCCTTAAGGCAGAGCTTAGTTTTAAGGACTCAGATTTGCAATGCATATTTTGGTCTTTCAGCAACAACTGGTAATTCAGCGATGAAAATAACAGACATATGAGAGTATCGGAAAAGATGGCTATTGCGTACAGAAGTAAGCCTACAAAGGCAAGAATTATGGATTAATAGCATACTTTCTTTGCAGCAAGCAACATACAAGGACTAAATTATGAATAGTTAGAACGATGCATTTAAAGACCATAAAAGAAGTTATATTTATTTTAAAATAAGGTCATTGTAGTTTGCATTTTTGCATTGTCAGTGTCGTTTTCTGATTAATGCAAACTTTCTATTAATCGATAGTCTTTATCCAAATTAGAAATTTTTAATGCAAAATCACACGAAAATAATTTTTGCGCAAACGTTTTCAATACGGTAGTTTAAGGAAGTCGTATGATTGCTGGGATGAATACGGATAATTATTAGACTCAAACTGATATTTATAAACTAAAACACATAGTATATTATATAATTACTTTAATGTAGATCTTATCATAATAATTTTAAAATGCACTTTCATCCAAGTTGTGGAAAACAATATACTTATCCCTCTTGAAACACAAACAAATCACTGGATGAATCTTTTCACCGGCCAAAATTATCCGAAATGCATTTCAGACGCACTAGTTTATAACTCTATGTTTATTACGAAAAAATATAAGAAAATATCAAAACATGTTTGTTTCATAGTATGTCTTCAAAACACAACTACATGTAATGTAGGAAAAAAGCAAGTCAAAATAAAGAACTGGATGCTTTTGACATATGTGTAATGCGTCCGTTATTGACTTGTACTGTGAGTTACCCGTATGTAGAGCGATGACGTAACGCCATCTTTTCCGAAAATCCCAATTGTACAAACACAAAACTGTTCATTTTCGTCGACCTTAAACCCCTGATTTAATATGTTGACAATTCAGATCTTAGTTAAGGTATACTTTAATTCTAAAGAATAATTGCGATAGTTAAGTTAAAAAAATAAAAATATTAGCACTCTTTGATATACACACTACGTTGTGCATTGGAAGTGCTTCAAATCAATATATTATACTTAAATTACTTGAGTAGTGAATTCAAATTCAATAAAGAGCGGTCGGAGAATATCCGGACTTTTTTTATCTTTCTCAAAATTCATTTTATCTTTCTCAAAATTCATTATTATATTTCATCTATTTATTAATTAACTATTATATTTAATTTTTATTTTTTATTTTCATTTTTTTTATTTATTTATTTATATATCAAAGTATTCCCCATCTACGTCTTTACATATTTGCCATCTTCATGGAAGTTTTTGTATTCGCTGTGCAAACCATGAAGTAATCCTACTGCTAAGGTACCAATTTTACAGCTGAAATCAAAGCCGTCCTGGTCTCATATTTGTTTCCAGCGAGGCTTTATTTTTCAGTTCTGGCAAGAAATTAAAATCAAAGGGGGTACGATTGGGCTGTACGGCGGTAGGGACAACAATTGCCACTTGAAGATTTTGATATTTCTACTGTAGATGAGGTCGTAAGAGAGAACATTGTTATGCAAAAGAAAGACACTTTTTTCTGGGCTATCCTGGGACGCAACTTTTAGAGACGGGGAACCTGCCCTTTTTCACTGTTTTGACTGACCTTTTGTTTCAGGTATCAGCAGTATGAACCCATATTTGAGCTCCAGTGACAATATATTTCAAAAATTTACTTTGAACATGGTTGAAATGCCCCAAATGTTCTTTTGCTACAGTCACCTTATTTGCATTTTGGTTTTCAGTCAGCTGTTTTGGCACCTACCTCTTACCTTCCTATTTTTTCATGTAAAATTTTAAGAACTGACGCCTCATTGATGCTAAACTGATAAGTTACTTCCTGTCATGTCACTCTGTAACCTTTGATGACAAAATCCTCAACATTCAGCACCAATGCAAGGGTCACAGCCTCAGCGGGACATCCTGCCTAGACTTGTCCCTCATGGTTGTCCTGCCCTCTATAAACTGTGAAACCTAGCTATAAAAGGTTGAACGGGATGTGCAGGCTTTAGAAAAACTTTTCTGCAAACTTTGAAAATGTAAAAACTATTTTTTTCACTCTCCAAAAGCAGGACTGCCCGTGACCACCCGGGCCCTCGAAATAGGTGGCTGCCTTCCGCTTCTGTGGCAGTTGGGTAAAACCCCTAACATAACAGAGCAACCGTCCGTTCAACCGGTATAATTCCAGACTATAAAATTAAATTTACTGAAATGCATCTTAAATTGGAAAAAACAAATTTCGCGAGATCTGTCCTTTTTAACCTTTCCTATCTCATGTTACTAACATGCTTCATTTGTTTGTGTATCATTCTGTGCCCGTGGGTCGCACATGGGACGAAGATTATAACCTCATCTGTATTTAACATATGTGTTTGTATTGTGTTTGTGTCATTTTTCCGAACTCTAGCATTCTCCACATTAAAAAAATAAGATGCATTTAATATTGTTAGATAAAAAACTAAACGTTTTTCAAGGTATGAAAGCTACATATCATTTGAAAGCTACATATCATCTAACACAGCTTGTTTGTTTGACTCTCTTAAAAAATGAATCCAAAATGAATCCTTTCTATAATAAACTGTTTATTTTAAATATGGATCTCCTAATTTATGTTAAAAATAACCTTTCAATTTCCCAGACGTTTTCGGCCTCCCTTGTCTGTAGGGAATAAAATCTACAGATCACTTTCCTTCTGTAGTGGATAGGGTGTAATTCCCTATTAAAACAGGAACCACCTGTTTGCCGTGGGTGGCGTCTCGTATGCTGGGAGATGGGAACCTGATAATTGAGGAAAGCCCAGGGATCTCCAGCTTTTCAACACATCATTTTGGCCCTTATTTCAGATAGAAGAGCGGTCTGGGTTAGATCCGGCCTGGATCAATCGGCTCAGTCGTTCCAAGCTCTAGAAGCGCACAACTTGTTCTTAGCTTCTTTCTCTCTTTTATACGTATCTTTATGGTACCAACCGGGCTTATTTTCCTCATGTTCCTCTAACTTTAAAGTGAGTTTCAATGGGCGGCGGCTGAAGGGTCAATTGGTGGGCTTGTATTGGGGCTTTGGCGGAAACCTCTGTGAGGGGAGGCTGTGGATAGGGGGATGAACTCAACTGTTCATAAATTTTTCTATGGAAATTTAGATGAATAGGTGGGAAATCATCTAAGCATGAGGCCGAGCTGAAGACTCTGATCTTGACACCGAGTATAATAGCAATGTAGCCTTGACGTTAGAAATAGGAGATCCATTTCTGTTAAACGTCCCCTTGTAGGGCTCCATGGAGGGTGGGGCACATAGCTATCGAATCACAAATTTCATCACCATGGCCTCTCGAAAACGATTTCTGGCGTTCGACTCTTCGGAGGACGACACGCAACCGACTACCTTTACGTTCAAAGCTAATGAGAACTTCGCTAAATTTTTAGTGATTTCGAGCAAAGAAGATAAACCAATAACTTCACTGTCACCATTCATCATAGAAAAACAAATCGAATCTATTATAGGCACTCCAAAAAAATGTAAAAAAAAAAAAAAAAAATGGAACTCTTTTGGTCGAAACAAACAGAAAATCTCAAACTGATAATCTTTTGAAAATTACAAAATGTTTTAATATTAACGTCACTGTCACGGAACATAAAACACTCAATAGTTGCAAAGGTATTATCCGTGACAGAATGCTAAAACATGAAACTGAAGAAAATATCACAGAATATCTTAACACACAAGGAGTAACAGCTTGCAAACGTTTTAAAATTAAAAAAGATGGAAACTTTATAGAAACAAATACACTTTTACTAACTTTCAACACCACAACTTTACCGAAATCACTAAA
Source organism: Anodontia alba (assembly GCA_964016985.1). Lineage (NCBI taxonomy): Eukaryota > Metazoa > Mollusca > Bivalvia > Lucinida > Lucinidae > Anodontia > Anodontia alba. The sequence goes on from OZ024824.1 coordinate 59,689,610, forward strand.
AATCTTTTACCGAATTATACCGGTTGAAGTCTACAATCCAAATCCTCTGCGGTGTTTCAACTGTCAGAGGTTTGGACATCATGAAAACGGCTGTCCGGAAGCACCTGGATCAATATGTGAAAAATGTGGTATGGGTGACTTTGATCACCATACAAATGCTTGTAAAAATGAAGCCAAGTGTGTGAACTGTCACAAAAACCATCAATCAAAATCAAATCAGTGTGAAATTTGGAAAAAAGAGAAAGAAATCATGAAAATTAAAGTTACACAAAAAATCACTTATTTGGAAGCCAAAAAGATTCAAGAAAATTAACCTGAAATCACCTTTGCAAAAGTTGTTCAATCCCTAAACACTAAACCTGAAACCAAAGAAACTTCTACCCAGTTTAACGAAAAAGATTCTGTCATCAAAGCAAATTCAAAAGTTATTACTCCTACTCTAAAACCTAAACCTAAAACCAAAACCCACACTTACTCATCAGTCTAGACCACCAACAAAATCTCAAAACAGTTCACAAACACAGCCGACTAAAACAAGTGGATCACAACAGAGATCCAGGTCCAGGACAGCTGACCAGAAAGGAAAAAATGGAAAAAGAAAAGGATAAAGTACCAAATCCATATAGTAAAGGGGCGTCGGCCGATCCGATCAAGTTGGTCAATCGGTTCGATTCCCTTGAGAACATGGAGTTAGAGATTGACTCCTCCATGTTCTCGCAGTCTCAGAGAAAACAAAAGGATTAAGTTCCTTATTTTCAAATCATCTCTCCATTTATCATGGATAAAAAAATCAATTATTCAGTGGAACTGTCGAGGACTAAAAGCAAATTATAACGAAATTTTAATTTTAACAACACTACTTTCTCCGACTGTCTTTTGTCTCCAGGCATCCTTTTTAAAAAATACAGATAATATTAATTTTAAAAATTTTACTTTATATAATCATATCGCAACTGAAAATCAGAAAGCCTCAGGAGGTTCATCTATCCTTGTAAAATCAAATGTTCCTCATAGACAGATAGATATAAATAGTAATTTACAAGCTGTTGCTGTAAATGTCACTCTGTCTACATCCATAACAATTTGTTCTCTATATCTTCCTCCACACTGTAAATTTTCTAAACACGATTTAGAAAATCTTATAAAACAGTTACCTCGTCCTTATTTATTATTAGGTGACTTTAATAGTCACAGCAAACTATGGGGTTGTCTGGATACAAATGACAAAGGAGAAATAATAGAAAATTTTATTGCAGAAAATGATTTATGTTTATTTAACGATAAACAACCAACTTATCTTCATTCTCCTACAAGAAATTATTTTGCTTTAGATTTGTCTATATGCTCTCCAAATATTTACTTAGATTTTGATTGGTCAGTTTTAGATGACCTTCATGGGAGCGATCATTTTCCAATTAAAATTGAAGAAATTGAATCGACAAATGAAGACCATCATTCCCGATGGAATTTGAATAAAGCAAACTGGGAGAATTTTATAGAGCTATGTAATGACAAATTAAATCCTGAAATGTTTAAAACAGCAGATGATATACAAGCTTTTACTGATACATTAATTCATGTAGCCGAAAAATGTATTCCAAAGTCCTCGACACGTTCAAAAAGAAATAGACCTTGGTTTAATAAAGATGTTAAAAATTCAATAAATAAAAGAAAATCTGCCTTACGAAAGTTCAATAGGCAGCCAACAAACGAAAATCTAATCCATGCCAAACAAATGCGAGAAAAAGCTCGCAAGACAATAAAAACGGCTAAAAGAACATCTTGGCAGCAATACGTCTCCAAACTTAATTCTAAAACTCCAGCAAAGAAAATATGGGACATGATTCGAAAAATTACTGGTAAAAATAAAAATAACAAGCATGTCCATATTAAATCAAATGGAAATATATGCTCAACGACTAAAGATATTTCCAATGCACTAGGAGAGAATTTTCAGAAAAACTCTTCTAGTGCAAATTATTCCGAAACCTTTCAAAATATAAAACAGGAACGAGAGAAAGAGCATCTAAATTTTATGTCACTAAATCATGAAAAATATAATGTACCATTCACAGCTTCAGAATTATTAGATGCTCTTCATAAATCTCACGATACAGCTGCTGGTCCTGATGACATTCATTGTCAAATTCTTAAACATTTACCCGATAACGCTTTAAAAACATTATTAAATATTTTAAATGATATTTGGATCACTGGAAAATTTCCAAAAGACTGGAGTAAAGCAACGATTATACCTATACCAAAACCAAATAAAGATCATACTGAAGCTACTAACTACAGACCTATTGCTTTGACAAGTTGTTTATGTAAAACAATGGAGAGAATGATTAATGATAGACTGGTTTGGGTCTTGGAATCAAACCAGCTTATAACAAAATATCAAGCTGGATTCAGAAAAAAAATAACTGTACAAACGATCATTTGATTCGTTTGGAATCTTTTATTCGTGATGCCTTTGTTAAAAAAGAACATGTAGTAGCTGTATTTTTTGACCTTGAAAAGGCTTACGATACTACTTGGAAACATGGCATCCTGAAAGATTTACATAAATTAGGCCTTAAAGGCCGATTACCACTTTTTATTCAAAACTTTTTATCAGATCGAACATTTAATGTTCGAATAGGTAATACGTTATCGGACATATTTAAACAAGAACAAGGTGTACCACAGGGAAGCATTTTATCACCTACCTAGTTTGGCATTAAAATTAACGATATTGTTAAATGTGTGAAAGACCTTGATTGTTCACTTTTTGTTGACGATTTTGGAATATTTATTAGATCGAAAAATATGGAAACCATTGAATTCAAACTACAACGATGTTTAAACAATATAGAAGATTGGGCAAGAGAAAATGGTTTCAAATTTTCAAAAACAAAAACTCAGTGCGTTCATTTTTGTCAAAAACGTCAACTACATTTAGATCCTCATCTTACCATATACGGTAGTCCTATTCTAGTCGTCAGTGAAGCAAAATTCCTAGGTCTTTTGTTCGATAACAAATTATCTTTTATACCACACATCAAAGCTTTAAAAGCTAAATGTCTTAAAACACTTGATATTCTTAAAGTTCTCTCCAGTTCCGACTGGGGAGGAGATCGTACTGTTCTTTTAAATCTTTATAGATCTTTAAGTCGATCTAAACTGGATTATGGATCCATAGTTTATGGATCCGCTAGAAAATCTTATTTTAAATCTTTGGATACTATTTATCACGAAGGTTTACGTCTGGCTCTAGGGGCTTTTCGTACTTCCCCCGTCGAAAGTTTATACGCTGAATCAAATGACCCATCACTATATATAAGAAGGGAAAAATTATCTCTTCAATATGTTACTAAATTAGCTGCCAATCCACAAAATTCAGCCTATGATTGTGTTTTTAATCCTAAATATGAAAGATTTTACAACAATAAACAAACGGCTATTAAACCCCTTGGCCTGAGAATACAACCGTTACTTGAAGAGGCCAATATCAATATTACAAATGTTCAGCATTTTTCTTTTCCATCAAAAGAGCCATGGACGTTAAACCCTCCAAAGATTATATTAGACCTTCATAAAAATAAAAAAAACAGAAGTCGAGTTGCATATTTTTAAAAATGAATTTTTAGAAATCAAATCAAATTATAAACATTATCTGTCAATTTATACAGACGGTTCGAAACAAGATGAGAAAGTTGCTTGTTCTGTTATTAGTCCAAATTTTACTGACAGTATCAGATTACCTGATAATAGCTCCATTTTTACCGCCGAAGCCAAGGCAATTGATATTGCACTTTACCATATCAGAGATCAGTCTGAAAAACAGTTCATCATTTATTCAGAATCTCTTTCTCAATTAAAATCTCTTAAAGATTTACACCATAGAAACCCATTAATTCAGCAAATTCTTAAAAAATATTATTACCTTTCAAATTCAAAAGAAATTGTATTTTGTTGGCTTCCCAGCCACGTTAATATTCGTGGAAATGAATAAGCCGATTTAGAAGCCAAATCTGCACTATTCTTAGTGATAACCAATTTTAAAATTCCTCACTCCGACTTTAAATCGAACATGCGTCTATACATTAACAATAAATGTCAGTCTGTTTGGGAAACACAAACTCAAAATAAACTAAATGAAATAAAACCAAATTTTAACAGCAAATGCACATTCTCTAATTACAGCAGAAAAGAACAAACAAAAATCACGAGATGTAGAATTGGACATACTAGAATTACTCATTCTTACATATTAAAAAATGAACAAGCTCCATTCTGCATTCCTTGTAACGAACCTTTCACAGTCAAACATTTTCTTATCACTTGTGCTGAATTTAATTACATTCGCACAAAGTATTTTAAAATAAAAACTATAAAGGAACTTTTTGATATGCCAACTCAAAAAATACTCGACTTTCTTAAAGAGATCGGACTTTTTAATAAAATATGATCAGTATTTTTAATAACTTAAAATCATTGATACTTTATCTTTTTAAAATGAACACATCAATCCTAGATATTTTTAAATTTCTCATTAAATAAAATCATCACATTACATAAAACTTATTAGACGCTATATGCCCTTTTAGGGTTGAGCGTCTATAAACAAAATATCCATCCATCCATCCAAAAGCAGGAATTTTATAACAGATCTCTGTTCCTCCAGTCAATAGTGGTCTTAACACTTGCCATGTTTAATGCTCAAACCTTCTTGTATAGATATATATGTAGCCGCAGGTGGAAAGCCATAAGACAGAAAAATGCAGATATTTTCTGACTGCCCCTCATATACTGATTGAAGTAGGGAGCCACTTTTATGAGTTTTATAATTTTTGTACTTCTAACAACAGTTGAGCCTGAGGTGAAGATTAGGTACCAGTCGATTTGACACTGACAGTTTTTATCAGTAGTTTTAACTACTAACTCTTCTAAGGATTCTTGTATTATTTGTTTTTGTGGGGCTTTCTGGCTGTTCGCTTCGTGGCTTTTTATCATATTTGGTTCTATTTAATGTGTTGTTGTTAGCCAGGCAGGCCTCGTTGGAGAAGAGAGAGCTGGGAGATTTGCGGTTTTTTTTTTAGTTTTTACTAATATACTGTCTGTCATGGCTTTCTGTTCTTTATCTTGGTGACATTGGCATGCTATTTTCTTTGATAATGCACTTCCTGGACAAATTCTTCATTATTATTCATAGATGAGAAAAGACAAAAACAACAATAATAATAATAGAAATCATGATAATCATGATAATAATAATATCAGTCATGGTACTATATTTTATGTGACAACTGGTTTTGTCGCCATGGGTCAGTAAATGAGCTATGGTACATAAATCAATAAAAACAGGTCAAGGGATCATACCGAAAATGTAGACAACTATGAAACTTGAGTGCACTTGAGTGACACTGAACCAATAAGTGTCCAGCACCTGCAAAGATAAACAACACTAACTGCGAGCATATTATTATGCTAAAAATTCAGCTGAAGTAGAAATTTGAATTTTGACCGTAAAACAGAGTTTAGCTTTTCATTTCCCTTGAAGCCATTCCTTTTAGTACATTCTAACAACACCAAATGTATTTATAAAGGGAAAAATATTATCCTGTCATCTGTTATTTCACTTTAACCCTTGTCATGCTGTATAAATTGAGATGCCACGCCAACTTCTAATTTCCAGGCAATCGTATTGCTTGATCCGGGTTTTTGATAGAAGCTCAGATCGGTTTCCTGGATCTACACTGTTTGCTAGGATAGGGCATGTCGTGTTCAGCTAGAGAAGGGTTCAGCATGCAATATATCTAGATGACCCTTTTGATCCCTATATCAGCAGTGTCCTAACAAAAAATGCTATTTTAAACTTTACCACTCTCTGGGCAAATTAAGCAGACGGCAATATAGTGATTTTTTTTTTTTTTCATTTTTCCTGTAAAAAAGGCTTTGACGTTTCGTGCAAATTGTCCTTCTAGGAGACAATTTACAAATTGTCTCTTTAACAGTAAATTTTCATGAATGTCAAAGCCTATAATCAGGGAAAAAACTATTTTAAAATATCGTCTACTGAATTTTTTACCCAGCGTTTGTTGAGGTTTGTAGCGTAGATAACTTCCTGTATCAAAACAAGGCAGGCAAGTTAGCGACAAATTGGTTGCGTTGTCGCCTAACGGTTTGATATTAAAAATTAACAAAGAACACATAATGTTCAGATCAACTTTTGATATTAATAAACCTGTTGAAGGTTTTAACTTTTTTAACCAAAAGGTCGTCCAATGACATCATAGATTTATGCAGTATATAACAAAAATCTGTTTAATATAGATAACATGACTTTTATTGCAATAAGTATTGGAATTAAGGTTCCGCTAGTTTTATTGTTTGAACAGTTTCCACTTTATCTTGAAATCATTGTTTTAAAGACTACAGCTAAAATGAGACAAAACCTGGTACCACTCAGTAATGATTATATTGCCCCTATCTAGGCGCTATGCAAAAGAGATCAAAGGCTTGTCATAAAAAGTGAATATCAGATCCCAGCAAGTGTTGATAAAGAGGCCTTCAAAAGGGTAATAAATACTTTTGAGGTGATAACATAGTTACTTATAGATCAGGTAAATAGGCCAGTACTACATTCCCCGACCTATCGGGCATCTACCTCTCTATTGTTTATTGACAGTATACTTGGTATTGTAGTGCTTACTAGTGATAAGACTAAAGACCGAGGCATATCTTATTATGATGGCTTGAACTCTATTTTTATGACAGTTCAAATTTATCTGAAGCATTCGTATCGAAAAATTTTAATTTTACTAATTAACGTTTTGAAAGACCTCCACACGTACCAAGCAAATGTATGTTTTACCACTGTGGAAGCCGAGGCGAAGATAGGGATCCCGTAAAGCTAGCTATAGCCCCACCTCACCCCACCCCGCACACACACACACACACACACACAGAGTAATTCATCACTGACCATTCAAAGGCGGTATTTTCATTGTGTTCATTTTGTTAATTGTTATGTAGTGTTTCACTTTCTTATGTTTTTCTTTTAATACTTGTATAAGTTTATTGTATATTCAATTAAATTTGGAACAGAGTTCCCAACATTTTGGGAAAGAGTTGCCTACTCTGCTTGCCATCTGTCCATTGTGTGGCTGCTTTATTACATTTGTCTGTCTTTCAATTTGGTGTTAGAAGCTTGATGCGGATCTAATTGTAACAGTTCCTGAGTTCTCTTATTTACTTTGGTAAGGTTGTACAGCACCTAACCTGCAGATATCATAGGCGTATTGCTAATTACACACATTATGCATGTGCGTAACATGCGTGAAATATTCGCAATAAAGAAACTTCAGCTAACTGTTTCTGTACCAAAGCGACTGCTCTTAAAGAAAATACTTTATCGCTTCTAAAATAGGGACTGCTCTTAAAGGAAAGACTTTGCTCCATCGGGGAATAAATTATTTCCTTCAAAATTAGTCCGGTTTTGGTGATGTAAAACTACATGCATTCAAATGTAGTTTTCGGTCAGCCTTTTGTGTTACCTCGATCAGAGATATATTGTTTAAGAACATACACTGAGATCATCACCACTCAACTCTGTACAATAAAACTTGAGCTTTTCCACGTCTTGTTTCTCGATTCGTAAATGTTTTCCATGCATTATGACTAACAGGTATTTGAGCAAGTATGAGATATGAAAATAACATCAACTTTTCTATTTGAATGAGTATATCTTATCTTTATATGCTTTATTCCAGACAAATTACTCACAGAATGCATAATGGTTATGCCATTTTGTATATTCAGAGCAGCAAATATGATCTTAAACAGCGAATGCAATAACAAACACCTATATAGAAATAATATAACGTCATAATTACTTGCACACGTGAGTAACACTTTGCCCGTAACGTCATTTATGCTGGACCGAAGCTATGCTTTCTTCACCCTGTACTTTCATATAAGGGACTGTAATATTAGTAAATCTGCTGTCAAAAATGTTTCGAATGTCAGCGGTTAAACCCTACATGGTTTGTATGGCTGTTACAATGGCAACGATTGCATTATATTTAAATGCGCTTTGCTATTATATGAGGATGCTAATATACAGACACGCCACCCTTTCCGCGTCATAACCAAAAAAAGGTCATATTGTTTTTTACAAGTTATCCTGAAAGTAAGAAAGGCGCTTGACTAAAAATTTACCTTCAGTTATTTTATTCACTTATTCCTAATTTTAAACCAGTATTTGAATTTGAATGTATATCGGCATTATTGAACAGTTGCCTTATTTCAAATTCTGATATTGTCTTGTTTTAATTTTAGACCGGTGTTGCGGCTGCATAAGTTTCGAATTTACAAAGTTTACTCCAATGACACGAGAAGCCGTGGTATTTTTTTGTTGCCGGCTCGAAGAAATTTAGTCAAAGTTAAGAGGAGAAATCAAGGAACGGTTTGTATTTTATGATAGGTCAAACATTATATGTTTTTTGAACAAAGAGCGAGTCATCTAGTTTCAGTATTATTTTCACTTGAATAGTTTATGTAACGTTGTGCTTCCATAGAGCTAGAGAAAATGCAATGTAAGCTTAGTAGTGCCGACTTTCTTATCTTTTTGATCATCTCAGTAATCTCATTTTCTTTTGATTATATTTTCATTATCTCGGTACCATACGAACGGTATTGTTGACTTCAATTCAAACGCAGACATACCCTTCTTTTGCCAATTTAGCAATGTATTTTGCTACATCAGCGTTTTTCTATATTTTCAAGTGAATGGGTATGTGATAATACTTTATGACAGAAAACATTATTTCAGGAATTATTATTTTTATATCCAATGTAAGGCTGCTTCCGGGCTTAGAATAGGCCAGACGTACCCTCTGCGTGACGTACGAGCCGTCTAAAAGAGGCTGCCCGTGACCACCCGGGCCCTCGAAATAGATGGCTGCCTTCCGCTTCTGTGGCAGTTGGGTAAAACCCCTAACATAACAGAGCAACCGTCCGTTCAACCGGTATAATTCCAGACTATAAAATTAAATTTACTGAAATGCATCTTAAATTGGAAAAAACAAATTTCGCGAGATCTATCCTTTTAAACCTTTCCTATCTCATGTTACTAACATGCTTCATTTGTTTGTGTATCATCCTGTGCCCGTGGGGCGCACATGGGACGAAGATTATAACCTCATCTGTATTTAACATGTGTTTGTCTTGTGTTTGTGTCATTTTTCCGAGCTCTAGCATTCTCCACATTAAAAAGTAAGATGCATTTAATATTGTTAGATAAAAAACTAAACGTTTTTCAAGGTATGAAAGCTACATATCATTTGAAAGCTACATATCATCTAACACAGCTTGTTTGTTTGACTCTCTTAAAAAATGAATCCAAAATGAATCCTTCTTTCTTTAATAAACTGTTTATTTTAAATATGGATCTCCTAACGTTAAAAATAACCTTTCAATTTCCCAGACGTTTTCGGCCTCCCTTGTCTGTAGGGAATAAAATCTACAGATCACTTTCCTTCTGTAGTGGATAGGGTGTAATCCCCTATTAAAACAGGAACCACCTGTTTGCCGTGGGTGGCGTCTCGTATGCTGGGAGAGGGGAACCTGATGATTGAGGAAAGCCCAGGGATCTCCAGCTTTTCAACACATCATTTTGGCCCTTATTTCAGACAGAAGAGCGGTCTGGGTTAGATCCGGCCTGGATCAATCGGCTCAGTCGTGCCAAGCTCTAGAAGCGCACAACTTGTTCTTAACTTCTTTCCCTTTTATACGTATCTTTATGGTACAAACCGGGCTTATTTTTCTCACGTTCCTCTAACTAAGTGAGTTTCAATGGGCGGCGGCTGAATCGTCAATTGGTGGGCTTGTATTGGGGCTTGGCGGAAACCTCTGTGAGTGGAGGCTGTGGATAGGGGGATGAACTCAACTGTTCATAAATTTTTCTATGGAAATTTAGATGAATAGGTGGGAAATCATCTAAGCATGAGGCCGAGCTGAAGACTCTGATCTTGACACCGAGTATAATAGCAATGTAGCCTTGACGTTAGAAATAGGAGATCCATTTCTGTTAAACGTCCCCTTGTAGGGCTCCATGGAGGGTGGGGCGCATAGCTATCGAATCAAAAATTTCATCACCATGGCCTCTCGAAAACGATTTCTGGCGTTCGACTCTTCGGAGGACGACACGCAACCGACTACCTTTACGTTCAAAGCTAATGAGAACTTCGCTAAATTTTTAGTGATTTCGAGCAAAGAAGATAAACCAATAACTTCACTGTCACCATTCATCATAGAAAAACAAATCGAATCTATTATAGGCACTCCAAAAAATGTAAAAAAAAAAAAAAAAAAAATATGGAACTCTTTTGGTCGAAACAAACAGATAATCTCAAACTGATAATCTTTTGAAACTTACAAAAAAATTTTAATATTAATGTCACTGTCACGGAACATAAAACTCTCAACAGTTGCAAAGGTATTATCCGTGACAGAATGCTAAAACATGAAACTGAAGAAAATATCACAGAATATCTTAACACACAAGGAGTAACAGCTTGCAAACGTTTTAAAATTAAAAAAGATGGAAACTTTATAGAAACAAATACACTTATACTAACTTTCAACACCACAACTTTACCGAAATCACTAAAAATCCTTTACCGAATTATACCGGTTGAAGTCTACATTCCAAATCCTCTGCGGTGTTTCAACTGTCAGAGGTTTGGACATCATGAAAACGGCTGTCCTGAATTACCTGGATCAGTATGTGAAAAATGTGGTATGGGTGAATTTGATCACCCTACAAATGCTTGTAAAAATGAAGCCAAGTGTGTGAACTGTCACAAAAACCATCAATCAAAATCAAATCAGTGTGAAATTTGGAAAAAAGAGAAAGAAATAATGAAAATTAAAGTTACACAAAAAATTACTTATTTGGAAGCCAAAAAAATACAAGAAAATCAACCTGAAATCACCTTTGCAAAAGTTGTTCAATCCCTAAACACTAAACCTGAAACCAAAGAAACTTCTACCCAGTTTAACGAAAAAGATTCTGTCATCAAAGCAAATTCAAAAGTTATTACTCCTACTCTAAAACCTAAACCTAAACCCACATCTACTCATCAGTCTAGACCACCAACAAAATCTCAAAACAGTTCACAAACACAGCCGACTAAAGCAAGTGGATCACAACAGAGATCCAGGTCCAGGACAGCTGATTCAAAAGGAAAAAATGGAAAAGAAAAAGATAAAGATAAAGAACCGAATCCATACAGTAAAGGGGCGTCGGCCGATCCGATCAAGTTGGTCAATCGGATCGATTCCCTCGAGAGCATGGAGTTAGAGATTGACTCCTCCATGCTGTCGCAGACCCGGAAAAAATAAAAGGATTAAGTTCCTTATTTTGAAATCATCTCTCCATTCATCATGGATAAAAAATCAATTATTCAGTGGAACTGTCGAGGACTCAAAGCAAATTATAACGAAATTTTAATTTTAACAACACTACTTTCTCCGACTATCTTTTGTCTCCAGGAAACCTTTTTAAAAACTACAGATAATGTTAATTTTAAAAAATATAGTATATATAATCATATCGCAACTGAAAATCAGAAAGCATCAGGAGGTTCATCTATCCTTGTAAAATCAAATGTTCCTCATAGACAGATAGATATAAATAGCAATTTACAATCTGTTGCTGTAAATGTCACTCTGTCTAAATCCATAACAATTTGTTCTCTATATCTTCCTCCACACTGTAAATTTTCTAAACACGATTTAGAAAATCTTATAAAACAGTTACCTCGTCCTTATTTATTATTTGGTGACTTTAATAGTCACAGCAAACTATGGGGTTGTCTGGATACAAATGACAAAGGAGAAATAATAGAAAATTTTATTGCAGAAAATGATTTATGTTTATTTAACGATAAACAACCAGCTTATCTTCAATCTCCTACAAGAAATTATTTTGCTTTAGATTTGTCTATATGCTCTCCAAATATTTACTTAGATTTTGATTGGTCAGTTCTAGATGACCTTCATGGGAGCGATCATTTTCCAATTAAAATTGAAGAAATTGAATCGACAAATGAAGACCATCATTCCCGATGGAATTTGAATAAAGCAAACTGGGAGAATTTTATGGAGCTATGTAATGAAAAATTAAATCCTGAAATGTTTAAAACAGCAGATGATATACAAGCTTTTACTGATACATTAATTCACATAGCCGAAAAATTATTCCGAAGTCCTCGACATGTTCAAAAAGAAATAGACCTTGGTTTAATAAAGATGTTAAAAATTCAATAAATAAAAGAAAATCTGCCTTACGAAAGTTCAATAGGCAGCCAACAAAAGAAAATCTAATCCATGCCAAATAAATGCGAGCTAAAGCTCGCAAGACAATAAAAACGGCTAAAAGAACATCTTGGCAGCAATACGTCTCCAAACTTAATTCTAGAACTCCAGCAAAGAAAATATGGGACATGATTCGAAAAATTACTGGCAAAAATATAAATAACAAGCATGTCCATATTAAATCAAATGGAAATATATGCTCAACGACTAAAGATATTTCCAATGCACTAGGAGAGAATTTTCAGAAAAACTCTTCTAGTGCAAATTATTCCGAAACCTTTCAAAACATAAAACAGGAACGAGAGAAAGAGCATCTAAATTTTACGTCACTAAATCATGAAAAATATAATGTACCATTCACAGCTTCAGAATTATTAGATGCTCTTCATAAATCTCATGATACAGCTGCTGGTCCTGATGATATCCATTATCAAATTCTTAAACATTTACCCGATAACGCTTTAGAAACATTATTAAATATTTTAAATGATATTTGGATCACTGGAAAATTTCCAAAAGACTGGAGTAAAGCAACGATTATACCTATACCAAAACCAAATAAAGATCATACTGAAGCTACTAACTATAGACCTATTGCTTTGACAAGTTGTCTGTGTAAAACAATGGAGAGAATGATTAATGATAGACTGGTTTGGTTCTTGGAATCAAACCAGCTTATAACAAAATATCAAGCTGGATTCAGAAAAAATAACTGTACCAACGATCATTTGATTCGTTTGGAATCTTTTATTCGTGATGCCTTTGTTAAAAAAGAACATGTCGTAGCTGTACGATAAAGCTTACGATACTACTTGGAAACATGGCATCATGAAAGATTTACATAAATTAGGCCTTAAAGGCCGATTACCACTTTTTATTCAAAATTTTTTATCAGATCGAACATTTAATGTTCGAATAGGTAATACGTTATCGGACATATTTAAACAAGAACAAGGTGTACCACAGGGAAGCATTTTATCACCTACCTTGTTTGGCATTAAAATTAACGATATTGTTTAAATGTGTGAAAGACCTTGATTGTTCACTTTTTGTTGACGATTTTGGAATATTTATTAGATCGAAAAATATGGAAACCATTGAATTCAAACTACAACGATGTTTAAATCATATAGAAGATTGGGCAAGAGAAAATGGTTTCAAATTTTCAAAAACAAAAACTCAATGCGTTCATTTTTGTCAGATACGTCAGCTACATTTAGATCCTCATCTCACCATATACGGTAGTCCTATTCTAGTCGTCAGTGAAGCAAAATTCCTAGGTCTTTTGTTCGATAACAAATTATCTTTTATACCACACATCAAAGCTTTAAAAGCTAAATGTTTAAAAGCTCTTGATATTCTGAAAGTTCTCTCCAGTTCCGACTGGGGAGGAGATCGTACTGTTCTTTTAAATCTTTATAGATCTTTAATTAGATCTAAATTGGATTATGGATCCATAGTTTATGGATCCGCAAGAAAATCTTATTTGAAATCTTTGGATACTATTCATCACCAAGGGTTACGTCTGGCTCTAGGGGCTTTTCGTACTTCCCCCGTCGAAAGTTTATACGCTGAATCAAATGAACCATCATTGTATATAAGAAGAGAGAAATTGTCTCTTAATATGTTACTAAATTAGCCGCCAATCCACGTAATTCGGCTTATGATTTTGTTTTTTACCCTAAATATGATAGATTTTACAACAACAAACCAACGGCTATTAAACCCCTTGGCCTGAGAATACAACCGTTACTTGAAGAGGCCAATATTAATATTAAAAATGTTCAGCATTTTTCTTTTCCATCAAAAGAGCCATGGACGTTAAACCCTCCAAAGATTATATTAGACCTTCATAAAAATAAAAAAACAGAAGTCGAGTCACATATTTTTAAAAATGAATTTTTAGAAATCAAATCAAATTATAAACATTACCTGTCAATTTATACAGATGTTTCGAAACAAGATGAGAAAGTTGCTTGTTCTGCTATTAGTCCAAATTTTACTGACAGTATCAGATTACCTGATAATAGCTCCATTTTTACCGCCGAAGCCAAGGCAATTGATATTGCACTTTACCATATCAGAGATCAGTCTGAAAACCAGTTCATCATTTATTCAGATTCTCTTTCTGTATTAAAATCTCTTAAAGATTTACACCATAGAAACCCATTAATTCAGAAAATTTTAAAAAATATTATTACCTTTCTGTTTCAAAAGAAATTGTATTTTGTTGGCTTCCCAGCCACGTTAATATTCGTGGAAATGAATTAGCCGATTTAGAAGCTAAATCTGCACTATCCTTAGTGATAACCAATTTTAAAATTCCTCACTCCGACTGTAAATCGAACATGCGTCTATACATTAACAATAAATGTCAGTCTGTTTGGGAAACACAAACTCAAAATAAACTAAATGAACTAAAACCAAACTTTAACAGCAAATGCACATTCTCTAATTACAGCAGAAAAGAACAAACAAAAATCACGAGATGTAGAATTGGACACACTAGAATTACTCATTCTTACATATTAAAAAATGAACAAGCTCCATTCTGCATTCCTTGTAACGAACCTTTTACGGTCAAACATTTTCTTGTCACTTGTGCTGAATTTAATTATATTCGCACAAAGTATTTTAATATAAAAACTATAAAGGAACTTTTTAATGATAAGCCAACCCAGAAAATACTCGACTTTCTTAAAGAGATCGGACTTTTTAATAAAATATGATCTGTTTTTTAATAACTTAAAATCATTGATACTTTATCTTTTTAAAATGAACTCATCAATCCTAGATACTTTTAATTTCTCATTGAATAAAATCATCATATAATATACAACTTATTAGACGCTATATGCCCTTTTAGGGTTGAGCGTCTATAAACAAAATATCCATCCATCATCACCAAGGTTTACGTCTGGCTCTAGGGGCTTTTCGTACTTCCCCCGTCGAAACTTTATACTTTATACGCTGAATCAAATGAACCATCATTGTATATAAAAAGAGAGAAATTGTCTCTTCAATATGTTACTAAATTAGCCGCCAATCCGCGTAATTCAGCTTATGATTGTGTTTTTAACCCTAAATATGAAAGATTTTACAACAACAAACCAACGGCTATTAAACCCCTTTGGCCTGAGAATACAACCGTTACTTGAAGAGGCCAATATTAATATTAAAACTGTTCAGCCCTTTTTTTTTCGACTTTCTTAAAGAGATCGGACTTTTTAATAAAATATGATCAGTATTTTTAATAACTTAAAATCATTGATACTTTATCTTTTTAAAATGAACACATCAATCCTAGATATTTTTAAATTTCTCATTAAATAAAACCATCATATAACATAAAACTTATTAGACGCTATATGCCCTTTTAGGGTTGAGCGTCTATAAACAAAATATCCATCCATCCAATGTAAGGCTAAGGGTCCATTTCTATCAAGTTTGTGTGCTCCAGCATCTCTACATATCGAATGTCCCGATTATGGCGACGTACCCCGGATATATGTGTCTGGCAGTGATCTTCTATTAAGATAAACTAAAACATAACCCGAAGCCATGCGGAAGAAAGCTATTAAGCATTTTGCACACATATAATATGTCTATCTAATGGTATAAACTAGTTCGACGGCAAGCAACCCTGTAGATTATAATATTCATTGACGTGCAACTGAACATGTTCAATAAATGCCAAACTTTTTGATGAAAAGCTAAGATGGCATCTGCAAACAGTCTTATCATACCATGTAGCTAATCATCAGCTATGTCATTAATATAAATCAAGAAGGACAGCGGACCCTTTTGGAACTCCAGCGACAATAAATAAACTTTCTTTCTAGGAATGTCTAATT
Organism: Anodontia alba; assembly: GCA_964016985.1. Taxonomy (NCBI): domain Eukaryota; kingdom Metazoa; phylum Mollusca; class Bivalvia; order Lucinida; family Lucinidae; genus Anodontia; species Anodontia alba. Next base: position 59,705,830 of record OZ024824.1, read on the forward strand.
GTTGCATCAGTCATTTCAAATATTACAGGTTCAAATTTCAGACTTAGAAGCATTACATATGAACATGTTTCAAGACAGAAACCAGTTTTTAGTATGATTGATCGGCGCGCGAATCGCGCCGGTCTCCTAATATAACTTTGGATTTTTATGTATGGAGAAGTGTTCAATTAGCGCAGAGCGCAGTTTGGTAAGTTTAAATATGACCTGCAGTCCGTATTTGGTAAGTTTGACTATGACGTGTGGTCCACACTTAAAAAGGTTCAAACATATTCATATCTGACGCATGCTAAAATAAGCTTCTAGATAAGATCTGTATCTTAAATATTTAGGTTCTGGCAGTTTTTATTTTTATTTCTTTTTTATTTATCCCAGTATGACTAGGATTTACATATTGCTTGATCAAGAAAATTCATAAAGCTAAATAAAAGCATACATTAAAGAATCATATTGTTGTTCTTTTTTACCTATTACATCGAAAACTTTTAAACTTTAGTAAAGCCGTGTACCATATTTCTAAGTAAACATGAACAAAATTTGCGCCGGTACTTAGACGTTTACGTCTAAATATTTTGTCTTGTTCCTTATGACATTCAACGAATATTTGGGCAAACAATTGATCTCTAACTCGTACGTTTTTTGGAAAACAAAAAAGTGTTTACTTAAACAGGATGTTAGTCATATTGAATTGCAGTGGTATTTTACTTGTTCCTGGTTTCACTACTAATGTAAGTCAAACCAATGTTTGTCACTCGAACAGGTATCAGCCGTAGTAAAGGTCATCGAATCAGGAAGTACACAGCTGTTATATTGCGGAGACGGTTTTTGTTTTGTACGCTTCTAATTGTTCGTAATATTGTAGAGAGAGAGAAAGAGAGAGCACATTTACATATTACTGAGCAGTTCACCTGCTTTGAAATAACTGAGCTGGGGTACAGCATTTCCTACAAGATTGTATTTGAGCCCAGCGAAGACTTAGATCAGCCCATACGCTCGCACAGGCTGATCTGTCTTTGTTGTTTGCCTGAGGACGCTTTGGATACTTGCTTCCCACAGAGTGCCTTGCGAAGACTGATCAGACTTAGCGGATACACAGGCTGATCTGCCTTCGCTGGGCGCATATACAGTCTTGTAGGAAATCCTGTTCCCCGGCTCATATGTATGTTCGTTCACACATGGATTACTACAAAGTAGATTTATGATGAAATTTATTTACTTATTTTGTGTTGTTTTAGTCATACGGAAATTATTTAATTTTTACAGGATCATGCAAAATTGTCGCAGAATGTCCTAAAATATTTTATTTTCCAGAGACAATAAGGTTTGACCATTCATTCGAATCATCTGCTAGGCAAACGTGAAATGTTAGCCTTATTTCCTCTGAAAAATATTTCAGAATGTCGTCTGCTGCAGTTGTGATTGGCGCTTTAAGAGTTTATCTGTTACAGGACGTGTATTGTCGACAAATTCAGTAGAAAGCATATTGAGGAGTTTTTGTTTGTTTGTTTTTTGTTTGTTTGTTTGTTTGTTTTTTGTTTGTTTTTTCTTCCAGAAAACATGATTTGACATTTCATGCAAATTGCGTGAAATATCAAAACTGTTTTGGGGGGCGGGGGGGGGGAGGGGAGGGGGGAAGTAAGAAAAATATTTCAAAATGTCGCCGGCTGAAAGTTTTACACAAAATGCTAAGCGTTAATATATTTCAGCGGACAGAACTTGTGATCGTCATGGTTACCAGTGGAATATTATGGTTTATATGTCTACTATTTAATACAGGTAACTCGTTTTCCAAGTGATGTTTCGATCTGGACTGTTCCATTGCGCATGTCAGTAGACCAGTGTTAGTAAGGAACCAATTTTTACTGGCGGAAAATCGCATTACAACACGTCTATTCAAATATATTGAAAATTTCACAACTGAAAGTTTTCAGATAAAAATTCTGATATTTTTCATATTTCTACCCTAAACATAGATTGTGTTTACTCGTGAGAACCGCCTCGGTTCTAAGGAGTACCCATAATCTATGTTTTTGAGCAGAAATATAAAAAGATAATGTATACCCCTGTAAATCCAAGTTTTACTATATAAAAGTGGGATTAAAGGGGGGTCAAAATTATATAGGTATGTTTTCGTGATGGGATAATATTCAATTAAGTAAGCGTTACCGTTAAACATCTACCAAATAACAGATGCAGCATTTCTTAGTTTTGAAATTTGTCTGAATAAAACCTACGAAAAGTTTGAAACTATGTCATATGGGTTCAAAAACTGTGTCACTTGGTCAGCTTTTAGAGAAAGCTTGTATACATTTTAGAGGCTTTATTATTTTTACATGATCATAAAAGTGTTCAAATTGTGTGGTCAGATTCAAAACTGGCCCCAGTCGCAATCAAGGACATTAGGTCAAACCTTAGAAAAACGTTGTGTACATGTTAAAGGCTATACCTTTTATCAGATCTTCCTAAGGCCTGATCAGAATGTGAATCTCGATAATGTCTTAGTCACATCCGAAACTGAGTTATATGAGGTAAAATCTAGCTAACTTGATCAAATCTCCGAAACAAATTTGTTTACATGCTAGAGGCAACACTTTTATCTGAGCTTGTTAAAACAGCCCAGAATATTTCTCTTTAGATGATTTCTACGTCGCTTGAAACTCGGTTACTATGTCAAACATGAAGGTCAAGCTTGAAACTGGGTCACAAGGTCAAACCTGAAGAAAACCGTGTTTGCACTCTTAAGGTCACAAATCTGACATCGTCTTCATAAACATCAGAATGACGATATATAGTTTTGTTTTGAAACTGGGTCACTGGATCACATAGTTGAAACTAGGGCACGGCGTTAGGTCATAGAATTACCTTCTGTACACGTTAAAGGGCACACTCCACTTGACATTCATGATAATTAATCAGAACTGTGTCATGGTTTCTAGATTGCTTTTTGAAAATGTGAAATATTGAGCCAATGAGGGTCATTCATGGCGGTCATTCATAGAGGAGGCAAATGGGAATAATTAATAATAATAATAATAATAATCGACCTTATTTATAGAGGGTAACACATTTAGTAATCTAGTACTAATCTTCCATGTGGCCCTCTTTTTTCCTGGGTAGAAACCAGTACTAAGCAATGTGGATAAAGTCTCTTGCTCAAGGAAACAACACTTGCTGTTAGTGGGGATCGAACCCGGTACCTATCGATCTCGAATCCGACGCTTTACCACTGCACCACAGCGCTCCACTCAGGATATCTTTTTTAGTCAATAAGGCGATTTTTATAAGTACTAACAACATACATTCATAATAAAATAGGAAACTTGCACTAAAATACCCATTGATATTTGAGTGATCCGGATAATTTCAAAGGAACTTAAAACAGTTCGAATCGGTCACGGAAACGAGCCATCGGTGTTCAAGTTAACGAAATGTTACAAATGCAAAACAATAAATAATAATAATTATAAAATTTAAAAAAAAATAAGCAACAAATGTCAGGAATGACATTTGTTGCTTATTAGTTTTTTCTTAATTTATAATTTTATTTATATTTCTTTTCTTTTCTTTTTTTCTTTTTGCATTTGTAAAACTTCATTAACTGGAACAACGATGGCTCGTTTGCCGTGGCCGATTCGAATTCGTTTTTGAGTTTATTCTTGGTGTTATCAGGACTCCTGCTGGGGCTAAGACTAGACTTTCTTGATTTTGGGGCAATAAAGTGTTCAAACAATTATGACATTTACCATACTCCAGTACACCAAGACAAATGTTATCAGGACTCCTGCTGGGGCTAAGGCTAGATTTTCTTGATTTTAGGGCTCTGTTTAAGACACTGTCTATAGTATCTAGGCGTAAAAAGATAGATGTGTTTCCACTTACATGCTGAAAAATGAAACAAAAATGATCGGTAGGTAGGAGAAACTTTTTAATATTATTATTATTATTATTATTATTATTATTATTATATTTTCTTTTCTCCAGAAAAGAACAGGGTCGGGCCTGTAATTTTATAAAACTTCAGATATTTTGTTAAGGGTCGGTGCTTACTTTTTTATTTTGTATTTTTACTGATAAAAAAACAGCAGAGTAGGGTGTTCGAAACAAGGTCAGTCGGGTTAGTGGAAACACAGCTATATTTTACGACCTATATATGTTCACTTATCCGTCGGGCTTTTGGCAAAAATAGGATTGTTTAGTCTGATTTCTAGCACTACTTTTCATAAATAGTCCTCCAGCTTGATTCTTTGTTTCACTTTTTTGGATCATTTTAGAATGTACCCCCTTTTGCTACGGATAAGCTGGGTTTTTTTTAACCATAAAGGATTGATATTTTTTTATTTTTCCATAAAAAAAAGTGGTACGCATTAAAACTGTCTCACTGCGATGCTTCTTATGAAAACACACCACATGTTTCCTTTTAAGTTACAAAAATACTCATCCGGTACTTCTCTTATCTAAAGCTATTGCTTCAATACTTTTATTTTCTACGGCCACGGTCGTGGATAATTTTAAAATTTGTCAGTACTCCAGAAGCACTTCATGAAAAGTGATAGACTGGTCCAATACTATTTTTCATGGACTGCTCAACGTTATTATAACCAAGTATTAGCTTTCACTAAAAAGCATGGTCTACGCTTAGCACACATTAACACAAGTTTTTTGTGTGTGTTTTTTGTGAAAGCTTATATTTGTATAATATTAGAAACTTGATTTCAGCTCAGACTAACAACCTGGCATGTGACTTTGAGAACAGCCAGCTCTGTGGTTATACTCAGGATAAAACAGATGTGTTTGACTGGACAAGAGGCTCAGGAAATACAGATAGTTACCAAACTGGGCCATCTAATGATCACACGTACACAAACTCAACAGGTAATTAATGTTTACAGTAACAAAAACACATAACAAAGTTCAGTATGTTCTTTCCTCTAATGGATCACCTGTATAATGATACCCACTCAAAGGCATTAGATGTTTTCTTCTTCAGTAGATGGCAATCTGAATATTTATTTATTTATTCATTTATTTTCGTTATTTTTTGTTTGTTTTTTAGAGAAAACATAAGGCTTAAAATTCCATAAGAATTATCTGCTAGGCAGACAATTCATAAGCTATTTCAAGCCTTATTTTTGAGGGATGGGGGAGGGATGAGGGGGAGACTAAACATTAATAAAAGAAAAGAAGATAAAAAAAAATCTGCTACAATGTTGCCCAAAATTTTGAATTAATGTTGGTGAAGACTGTAATATTTTAGTTATGGATTAATTTGTAAGTGTCGTAGATCATCATTACAAATTTCTACACTAAATTTTTACCTAGGACATTACATGTACATAGAGGCATCAGTACCGAGACGACAAGGCGATGTAGCACGGCTCATTTCACAGTCATATACGCCCTCAGCTATAGACCAGTGCCTGGAGTTCTGGTATAATATGTATGGTTCTAGTATTGGAACACTCAATGTTTACTTTCAAGTTCAGAGCAACCGTGGTAATCCCAAGTTCACCATACAAGGTAATTGTAAACTCTTTCAGTCCGGCAGACCAAAACAGTACCTGCACAAACAGTATAGATCATAATGACGTCTCATCAGGATCTACTCTGTGGCCATTCTGTTTTTGACTGAAACTCCTTTATACATTAGTAGACATGTCCAAATTCAAGGATGGGACCGTCCACTTCTGAAAACCAGGGTTGAAAAGGGTAAGCTCACCAAGGAGAACACTTCATATAATATGTGTACAGTGCCATGCAAGTCATGCTGTTGTCATGGTTATTGCTGTTCGTCCATATATGCTGTACATGCAGTGTTACTGTATTGTGTTGGCGAACTGTCAGTGCTCTTGCCAGGCAGGGTAGACTGAAAACAAAGCTCTAGATAAGAGTAGTATATGTTTTCATGGAGAAATGAGAAAATTATTAACTCTTGTCCTGCTCGATAAATAAATGCCACGACCACTTATAATTTTCAGCCAATCACATTACATGATCCAGGTTGTTCATACAAATTCACACACTAAATGAAAAACAGTGCAGATCCAGATCAGTTGATTTCTACACTGTTTGCAAAGTCAGGGTATATCTAGGGTTAAATTTGTTTGGTCGTATAAAAGTGCCTTATTTACAGTAATGTCGTGTTCAGGCCTTTGTTCTTACGTATGATATGAAAACCGTAATTTCCCTAAGTATTTTGAAGGGCAGGCCTGAGCAAACGGTGTAGACCCAGATTAGGCGCCGCACAATGTGGCATTTGATCAGGGTCTGCATTGTTTGCCACTGACCCAGCAGTTTGTACACATATCAATAGGACAAGTATGGTAAGGAGAGAAGATGTCCAAGTGCTTAGGATAAACATGGTAGTTTGAAGTCAAATAATGCTGGTGTGGTAGTTTGATGACAATACCTAACCCATTGATTTTGACAAGCTGCTTGATACTTAATCTTTACCACTCTCTGGGCTAATTTAGCAGATGACAAATTGTTGATATTTTAGTATTATTATTAACATTATTTTTTTTCTTTTCTGGGAAAATAAAAATAATATTTCAATATGTCGCCTGCTGAAAATTTTACCGAGAGTGCTAAGCGTTAATGCATATGCTAAGAGCCAATGAGCAGGTCACTCTGTGAACATATACAAAGCCTTTTTATCACCATTAGATCTGTCAGATCAGTTTTTTTTTTTTTTTTGTTTTTGTTTTTTTTTTTTGTTTTTTTTTCTCATATACTTAGTATACATTTCTTTTGGCATCAGAACTTGTGTATATTTTGAAAGTACACCTATCTGGAACACTAAATTTTCCAGGTCTAATCTAAAGTATTTAAATGGGTACAATTTTGTTTTGAATTTTTTAAATATCACTTTGCTGATGGTGAAAATATTCTATAGTAATAATGTGATTTTGTATCAATAGGTGACCAAGGAAATTACTGGTTCCGAGCACAGATTGGCATCCCTGCCAACTTCCAAGCATTCCAGTTGGTGTTTGAAGGTGTTCGGGGTTACGAGTTCGCAGGAGATATAGCTATAGATGACATAGCAGTTAAGGCAGAATCCTGTGGAGCCTCACCAGGTACTCATACTGTTTCTACTTTATACATCACATAACATACAGAAACTTGTTCTGCAGCCTCTCTGTTAATGTCCAAATATTTCAAATACTTCATTCTGTACTTTTTGCCTAAAGTCTGCTGTTTATGCAGTTGTTAAAATACTTAGTGGAATGGCAAACAGTGTAGGCCCTGATCAGACTGTTCCAGTCTTATCTGGGTCCAACTGTTTGCATATGCCATTTTGACGACTCTCAGTCCTATCTAATGCCTATCGTTGAAAACTAAGAGAACTGAAGCCGAGTATTTTGGTCAACGGAGGTCTGCTGAAAAATCTTTCGGCTTCCAATCAAACTAAATACAGAGTGCTGTATAAATGAAGTGCAAGACTTTATTATTGTAATCAAAAAGGCGTTCTGACAAATCTCACGACTCTTAGTCCTATCAAATGCATACCTTTGATACATTAAAGAACTACAGCCGATTATTTTGGTCAAAAGGCTCCCAATCACACCACAGGCAGACCGTTGTAACTTAAAGCACATGAAGTTATATTTGTGATAGTCGTTCGGACAACTTTCACGGCTCTCAATCCTACTAAATGCATGTCTTTGAAAAATTAAAGAACTGCAGCCTTTTTTGTGATTAACGGAAACCTGCTGTCAAATGTCACGACTTTTAAATGCACACCATTGTATAATTAAAGCTGTTAAACTGATTTTTGTGATTAAGGGAGGTGTTCTGAAAAATCACACGGTTTGCTGTCCTACCGAGTGCATGTCGTTGAAATATTAAAGAACAACAGCGTATTATCGTGATCAGCACAGGTCTGCTGAAAAACCTCACGGCTTTCAGTCGCTAAAATACAGACCGTTGTAGTAATGAAGCTAATTAAAGTAATCAAGAAAGGCCTTTGATAATCTCGCGGCTTTCATTCCTACCAAATGTATAGTAATGAAAACTTAAGAACTACAGCCGAGTATTTTGATCAATGGAGGCCTGCTGACAAATCAAACGGCTTCCAATCACCCCAAATGCAGACCACTGTATAATTAAAGCATAGAAACTGATTTTTGTGATCAAGAAAGGCGTTCTGACAAATCTTTCGATTCTTTGTCATACCAAATACACATCGTTGAAAAATTAAAAAAAAAAATACAACCGATTATAGTGATCAATGGAGGCCTATTGACAAATCTTACGGCTTCCAATCAATCAAAATCCACACTACTGTATAAATGGAGCACTAGCAAATGTCAGTGCTCCCAATCACTCCAAATGCAGATCATTGTATAATTCAAGTACAGGAAAATGATTTTTTTTTTTTTTTTTTTTTTTTTTTTTTTTAGTAATTAAGGGAGGCGTTCTAATAAATCTCTCGATTCTGAGCTTACCAAATGCATATCGTTGAAAAATTAAAGAACTATAACCGATTATTATGATCAACGGAGGCCTGTTGACACCGCTTTCAATCAATCATAATACAGCCGTTGTATAACATAAGCACTAGACTTGATTATTGTAATGAAAGAAGACGTTCTGACAAATCTCACTGCTCTCAGTCGTACCAAATGCATATCATTAATAAAGAAGTACAGCTTATTATCTTGGTCAAATGTGCCTGCTGATAAATATCCCAATCTCTCCAAATACAGATTTACACTATAACTAATCATTGTCGTCAAGGGAGGCATCCTGGGAAATCTCACTGCTCTCAGTCCTTCCAAACGCATATCGTTAAAATATAAAAGAAACGCAGCCAATTTTTGTGATCATCGGAGGCCTGCTGACAAACTCACGGCTCCAATCACACCGTTGTAAATCTAAAGCACGAGAACTTATAATTGTGGTCAAGGGATGCTTTCTAATCTCACGGTTCTCAGTCATACCAGATGCATATCGTAAAATATGACAAAAATTTACAGCCATTTTTTGTAATTATTGGGGGCCTACCGACAAATCTTACGGCTCCCAATCTCTATAAATGCTGACCTTTATAATAAAAGCACTAGAACGGTGTCTTGTAATCAAGAGAGGCGTTCTAACACATCTTACTGCTCTTAGCCCCATGGAATGGATATCGTAGAAATATTAAAGAACCGCAGCTGATGTTTTGTGATCAACAGAGGCCTGCTGACAAATCAAACGGTTCCCAATCAATTTAAATGCAAACCAGTGTAGAAATGAAGCGCAAGACCTTATTATTGTAATAAATGAAGGCGTTCTGAAAAATCTCACGAACCTCAGTCCTACCAAATGCATTTCCCTGAAAAACTAACAAATTAAAGTCGATTATTTTGGACAACGAATGCCTGATTACACATCTCACGGCTTCCAGTCACTCTGAATACAGGCCGTTGTGTAAGTAAAGCACTAGAGACTATTACCGTAATCAAAAAAGGCGTTCTGGCAAACCTCACGGGTCTCAGTCCTACCAAATGCATACCGATGAACATTTGAGAACTACAGCCGACCAATTCGATCAACGGAGGCAAACTGACAAATCAAACGTCTCCCATTTACTACAAATACCTCGGGGGGGGGGGGGTGCAAAACAATAAATAATAATAGTTATAAAATTAAACAAAAATAAGCAACAAATGTCAGGAATGACATTTGTTGCTTATTAGTTTTTTCTTAATTTATAATTTTATTTATATTTCTTTTCTTTTCTTTTTTTCTTTTTGCATTTGTAAAACTTCATTAACTGGAACAACGATGGCTCGTTTGCCGTGGCCGATTCGAATTCGTTTTTGAGTTTATTCTTGGTGTTATCAGGACTCCTGCTGGGGCTAAGACTAGACTTTCTTGATTTTGGGGCAATAAAGTGTTCAAACAATTATGACATTTACCATACTCCAGTGCACCAAGACAAATGTTATCAGGACTCCTGCTGGGGCTAAGGCTAGATTTTCTTGATTTTAGGGCTCTGTTTAAGACACTGTCTATAGTATCTAGGCGTAAAAAGATAGATGTGTTTCCACTTACATGCTGAAAAATGAAAAAAAAAAAAAAAACGATCGGTAGGTAGGAGAAACTTTTTTAATATTATTATTATTATTATTATTATTCTATTATTTTTTCTCCGGAAAAGAACAGGGTCGGGCCTGTAATTTTATAAAACTTCAGATATTTTGTTAAGGGTCGGTGCTTTACTTTTTTTATTTTGTATTTTTACTGATAAAAAACAGCAGAGTAGGGTGTTCGAAACAGGGTCAGTCGGGTTAGTGGAAACACAGCTATATTTTACGACCTATACATGTTCAATTATCCGTCGGGCTTTTGGCAAAAATAGGATTATTTAGTCTGATTTCTAGCACTACTTTTCATAAATAGTCCTCCAGCTTGATTCTTTGTTTCACTTTTTGGGATCATTTTAGAATGTACCCCCTTTTGCTACAGATAAGCTGGTTTTTTAACCATAAAGGATTGATATTTCTTTATTTTTCCATAAAAAACGTGGTACGCATTAAAACTGTCTCACTGCGATGCTTCTTATGAAAACACACCACATGTTTCCTTTTAAGTTACAAAAGTACTCATCCGGTACTTCTCTTAGCTAAAGCTATTGCTTCAATACATTTATTTTCTACGGCCACGGTCGTGGATAATTTTAAAATTTGTCAGTACTCCAGAAGCACTTCATGAAAAGTGATGGACTGGTCCAATACTATTTTTCATGGACTGCTCAACGTTATTATAACCAAGTATTAGCTTTCACTAAAAAGCATGGTCTATGCTTAGCACACATTGTGTGCTAAGCGTAGACCAAGTTTTTGTGTTTTTTTTTTTTTTGTTTTTTTTTTGGTTTTTTTTTTTTGTGAAAGCTTATATTTGTATAATATTAGAAACTTGATTTCAGCTCAGACTAACAACCTGGCATGTGACTTTGAGAACAGCCAGCTCTGTGGTTATACTCAGGATAAAACAGATGTGTTTGACTGGACAAGAGGCTCAGGAAATACATCTAGTTACCAAACTGGGCCATCTAATGATCACACGTACACAAACTCAACAGGTAATTAATGTTTACAGTAACAAAAACACATAACAAAGTTCAGTATGTTCTTTCCTCTAATGGATCACCTGTACAATGATACCCACTCAAAGGCATTAGATGTTTTCTTCTTCAGTAGATGGCAATCTGAATATTTATTTATTTATTCATTTATTTTCGTTATTTTTTGTTTGTTTTTTAGAGAAAACATAAGGCTTAAAATTCCATATGAATTATCTGCTAGGCAGACAATTCATAAGCTATTTCAAGCCTTATTTTTGAGGGATGGGGGAGGGATGAGGGGGAGACTAAACATTAATAAAAAAAAAGAAGATAAAAAAAATCTGCTACAATGTTGCCCAAAATTTTGAATTAATGTTGGTGAAGACTGTAATATTTTAGTTATGGATTAATTTGTAAGTGTCGTAGATCATCATTACAAATTTCTACACTAAATTTTTACCTAGGACATTACATGTACATAGAGGCATCAGTACCGAGACGACAAGGCGATGTAGCACGGCTCATTTCACAGTCATATACGCCCCTAGCTATAGACCAGTGCCTGGAGTTCTGGTATAATATGTATGGTTCTAGTATTGGAACACTCAATGTTTACTTTCAAGTTCAGAGCAACCGTGGTAATCCCAAGTTCACTATACAAGGTAATTGTAAACTCTTTCAGTCCGGCAGACCAAAACAGTACCTGCACAAACAGTATAGATCATAATGACGTCTCATCAGGATTTACTCTGTGGCCATTCTGTTTTTGACTGAAACTCCTTTATACATTAGTAGACATGTCCAAATTCAAGGATGGGACCGTCCACTTCTGAAACCCACGGTTGAAAAGAGTAAGCTCACCAAGGAGAACACTTCATATAATATGTGTACAGTGCCATGCAAGTCATGCTGTTGTCATGGTTATTGCTGTTCGTCCATATATGCTGTACATGCAGTGTTACTGTATTGTGTTGGCGAACAGTCAGTGCTCTTGCCAGGCAGGGTCGACTGAAAACAAAGCTCTAGATAAGAGTAGTATATGTTTTCATGGAGAAATGAGAAAATTATTAACTCTTGTCCTGCTCAATAAATAAATGCCACGACCACTTATAATTTTCAGCCAATCACATTACATGATCCAGGTTGTTCATACAAATTCACACACTAAATGAAAAACAGTGCAGATCCAGATCAGTTGACTTCTACACTGTTTGCAAAGTCAGGGTATATTTAGGGTTAAATTTGTTTGGTCGTATAAAAGTGCCTTATTTACAGTAATGTCGTGTTCAGGCCTTTGTTCTTACGTATGATATGAAAACCGTAACTTCCCTAAGTATTGTGAAGGGCAGGCCTGAGCAAACGGTGTAGACCCAGATTAGGCGCCGCACAATGTGGCATTTGATCAGGGTCTGCATTGTTTGCCACTGACTCAGCAGTTTTTACACATATCAATAGGACAAATATGGTAAGGAGAGATGTCCAAGTGCTTAGGATAAACATGGTAGTTTGAAGTCAAATAATGCTGGTGTGGTAGTTTGATGACAATACCTAACCCACTGATTTTGACAAGCTGCTTGATGCTTAACCTTTACCACTCTCTGGGCTAATTTAGCAGATGACAAATTGTTGATATTTTATTATTATTATTAATATTATTTTTCTTCTTTTCTGGGAAAATAAGAATAATATTTCAATATGTCGCCTATATATATGGAAAATAGGTATTCTGCGGAAGAATTTTTTTCAACGGCCCTTTTTTAATCCCCCCAGGGTCTACAGAGGTGATTCTGCGGCAAAATGTTTTCAACGGCCCTTTTTGATCCCCCCAGGGTCTACAGAGGTGATTCTGTGGCGTTTTATAACGACCTTTTTTTAATTCGTCAGGGGCTACAGAGTGAATTTGTCTGTAGCCTTTTTTTAACCACCACCCCCCCCCCCCCGCCCCCCAGGGTTATAGACGGAATTTATCTATCATATATTTATATCCCTTAATCGTTTACATTCTGATCTAAATGGTTTAACAGCATTATAATATACAGATTTAGCTCTTAAATTATTACCATCACACCTATTACAAACCTGTATTTTAGAATATGTTCTCTTATCACAGAGTAAACAAGCTTTCACGTTGTCATTTTTCATTAAAAACTTGTGCATTGAACAATATTGTGAATTCTTTACAGGTTTCTTATGGCAAAGATCATCGCTACAAACTTTTTGAAACGCACACTCCATTATTTTTAAATTATATTAAATAAATATTTAATAAAAACAAAAGAATGAGTACTAACCGCGAATTTCTTTTACAGCTGTATCACAGCGGTGCTATTGACGATGATGGTTTACAAAAAGGAATGAGAATGTTAGAAACACCGTCAGATAAAGAAAAGAAATATAAACAGCAACAAAAGGCTGTTATTAATGAACTGAAGCAGGTTTTATCACAAAGAAAGTCTGTTTCAGAATTAAATCTGGTTGATAATCCAAAATGTGGGTATTTTAAGGCATATGAAATATTTGTAGACATATACAAAGATCCCAACAAGTTATTTCATGACAAGAAATCAGCCATCACCCAACAAATCGTTAAAGGGTTAAAAGAATTGGGTGGATTAAAATTCCAGCTGGCCCTTACCATAAATTTTTATAAAGATGACGGTGCAGATAAAACAATCGTAACAGGTGTGTTACATGGTGATCAAATGGCCATCTTAACACCCGACAAAATAGATAAGTTTTACAATAATTCGTCTGCTCAAATTCAAACAGGCATTGAACAATTTACAAACACAGCCTCAGGATTAGAAATTGATCACTGTATTAGAATTTACTTAAATATTGCAAAATATGAACCACTTATGGGCTCATCAGAAATTTCTTTGCCTAAAGCACTGGTCGATAAAAAAGCAATAATCAATTTACCAAACAAAGACGGTAGATGTTTTAAATGGTCTTTGTTGTCTGTTTTATTTTACAATAAAAATAACCCAAGCAAGTTATCAAGCTACAGAAAATACCTAGGCATAATAAACTTAAAAGGCATTGATATTCCCGTACCAATTTCTCAAATACCAAAAGTGGAAAAACAAAATTCTTGGTTTGCGATCAATGTGTACGGCTGTACAGTATCGCCAAAGAAGCAAAAGATAAATGTGTTTCCATACTATATCTCTGATCGGCCACCAGAAGTCCGCCGGGCCGATTTACTTTTGGTAGAAGTTGATGTTTCTGAAGATGAGGATATAATAGACGAAGACGATATTCCTGAAGATGATGATATAATAGACGAATCATATGATCCTGCAGATTATGAATATGAACCAGAGAAGCCCCAGGAAAAAGAAACAAGGTATCACTACTGTGGGATTACAAGGTTTGATAGATTACTTCATGGCCAGAATAACAAATACAATGGTAAAACACACTTCTGTGACCGCTGCTTATACGGTTTAACACGTAAAGATTTGCTTGACAAACACACAGAAGACTGCTATGGCATCAACAAAAATCGAACAAGACTAGATATGCCTCCAGAAGGTAGTTACATCTACTTCAAAAACCATCAAAACCAAATGCCTGTTCCATATGTCATTTATGCTGATTTTGAAAGTATAATCAAACCAAAAACAGAAAAAGCAGGTGATAAATCTGAAATCAATAGTGAACATGAAGCGTGTGGGTTTGGGTACCAAGTGGTCAGATATGATGGCCAAACCAAACACCCTGTAATCTATAGATGCAAAGACGTTGTTGAAAGATTTTTGGCCCACTTAGAATGTGAGGTTAGCAATATCAATAACATCTTTGCTCACCCAAAACTGTTAATTATGACAGCAAAACATTAAAGACTATAAGAATGCCACACATTGTTGGATATGCGGACAAGAAATAACAGAAAACAAAGTAAGAGACCACTGTCATTTCACAGGTGAATACAGAGGTGCAGCACACAAATCCTGCAACCTTAAACTCAAAATCAAACCAGGCAAGACAAAAATTCCAGTGGTAATCCACAATCTTAGAGGATATGACAGCCATCTCATAATGCAAAGAATACATAAAGCAAAAGGCCACATTACTTGTATCTCAAACAACGCAGAAAAGTACATCTCATTCAGTGTTGCCCAACTCAAATTCTTAGACAGTTTCCAGTTTATGGCATCGTCTTTGGAAAGGCTGGTGGATGCAACTGACAAAGCAGACTTTAAAATAACAAAAAGTGAGTTTGGTGACAAAACACCTCTTATCCTTCGCAAAGGAGTTTACCCATATGAATACATAGACAGCCTAGACAGGTTTGCTGAAACACAACTGCCACCTAGAGATAATTTTTACAGTAGGCTAACTGATGAAAAAATCAGTGCCAAAGATTATGAGCACGCACAAAAAGTGTGGGATGCTTTCAACTGTAAAACCTTAGGAGACTACCACGATTTATATCTCAAGACTGATATAACCCTACTTGCTGACGTATTCCAAACTTTCAGGCCCCGTGCTGGTTCCGGGCTTAGAATAGGCCAGACGTACCCTCTGCGTGACGTACGAGCCGTCTAAAAGAGGCCGCCTGTGACCACCCGGGCCCTCGAAATAGGTGGCTGCCTTCCGCTTCTGTGGCAGTTGGGTAAAACCCCTAACATAACAGAGCAACCGTCCGTTCAACCGGTATAATTCCAGACTATAAAATTAAATTTACTGAAATGCATCTTAAATTGGAAAAAACAAATTTCGCGAGATCTATCCTTTTAAACCTTTCCTATCTCATGTTACTAACATGCTTCATTTGTTTGTGTATCATTCTGTGCCCGTGGGTCGCACATGGGACGAAGATTATAACCTCATCTGTATTTAACATATGTGTTTGTCTTGTGTTTGTGTTATTTTTCCGAACTCTAGCATTCTCCACATTAAAATGTAAGATGCATTTATTATTGTTAGATAAAAAAACTAAACGTTTTTCAAGGTATGAAAGCTACATATCATTTGAAAGCTACATATCATCTAACACAGCTTGTTTGTTTGACTCTCTTTAAAAATGAATCCAAAATGAATCCTTCTTTCTTTAATAAACTGTTTATTTTAAATATGGATCTCCTAATGTTAAAAATAACCTTTCAATTTCCCAGACGTTTTCGGCCTCCCTTGTCTGTAGGGAACAAAATCTACAGATCACTTTCCTTCTGTAGTGGATAGGGTGTAATCCCCTATTAAAACAGGAACCACCTGTTTGCCGTGGGTGGCGTCTCGTATGCTGGGAGAGGGGAACCTGATGATTGAGGAAAGCCCAGGGATCTCCAGCTTTTCAACACATCATTTTGGCCCTTATTTCAGATAGAAGAGCGGTCTGGGTTAGATCCGGCCTGGATCAATCGGCTCAGTCGTGCCAAGCTCTAGAAGCGCACAACTTGTTCTTAGCTTCTTTCTCTCTTTCATACGTATCTTTATGGTACCAAACCGGGCTTATTTTTCTCATGTTCCTCTAACTTTAAGTGAGTTTCAATGGGCGGCGGCTGAAGGGTCAATTGGTGGGCTTGTATTGGGGCTTTGGCGGAAACCTCTGTGAGTGGAGGCTGTGGATAGGGGGATGAACTCAACTGTTCATAAATTTTTCTATGGAAATTTAGATGAATAGGTGGGAAATCATCTAAGCATGAGGCCGAGCTGAAGACTCTGATCTTGACACCGAGTATAATAGCAATGTAGCCTTGACGTTAGAAATAGGAGATCCATTTCTGTTAAACGTCCCCTTGTAGGGCTCCATGGAGGGTGGGGCGCATAGCTATCGAATCAAAAATTTCATCACCATGGCCTCTCGAAAACGATTTCTGGCGTTCGACTCTTCGGAGGACGACACGCAACCGACTACATTTACATTCAAAGCTAATGAGAACTTCGCTAAATTTTTAGTGATTTCGAGTAAGGAAGACAAACCAATTACATCACTGTCACCATTCATCATAGAAAAACAAATCGAATCTATTATAGGCACTCCAAAAAATGTAAAAAAAAAATAAAAAATGGAACTCTTTTGGTCGAAACAAACAGAAAATCTCAAACTGATAATCGTTTGAAACTTAAAAATTTTTTTAATATTAATGTCACTGTCACGGAACATAAAACTCTCAACAGTTGCAAAGGTATTATCCGTGACAGAATGCTAAAACATGAAACTGAAGAAAATATCACAGAATATCTTAACACACAAGGAGTAACAGCTTGCAAACGTTTTAAAATTAAAAAAGATGGAAACTTTATAGAAACAAATACACTTTTACTAACTTTCAACACCACATCACTAAAAATCCTTTACCGAATTATACCGGTTGAAGTCTACATTCCAAATCCTCTGCGGTGTTTCAACTGTCAGAGGTTTGGACATCATGAAAACGGCTGTCCTGAATTACCTGGATCAGTATGTGAAAAATGTGGTATGGGTGAATTTGATCACCCTACAAATGCTTGTAAAAATGAAGCCAAGTGTGTGAACTGTCACAAAAACCATCAATCAAAATCAAATCAGTGTGAAATTTGGAAAAAAGAGAAAGAAATAATGAAAATTAAAGTTACACAAAAAGTTACTTATTTGGAAGCCAAAAAAATACAAGAAAATCAACCTGAAATCACCTTTGCAAACGTTGTTCAATCCCTAAACACTAAACCTGAAACCAAAGAAAGTTCTACCCAGTTTAACGAAAAAGATTCTGTCATCAAAGCAAATTCAAAAGTTATTACTCCTACTCTAAAACCTAAACCTAAACCCACATCTACTCATCAGTCTAGACCACCAACAAAATCTCAAAACAGTTCACAAACACAGCCGACTAAAACAAGTGGATCACAACAGAGATCCAGGTCCAGGACAGCTGACCAGAAAGGAAAAAATGGAAAAGAAAAAGATAAAGATAAAGAACCAAATCCATATAGTAAAGGGGCGTCGGCCGATCCGATCAAGTTGGTCAGTCGGTTCGATTCCTTTGAGAACATGGAGTTAGAGACTGACTCCTCCATGTTCTCGCAGTCTCAGAGAAAACAAAAGGATTAAGTTCCTTATTTTCAAATCATCTCTCCATTTATCATGGATAAAAAATCAATTATTCAGTGGAACTGTCGAGGACTGAAAGCAAATTATAACGAAATTTTAATTTTAACAACACTACTTTCTCCGACTGTCTTTTGTCTCCAGGAAACCTTTTTAAAAAATACAGATAATATTAATTTTAAAAATTATAGTTTATATAATCATATCGCAACTGAAAATCAGAAAGCCTCAGGAGGTTCATCTATCCTTGTAAAATCAAATGTTCCTCATAGACAGATAGATATAAATAGTAATTTACAAGCTGTTGCTGTAAATGTCACTCTGTCTAAGTCCATAACAATTTGTTCTCTATATCTTCCTTCACACTGTAAATTTTCTAAACACGATTTAGAAAATCTTATAAACCAGTTACTTCGTCCTTATTTATTATTAGGTGACTTTAATAGTCACAGCAAACTATGGGGTTGTCTGGATACAAATGACAAAGGAGAAATAATAGAAAATTTTATTGCAGAAAATGATTTATGTTTATTTAACGATAAACAACCAACTTATCTTCATTCTCCTACAAGAAATTATTTTGCTTTAGATTTGTCTATATGCTCTCCAAATATTTACTTAGATTTTGATTGGTCAGTTTTAGATGACCTTCATGGGAGCGATCATTTTCCAATTAAAATTGAAGAAATTGAATCGACAAATGAAGACCATCATTCCCGTTGGAATTTGAAT
The DNA here is from genome assembly GCA_964016985.1 of Anodontia alba. Taxonomy (NCBI): domain Eukaryota; kingdom Metazoa; phylum Mollusca; class Bivalvia; order Lucinida; family Lucinidae; genus Anodontia; species Anodontia alba. The sequence continues at coordinate 59,724,648 of OZ024824.1, forward strand.
AAAACAAACTGGGAGAATTTTATGCAGCTATGTAATGAAAAATTAAATCCTGAAATGTTTAAAACAGCAGATGATATACAAGCTTTTACTGATACATTAATTCATGTAGCCGAAAAATGTATTCCAAAGTCCTCGACACGTTCAAAAAGAAATAGACCTTGGTTTAATAAAGATGTTAAAAATTCAATAAATAAAAGAAAATCTGCCTTACGAAAGTTCAATAGGCAGCCACCAAAAGAAAATCTAATCCATGCCAAACAAATGCGAGCAAAAGCGAGCAAGACAATAAAAACGGCTAAAAGAATATCCTGGCAGCAATACGTCTCCAAACTTAATTCTAGAACTCCAGCAAAGAAGATATGGGACATGATTCGAAAAATTACTGGCAAAAATAAAAATAACAAGCATGTCCATATTAAATCAAATGGAAATATATGCTCAACGACTAAAGATATTTCCAATGCACTAGGAGAGAATTTTCAGAAAAACTCTTCTAGTGCAAATTATTCCGAAACCTTTCAAAACATAAAACAGGAACGAGAGGAAGAGCATCTAAATTTTACGTCACTAAATCATGAAAAATATAATGTACCATTCACAGCTTCAGAATTATTAGATGCTCTTCATAAATCTAATGATACAGCTGCTGGTCCTGATGACATTCATTATCAAATTCTTAAACATTTACCCGATAACGCTTTAAAAACTTTATTAAATATTTTAAATGATATTTGGATCACTGGAAAATTTCCAAAAGACTGGAGTAAAGCAACGATTATACCTATACCAAAACCAAATAAAGATCATACTGAAGCTACTAACTACAGACCTATTGCTTTGACAAGTTGTTTATGTAAAACAATGGAGAGAATGATTAATGATAGACTGGTTTGGTTCTTGGAATCAAACCAGCTTATAACAAAATATCAAGCTGGATTCAGAAAAAATAACTGTACAAACGATCATTTGATTCGTTTGGAATCCTTTATTCGTGATGCCTTTATTAAAAAAGAACATGTCATAGCTGTATTTTTTTATCTTGAAAAAGCTTACGATACTACATGGAAACATGGCATCTTGAAAGATTTACATAAATTAGGCCTTAAAGGCCGATTACCACTTTTTATTCAAATTTTTTTATCAGATCGAACATTTAATGTTCGAATAGGTAATACGTTATCGGACATATTTAAACAAGAACAAGGTGTAACACAGGGAAGCATTTTATCACCTACCTTGTTTGGCATTAAAATTAACGATATTGTTAAATGTGTGAAAGACCTTGATTGTTCACTTTTTGTTGACGATTTTGGAATATTTATTAGATCGAAAAATATGGAAACCAAACTACAACGATGTTTAAATAATATAGAAGATTGGGCAACAGAAAATGGTTTCAAATTTTCAAAAACAAAAACTCAATGCGTTCATTTTTGTCAGATACGTCAACTACATTTAGATCCTCATCTCACCATATACGGTAGTCCAATTCCAGTCGTCAGTGAAGCAAAATTCCTGGGTCTTTCGTTCGATAACAAATTATCTTTTATACCACACATCAAAGCTTTAAAAGCTAAATGTCTTAAAGCACTTGATATTCTTAAAGTTCTCCCCAGTTCCGACTGGGGAAGAGATCGTACTGTTCTTTTAAATCTTTATAGATCTTTAATTCGATCTAAACTGGATTATGGATCCATAGTTTATGGATCCGCTAGAAAATCTTATTTGAAATCTTTGGATACTATTCATCACCAAGGTTTACGTCTGGCTCTAGGGGCTTTTCGTACTTCCCCCGTCGAAAGTTTATACGCTGAATCAAATGAACCATCATTGTATATAAGAAGAGAGAAATTGTCTCTTCAATATGTTACTAAATTAGCCGCCAGTCCACGTAATTCAGCCTATGATTGTGTTTTTAATCCTAAATATGAAAGATTTTACAACAACAAACCAACGGCTATTAAACCCCTTGGCCTGAGAATACAACCGTTACTTGAAGAGGCCAATATCAATATTAAAAATGTTCAGCATTTTTCTTTTCCATCAAAAGAGCCATGGACGTTAAACCCTCCAAAGATTATTTTAGACCTTCATAAAAATAAAAAAACAGAAGTCGAGTCGCATATTTTTAAGAATGAATTTTTAGAAATCAAATCAAATTATAAACATTACCTGTCAAGTTATACAGATGGTTCGAAACAAGATGAGAAAGTTGCTTGTTCTGTTATTAGTCCAAATTTTACTGACAGTATCAGATTACCTGATAATAGCTCCATTTTTACCGCCGAAGCCAAGGCAATTGATATTGCACTTTACCATATCAGAGATCAGTCTGAAAAACAGTTTATCATTTATTCAGATTCTCTTTCTGTATTAAAATCTCTTAAAGATTTACACCATAGAAACCCATTAATTCAGCAAATTCTTAAAAAGTATTATTATCTTTCCGCTTCAAAAGAAATTGTATTTTGTTGGCTTCCCAGCCACGTTAATATTCGTGGAAATGAATTAGCAGATTCAAAAGCCAAATCTGCATTATCCTTAGTAATAACCAATTTCAAAATTCCTCACTCCGACTTTAAATCAAACGTCTGTCAATACATCAACAACAAATGTCAGTCTGTTTGGGAAACACAAACTTATAATAAATTAAATGAAATCAAACCAAATTTTAACAGCAAATGCACATTCTCTAATCTCAGCAGAAAAGAACAAACAAAAATCACGAGATGTAGACTTGGACACACTAGAATTACTCATTCTTATATTTTAAACAATGAACAAGCTCCATTCTGCATTCCTTGTAATGAACCTTTCACAGTCAAACATTTTCTTATCACTTGTGCTGAATTTAATCACATTCGCACAAAGTATTTTAATATAAAAACTATAAAGGAACTTTTTGATATGCCAACTCAGAAAATACTCGACTTTCTTAAAGAGATCGGACTTTTTAATAAAATATGATCAGTATTTTTAATCACTTAAAATCATTGATACTTTATCTCTTTAAAATAAACACATCAATCCTAGATATTTTTAAATTTCTCATTAAATAAAATCATCATATAACATAAAACTTATTAGACGCTATATGCCCTTTTAGGGTTGAGCGTCTATAAACAAAATATCCATCCATCCATCCATCCAAACTTTCAGAAAAACGTGTATGGGTGCATACAGACTTGATCCTCTGCATTATTACACGGCACCTGGTTTATCTTGGGATGCGTTACTCAAATATACAAAGGTAGATTTAGAACTTTTGACGGACATGGATATGCACTTGTTTATAGAAAAGGGCATGCGTGGTGGTATAAGCATGGTATCCAAAAGATATGCTAAAGCAAACAATCCTCATACTTATTACAATCCTGAAAAAGAAAACAACTACATCATGTATTATGATGCAAACAATCTCTATGGGTGGGCAATGAGCCAGCCACTACCTTCCTCTGGTTTCAAATGGGTAAAACTGGGGGGAAAAAGGCCAGCAGGTAAAGGACGTATACTTGAAGTAGATTTAGAATATCCAAAACACCTGCATAAACTACACAATGACTATCCACTTGCACCTGAAAAACTAGCAGTAAAAGAAGAATGGCTCTCACCTTATCAAACAGAACTGCTAGAAAATAAAAGCATGATAACCATACCAAAACTTGTCCCCAATCTCATGGACAAAACAAAATATGTAGTCCACTACAAAAACCTCCAGCTTTATGTATCCCTAGGCATGAAAGTTAAGAAAATACACAGGATATTAGAATTCAATGAAAAACCTTGAATGGAACCTTATATCCGTCTAAACACAGAGTTCCGCAAAAAAGCAAAGTCTGCATTTGAAAAAGATTTCTACAAACTTATGAATAACTCTGTCTTTGGCAAAACAATGGAGAACCTCCGTAAACGAGTAGACATAAAATTAGTCAGAACAGATGGCGCTGAAAATGAAAAGTTAAGAAAAATCGTAGCCAAACCAAACTTCAACAGACGTGTAAAATTCTCTGATGAACTATCTGCAATACATGTCAACAAAACAAAGCTAACACTAAACAAATCAATCTATGTTGGTTTCTCTGTCCTTGATCTATCAAAACACTTGATGTATGACTGGTATTACAACAAACTGAAAAAGAAGTATGGTGAAAACTGCACCATGTTGTACACCGATACAGATTCCTTACTAGTAGACATCAAAACTAACGACATATACAAAGACATGTCTGAAACAAAAGAAGACTATGACTTCTCTGATTATCCTAAAGACCACCAACTTCATGATGAATCAAACAAAAAAGTAATAGGCAAAATGAAAGACGAATGTGCCGGCACTCCCATTGCAGAATACATTGGTCTTCGTCCAAAGTTATACACTATACTAAGAGCCGACGAGCAACTCATCAAGAAAGCAAAAGGCGTAAAAAAATATGTAATAAAAAAAACAGTTGAATTTTGAGAACTACAAAGATGCGCTGTTCAACAAACAAAAGTACACACACAGAATGAACATGCTGCGTTCCATGCACCACAACATATATGGACTAACAGTAAACAAAACAACACTCTCACCTCTTGACACAAAGAGATTTACAAACCCAGATGGAATCACAACAAACGCGTATGGGTATCAGCCGGAACAATAAGTAGCTCTTCTCTGACAAAACCTCTGTTTGGTGCTGGTGCTTTCAAATAATAAACCCTTATACCTTGTGTTATGATATGATTATCAATTTTATGGATATCTACGCTCCACACTGGATCAGTTGCACGTCTCTTGCCACCACCTTCTAATTCCCTCGGCTGGTACAAATACCTAACACTTGCATTTGGGCAGATAGGTTCATCGACCTTTCTGGTTACAACAGGGGCAGGTCTTTTTGTCTCTGCGTTTAATGCTTTGATAACATCAGGCAATCTCCTAACCCATTCTCTGTTTCTCTTTTGTGTATCAATCTCTTTTGCATACTGATACCCAAACAATCTCTCAGCCAATGTCCTATTGAACCTTTCTACTATGCCTTGGTCTCTGTGTATCACTGTTCTACCTCGTCTAATATTTGTTTTATGTTTTGCCATCAGTTGTGATATAGCACCCATAAATTCTCTCCCTGGGTCTACCTGTAATAACTTTGGATATTTCAAATGCCTACTGTATATTTTCTCAAAAGCTCTAGCAACTTCTTTGCTGTCTTTTGAAGTTAAGGGTTCAGCTTCTTTGTATCTTGTTCCTACATCAACTAATGTCAAAGCATATCTATATGTTTTTTTACCAACAGTGTCATGTGGCAAAAACAACAAATCTGCTTGATGTACTTCATCTTTAGCAGACACATCAAATCTTGGTCTGATTATTTTTTTCGGTGCAGGTAAATAAATCTGCCACACAGCTTGTTTCTTTAAGAATTCAAACGCCGGTTTCTCACTGACCTTTGCTTCTTTGGCTAACTTTTTTATTGCAGAATGACCTTTCCAAAATCCTTTAGGGCTGTAGTATATTTTTTCCATGTTTTTTTTTTTTTTTTTTTTTTATATATAAATATTTTACAAAAACTTATAAGCAACAAACCCAGTCACTGTCATGCCTAATACAACAAACGTAATCTCTCTATTTTGCTGGTCAGATGAAGGTGTATAAAAATCACTTAATTTAGGCTCAGGTGGTAATGGGTCAAGCCACTTGCCAGTTATGTAATGTTATTGTTTCTTAGCTTGATCAACGTCATCAAAAGTCTGAACTGCATGGTGTTCCTTTTTTATTTGTTCGCTGATAAAATCTAATCTCTGCATTCTTTTTTTTTATTCCATGCAGTCTGTGCCGCTTGTAATTGTTCCTCAGCTTTGTCATGTCTCTTTCTTTCTTTTTCAATCTCATCACTTTTTCCCATATGAGAAAACAAATAATTACTACCGGAGAATGCCAATGCATTCACAAGTGCACCACCTACCATCATTGCTACTGCACTTGCCATTTTTATATGTAATTTTAAAAACTGATTTCATAATATCAGCTGGAATAATACCCTGTTTAACCAGCATATCTTTGGTAGCCATAGCTGACACTATATATACAGACAACATTCCAATGTCTGCCATGTTGAAATCAACTTTAGGAGGTGGTCTTCTTAATTTTCTACCAATCTCTGCATAACCAACTGTTAATACAGTTTCAACATCAGCGTGGTATAACATGTTTACAATTTGTTTTACGTCAATAGCTGCCATATTTTTTTATATGTGGTGAAATTTTTTTAAAATAAAATTAATTCATTTCAAAAGGATCTGCCCCGTGCTGGTTCCGGGCTTAGAATAGGCCAGACGTACCCTCTGCGTGACGTACGAGCCGTCTAAAAGAGGCCGCCCGTGACCACCCGGGCCCTCGAAATAGGTGGCTGCCTTCCGCTTCTGTGGCAGTTGGGTAAAACCCCTAACATAACAGAGCAACCGTCCGTTCAACCGGTATAATTCCAGACTATAAAATTAAATTTACTGAAATGCATCTTAAATTGGAAAAAACAAATTTCGCGAGATCTATCCTTTTAAACCTTTCCTATCTCATGTTACTAACATGCTTCATTTGTTTGTGTATCATTCTGTGCCCGTGGGTCGCACATGGGACGAAGATTATAACCTCATCTGTATTTAACATATGTGTTTGTCTTGTGTTTGTGTCATTTTTCCGAACTCTAGCATTCTCCACATTAAAAAGTAAGATGCATTTATTATTGTTAGATAAAAAAACTAAACGTTTTTCAAGGTATGAAAGCTACATATCATTTGAAAGCTACATATCATCTAACACAGCTTGTTTGTTTGACTCTCTTTAGAAATGAATCCAAAATGAATCCTTCTTTCTTTAATAAACTGTTTATTTTAAATATGGATCTCCTAATGTTAAAAATAACCTTTCAATTTCCCAGACGTTTTCGGCCTCCCTTGTCTGTAGGCAATAAAATCTACAGATCACTTTCCTTCTGTAGTGGATAGGGTGTAATCCCCTATTAAAACAGGAACCACCTGTTTGCCGTGGGTGGCGTCTCGTATGCTGGGAGAGGGGAACCTGATGATTGAGGAAAGCCCAGGGATCTCCAGCTTTTCAACACATCATTTTGGCCCTTATTTCAGATAGAAGAGCGGTCTGGGTTAGATCCGGCCTGGATCAATCGGCTCAGTCGTGCCAAGCTCTAGAAGCGCACAACTTGTTCTTAGCTTCTTTCTCTCTTTCATACGTATCTTTATGGTACCAAACCGGGCTTATTTTTCTCATGTTCCTCTAACTTTAAGTGAGTTTCAATGGGCGGCGGCTGAAGGGTCAATTGGTGGGCTTGTATTGGGGCTTTGGCGGAAACCTCTGTGAGTGGAGGCTGTGGATAGGGGGATGAACTCAACTGTTCATAAAATTTTCTATGGAAATTTAGATGAATAGGTGGGAAATCATCTAAGCATGAGGCCGAGCTGAAGACTCTGATCTTGACACCGAGTATAATAGCAATGTAGCCTTGACGTTAGAAATAGGAGATCCATTTCTGTTAAACGTCCCCTTGTAGGGCTCCATGGAGGGTGGGGCGCATAGCTATCGAATCAAAAATTTCATCACCATGGCCTCTCGAAAACGATTTCTGGCGTTCGACTCTTCGGAGGACGACATGCAACCGACTACTTTTACTTTCAAAGCAAATGAGAACTTCGCTAAATTTTTAGTGATTTCGAGTAAGGAAGACAAACCAATTACTTCACTGTCTCCATTCATCATAGAAAAACAAATTGAATCTTTAATAGGCACTCCAAAAAATGTTAAAAAATTAAAGAATGGAACTCTTTTGGTCGAAACAAACAGAAAATCACAAACTGATAATCTCTTGAAAATTACAAAGTTTTTTAATATTAATGTCACTGTCACGGAACATAAAACTCTCAACAGTTGCAAAGGTATTATCCGTGACAGAATGCTAAAACATGAAACTTAAGAAAATATCACAGAATATCTTAACACACAAGGAGTAACAGCTTGCAAACGTTTTAAAATTAAAAAAGATGGAAACTTTATAGAAACAAATACACTTTTACTGACTTTCAACACCACAACTTTACCGAAATCACTAAGAATTTTTTACCGAATTATACCGGTTGAAGTCTACATTCCAAATCCTCTGCGGTGTTTCAACTGCCAGAGGTTTGGACATCATGAAAACGGCTGGCCGGAAGCACCTGGATCAATATGTGAAAAATGTGGTATGGGTGAATTTGATCACCCTACAAATGCTTGTAAAAATGAAGCCAAGTGTGTGAACTGTCACAAAAACCATCAATCAAAATCAAATCAGTGTGAAATTTGGAAAAAAGAGAAAGAAATAATGAAAATTAAAGTTACACAAAAAATTACTTATTTGGAAGCCAAAACAATACAAGAAAATCAACCTGAAATCACCTTTGCAAAAGTTGTTCAATCCCTAAACACTAAACCTGAAACCAAAGAAAGTTCTACCCAGTTTAACGAAAAAGATTCTGTCATCAAAGCAAATTCAAAAGTTATTACTACTACTCTAAAACCTAAACCTAAACCCACATCTACTCATCAGTCTAGACCACCAACAAAATCTCAAAACAGTTCACAAACACAGCCGACTAAAACAAGTGGATCACAACAGAGATCCAGGTCCAGGACAGCTGACCAGAAAGGAAAAAATGGAAAAGAAAAAGATAAAGATAAAGTACCAAATCCATATAGTAAAGGGGCGTCGGCCGATCCGATCAAGTTGGTCAATCGGTTCGATTCCCTTGAGAACATGGAGTTAGAGACTGACTCCTCCATGTTCTCGCAGTCTCAGAGAAAACAAAAGGATTAAGTTCCTTATTTTCAAATCATCTCTCCATTTATCATGGATAAAAAATCAATTATTCAGTGGAACTGTCGAGGACTAAAAGCAAATTATAACGAAATTTTAATTTTAACAACACTACTTTCTCCGACTGTCTTTTGTCTCCAGGAAACCTTTTTAAAAAATACAGATAATATTAATTTTAAAAATTATAGTTTATATAATCATATCGCAACTGAAAATCAGAAAGCCTCAGGAGGTTCATCTATCCTTGTAAAATCAAATGTTCCTCATAGACAGATAGATATAAATAGTAATTTACAAGCTGTTGCTGTAAATGTCACTCTGTCTAAATCCATAACAATTTGTTCTCTATATCTTCCTCCACACTGTAAATTTTCTAAACACGATTTAGAAAATCTTATAAACCAGTTACCTCGTCCTTATTTATTATTAGGTGACTTTAATAGTCACAGCAAACTATGGGGTTGTCTGGATACAAATGACAAAGGAGAAATAATAGAAAATTTTATTGCAGAAAATGATTTATGTTTATTTAACGATAAACAACCAACTTATCTTCATTCTCCTACAAGAAATTATTTTGCTTTAGATTTTTCTATATGCTCTCCAAATATTTACTTAGATTTTGATTGGTCAGTTTTAGATGACCTTCATGGGAGCGATCATTTTCCAATTAAAATTGAAGAAATTACATCGACAAATGAAGACCATCATTCCCGATGGAATTTGAATAAAGCAAACTGGGAGAATTTTATGGAGCTATGTAATGAAAAATTAAATCCTGAAATGTTTAAAACAGCAGATGATATACAAGCTTTTACTGATACATTAATTCATGTAGACGAAAAATGTATTCCAAAGTCCTCGACACGTTCAAAAAGAAATAGACCTTGGTTTAATAAAGATGTTAAAAATTCAATAAATAAAAGAAAATCTGCCTTACGAAAGTTCAATAGGCAGCCAACAAAAGAAAATCTAATCCATGCCAAACAAATGCGAGCAAAAGCTCGCAAGACAATAAAAACGGCTAAAAGAACATCTTGGCAGCAATACGTCTCCAAACTTAATTCTAGAACTCCAGCAAAGAAGATATGGGACATGATTCGAAAAATTACTGGCAAAAATAAAAATAACAAGCATGTCCATATTAAATCAAATGGAAATATATGCTCAACGACTAAAGATATTTCCAATGCACTAGGAGAAAATTTTCAGAAAAAACTCTTCTAGTGCAAAGTATTCCGAAACCTTTCAAAACATAAAACAGGAACGAGAGAAAGAGCATCTAAATTTTACGTCACTAAATCATGAAAAATATAATGTACCATTCACAGCTTCAGAATTATTAGATGCTCTTAATAAATCTCACGATACAGCTGCTGGTCCTGATGACATCCATTATCAAATTCTTAAACATTTACCCGATAACGCTTTAAAAACTTTATTAAATATTTTAAATGATATTTGGATCACTGGAAAATTTCCAAAAGACTGGAGTAAAGCAACGATTATACCCATACCAAAACCAAATAAAGATCATACTGAAGCTACTAACTACAGACCTATTGCTTTGACAAGTTGTTTATGTAAAACAATGGAGAGAATGATTAATGAAAGACTGGTTTGGTTCTTAGAATCAAACCAGCTTATAACAAAATATCAAGCTGGATTCAGAACAAATAACTGTACAAACGATCATTTGATTCGTTTGGAATCCTTTATTCGTGATGCCTTTATTAAAAAAGAACATGTCGTAGCTGTATTTTTTGATCTTGAAAAAGCTTACGATACTACATGGAAACATGGCATCATGAAAGATTTACATAAATTAGGCCTTAAAGGCCGATTACCACTTTTTATTCAAAACTTTTTATCAGATCGAACATTTAATGTTCGAATAGGTAATACGTTATCGGACATATTTAAACAAGAACAAGGTTTATCACAGGAAAGCATTTTATCACCTACCTTGTTTGGCATTAAAATTAACGATATTGTTAAATGTGTGAAAGACCTTGATTGTTCACTTTTTGTTGACGATTTTGGAATATTTATTAGATCGAAAAATATGGAAACCATTGAATTCAAACTACAACGATGTTTAAACAATACAGAAGATTGGGCAACAGAAAATGGTTTCAAATTTTCAAAAACAAAAACTCAATGCGTTCATTTTTGTCAGATACGTCAGCTACATTTAGATCCTCATCTCACCATATACGGTAGTCCAATTCCAGTCGTCAGTGAAGCAAAATTCCTTGGTCTTTTGTTCGATAACAAATTATCTTTTATACCACACATCAAAGCTTTAAAAGCTAAATGTCTTAAAGCACTTGATATTCTTAAAGTTCTCTCCAGTTCCGACTGGGGAGGAGATCGTACTGTTCTTTTAAATCTTTATAGATCTTTAATTCGATCTAAACTGGATTATGGATCCATAGTTTATGGATCCGCTAGAAAATCTTATTTGAAATCTTTGGATACTATTCATCACCAAGGTTTACGTCTGGCTCTAGGGGCTTTTCGTACTTCCCCCATCGAAAGTTTATACGCTGAATCAAATGAACCATCATTGTATATAAGAAGAGAGAAATTGTCTCTTCAATATGTTACTAAATTAGCCGCCAATCCACAAAATTCAGCTTATGATTGTGTTTTTAACCCGAAATATGAAAGATTTTACAACAACAAACCAACGGCTATTAAACCCCTTGGCCTGAGAATACAACCGTTACTTGAAGAGGCCAATATTAATATTAAAAATGTTCAGCATTTTTCTTTTCCATCAAAAGAGCCATGGACGTTAAACCCTCCAAAGATTATTTTAGACCTTCATAAAAATAAAAAAACAGAAGTCGAGTCGCATATTTTTAAGAATGAATTTTTAGAAATGAAATCAAATTATAAACATTACCTGTCAATTTATACAGATGGTTCGAAACAAGATGAGAAAGTTGCTTGTTCTGTTATAAGTCCAAATTTTACTGACAGTATCAGATTACCTGATAATAGCTCCATTTTTACCGCCGAAGCCAAGGCAATTGATATTGCACTTTACCATATCAGAGATCAGCCTGAAAAACAGTTCATCATTTATTCCGATTCTCTTTCTGTATTAAAATCCCTTAAAGATTTACACCATAGGAACCCATTAATTCAGCAAATTCTTAAAAAATATTATTATCTTTCCGCTTCAAAAGAAATTATATTTTGTTGGCTTCCCAGCCACGTTAATATTCGTGGAAATGAATTAGCAGATTCAGAAGCCAAATCTGCATTATCCTTAGTAATAACCAATTTCAAAATTCCTCACTCTGACTTTAAATCAAACGTCTGTCAATACATCAAAAACAAATGTCAGTCTGTTTGGGAAACACAAACTTATAATAAATTAAATAAAATCAAACCAAATTTTAACAGCAAATGCACATTCTCTAATCTCAGCAGAAAAGAACAAACAAAAATCACGAGATGTAGACTTGGACACACTAGAATTACTCATTCTTATATTTTAAACAATGAACAAGCTCCATTCTGCATTCCTTGCAACGAACCTTTTACAGTCAAACATTTTCTTATTTCTTGTGCAGAATTTAATTATATTCGCACAAAGTATTTTAATGTAAAAACTATAAAGGAACTTTTTAATGATATACCAACGAAGAAAATACTCGACTTTCTTAAAGAGATCGGACTTTTTAATAAAATTAACCAGTATTTCTAATAAGTCATTGATACTTTATCCTTTTAAAATGAACACATCGATCCTAGATATTTTTAATTTCTCATAAAATAAAATCCTCATATAATATAAAAATTATTAGACGCTATATGCCCTTTTAGGGTTGAGCGTCTATAAATAAAATATCCATCCATCCATCCATCAAAAGGATCTATAACAGGTTTTGTTTGTTGTGGAGGTTGTACAACTTGCGTTGTTGCCGGCACTGGTTTATTATACAACATAAGAATACCTATACCAGCCACCAGCACAGCACAAAGTGGAAGGTAGTTTTTATAAACATTCACTTTTAATGTGGGTTCTATCTCTTGTGGTTCTCTTACCATTTTTGTAACTTGTGGAACTTCCAGTGGGGCTTGATCTACTTGTTTTTTTTTTTCTTCCATCTTGCTTCAGCACCTTTTTTTCCAGCTGCAACTCTTTTTGGATTCTTTGATTTTGGATAGTTAGGCTCCTGGGTCTTGCTCTCTTGATTCAAGATCTGGCTCTCCTGATTCAAATTCTGATTTTCTTGGATCTGACTCTCCTGATTTTCCATTTTTATCTACAATATTTTTATTTGTATTAAAATCAATATACCTTGCAGTTGTTAGTATTGCTGTAAAAGGGGCTATATACATCCCATACCTATAATATAGCTCACAACAAACACTTGTCAAAGCATGATTAATAAAAGGATCTTCTTCTAGATCTTCTATTAACTTAGGTGGGTTGGTTACATTGAAATATCTTGTCACAGCCATAACATATAAATTTATAAAAGAGTTGCCCAATGTCTTAGTCATACTTGCACCAAGTCTGGCTTCATATCTGCAGTAAAGTTTATCAAATTCTTGTGGAGACATTTTATCAAGATCTGCTAGTTGAACATCACGACCAAAGTATTGGCGGCTTCCACCTCCGACGATAATAGCTGCCAATCTATCCTTTTTTGTATCTTGCATCTCTTGCGATGTTGTATCTTGTGTAATCTCTAACAATTCTTCAGCGTTCATTTTTATTAAGAGAATTATTGTTTTTTTTTTAATCAAAATAAACGTAAAATACCAAACATCCGACTGATATATTCACACAGGCAGAGACAATTTTTATTAGTTCAAGTAGCATTTTTATTACTATTTTTATTAGCAATGTCATTTTACTATTAGCAATGTTATTTTTGCTATTGACAATGCTAGTAGAAAATCCACACAAAAAAGTGCAAAAGCCGCGTCTGGCCACGGTACTTTTAACCCCAGTACTGGGTAGAATTCTTTACACGCACATCCCAGTACTGGGGTGAAACACCTGCCCTTTCTTAAGCCACCGCAACATGTTGGCTCGCAGCTTGCCTGGAAGAGTCACTTTTAACCCCATTGACACAATCTACGTCATTCCAATCGAAATAGTAGACAGAAGTCGAGGTAAAGCAAGTCAGAGCGATTGATTACGGACCCACAGGGAGAATTCTATTAGTGCGCGCGACCTGTGTGTCTTTCACCAATCACACCCAGCTAGCGACTACCATTAAACAGCTGCAGCAGGCGTCATACTCAGACAGATGAGACATACCATGCACCAGCCACGACCCAACAGATAAATGGTCGCTCTGTTTTATATATATACTCTATTCCTGTATGAAAAAATAGCTGGTTTGTAAATTTGCATATTTTCTAAAACAATAGGAAAGTCAAATCTAGACAAAATTAGAATACTACAATGTTCTAAAATTCTGAAGGAATCAGTGTAGAGATTGAAAAATCTAAGCTCTCAAAGACGAAGTTACTACAATATTCTAAAATGCTGATCGCAAATATTGTGGATAGTGGCAATTTTTACAGTTGTAGTATCTCCCTTAGTTTTTTTCTAAAAATATTTTTTCTAAAAATAGTTTTAAGAGACAACTCTTACTTTTAACAGTTATCTCCTTTATTTGTCATAACAAGTATTAGTTTTCCGGTTCATATTGTTATATTATACTCACATATTTTTATCCCAACAGGCTCTCATCTGGATAATACATAACTCCCTACAATAAACAAAAACTTTATGGAAATGTATAGTTATCCGATTTACTAAATTTAATTCTTCCACTCAGTCTTTACTGCGTAGTTTTGTTTAAACGAAGGTCATGTAAATATGTGTGTGTAAAACATAACAGATAAAATCTATAACTGTGTAATGTGTTTGTATGTATGTACATATCCGTAAAAATGGCTCTTTGCCAGAAAAGGTACCTTATCACACTGTAAACAGATGCATATTAATTTTGCGTTTCTTGATACACTGGTGGTGGTTCATTAACAAACACAAACTTGTTGAATGATATTAGGGGTCTTTTATTTTTTTTTTGAAAGGGCACTTAGTGCCTGTGCTTTACCTTCTTCTATTAATTTCTTTTTTTCTTGTTCACTCAAACCAGACTGTTTGGTGTGTGTTTTATCTTTCAACTCATTGTACTTTTCCAATTCATCGAGAACTGTTTTAAATTCCTCATCTGATATTTGCCCATCGTTTAAGGCTTTTGAAATTAAACCTCTGATAGAATTTAACTTACTCTCCCCAAGAGTTTTTATTTCATAATGTTTTTGTGCCTTTGCCATTAATTTACGCCTGACTAACTTAATACAAACACCCATACAACCACACGCAATTGCAACAATCTCTATCGGCAACAGGGCTGGAACGGCTAACCCAACACCAGCCATAATAATGCTTGCAGAAATAAATACAGTATCAACCCCATCAGTAGTATTAATTCCTTTTTTATACTTCTTATACAATGCTTTTCATGCATTTCTCTCTGCTTTTAATTGGTTCTCTATTTCAGAAATCTTTTGTAATCTGTAATTCTGTCCGTCTTCAGTGGACAACTCTGGATATAACGGTGCAGTAGGCTGTTTCATTTTTATTGTTTTTTTTTTTAAATATTTTTAAAAATAAAATGATATCTCACACTTTAACAAGCGTTCAAAAGCCATGCCAGCTACAAACTTACATAGACAACAGAGACAGCACCAAAGTGATAGGGTTAAAATCTGTCACATACTGGGTTGGCTGGTATAATATCACAGGTAGACAGCAACTAACAATCAAAAACAAAAAGAATGTCCTCGAACCTGGCTTATATAATTTTAATGACCTAAGACAGATTTTTCAGATGAAGATATTACCTTGTCTGCGAATTACACCAACGGGTTTGTTACAATAGAAATACCACCGAACAAAGAAATCGAATTGTCCAGTGGAATTTCGTCCTTACTTGGTTTAAAACACAGAAGGTACACAGCTGGCAAACACATAGGACATAAAATGATTGACATCGCCAAAATTAAAGAGCTTCGTGTCTTTCTTGATCAAATAAATACAACAAATAATTTTCTAGATGGTGAACCAAGCACATTATTAGGAACAATACCAGTTTCTAACAAACCCTTTGGGAAAGTTGCTTCTTGGCAATTTGAATTTCCAATCTTCAAGAAGCTAATAAATGGATGTATAACTGAACTCTCTGTGCGCATAACAGATCAAAATAATATTGTTTTGGATAATAATAATTTGCCAATTAAAATAGAAGTGTTGATACAATGAGTATATTTGGAGCAGATTATGAGTCAGACTTGCGTGAAATAATCGAAGATCTTGATATGAATAAAAACAGAATTATAGATTTAGGCCATCCACAAGACGATTATGATGCTGTTAATAAAAAATATTTGAATAAGCGTCTTGAATACAAAACAAAGGAACTAGAAAATAAACTTACTGCAATTCTAACTAACATACAGCAACAACTTGATGACACCAAACCCTTTACCTCGGATCTGGACATGGGTAACAACAGAATAATAAACGTTGGCCACCCAAGAAACCCAGAACATAATATCGAGTATGAGAATGATGCAGTCACAGCCAAATTTCTTTATGACTATGCTAAAATCGCTGACAAAAAATACTTGAAAACAGATGAAGACATAGACATGGAAGGACACCGAATAAAAGGCTTAGGCCTTCCTTCGAAACACAACGATGCAGTCCCGTTACAGTACGTCTCCACGCGTGTACAGGCACTTACAGATGAAATTGAAAAACTTTGGGCACGGGACCGAGAAACAGCGGAAATTTAGAACAGAATTGGAAGGATTGACCAAGAAATTCAAAGAATAGATTTAGTGCTTGCTCACCTGGCAGCAGAACATTCTGGAATAAGGGATTTACGAATAGAAGGAGGGGTAAGAGTAATGCCGCCTTAAATTTAAATAAATTATAAATCATTGATCAAAACATAGTTGTTACATCGGACGGTAAAAGCTTTCAAGTTTCTTTCCCTGATGTATCAGAAAAATACATTCTTCCATATGTTAAGTCAGATGCTGTTGTTCAACGATGGCGAACAGACTGGATGAGATTTTGGCAAAATCTGTTAAACTTTGCTGTCTGGTGTGCAAAGACCGGTTGTGGAGTAGAATTTAATAACCATTTGAAAGAAACAGGCATGATTGGTTCCTTGTTCAGGTTTCACGTTTACTACCAAAAAAGAATACTATTTGAAATGGCTGCCGCCCTACCACAAGACGCAAGCTGGAATGCCTTTGATAATAAATATAATCGCAGTGCCTATGAAAGAATATGCAAAGAATTCCACGTTGACATTAATGCTGATTGGAGGCAAAAACAGAGCGACAATCAAGGTCTTGGAATGTTATACAACTACATAACAAATATAGGATATCAAGATTTAGGTAAAGGAACAAAGTATGATACCAAATGGTATTCATTCACGCAAGCGACTACCAATGACAATGCATATAGATTACATTGCCCAGGGCACTGAAGCTAATAGTGCTTGGGCGACTTTTATTCTAGATGATTCAAACGGCTTCACAAGAGCAGGCGTTGAACGTATCAACGACAGCATCCGAACATACTGCTGAGCTATTCTTGGTTCACAGTCCCAAACGAGGACTGGCATATTGGGAACTGGTACTGCATTTGATGCACAAAAACAGTTTCTTGCCAACATTGAAGATGCAATAAACAGCCCCGTAGATTTACCCAGCCAAATAGCAAGATATCAAAGCACACTAAAATATGCAAGAAGCAAAGTAGACTTTGTTTATGGTATTGGGTTGTATATGTCACCGAGCAATATGGAGCTGCGAATAGGTACAATCCAAGATTACAACAACAAAATCGCAATTGCTAATGAAGGCCTAACACTCGGATTGAATGATGAAACCAATACAGTACCAATTCCACCA
Organism: Anodontia alba; assembly: GCA_964016985.1. Taxonomy (NCBI): domain Eukaryota; kingdom Metazoa; phylum Mollusca; class Bivalvia; order Lucinida; family Lucinidae; genus Anodontia; species Anodontia alba. The sequence goes on from OZ024824.1 coordinate 59,742,473, forward strand.
AGATCAACTGCCACGGTTGAAGGAACCAAAACAAAACAAACATATCCAGAACCAGCTGCCGCAGGCTACAAAAAACAAGTACAAGCCTATGCAAAAGACCACAACCTTCCCCAAAGCTGGGTTGATAAAATCAGTGCAGACCCTGACAGTTTTGAAATATATCTTGCAGACCGTAGCATGAAGGATAAAATACAACACACCAGCGGTGCGCAGCACCCAGTTCAGCCGGCGCCAGGCAAACCAACCACCAGTGAACAACATGAAGACAAAAAAAATACATTGATTATAGGTTGAATTGTTTTAGGCCTTACTGCCTTAATCATTTACGAGATTTATTAATGTATTCCTTGGCTGCCGCATACAACAACCCTGCAACAAGAACAACAACAGCCCACAAATTGTTCCCAAACCAATTAACAACCTTACCTGTTGCAGAAAGAAGCCATGATACTATTGACCCAATTATACCAGGCAAGGCAGCGGCTGCTTTACCGGCTAGGTTTGCAAGTAATTTAGCAAGATTATGCAGTTGTTTTTTTACCCATTCCTTGACTTCATTCTGTGATGGTGGCGGCTTTGGGGATGGAGTGGCTGCTGCTCCTCCTGGAATAACAGCCTCAACGATCACCCCTATAGTCATACCAATGGCAGTCAAAATACTTACTATGGTGATGCCTTGTTCTTTGAATAATGTCTTTAGTCTCTCACCAAGAGTAGAATCTTCTTTCAAAATTTTGTTTAAAGTTTCTTTTATCTTGTTTATTTGGCCACGCAATGCTTCTTTGTTTGCAGAGGCTGCTTCAAGTCTCGCACTTCTTTCATCGTAAAGATGTTTTAAACGTGCAGTTATTTCTGCTTTGATGGTTTCATCTTCCATTTCTTGTAATTAACGTTCATTTCTTGCTATGTCTTTATCAAGTTCAGTTAGCTTTGCCAAGTTATTAACAAGTTCACCACGGGTAGTTTGCAGCGCCTTGTCTAGTCCTTGCAACTCACGCAATGTCAATCCTTCTGTTTGTGTACGTTTATTTTCAACATCTGGCAGCTCCAAACCCCAATCAGTCATCGATGTTTCTAATGATTCTACAGTTTCATGTAACTCCCCTATTCTATTTGTCAAACTCTGCAGTTCAGTGGCACTTGAAAAATCTTGGAGTGGTATTTGTTCTTCAACATTCACCAAATCTTTTCGTGTGCTTTCCAAAGCCTGTCTTGCTTATTTAGACAGCGGTTTAGTCTTACTATTATACTCTGGTAAATTCAAATACTGTCGTATTGCTTGCACTCCACCTTTACCTACTACTTTGTTGTATTCACTTGCCAAAGTACCAAGAGAAGGAAATTCTGTTTTGCCCTTCAAAGCAGTCATTCTGATTTCTTCTTTATCTCCAACAACCAGAACAAAGTTTTACCATCATCTGATAGCCTGAATTGGTTGTAATCTATAAGTCTATATTTAATCCCATATCGTTTACGTACTTCAAAATAGAATGTATCCACAAAACTTTGTTTAAGTTTTTTATGAGCTTCCTCTTTGAATTCTGTTTCCAATTTATCAAATTCCAAAGTCTTCCTTGTAATTTTCCCCTGCATAGAATCATCAGGCACCATAAGCATCTGTCATCTATATCGACATCATCATCATAATAAGTATCATCTTTGTCGTAATCCCCAAACTCAGGATCATCATATCCACCTTCTGCCATTTGAATTATTTGTTTTATTTTTAAAAATATAATTTGATTAAAAAAATGTCTTCATACGGAAACAAACTCGACCCTTACAGAAAAATGAGAGAACCCCGCGGCGTTAAAGGAATCCGTCAGAGTGTAGTCATCACTAACAACCCTAGTACCATTGATCAAAACCAGCAACTTCTGGTGAGGTTCCCCAACCAAAGCGGTAACGATGTTATTGTCCCCAGAAGTGCACGGCTTGCTTTTACTATTGACTTAACAAGCACAGACGCCAACGCTACAGTTTTCCAAAATCTCGGCAGAGCCATCATCAAGAAAACCACCATAAGAATAAGCGGCAATGAAGTCATGTCTATTGACGACAGCGACATTTACCATTGCTATGTTGACTTGTGGAAATCTTCCACTGAGAGAAAGAATATGGTATATCAGGGCCTTGGTGAATCAAACATGTTGAAGCATAGAGTCGGCGCTGGCGATGCAACTGCTGATGCTGAAGATAAAGCCCTTGCCAAAGTTTATAGTAACAGGTTTTGCATACCGCTGGACTTTGAATTACTTGAAACACACATGCCCTTTTATCAAGCTGGCCTCGGTGATAGACTGGAATATGAGCTGACATTTAATGATTATGACAAAGTAATTTAATCTACAGATGCTGACAGCAGTTATACGATAAAAAATATCTGCTTAGAATTTGATAAAGTTACTGACTCTGAACTTGCACGGCAGATAAGACAACAGTACAACGGGAGAATAGCAATTTTATATGACCGCATTTTGCGACACAGAAAAATAACAAAAAACAAATCTGACACACTATGGAACATCAACCTGAATGTTCCAGCAAGAAGCATGAAGGGTATTCTGATGCTTTTTGAAGACCCAAACAGGACAAGCACCGAAGACTATTACAACCCTAAAATCACAAAAGTAGAAGTGACCATAGAAGGTGTGCCTAATCAATTGTATAGCAAAGGTATGCAAGCATACCAACAGTGGGATGAAATTAATAAATACTTTGCACTAACATCAAAAAGAGACAAAGAAACAGACAAAGTTGCAAAAGACTTGAATTTCAGCGATACTAACATCGAAAAGTATTTTACTACTAGATTTGCTCTGTGGCTTGACTTGCGTTCTATAGATGACAATACATTACATGGCAGCGGTAGACGAATCGAGAATGCCAGTGAAGGGATCACCATACAAATTGAAAAAGAACAAGAATCAGATGAAAATTTAAATATTTACCTTTTTATAATACAAGATGCCCAAATCAATTTCGAAGATGGAAGGTTCAAAGAAGTTATATATTGATTTACCAAAATACCCCCATTGCGCAATTATATGCGGCCAGACAGGCTGTGGGAAAACAGAATTTGTGCTAGATTTGCTTGAATCAGAGTATGCTGGTTTGTTTGAGAATATAGTCATACTTTGCCCCACAATAAATTGGAATAAGGCATACAAAAACAGATGTTGGATTGGGGATGTTAGAAAACCAAAAGACAAACACATAACAATAGTGAATCCTGTGATGCCAGATGGAACAGAAAGACTTCAGGAATTGCTGCGACTGTTTTTTGATAAACTGGCTGGTAGACCAACACTATACATCATTGATGACTGCTCTGCCACAAAAGAATTGACTAAAAAAAGACATGCCGTTAGAGTTAGCATTCTCTGGCAGACATGCAGAACAATCAGTGTGGGTTATTTCACAGAGATATATTTCTGTTTTGAAAGATTTACGTGAACAAACAAAATAGGTTTGCATGTTTTACACTAAAGACAGAGACAGCTTTGACTTTTGCCTTAGAGAAAATGATGTTATCCCGGTAGAGGAGCGGCAATGGATAAAAAAAGAATTAGCCAAGGTTAAACACCGTAAGCTAATACTGAAAACTGATCAACCTACAAGTTATTGGCTGGTTGGTTGATTGATTATAACTTAGTAACATCTGTTTTTTTTTTACTACTAGATCATAGGCATAGTATTTGTTTGCTGGATTGTTTTTACACGGTTTCATACCCTGAGGCCTTATATAAAATGGAGGGCAAATATTTTTTTCTATAACTCTCTTTTTAAGATGCCCAGGCGCCCATACTGCGCCGTTTTTTAAAGTAAGAACCATCGAGTTACCTTTTTGTAGTACTTACAATAGTTGTGTCTGTTACTACATATATTTTTTTAATTTCCAAGTCACCCCATTTTTTGTATTGTGGTGCTTGCTCTTCAAGCATTTGGTCGAATTTAGCTTCTGTGATTTCCTCAATCTTGGTTGCAACTACCAGATCATACGCATAGTATCTGTTTGTGGGATTGTTTTTACATGGTTTCATGCCTTGAGGCCTTATATAAAATGGTGGAGAAATGTTTTTTTCTACAACCCTCTTTTTAAGATGGTCAGGTACCCAGACTGCTCCGTTATCTTTTAAAGTAACAACCATTGACTCGCCCATTTGAGTATCCACCACAGTTGTGTTTGTGACTATATATATTTTGTTAATTTCCAAGTCATTCCATTTCTTAAATTGTGGTGTTGGCTCTTCAAGCAGTTCGTCGAATTCGGCGTCTGTGATTTCTATAATCTCGTTTGCCATTTTTTCTTTTGTTTTATTATATATAATTTTTTCTTCAATATAAAAAAAAAATTAACGAAAAACAGGGATAAATTCCATCTATAACCCCGGGGATTAAAAAAGGTCTGTTCTTTTTTTAAAAAAAAGGGCCACAGATAAATTAAAAAAGGGCCGTTGAAAAACGCCGCAGAATCACCTCTGTAGACACTGGGGGATTAAAAAAGGGCCGTTGAAAAAATTTGCCGCAGAATCACCTCTGTAGACCCTGAGAAGTATTAAAAAGGGCCGTTGAAAAAAAAATTTTACCGCAGAATACCTATTTTCCATATATATCACCTGCTGAAAATTTTACCGAGAGTGCTAAACGTTAATGCATATGCTAAGAGCCAATGAGCAGGTCACTCTGTGAACATATACAAAGCCTTTTTATCACCATTAGATCTGTCAGATCAGTTTTTTTGTTTGTTTGTTTGTTTGTTTTTTTGTTTTTTTTTTTGTTTTGTTTTTTTTTTTTTTTTGTTTGTTTGTTTTTGTTTTTTTTTTTTTTTTTTTTTTTTTTTTTTTTTTTTTTTTGTTTGTTTGTTGTTGTTTTTTTTTTTTTTTTTTTTTTTTTTTTTTTTCTCATATACTTAGTATACATTTCTTTTGGCATCAGAACTTGTGTATATTTTGAAAGTACATCCATCTGGAACACTAAATTTTTCAGGTCTAATCTAAAGTATTTAAATGGGTACAATTTTGTTTTGAATTTTTTAAATATCACTTTGCTGATAGTGAAAATATTCTATAGTAATAATGTGATTTTGTATCAATAGGTGACCAAGGAAATTACTGGTTCCGAGCACAGATTGGCATCCCTGCCAACTTCCAAGCCTTCCAGTTGGTGTTTGAAGGTGTTCGGGGTTACGCGTTCACAGGAGATATAGCTATAGATGACATAGCAGTTAAGGCAGAATCCTGTGGAGCCTCACCAGGTACTCATACTGTTTCTACGTTATACATCACACAACATACAGAAACTTGTTCTGCAGCCTCTCTGTTAATGTCCAAATATTTCAAATACTTCATTCTATACTTTTTGCCTAAATTCTGCTGTTTATGCAGTTGTTAAAATACTTAGTGGAATGGCAAACAGTGTAGGCCCTGATCAGACTGTTCCAGTCTTATCTGGGTCCAACTGTTTGCATATGCCATTTTGACGACTCTCAGTCCTATCTAATGCCTATCGTTGAAAACTAAGAGAACTGAAGCCGAGTATTTTGGTCAACGGAGGTCTGCTGAAAAATCTTTCGGCTTCCAATCAAACTAAATACAGAGTGCTGTATAAATGAAGTGCAAGACTTTATTATTGTAATCAAAAAGGCGTTCTGACAAATCTCACTTCTCTTAGACCTATCAAATGCATATCTTTGATACATTAAAGAACTACAGCCGATTATTTGGTCAAAAGGCTCCCAATCACACCACAGGCAGACCGTTGTAACTTAAAGCACATGAAGTTATATTTGTGATAGAGTCGTTCGGACAACTTTCACAGCTCTCAATCCTACTAAATGCATGTCTTTGAAAAATTAAAGAACTGCAGCCTTTTTTGTGATTTACGGAAACCTGCTGTCAAATGTCACGGCTTTTCAAATGCACACCGTTATATAATTAAGGCTGTTAAACTGATTTTTGTGATTAAGGGAGGTGTTCTGAAAAATCACACGGTGCACCGAGTGCATGTCGTTGAAATATTAAAGAACAACAGCGTATTATCGTGATCAGCACAGGTCTGCTGAAAAACCTCACGGCTTTCAGTCGCTAAAATACAGACCATTGTAGTAATGAAGCATAAAAAAGCTAATTAAAGTAATCAAGAAAGGCCTTTGATAATCTCGCGGCTTTCATTCCTACCAAATGTATAGTAATGAAAACTTAAGAACTACAGCCGAGTATTTTGATCAATGGAGGCCTGCTGACAAATCAAACGGCTTCCAATCACCCCAAATGCAGACCACTGTATAATTAAAGCACAGAAACTGATTTTTGTGATCAAGAAAGGCGTTCTGACAAATCTTTGTCATACCAAATACACAACGTTGAAAAATTAAAAAAACAAATACAACCGATTATAGTGATCAACGGAGGCCTATTGACAAATCTTACGGCTTCCAATCAATCAAAATCCACACTACTGTATAAATGGAGCACTAGCAAATGTCAGTGCTCCCAATCACTTGTATAATTCACGTACAGAAAATGATTTTTTTTTTTTTTTTTTTTTTTTTTTTTTTTAGTAATCAAGGGAGGCGTTCTAATAAATCTCTCGATTCTGAGCTTACCAAATGCATATCGTTGAAAAAATTAAAGAACTATAACCGATTATTATGATCAACGGAGGCCTGTTGACATCGCTTTCAATCAATCATAATACAGCCGTTGTATAACATAAGCACTAGACCTGATTATTGTAATGAAAGAAGACGTTCTGACAAATCTCACTGCTCTCAGTCGTACCAAATGCATATCATTAATAAAGAAGTACAGCTTATTATCTTGGTCAAATGTGCCTGCTGATAAATATCCCAATCTCTCCAAATACAGATTTACACTATAACTAATCATTGTCGTCAAGGGAGGCATTCTGGGAAATCTCACTGCTCTCAGTCCTTCCAAACGCATATCGTTGAAATATAAAAGAAACGCAGCCAATTTTTGTGATCATCGGAGGCCTGCTGACAAAACTCACGGCTCCAATCACACCGTTGTAAATCTAAAGCACGAGAACTTATAATTGTGGTCAAGGGATGCTTTCTAATCTCACGGTTCCCAGTCATACCAGATGCATATCGTAAAATATGACAAAAATTTACAGCCATTTTGTGTAATTAATGGGGGCCTACCGACAAATCTTATGGCTCCCAATCTCTATAAATGCTGACCTTTATAATAAAAGCACTAGAATGTATTCTTGTAATCAAGAGAGGCGTTCTAACACATCTTACTGCTCTTAGCCCCATGGAATGGATATCGTAGAAATATTAAAGAACCGGAGCTGATGTTTTGTGATCAACAGAGGCCTGCTGACAAATCAAACGGTTCCCAATCAATTTAAATGCAAACCAGTGTAGAAATGAAGCGCAAGACCTTATTATTGTAATAAATGAAGGCGTTCTGAAAAATCTCACGAACCTCAGTCCTACCAAATGCATTTCCCTGAAAAACTAACAAATTAAAGTCGATTATTATGGACATCGAATGTCTGATTACACGTCTCACGGCTTCCAGTCACTCTGAATACAGGCCGTTGTGTAAGTAAAGCACTAGAGACTATTATCGTAATCAAAAAAGGCGTTCTGGCAAACCTCACGGCTCTCAGTCCAACCAAATGCATATCGATGAACATTTGAGAACTAAAGCCGACCAATTCGATCAACGGAGGCAATGACAAATCAAACGTCTCCCATTTACTACAAATACCTCGAGGGGGGGGGGGCGGTAACTTCCTATATATGGCATAGTACGGATGTGCGTGCCGAATAGCCCCCTTTTTCAGCACTGCCAGGTATATGATTGGCCCCCATTTTCCAACAAAAATGTATGAATGGCCCGATTTTTCTGGATTCCTATGTGAAAGGCCCCATTTTTCTGACACCCTGGTATATGCACATATTTTTCGCTCAGAGATTTTTTGAGGCTGCTTATCCTCTTGGTATTACATGAATTGACTATGATATTTGTGTAACAACCAGCAAATAATGGGTACGAAAATCAAAGGGCAGTATATGAATAGGTCAACATTTAAGATGATCAAGTATATGAATGGGTCCGTTTTTTCAAAGGCCAGGTATATGAATAGGGTAGATTTTGAAATACTGGCTCGCACACCCGTACCAAAATTACCCCAAAGTTACCCCTTCCCCCCCCCCCACCCGCCCTCCCCCCCCTACCCCACCCACCCACCGAGACAAATACACACCGTTGTAGAACTGAAACACTGTTTTTGATTTTTGTGTTCAAGGGAGGTGTTCTAAGAAGGCTCACGGTTCTCAATCCTACTAAATGCATATCCGGAAATATTAAAGAAGTAAAGCCGATTATTGTTATCAACGAAGGCCTGATTTTCAAGTCTCACGGCTTCCAATCAATCTAGATACATACCGTTGTATAAGCTAAGCACCAGCTTTATTATTATCGTAAACAAGGAAAGCGATCTGACAAATCTCACGGCTCTCAGTCCTACCAAATGCATGGCGTCGATAAATTTAAAGAAATACAACCGATTAGTTTGGTCAATGGAGGCCTGCTGAAAAATTTCAAGGCTATGAATCACATCAAACGCAGACCTTTGTAAAATTAATGCATAAGCACTCATATTTATGATCAAAGAAGGCTTTCTGACAACTCTCACGGCACTCAGTCCTACCAAATGCATATCGTTGATAATTAAAAAAAATAGCAACGGATCACCAACGGAGACCTGCTGGCAAAACCCACGGCTCCCATTCACTCAATATACACACTTGTAACTCAACAGCACCAGAACTTATTGCTGTGATCAAGGGAGGCGTTCTGACATATCTCACTGCTCTCAGTCCTACCAAATGCATATCGTTGGAAAACATTAGTAGTATAACCGAACGTTGCTGACAAATTTCATGGCTCCCAATCACTCCAAATGCAGACCATTGTATAAGTGAAGCACTGAAACTTATTTTATTTATTTATTTATTTATTTTATCAATGACCACTGTCTGTCACATCTCACGGCTCTCAGTCTTACCAATGCATATTGGTGTAAAATTAACCTACAGCTGATTATGTTGATCAACGGATGCCTCCTGACAAATCTCACGGCCCTACTCACTCCAAATCCAGACAGTTGTAAAATCAAAGCATACACACTTATACTTCTGATCTAGAAGGCTTTCTGACAAATATCACGGCCCTCATTCCTACCAAATGCATATCGTTCAAAAAAACTATAGAACTACAGCCAATTTTTGTAATCGACTTGGGCCTGTCGACAAATCTCACGGTTCCAAATCAGTCCAAATGCGGACGTGTATAATAAAATTACTAGAATGTATTCTTGTGATCAATGAATGCATTCTGATAAATCTCACTGCTAACAGCCAATTAGTGTGATTAATGGAGACCGGCTGACAAATCTCACGGCTTCGAACGGCTCCAGTGCAGACCATTGTATAATTCAAGTTCTGGAATTTATTAATGTGATCAAGGGAGGCATTCTGACAAATCCCACGGTTCTCAGTCCTACCAAATGCATATCGTTGAAAAATTAGAGACCTACAGCCAATTATTGTGATCAACGGAAGCCTGCTGACAAATCTCACGGCTCCCAATCATTCTAGTCCCGTGCTGGTTCCGGGCTTAGAATAGGCCAGACGTACCCTCTGCGTGACGTACGAGCCGTCTAAAAGAGGCTGCCCGTGACCACCCGGGCCCTCGAAATAGGTGGCTGCCATCCGCTTCTGTGGCAGTTGGGTAAAACCCCTAACATAACAGAGCAACCGTCCGTTCAACCGGTATAATTCCAGACTATAAAATTAAATTTACTGAAATGCATCTTAAATTGAGGAAAAAACAAATTTCGCGAGATCTATCCTTTTAAACCTTTCCTATCTCATGTTACTAACATGCTTCATTTGTTTGTGTATCATTCTGTGCCCGTGGGTCGCACATGGGACGAAGATTACAGACCTCATCTGTATTTAACATATGTGTTTGTCTTGTGTTTGTGTCATTTTTCCGAACTCTAGCATTCTCTACATTAAAAAGCAAGATGCATTTAATATTGTTAGATAAAAAACTAAACGTTTTTCAAGGTATGAAAGCTACATATCATTTGAAAGCTACATATCATCTAACACAGCTTATTTGTTTGAGTCTCTTAAAAATGAATCCAAAATGAATCCTTCTTTCTTTAATAAACTGTTTATTTTAAATATGGATCTCCTAACGTTAAAAATAACCTTTCAAATTCCCAGACGTTTTCGGCCTCCCTTGTCTGTAGGGAATAAAATCTACAGATCACTTTCCTTCTGTAGTGGATAGGGTGTAATCCCCTATTAAAACAGGAACCACCTGTTTGCCGTGGGTGGCATCTCGTATGCTGGGAGAGGGGAACCTGATGATTGAGGAAAGCCCAGGGATCTCCAGCTTTTCAACACATCATTTTGGCCCTTATTTCAGATAGAAGAGCGGTCTGGGTTAGATCCGGCCTGGATCAATCGGCTCAGTCGTGCCAAGCCCTAGAAGCGCACAACTTGTTCTTAGCTTCTTTCTCTCTTTCATACGTATCTTTATGGTACCAAACCGGGCTTATTTTTCTCATGTTCCTCTAACTTTAAGTGAGTTTCAATGGGCGGCGGCTGAAGGGTCAATTGGTGGGCTTGTATTGGGGCTTTGGCGGAAACCTCTGTGAGTGGAGGCTGTGGATAGGGGGATGAACTCAACTGTTCATAAATTTTTCTATGGAAATTTAGATGAATAGGTGGGAAATCATCTAAGCATGAGGCCGAGCTGAAGACTCTGATCTTGACACCGAGTATAATAGCAATGTAGCCTTGACGTTAGAAATAGGAGATCCATTTCTGTTAAACGTCCCCTTGTAGGGCTCCATGGAGGGTGGGGCGCATAGCTATCGAATCAAAAATTTCATCACCATGGCATCTCGAAAACGATTTCTGGCGTTCGACTCTTCGGAGGACGACACGCAACCGACTACTTTTACCTTCAAAGCAAATGAGAACTTCGCTAAATTTTTAGTGATTTCGAGTAAGGAAGACAAACCAATTACTTCACTGTCTCCTTTCATCATAGAAAAGCAAATAGAATCTATTATAGGCACTCCAAAAAATGTAAAAAAATTAAAAAATGGAACTCTTTTGGTCGAAACAAACAGAAAATCACAAACTGATAATCTCTTGAAAATTACAAAGTTTTTTAATATTAATATTAATGTCACTGTCACGGAACATAAAACTCTCAACACTTGCAAAGGTATTATCCGTGACAGAATGCTAAAACATGAAACTGAAGAAAATATCACAGAATATCTTATCACACAAGGAGTAACAGCTTGCAAACGTTTTAAAATTAAAAAAGATGGAAACTTTATAGAAACAAATACACTTTTACTGACTTTCAACACCACAACTTTACCGAAATCACTAAGAATTTTTTACCGAATTATACCGGTTGAAGTCTACATTCCAAATCCTCTGCGGTGTTTCAACTGCCAGAGGTTTGGACATCATGAAAACGGCTGTCCGGAAGCACCTGGATCAATATGTGAAAAATGTGGTATGGGTGAATTTGATCACCCTACAAATGCTTGTAAAAATGAAGCCAAGTGTGTGAACTGTCACAAAAACCATCAATCAAAATCAAATTAGTGTGAAATTTGGAAAAAAGAGAAAGAAATAATGAAAATTAAAGTTACACAAAAAAATACTTATTTGGAAGCCAAAAAAATACAAGAAAATCAACCTGAAATCACCTTTGCAAAAGTTGTTCAATCCCTAAACACTAAACCTGAAACCAAAGAAAGTTCTACCCAGTTTAACGAAAAAGATTCTGTCATCAAAGCAAATTCAAAAATTATTACTCCTACTCTAAAACCTAAACCTAAACCCACATCTACTCATCAGTCTAGACCACCAACAAAATCTCAAAACAGTTCACAAACACAGCCGACTAAAACAAGTGGATCACAACAGAGATCCAGGTCCAGGACAGCTGACCAGAAAGGAAAAAATGGAAAAGAAAAAGATAAAGATAAAGAACCAAATCCATATAGTAAAGGGGCGTCGGCCGATCCGATCAAGTTGGTCAATCGGTTCGATTCCCTTGAGAACATGGAGTTAGAGACAGACTCCTCCATGTTCTCGCAGTCTCAGAGAAAACAAAAGGATTAAGTTCCTTATTTTCAAATCATCTATCCATTTATCATGGATAAAAAATCAATTATTCAGTGGAACTGTCGAGGACTAAAAGCAAATTATAACGAAATTTTAATTTTAACAACACTACTTTCTCCGACTGTCTTTTGTCTCCAGGAAACCTTTTTAAAAAATACAGATAATATTAATTTTAAAAATTATAGTTTATATAATCATATCGCAACTAAAAATCAGAAAGCATCAGGAGGTTCATCTATCCTTGTAAAATCAAATGTTCCTCATAGACAGATAGATATAAATAGTAATTTTACAAGCTGTTGCTGTAAATGTCACTCTGTCTAAATCCATAACAATTTGTTCTCTATATCTTACTCCACACTGTAAATTTTCTAAACACGATTTAGAAAATCTTATAAACCAATTACCTCGTCCTTATTTATTATTAGGTGACTTTAATAGTCACAGCAAACTATGGGGTTGTCAGGATACAAATGACAAAGGAGAAATAATAGAAAATTTTATTGCAGAAAATGATTTATGTTTATTTAATGATAAACAACCAACTTATCTTCATTCTCCTACAAGAAATTATTTTGCTTTAGATTTGTCTATATGCTCTCCAAATATTTACTTAGATTTTGATTGGTCAGTTTTAGATGACCTTCATGGGAGCGATCATTTTCCAAATAAAATTGAAGAAATTGAATCGACAAATGAAGACCATCATTCCCGATGGAATTTGAATAAAGCAAACTGGGAGAATTTTATGGAGCTATGTAATGAAAAATTAAATCCTGAAATGTTTAAAACAGCAGATGATATACAAGCTTTTACTGATACATTAATTCATGTAGCCGAAAAATGTATTCCAAAGTCCTCGACACGTTCAAAAAGAAATAGACCTTGGTTTAATAAAAATGTTAAAAATTCAATAAATAAAAGAAAATCTGCCTTACGAAAGTTCAATAGGCAGCCAACAAAAGAAAATCTAATCCATGCCAAACAAATGCGAGCAAAAGCTCGCAAGACAATAAAAACGGCTAAAAGAACATCTTGGCAGCAATACGTCTCCAAACTTAATTCTAGAACTCCAGCAAAGAAGATATGGGACATGATTCGAAAAATTACTGGCAAAAATAAAAATAACAAGCATGTCCATATTAAATCAAATGGAAATATATGCGCAACGACGAAAGATATCTCCAATGCACTAGGAGAGAATTTTCAGAAAAACTCTTCTAGTGCAAATTATTCCGAAACCTTTCAAAACATAAAACAGGAACGAGAGAAAGAGCATCTAAATTTTATGTCACTAAATCATGAAAAATATAATGTACCATTCACAGCTTCAGAATTATTAGATGCTCTTAATAAATCCCACGACACAGCTGCTGGTCCTGATGACATCCATTATCAAATTCTTAAACATTTACCCGATAACGCTTTAAAAATTTTATTAAATATTTTAAATGATATTTGGATCACTGGAAAATTTCCAAAAGACTGGAGTAAAGCAACGATTATACCTATACCAAAACCAAATAAAGATCATACTGAAGCTACAAACTATAGACCTATTGCTTTGACAAGTTGTTTGTGTAAAACAATGGAGAGAATGATTAATGATAGACTGGTTTGGTTCTTAGAATCAAACCAGCTTATAACAAAATATCAAGCTTGATTCAGAAAAAATAACTGTACAAACGATCATTTGATTCGTTTGGAATCTTTTATTCGTGATGCCTTTGTTAAAAAAAGAACATGTAGTAGCTGTATTTTTTGACCTTGAAAAGGCTTACGATACTACCTGGAAACATGGCATCATGAAAGATTTACATAAATTAGGCCTTAAAGGCCGATTACCACTTTTTATTCAAAGCTTTTTATCAGATCGAACATTTATTGTTCGAATAGGTAATACGTTATCGGACATATTTAAACAAGAACAAGGTGTACCACAGGGAAGCATTTTATCACCTACCTTGTTTGGCATTAAAATTAACGATATTGTTAAATGTGTGAAAGACCTAGATTGTTCACTTTTTGTTGACGATTTTGGAATATTTATTAGATCGAAAAATATGGAAACCATTGAATTCAAACTACAACGATGTTTAAACAATATAGAAGATTGGGCAACAGAAAATGGTTTCAAATTTTCAAAAACAAAAACTCAGTGCGTTCATTTTTGTCAAATACGTCAGCTACATTTAGATCCTCATCTTACCATATACAGTAGTCCTATTCCAGTCGTCAGTGAAGCAAAATTCCTAGGTCTTTTGTTCGATAACAAATTATCTTTTATACCACACATCAAAGCTTTAAAAGCTAAATGTCTTAAAGCACTTGATATTCTTAAAATTCTCTCCAGTTCAGACTGGGGAGGAGATCGTACTGTTCTTTTAAATCTGTATAGATCATTAATTAGATCTAAATTGGATTATGGATCCATAGTTTATGGATCCGCAAGAAAATCTTATTTGAAATCTTTGGATACTATTCATCACCAAGGTTTACGTCTGGCTCTAGGGGCTTTTCGAACTTCTCCCATCGAAAGTTTATACGCTGAATCAAATGAACCATCACTGTATATAAGAAGGGAAAAATTATCTCTTCAATGTGTTTCCAAATTAGCCGCCAATCCACGAAATTCAGCTTATGATTGTGTTTTTAATCCTAAATACGAAAGATTTTACAATAATAAACCAACGGCTATTAAACCCCTTGGTCTAAGAATACAACCATTACTTGAAGAGGCCAATATCAATATTAAAAATGTTCAGCCCTTTTCCTTTCCATCAAAAGAGCCATGGACGTTAAACCCTCCAAAGATTGTTCTAGATCTTCATAAAAATAAAAAAACAGAAGTTGAGTCGCATATTTTTAAAAATGAATTTTTAGAAATAAAATCAAATTATAAACATTACCTGTCAATTTATACAGATGGTTCGAAACAAGATGAGAAAGTTGCTTGTTCTGTTATTAGTCCAAATTTTACTGACAGTATCAGATTACCTGATAATAGCTCCATTTTTACCGCCGAAGCCAAGGCAATTGATATTGCACTTTACCATATTAGAGATCAGTCTGAAAAACAGTTCATCATTTATTCAGATTCTCTCTCTGTATTAAAATCTCTTAAAGATTTACACCGTAGAAACCCATTAATTCAGCAAATTCTTAAAAAATATTATTACCTTTCAGTTTCAAAAGAAATTGTATTTTGTTGGCTTCCCAGCCACGTTAATATTCGTGGAAATGAATTAGCCGATTTAGAAGCCAAATCAGCACTATGCTTAATGATAACAAATTTCAAAATTCCTCACTCCGACTTTAAATCAAACATCAGTCAATACATCAACAACAAATGTCAGTCTGTTTGGGAAACACAAACTCAAAATAAACTAAATAAAATAAAACCAAATTTTAACAGCAAATGTACATTCTCTAATTACAGCAGAAAAGAACAAACAAAAATCACGAGATGTAGAATTGGACACACTAGAATTACTCATTCTTACATATTAAAAAATGAACAAGCTCCTTTCTGCATTCCTTGTAACGAACCTTTTACGGTCAAACATTTTCTTGTCACTTGTGCTGAATTTAATTATATTCGCACAAAGTATTTTAATGTAAAAAATATAAAGGAACTTTTTAATATGCCAACTCAAAAAATACTCAACTGTCTGAAAGAGATCGGACTTTTTAATAAAATATGATCTGTATTTAAATAACTTAAAATCATTGATATTTTATCTTTTTAAAATGAACTCATCAATCCTAGATATTTTTTAATTTCTCATTAAATAAAATCATCAAATAATATACAACTTATTAGACGCTATATGCCCTTTTAGGGTTGAGCGTCTATAAATAAAATATCCATCCATCCATCCATCTTTCTCTCTTTCATACGTATCTTTATGGTACCAACCGGGCTTATTTTTCTCATGTTCCTCTAACTTTAAGTGAGTTTCAATGGGCGGCGGCTGAAGGGTCAATTGGTGGGCTTGTATTGGGGCTTTGGCGGAAACCTCTGTGAGTGGAGGCTGTGGATAGGGGGATGAACTCAACTGTTCATAAATTTTTCTATGGAAATTTAGATGAATAGGTGGGAAATCATCTAAGCATGAGGCCGAGCTGAAGACTCTGATCATGACACCGAGTATAATAGCAATGTAGCCTTGACGTTAGAAATAGGAGATCCATTTCTGTTAAACGTCCCCTTGTAGGGCTCCATGGAGGGTGGGGCGCATAGCTATCGAATCACAAATTTCATCACCATGGCCTCTCGAAAACGATTTCTGGCGTTCGACTCTTCGGAGGACGACACGCAACCGACTACTTTTACGTTCAAAGCTAATAAAAACTACGCAAAATTTTTAGTGATTTCGAGCAAAGAAGACAAACCAATTACTTCACTGTCTCCTTTCATCATAGAAAAGCAAATAGAATCTATTATAGGCACTCCAAAAAATGTTAAAAAATTAAAAAATGGAACTCTTTTGATCGAAACAAACAGAAAATCTCAAACTGATAATCTTTTGAAACTTACAAAATTTTTAATATTAATGTCACTGTCACGGAACATAAAACTCTCAACAGTTGCAAACGTATTATCCGTGACAGAATGCTAAAATATGAAACTGAAGAAAATATCACAGAATATCTTAACACACAAGGAGTAACAGCTTGCAAACGTTTTAAAATTAAAAAAGATGGAAAAACCTTATAGAAACAAATACACTTTTACTAACTTTCAACACCACAACTTTACCGAAATCACTAAAAATCTTTTACCGAATTATACCGGTCGAAGTCTACATCCCAAATCCTCTGCGGTGTTTCAACTGTCAGAGGTTTGGACATCATGAAAATGGCTGTCCTGAATTACCTGGATCAGTATGTGAAAAATGTGGTATGGGTGACTTTGATCACCATACAAATGCTTGTAAAAATGAAGCCAAGTGTGTGAACTGTCACAAAAACCATCCATCAAAATCAAATCAGTGTGAAATTTGGAAAAAAGAAAAAGAAATCATGAAAATTAAAGTTACACAAAAAATTACTTATTTGGAAGCTAAAAAAATTCAAGAAAACCAACCTGAAATTACCTTTGCTAAAGTTGTTGAATCCCTAAACACTAAACCTGAAACCAAAGAAACTTCCACCAAGTTTAACGAAAAAGATTCTGTAATTAAAGCAAATTCAAAAGTCATTACTCCTACTCAAAAACCTAAACATACTAAACCCGCATCTACTCATCAGTCTAGACCACCAACAAAATCTCAAAACAGTTCACAAACACAGCCGACTAAAGCAAGTGGATCACAACAGAGATCCAGGTCCAGGACAGCTGATTCAAAAGGAAAAAATGGAAAAGAAAAAGATAAAGATAAAGAACCGAATCCATACAGTAAAGGGGCGTCGGCCGATTCGATCAAGTTGGTCAATCGGTTCGATTCCCTCGAGAACATGGAGTTAGAGATTGACTCCTCCATGCTGTCACAGACCCGGAAAAAATAAAAGGATTAAGTTCCTTATTTTGAAATCATCTCTCCATTCATCATGGATAAAAATCAATTATTCAGTGGAACTGTCGAGGACTCAAAGCAAATTATAACGAAATTTTAATTTTAACATCACTACTTTCTCCGACTGTCTTTTGTCTCCAGGAAACCTTTTTAAAAACTACAGATAATGTTTTAAAAATTATAGCTTATATAATCATATCGCAACTGAAAATCAGAAAGCATCAGGAGGTTCATCTATCCTTGTAAAATCAAATGTTCCTCATAGACAGATAGATATAAAAAGTAATTTACAAGCTGTTGCTGTAAATGTCACTCTGTCTAAATCCATAACAATTTGTTCTCTATATCTTCCTCCACACTGTAAATTTTCTAAACACGATTGAGAAAATCTTATAAACCAGTTACCTCGTCCTTATTTATTATTAGGTGACTTTAATAGTCATAGCAAACTATGGGGTTATCTGGATACAAATGACAAAGGAGAAATAATAGAAAATTTAATTGCAGAAAATATGATTTATGTTTATTTAACGATAAACAACCAACTTATCTTCATTCTCCTACAAGAAATTATTTTGCTTTAGATTTGTCTATATGCTCTCCAAATATTTACTTAGATTTTGATTGGTCAGTTCTAGATGACCTTCATGGGAGCGATCATTTTCCAAATAAAATTGAAGAAATTGAATCGACAAATGAAGACCATCATTCCCGATGGAATTTGAATAAAGCAAACTGGGAGAATTTTATGGAGCTATGTAATGAAAAATTAAATCCTGAAATGTTTAAAACAGCAGATGATATACAAGCTTTTACTGATACATTAATTCATGTAGCCGAAAAATGTATTCCGAAGTCCTCGACACGTTCAAAAAGAAATAGACCTTGGTTTAATAACGATGTTAAAAATTCAATAAATAAAAGAAAATCTGCCTTACGAAAGTTCAATAGGCAGCCAACAAAAGAAAATCTAATCCATGCCAAACAAATGCGAGCAAAAGCTCGCAAGACAATAAAAACGGCTAAAAGAACATCTTGGCAGCAATACGTCTCCAAACTTAATTCTAGAACTCCAGCAAAGAAAATATGGGACATGATTCGAAAAATTACTGGCAAAAAAAAATAACAAGCATGTCCATATTAAATCAAATGGAAATATATGCTCAACGACTAAAGATATTTCCAATGCACTAGGAGAGAATTTTCAGAAAAACTCTTCTAGTGCAAATTACTCGGAAATTTTTCAGAACATAAAACTAGAACGAGAGAAAGAGCATTTAAATTTTATGTCACTAAATCATGAAAAATATAATGTACCAGTCACAGCTTCAGAATTATTAGATGCTCTTAATAAATCTCACGATACAGCTGCTGGTCCTGATGCCATCCATTATCAAATTCTTAAACATTTACCCGATAACGCTTTAAAAACTTTATTAAATATTTTAAATGATATTTGGATCACTGGAAAATTTCCAAAAGACTGGAGTAAAGCAACGATTATACCTATACCAAAACCAAATAAAGATCATACTGAAGCTACTAACTATAGACCTATTGCTTTGACAAGTTGGCTATGTAAAACAATGGAGAGAATGATTAATGATAGACTGGTTTGGTTCTTAGAATCAAACCAGCTTATAACAAAATATCAAGCTGGATTCAGAAAAACTAACTGTACAAACGATCATTTGATTCGTTTGGAATCTTTTATTCGTGATGCATTTGTTAAAAAAGAACATGTCGTAGCTGTATTTTTTTACCTTGAAAAAGCTTACGATACTACTTGGAAACATGGCATCATGAAAGATTTACATAAATTAGGCCTTAAAGGCCGATTACCACTTTTTATTCAAAATTTTTTATCAGATCGAACATTTAATGTTCGAATAGGTAATACGTTATCGGACAAATTTAAACAAGAACAAGGTGTACCACAGGGAAGCATTTTATCACCTACCTTGTTTGGCATTAAAATTAACGATATTGTTAAATGTGTGAAAGACCTTGATTGTTCACTTTTTGTTGACGATTTTGGAATATTTATTAGATCGAAAAATATGGAAACCATTGAATTCAAACTTCAACGATGTTTAAATAATATAGAAGATTGGGCAACAGAAAATGGTTTCAAATTTTCAAAAACAAAAACTCAATGCGTTCATTTTTGTCAGATACGTCAGCTACATTTAGATCCTCATCTCACCATATACGGTAGTCCAATTCCAGTCGTCATTGAAGCAAAATTCCTGGGTCTTTTGTTCGATAACAAATTATCTTTTATACCACACATCAAAGCTTTAAAAGCTAAATGTTTAAAAGCACTTGATATTCTTAAAGTTCTCTCCAGTTCCGACTGGGGAGGAGATCGTACTGTTCTTTTTAATCTTTATAGATCTTTAATTAGATCTAAATTGGATTATGGATCCATAGTTTATGGATCCGCAAGAAAATCTTATTTGAAATCTTTGGATACTATTCATCACCAAGGTTTACGTCTGGCTCTAGGGGCTTTTCGTACTTCCCCCGTCGAAAGTTTATACGCTGAATCAAATGAACCATCATTGTATATAAGAAGAGAGAAATTGTCTCTTCAATATGTCACAAAGTTCGCCGCCAGTCCACGTAATTCAGCTTATGATTGTGTTTTTAATCCTAAATATGAAATATTTTACAACAACAAACCAACGGCTATTAAACCCCTTGGCCTGAGAATACAACCGTTACTTGAAGAGGCCAATATTAATATTAAAAATGTTCAGCATTTTTCTTTTCCATCAAAAGAGCCATGGACGTTAAACCCTCCAAAGATTATATTAGACCTTCATAAAAATAAAAAAATAGAAGTTGAGTCGCATATTTTTAAAAATGAATTTTTAGAAATCAAATCAAATTATAAACATTACCTGTCAATTTATACAGATGGTTCGAAACAAGATGAGAAAGTTGCTTGTTCTGTTGTTAGTCCAAATTTTACTGACAGTATCAGATTGCCTGATAATAGCTCCATTTTTACCGCCGAAGCCAAGGCAATTGCTATTGCACTTTACCATATCAGAGATCAGTCTGAAAAACAGTTCATCATTTATTCAGATTCTTTTTCTGTATTAAAATCTCTTAAAGATTTACACCATAGAAACCCATTAATTCAGCAAATTCTCAAAAAATATTATTACCTTTCAAATTCAAAATTGTATTTTGTTGGCTTCCCAGCCACGTTAATATTCGTGGAAATGAATTAGCCGATTTAGAAGCTAAATCTGCACTATCCTTAGTGATAACCAATTTTAAAATTCCTCACTCCGACTTTAAATCGAACATCCGTCTATACATTAACGATAAATGTCAGTCTGTTTAGGAAAAACAAATTCAAAATAAACTAAATGAAATAAAACCAAATTTTAATAGCAGATGCACATTCTCTAATTACAGCAGAAAAGAACAAACAAAAATCACGAGATGTAGAATTGGACACACTAGAATTACTCATTCTTACATATTAAAAAATGAACAAGCTCCATTCTGCATTCCTTGTAACGAACCTTTTACGGTCAAACATTTTCTTGTCACTTGTGCTGAATTTATTTATATTCGCAAAAAAAGTATTTTAATGTAAAAAATATAAAGGAACTTTTTAATGATATGCCAACTCAGAAAATACTCGACTTTCTGAAAGAGATCGGACTTTTTAATAAAATATGATCTGTATTTTTAATAATTTAAAATCATTGATACTTTATCTTTTTAAAAAAGAACACATCAATCCTAGATATTTTTAATTTCTCATTAAATAAAATCATCATATAATATACAACTTATTAGACGCTATATGCCCTTTTAGGGTTGACCGTCTATAAATAAAATATCCATCCATCCATCCATATAAAAAAGGGCCCCCGTAGCCTAGTGGATAAGAGAGTTGACTCTTAATCCATTAGGTTTCTCACCGCTGTGGTTCGAGCCTCGCTCGGGTCATATGTGGGAAAGCCAAGTTCTGCTTACGGATGGTCAGGTGTCCATCCATCCATCCCAATCATTCTAAATGCAGACCATTGTATATTTGAAGCACTAGAGCGTTATTATGTAATGTAATCAGGGGAGTCGTTCTGACAAATCTCACGGCTCTTAGAAACACCGAATGCATATTTTTGAAAGCAAACGCCCACACGCGATTATTGTGATCAACGCAGGCCTGCTAACAATTCTCACGCCTCTACCAAATGCAGATCAACAACTACAGCTTATTATGTTGATCAATGGATGCCTGCTGGTAAATCGCATGGCTCCAAATCTCTCCTAATGCAGACCGTTGTAAAATTTAAGCACTAGATATATTATTATTAACTCAGCCTGCTGCCAAATCTCACGGCTCACAGTCCTACTAAATACCGAATGTTGAAAAAATTAAGAACTACAGCTAATTATTGTGGCCACTAGAGGTTTGATGACAAATCGCTCGACTCCCATTCTTTCAAAATGCATTACATTAACTATTTCAAGTATTATATCCGATTTATTGCTGTATATTGTGTTCTGCTGACAAATCTCACGGCTCCCAATCAGTCCTAATGCAGACCGTTGTTATAAATTAACGCACTAGCCCTTATTATTGTGATCAAGGGAAACGTTCTTGCAAATATTACGACTCTTTGTCCTATCAAATGCAGATTAATTATTGTAATCAGCGGAGGCCTGCTGACAAATCCAACGGCTTCCTGTCACTCCAAACGTTTAATTAAGTACAAGACATTTACTCGTAAATTTTGACAAACGGAGTTGTGCTCTCAGTCCTGCTAAATGCAGATCGATGGTATATTTTAAACACTACAGGCGCATACATATATACATAGTTTGTTTGCATTGTGTGAATAAGAAAGAATGATGCCTATATGATGGCACTGTTGCTGTAAGTCCCTTTCATTAGGAACCTGCTCGACCATTTGTACAAAAAAGACCATAAAGAATATACCCGATGTGAAAATGTATTATAATGTATCATAATTTAGATATGTATTAATGGTCTAATCGAATCCCTTGTGGGCTTTTTAGGATGGAGTAAAGAATAAACATCGGCCCGTCATGTTTTGTATTACCAATGGGTGGCTTTGCAAAACCGCTGGTGGGCCACTGACAAATTCTTCTAGCGGGCCTGTTGAATTATTGAGGCCCGCTAGTGCCCCACTGGGTCAGTGCTAGCTGCGTAGCTTTGTCCAGTGAGTATCCAAATCATAAGGAGTTTTCATCGAGGAATGAGACAAATATTTATCTGGACCTACTGGTATAGAGCTTCGTAAAATGGATAGAAAGCATAGTGAAAAAAAGCATTTGGGAATTCACTTGAATGAAGTGTAGTCTTATTTTCTATGAAGAAGGAGACAGTTTGAACGAAATGTAAAGTCATGTTGTGTAAAACAATATAGGAAAAGTATCGCAAATTTTGATGTGTTTTAGCATACTGAGCATACTGCATGACAGAGTTTAATATGTATAAGGTCCTTTCAGTATGACGAAAGCCACATACTTTGCCCTCAGTCACATGCATAAATTATTTGCCTTATGTTTTGTCTAGCATTTTTATGGTAGGATGGTAAGACTTTTTTCTATTTATTTTAGATTTCAGATATCTGAATTAATATATTTTCTTATAAAATAAATCATATATTATATATCTTACAGAAACATGATATCTTATATGCTAAATAAGATATCGTATATGTTATAGATGTTAATTAGGATATCGGATACCTGAATTACCAAATAATATATCTAATATACTGTAAAGAATGTGTAATATAGGATAAGGTATATGGGAAAATAGATATCTAAATTATCCTAACATATATTATATCTTATATACTATATATGATATCTAATATTGCTATTATTGTTACGACCGAGCACTCCTACCATCGATTATCTGCCTTGGCAGATTACGCATAGTTTCTAAGTATATATTCAATCTCTGACAACTGCGTCAGGGAGTCGACTCTTTGGCTCAGTGGTTAGAGCATTGGATTTTTATCCGGGAGGACCCGGGTTCGATTCCCAGGTGTTACGACCGAGCACTCCTACCATCGATTATCTGCCTTGGCAGATTACGCATAGTTTCTAAGTATATATTCAAATCTCTGACAACTGCGTCAGGGAGTCGACTCTTTGGCTCAGTGGTTAGAGCATTGGATTTTTAACCGGGAGGACCGGGTTCGATTCCCATGAAAGACGGAATATTTTTTCAGCTATACTTCACTCCTGTGTTGCGACTATCGTGTCGTAAGATGGCTTCACGTCATCATAAATGATGACTTCCTTGAAGAGGGGGAGTGTTACGACCGAGCACTCCTACCATCGATTATCTGCCTTGGCAGATTACGCATAGTTTCTAAGTATATATTCAATCTCTGACAACTGCGTCAGTGAGTCGATTCTTTGGCTCAGTGGTTAGAGCATTGGATTTTTAACCCAGAGGACCGGGTTCGATTCCCACGGCAGACGTGAGAATTTTTTCAGCTATGCTTCATTCCTGTGTTACGACTTTCATGTCGTAAGATGGGGGCTGGTCCGGGATAGGACTTTATACGCCGAAAATGGCTTCATGTCATCATAAATGATGACTTCCTTGAAGAGGGGGAGTGTTACGACCGAGCACTCCTACCATCGATTATCTGCCTTGGCAGATTACGCATAGTTTCTAAGTATATATTCAATCTCTGACAACTGCGTCAGGGAGTCGACTCTTTGGCTTAGTGATTAGAGCATTGGATTTTTAACCGGGAGGACCGGGTTCGATTCCCATGAAAGACGGAATATTTTTTCAGCTATGCTTCATTCCTTTGTTACGGCTATCATGTCTTAAGATGGGGGCTCGTCCGGGATAGGACTTTATACGCCGAAAATGGCTTCACGTCATCATAAATGATGACTTCCTTGAAAAGGGGGAGTATTACGACCGAGCACTCCTACCATCGATTATCTGCCTTGGCAGATTACGCATAGTTTCTAAGTATATATTCAATCTCTGACAACTGCGTCAGGGAGTCGACTCTTTGGCTCAGTGGTTAGAGCATTGGATTTTTAACCCGGAGGACCGGGTTCGATTCCCACGGCAGACGTGAGAATTTTTTCAGCTATGCTTCATTCCTGTGTTACGGCTTTCATGTCGTAAGATGGGGGCTGGTCCGGGATAGGACTTTATACGCCGAAAATGGCTTCATGTCATCATAAATGATGACTTCCTTGAAGAGGGGGAGTGTTACGACCGAGCACTCCTACCATCGATTATCTGCCTTGGCAGATTACGCATAGTTTCTAAGTATATATTCAATCTCTGACAACTGCGTCAGGGAGTCGACTCTTTGGCTCAGTGGTTAGAGCATTGGATTTTTAACCGGGAGGACCGGGTTCGATTCCCATGAAAGACGGAATATTTTTTCAGCTATGCTTCATTCCTTTGTTACGGCTATCATGTCTTAAGATGGGGGCTCGTCCGGGATAGGACTTTATACGCCGAAAATGGCTTCACGTCATCATAAATGATGACTTCCTTGAAAAGGGGGAGTGTTACGACCGAGCACTCCTACCATCGATTATCTGCCTTGGCAGATTACGCATAGTTTCTAAGTATATATTCAGTCTCTGACAACTGCGTCAGGGAGTCGACTCTTTGGCTCAGTGGTTAGAGCATTGGATTTTTAACCGGGAGGACCGGGTTCGATTCCCATGAAAGACGGAATATTTTTTCAGCTATGCTTCATTCCTTTGTTACGGCTATCATGTCGTAAGATTATACATATCATATATATGAAATAAAATATCTTATTTAGTATACAAAATATTGTATTTACTGTATAAATATTGTATATGTTTGGACAACTCAGATATCTAATTTTCCATATAAGATATCGTATCTCATGTTAGATATGTTATATATTGTATCAGATATAATATATACTATACAAGATTACGATTTCTAATGATATATAAAGTAAATATGATATCTTTATGTTTTTATCAATCAGATATCTTATATCCTATTAAAGATAAGCTTATATCCCATATCAGATATCTAATATATATCTTATATAATACATAAGATATAATATATCATTACCCAACCTACTATATGAGAAGTTACAAAGCATTTTTACTGTGTAACACATTTACATCTGTGACAAAAGCCAGTCAGATTGAACCGGTTCTCAGAGAACTATAACCATGGCCTTTATTTTGCCTATCTCACGGGTCACGTGAATTACCAGCAACTTCACTTGTGTCAAAAGCCAGCCAGATTAAACCGGTTCTCAGAGATCAATCATTCGGGCTCATATTTTTGACTATCTCCCGGTCACGTGAATTACCTAGTATCTTCACTTGTGACAAAAGCCAGCCAGATTCAACCGGTTCTCAGAGAAATATCACGGGGGCTCCCGCTCATGTGATCAAATATTTACCAGTATTAATTGATCATAGCGATCAAAAGAAAACTGTTCCTTGAAAATATGAGTTGGGTAATAAAACATCTTTAACATATCTTTCAGGGCAAAACTATCAGCCCCCCGGACTGTGGAGCACCTGATGAAGTCTCGCCCCCGGACTTCGACCTTGAACGAAAGTTCATCAGGTGATACACTGCATCTCGATGCTGATAGTTTTCACTGTCACCCAGAAATATATATATTGAAAGGAAAAATAACATCACATGGTATGTCTAAATAATTATAATATTCCCAACGGTTTTGTTTGTAACTCAACTGGGGAATAAACAAAAGCAATAAAAGTTGCATGAGTTAAAAAACAGATTATGCCCTTTTCGGGCCCATAATCTGTTTTTCAACTCATGCAACTTTTATTTGTGAATTTTATATTTTTTATTTACTTTGTTAAAAATAGAAAACCTCTGAAAAAAGCGAAAGCGGAAAGGCCTCAGGTAAACAAATCATTTGTACTGTGAATAATTAACTATCAACATGTAGTTTAATGCCTATCATTTTGGCATCCTTTCTGGATCCAGTGTTACCAAAAAGATATTTTGTTAGATGTCATGCTCCTTCTCCCATCTTTTGCTATATTAGATACCTTATATGTTAAATAAGATATCTTATATATTTGTCTTTCTGACTAAACGGAAGTCTCTGTTATCCCTAATAAGCGTAATAAGTTAAAATTAGAAAACTACATTTGTCAAACGATTAATCAGGAAGTATTTGTAACCAAAACTTTTTCAGTTCATCATTAAAACACTTAAGTAAAGCTTTCAAGATATTTTCTATATTGTAACTTAAAAGACATACCTTGATTTCAACATTGAAAATGCTACTGGATAAAATAACTGTGGCATAAATATACTGTATGCAGATCAGGAGAATAATAACATAAGTTAGTCCTCCAAAAAATCTTAAATGGCCATAAAGCCTCCTTTGAAGATGAATTTATAATTTGACTGAAGTAAAATTGGGGAAAAGACTTTGATTAAAGTGTGTCAGTAAAAGCAGCGACGGCCAGTAGAAAAACAAACAAGACTGGCTGTCAAAACCATGCCAGTGTCTTTTTACGGTGGTCTTACGCCCTCAGTGTTATGAGCTGAGCGTCAGACTAAACTGAAATGAATAGAAGGTTTGCTTTGGATGAAACTGAGCAGTATTAATACATTGGAGATGCTGTTGGTACAATTGCAGATCTGCGTGATTTGTCGATTTAATGATCAAAAGGAACAAGGAGAGCAACTATTATTTAAATATGTGTTTATTTTCCCTCAGAATTATATAAGATATATGCTTTATCAATAAAGACATCTTATTTGTAGTACCATATATATCAGATATCTCATATACTTTATAAGATATCTAAAATACTCTATTAAATATCTAAATTACTATAAAAGATATCTTAAAAATATATGATATCTTATTTAAGGTAATACCTTATTTAGTACATACGATATCTGCTTTGGTGTATATCTTATATACTATATAACTTATATGCTAAAATAAAAGATATCTAATATGCTCAAGATAATTAAGATATTAAAATATTTGATATGCGCAAGCATATACAATGCTTATATTAAATAAGATATCTTATATATTATGGTAGATATCTTACATGCCATATAAGATATGTAGTATATAAGGTATCATATATCCTATATAAAATATCTGAGATAACATATAAGATATCTGGCTTTAAATAGTAAACCGGCTTGCCTTACATTTGGCTATAGTGCATGTTTTACTGTTTTCGAAACCCTTTTATATGCTGCATTTGTGCTGCAATGGTAAAGCCTCATATTCAAAATTGAGAATGGTTCGGTCCCAGCGAGCACCAAGTTTTTTTGTCCTCGAGCAAGACACTTTATCCACATGCAGGTTTAATCTTGTGTCTTGCAAAAAAAAATGCCCGTGAGGGCGTAGGCAGTATTTGACGCTAGATATAAAATTATAGAATGACATTTGATAGGGCGTGACGATTTGGGATCTGCAACGTATTTAATAATGATTGTACAGAGTACAAAATATTGTGGGCAAGTTTTTCAAGTGATTTCTATAAATAAATTCAAAACAGACCGTTAACGGTCTCAAGGAGTTCACAGCTGACGTCCAAGCTACTACTGCAGCTGTCTTAAGCACTTCATTGACAGCTATTCTTCTTGTTGTTAACTGTACATAGAGGACTTTTATCATTTCAAATGTTAATACTGGAAGAGTACGTCTGTCCCATCCCCCTAACAGGTCAACTGTTACGTGTCAAGAGGACACCTTATCTTTTCCCGGAAGAAGAATGTTACGCTTATCAAAATAAAAAAATGCAAACTGTTTGAAAAGCTAATATTTGCGTCATTTTCGGTATCTACTTGTGATTTGTTGCATAAGCCAAACAGGCAACAGAAAAAGACAAGAAAAACGAAGAAATGATTTGTATATGAAAGATATGAACAAATTTAACTACAAAAAAACTCTGGAAATATGTATCCTTCGACTGTTGATAAATGTTTAGTGTGTATGAAATAGAATAAATTTTATGGTGCAAATATACGTGTAGCCGAATACTTAATTCGAGGTTACACAAAACAGCTATTACACACACACACACACACACACACACACACACACACACACACAGGATGAAAGAAAGAGTTAACAAAAGTTGATTTATTCATTTATTTTAAACACTTTTTTGTATCAACAACCTATTGTGACTAGTATAGGACACTTATTTTATTATTTTTATGTGATGCACACAGTTTGATAAGAAATTTACTGATAAACATTATTTGTGTATCAATCAGTTTAAAATTGTTGGTGTATCGATCTGTTTTAATTTGTGTACCGAAAACAATTATATTGCGTGGATAAAGTCAGTGCATGCATGAATTTTGTCTACATTTCAATATTTTTATAGAGCGACCAACAACCTGCTTGAGTCGAAAAAAAAAACAAAAACGAAATAATTATTAATCGACTCACCGATTAATCATAATTGTCATTTTGAGTTACAGAATCAATGAAGCAATATAATTTATACTGCATGTATTTAGCTAGTGGATGGATAAATTTTAGTAATATTTTAACAGATGACAACTTGCTTAAGTCGAATATCCAAAATTGAAAAGTAAAATAATTACAAATTGATGCATCGATTTTTTAAAATTTGTCATTTCGAGTTACTGAGTCAGTGAACCCGATAAAATGTATACTACATGTTTAATTTTTTGCGATATTTCAATATTTTAACAGTTGGACGGACAACTTGCTTAAGTGGAAATAACCCAAATAATAAGTCGAATATCCAAAGCAAAAAGTAAATTAATTACAAATACTTTCATCAATGCATCGATTAATCAAAATTGTCATTTTGAGTCACCAAAGCAGTGTACCGAAAACAAATATATACTTCAGAAACAGACTTTTTACTGGTGACATGTCTATTTAATGACATTCATTCGCCAAGACCTTCAAATTATAATGTGCACCTACATTTACTATAACGCACAGTACATCTTTATCAACAAAGGAATGGTTTTGTCGGTGTAAGGATATTATATTAAAGCAAGGACATGTTACTGGTCTGCTGCTATATTTATTGGTACAATATTAAAAATGCATAAGCTGATAGAATTTAACAGTGCTTACATCAGTTGTCGTAGCACAGGTTTTGTTGTGTTTGATTGCTACACTTATATCTTGTTCGGATCATCACCAGTTTTAATTTAGCATGTGCAGAATTACTGTGGTATCGATAACATTGATCATTCCATCAGCAATATTTTATCATTGATAAGACTACATTGATGTACTTGAGATTTGTATTTTGGCACAGTCAGGTGGATATAACAAACTCTATCTTCTAGTTTATCCAGGATTCAGTAAGATCTGAATGCCATATACGAACAGAGAGGACTGTTTTATTATTTTATATTATTTAGTTTTAACGGTGCAGAATAATGATTTTTAATCTGATGTTATAACAGAAATGCCAAATACGATGTTTATTTATATCTACTTTATGTGTACGTTAGAGCGTTGGGGTTATTTGGATTTTATTTTTTCATATTTTTCGCTGAAATCAAATAGTTTATCATTCTTTAATTGGTTACTTTGGTATTTTAAATTAACTCGTAAGGCTTACTTCCATTTCTTATGACCTGAAAGATCTCATACACGAAGTGTGAGTTCCGTCACATAACTCCGATTTCAGACTTCTGGTCTGACAGATCTCAAGATCTGACGAATCTCACGATACTCCGGAACGTTATCTACCTAATGTTTCGTGGACTTGTAACAGCTGAAAGTCGGACTTGTAGATATAATCCGCATTATGGAAATAAAAGCTATTGTAATATATATATATATATATATATATATATATATATATATATATATATATATATATATATATATATATATATATATATATATATATATATATATATATATATATATATATATATATATATCCGAATATGGAAGATGTAAAAGCTTATCTTGGCCACAGAAGCACTATGGCCAAGATAAGCTTCCACATTCGGATTAGGACTGAGTCGGGGAAAGCTGAGCCTATATCGCATCATGTTATGAAGTTGTAGATTTCAGAATGTAACTCAGAGTTTATCTGCTTACGGGAAATACCTCAGTTGTTTTACTTTTCTCTCTACATATCTGGCCCTTCTTTGAACCTGTAATGTTAGAACGAAGAACACGGTTTGCGTGTGAGGTAGACTTGGAATGATAATATCAATGTGGACTGGTCACACAAAAGCGACGAAATATGGTCTTACAATAATACAGGTGAATAGAAGAACACATTTTGAAGGAAGAACACGTGTTCTTTTTGAGGTAGAATTGGAATGAAAATATCAAAATAGACTAGTCATACAGAAGCGACCACAGTAGCTTCAGTAATTCGGCTGAATGAAGAAACGCGCCGCGTTACACTGTTAATCGGATTATAACTACTGTACTGCCTTGAGCGTTTGATTAGACAAGGATTTCACGATAACCTTTTTGCTTATTGCATATCGTAATAAATGCATCAAAAGAAACTGTGCCAAGAGAAACCAACTTTATGCACAGCCTGTTTTGGTAATTAATGTTTTCAAACAGTAATTATAATGACTATTCTCTCTTGTGACCAAAAAGGTTAGTAAATAATCTGACGAATAGTGTCATAAACAGGGTCCTTATTACATGAAGAGACAACTAAAATCCTGATTAGAACTGAGCTGTTTAACAGATATCTCGCAGAAAACTCGTTACGGTGTCAAAGCGATAAATCCTGTGCTATCTGTAAATTACCCTTGGCCAAAAATGAATTTGTTTCCCTTGGTACTGTTATTGGCAGCCTGTACAATTTAGTAATAATGATTGTTTATGTAACAGTATACATTAATTACAATCAAAATATATTTTGACCATCTTTTACTTTGTTTGTTTAAATGGCTGTACAGCAATTAAAAGTTGAACACAGTTTGAACTGACCGAAAAAACTAACTCACTCTCATTCATGTCTCACTAACTCACTTACTCATTCATTCATTCATTCATTCATTTCCTTTCTCTGAACTTCTTTCCTTATTTTTGATAATAAAAATGAAACCAATTCGTAAAAAAATGTACATTTCATAAATAATAAATAAGAGTCACAACAATTGATTTTAAAGAAAGTGGCAATGGAGATCAGCAAAGGGGGACATATCAGCCAATACGCGCAGTCTAGTTATGACCATAGCTAGTCGTAATATCTCTTTATTGAAGCCAGCCACTGCATAGAGCGACCAAATGGGTCTCTAACTATACCACGTAGATGCATTGCATTTGAAGTTATAATGACTTTTGAACTGTAAATGTGCTCTAAACCATGTGACATACGTATGTGCTGGAGTATAGCGTGATATAAGTTGCAATATTGTATCTGGTAATATATTTGTTCCATAATAAAAAGTGTATTCTATATTAAGCTATTTATGCCCAATAAAAATATATTTATTTGCAAAATAAATATTTATTGGCAATGAAATATATTTATTGACAATTATTTTTATTTGCTGGTAATAAAAATATTTATTTGCAAAATAAATATTTATTGGCAATAAAATATCTTTAATGGCAATTAATTTTCCTAATTAGCAATAAAATTATATATTTTTTTTCAAAATAAAAATATTTGTTCTATAATAAGCAAATTCATCGGCGACAAAAGATATGTATTGGCAATATAAATATATTAATTCAAAATATAAAATGTGTTGATAAAATTGATATATATTTATTGAATCAATATTCTGTTGTGTCATAATAAAAAAATTTATCTGCAATGTGCTAGAAAATATGTTAGGTAAAATTAGCATTGTGGGATATGACACGGTTTTGTAACTGCGAATTTCATTGGCTCTGTGAGACCTAATAATGGCAGCCTCCTTTGATTACACAGAGCGCTGCCATATTGTTTTGGTTCGCGGTTTATGGTAAACTCAATCTTTAGCCGTTTCGACCTTAGTCAATTCGCACCTTTTGATTCTTGGTCACCTCGCACCCCGGACTAGCACCTCTGCCGACACAAGTTAACCCGACACTCGGTATTTTTCTCGTGTGTTGCAGTTTCTTTGTTTTGGATGTGACTTGTAGTCCACCTGGAATAACGGTCCATGTGCATTTTTGTTAAACCTAAAAGTATTATATACTTGAATATATAGTACAGATCTCGGGGCCGATCTTGGACCACATGCAGACTGGGAAACTAGAGCTAAAGTTCTCATAGAAGTGTTAACAAAACTGCAACAAAGTATCTAACATTCTAGGATACCGGCAAACATGGGAGCATCTAAGTGCGAAAGTCTAAGGTGCGAAAGTCTAAGCAGCGAGTTGACCAAGGATCAAGCCACCGGAAATTTTGTCGAGCCAATGGAATTTTCTGTTACAAAGCTACATCATATCTCACAATGCTAATTTTACCCAATATGTTTATTTGAACTTACAAGGAATATTTTTGTAAATATTGTCAATATTTCTTTGGCAAATAAATATATATTTTATATATCGTGATTTTTATTGTCTAAACAAAATATTGTATCACTACATATTTAATCTGCAATATATATCGCAAATAAATACTTTTATTGTGAATAAATATATATTGTGTTGCCAATGAATATTTTATCGTAAATTAATATATATTTCTATTGGCAATAAATATTTATGTAACAAAGAGATATATTTTTATATCGCAAATAAATATTTTATTGTGAATAAATATATTTTATTGGCAATAAATATCTTAATATAGAATACATATTTTTAATATGGAACAAATATATTATCAGATACAATATTGAAACGTATACCACGCCATACTGGAGTTTATGTTTTAGTTAATACTTTTACCACATCTCTTTAGTTTTTGTATATGGGTGTATGAGGGGCGGCCGGGTGCGAATGTAGCATCACGAAAACACGCCTATGTAATTTTGATACATTGTTTTTCTAATCTTGCTAAAAACATAGATTGTGTGTATTCGTTAGAGGCGTTTCTAACGAGTACCAACAATCCATGTTTTGAAAAGAAATATGAATAATATCAGAATTTTTTATCTGAAAACTTTCCTTTTTTGGTTGTAAAATTTTCAATATATTTGAATAGGCTTATTTTCGTAATGGAAAATACTCATAATGCCCGTTAATATGTCTTGTCCTGAATCCATGTAAAATGATACGATACAACAATATGGCCCAACTAATTGATTTCCTGTGCTTCTGACATATATTTGTAGATTGTGGCAACCTTACTGATCCCATAAATGGATCAGTGAACTTCACCAATACGACCTATGATTCACAGGCGAGATATTTCTGTAACACTGGCTATTCTTTTGTGGGAAGTGACTTTCGTGTCTGTCAAGAAAACGGAACATGGAGTGGCATAACCCCAGTATGCGAAATACAAGGTATTCAGATTGATTCCGTTTAGATTTATCGATAACATGCACATCAGGTTGGCACTTGAGTTGTAGGAAACTAAGGCGGAAGCATTGTTTAATGGTTCATAGTGCTCAGGGAACAAATCAAAGTGAACGAATCAAACGAAAACTTAAATAATAATAATAATGAAAATGATGTCCTCAAGAGCAAAATAAAAAGCAACACTGCAACAGTTCTAGCTGGGCAGG
Source organism: Anodontia alba (assembly GCA_964016985.1). NCBI lineage: Eukaryota > Metazoa > Mollusca > Bivalvia > Lucinida > Lucinidae > Anodontia > Anodontia alba. The sequence continues at coordinate 59,776,857 of OZ024824.1, forward strand.
TCATCTACGCAAGCTACGGGAAGGGATGCAAAAAGCAGGTAAAACTGTTTGGGACTGAACTTTGATTAACGCACACCGGTGTTTACCATACTATTAAAACATTGTCTGTTATCAAGCACGAAGACAGTGAATATCATAAGCATAAAATGTTTCCATATAAAAACGGTCCCGTGCTGGTTCCGGGCTTAGAATAGGCCAGAAGTAACATTCTGCGTGACGTACAAGCCGTCTAAAAGAGGCTGCCCGTGACCACCCGGGCCCTCGAAATAGGTGGCTGCCTTCCGCTTCTGTGGCAGTTGGGTAAAACCCCTAACATACAGAGCAATCGTCCGTTCAACCGGTATAATTCCAGAATATAAAATTAAATTTATTGAAATGCATCTTAAATTGGAAAAAACAAATTTCGCGAGATCTATCCTTTTAAACCTTTCCTATCTCATGTTACTAACATGCTTCATTTGTTTGTGTATCATCCTGTGCCCGTGGGTCGCACATGGGACGAAGATTATAACCTCATCTGTATTTAACATATGTGTTTGTCTTGTGTTTGTGTCATTTTTCCGAACTATAGCATTCTCCACATTAAAAAGTAAGATGCATTTAATATTGTTAGATAAAAAAACTAAACGTTTTTCAAGGTATGAAAGCTACATATCATTTGAAAGCTACATATCATCTAACACAGCTTGTTTGTTTAACTCTCTTAAAAAATGAATCCAAAATGAATCCATCCTTCTTTAATAAACTGTTTATTTTAAATATGGATCTCCTAATGTTAAAAATACCCTTTCAATTCCCCAGACGTTTTCGGCCTCCCTTGTCTTTAGGGAATAAAATCTACAGATCACTTTCCTTCTGTAGTGGATAGGGTGTAATCCCCTATTAAAACAGGAACCACCTGTTTGCCGTGGGTGGCATCTCGTATGCTGGGAGAGGGGAACCTGATGATTGAGGAAAGCCCAGGGATCTCCAGCTTTTCAACACATCATTTTGGCCCTTATTTCAGATAGAAGAGCGGTCTGGGTTAGATCCGGCCTGGATCAATCGGCTCAGTCGTGCCAAGCTCTAGAAGCGCACAACTTGTTCTTAGCTTCTTTCTCTCTTTCATACGTATCTTTATGGTACCAACCGGGCTTATTTTTCTCATGTTCCTCTAATTTTAAGTGAGTTTCAATGGGCGGCGGCTGAAGGGTCAATTGGTGGGCTTGTATTGGGGCTTTGGCGGAAACCTCTGTGAGTGGAGGCTGTGGATAGGGGGATGAATTCAACTGTTCATAAATTTTTCTATGGAAATTTAGATGAATAGGTGGGAAATCATCTAAGCATGAGGCCGAGCTGAAGACTCTGATCTTGACACCGAGTATAATAGCAATGTAGCCTTGACGTTAGAAATAGGAGATCCATTTCTGTTAAACGTCCCCTTGTAGGGCTCCATGGAGGGTGGGGCGCATAGCTATCGAATCAAACTTCATCACCATGGCCTCTCGAAAACGATTTCTGGCGTTCGACTCTTCGGAGGACGACACGCAACCGACTACTTTTACGTTCAAAGCTAATGAGAACTTCGCTAAATTTTTAGTGATTTCGAGTAAGGAAGACAAACCAATTACTTCACTGTCTCCATTCATCATAGAAAAACAAATTGAATCTTTAATAGGCACTCCAAAAAATGTTAAAAAATTAAAAAATGGAACTCTTTTGGTCGAAACAAACAGAAAATCTCAAACTGATAATCTCTTGAAAATTACAAAATTCTTTAACATTAATGTCACTGTCACGGAACATAAAACACTCAATAGTTGCAAAGGTATTATCCGTGACAGAATGCTAAAACATGAAACTGAAGAAAATATCACAGAATATCTTAACACACAAGGAGTAACAGCTTGCAAACGTTTTAAAATTAAAAAAGATGGAAACCTTATAGAAACAAATACACTTTTACTAACTTTCAATACCACAACTTTGCCGAAATCACTGAAAATATTTTACCGAATTATACCGGTTGAAGTCTACATCCCAAATCCTCTGCGGTGTTTCAACTGTCAGAGGTTTGGACATCATGAAAACGGCTGTCCTGAATTACCTGGATCAGTATGTGAAAAATGTGGTATGGGTGACTTTGATCACCATACAAATGCTTGTAAAAATGAAGCCAAGTGTGTGAACTGTCACAAAAACCATCAATCAAAATCAAATCAGTGTGAAATTTGGGAAAAAGAGAAAGAAATAATGAAAATTAAAGTTACACAAAAAATTACTTATTTGGAAGCCAAAAAAATTCAAGAAAATCAACCTGAAATCACCTTTGCAAAAGTTGTTCAATCCCTAAACACTAAACCTGAAACCAAAGAAACTTCTACCCAGTTTAACGAAAAAGATTCTGTCATCAAAGCAAATTCAAAAGTTATTACTCCTACTCTAAAACCTAAACCTAAATCCGCATCTACTCATCAGTCTAGACCACCAACAAAATCTCAAAACAGTTCACAAACACAGCCAAGTAAAGCAAGTGGATCCCAAAGATCCAGATCCAGGTCCAGGACAGCTGATCAAAAAGGAAAAAATGGAAAAGAAAAAGATAAAGAACCAAATCCATACAGTAAAGGGGGATCGGCCGATCCAATCAAGTTGATCAATCGGTTCGATTCCCTCGACAGCATGGAGTTAGAGATTGAATCCTCCATGCTGTCTCAGACCCGGAAAAAATAAAACGATTAAGTTCCTTATTTTAAAATCACCTCTCCATTCATCATGGATAAAAAATCAATTATTCAGTGGAACTGTCGAGGACTCAAAGCAAATTATAATGAAATTTTAATTTTAACAACACTACTTTCTCCAACTGTCTTTTGTCTCCAGGAAACCTTTTTAAAAAATACAGATAATATTAATTTTAAAAATTATAGTTTATATAATCATATCGCAACTGAAAATCAGAAAGCCTCAGGAGGTTCATTTATCCTTGTAAAATCAAATGTTCCTCATAGACAGATAGATATAAATAGTTATTTACAAGCTGTTGCTGTAAATGTCACTCTGTCTAAATCCATAACAATTTGTTCTCTATATCTTCCTCCACACTGTAATTTTTCTAAACACGATTTAGAAAATCTTATAAACCAGTTACCTCGTCCTTATCTATTATTAGGTGACTTTAATAGTCACAGCAAACTATGGGGTTGTCTGGATACAAATGACAAAGGAGAAATAATAGAAAATTTTATTGCAGAAAATGATCTATGTTTATTTAACGATAAACAACCAACTAATCTTCATTCTCCTACAAGAAATTATTTTGCTTTAGATTTGTCTATATGCTCTTCAAATATTTACTTAGATTTTGATTGGTCAGTTCTAGATGACCTTCATGGGAGCGATCACTTTCCAATTAAAATTGAAGAAATTAAATCGACAAATGAAGACCATCATTCCCGATGGAATTTGAATAAAGCAAACTGGGAGAATTTTATGGAGTTATGTAACGAAAAATTAAAACCTGAAATGTTTAAAACAGCAGATGATATTCAAGCTTTTACTGATACATTAATTCATATAGCCGAAAAATGTATTCCGAAGTCCTCGACACGTTCAAAACGAAATAGACCTTGGTTTAATAAAGATGTAAAAAGTTCAATAAATAAAAGAAAATCTGCCTTACGAAAGTTCAATAGGCAGCCAACAAAAGAAAATCTAATCCATGCCAAACAAATGCGAGCTAAAGCTAGCAAGACAATAAAAACGGCTAAAAGAACATCTTGGCAGCAATACGTCTCCAAACTTAATTCTAGAACTCCAGCAAAGAAAATATGGGACATGATTCGAAAAATTACTGGCAAAAATAAAAATAACAAGCATGTCCATATTAAATCAAATGGAAATATATGCTCAACGACTAAAGATATTTCCAATGCACTAGGAGAGAATTTTCAGAAAAACTCATCTAGTGCAAATTATTCCGAAACCTTTCAAAACATAAAACAGGAACGAGAGAAAAAGCATCTAAATTTTATGTCACTAAATCATGAAAAATATAATTTACCATTCACAGCTTCAGAATTATTAGATGCTCTTCATAAATCTAATGATACAGCTGCTGGTCCTGATGATATTCATTATCAAATTCTTAAACATTTACCCGATAACGCTTTAGAAACATTATTAAATATTTTAAATGATATTTGGATCACTGGAAATTTTCCAAAACACTGGAGTAAAGCAACGATTATACCTATACCAAAACCAAATAAAGATCATACTGATCGTAGCTGTATTTTTGACCTCGAAAAAGCTTACGATACTACTTGGAAACATGGCATCATGAAAGATTTACATAAATTAGGCCTTAAAGGCCGATTACCACTTTTTATTCAAAATTTTTTATCAGATCGAACATTTAATGTTCGAATAGGTAATACGTTATCGGACATATTTTAACAAGAACAAGGTGTACCACAGGGAAGCATTTTATCACCTACCTTGTTTGGCATTAAAATTAACGATATTGTTAAATGTGTGAAAGACCTTGATTGTTCACTTTTTGTTGACGATTTTGGTATATTTATTAGGTCGAAAAATATGGAAACCATTGAATTCAAACTACAACGATGTTTAAACGATATAGAAGATTGGGCAACAGAAAATGGTTTCAAATTTTCAAAAACAAAAACTCAATGAGTTCATTTTTGTCAAATACGTCAGCTACATTTAGATCCTTATCTCACCATATACGGTAGTCCCATTCCAGTCGTCAGTGAAGCAAAATTCCTGGGTCTTTTGTTCGATAACAAATTATCTTTTATACCACACATCAAAGCTTTAAAAGCTAAATGTTTAAAAGCACTTGATATTCTTAAAGTTCTCTCCAGTTCCGACTGGGGAGGAGATCGTGCTATTCTTTTAAATCTTTATAGATCTTTAATTCGATCTAAACTGGATTATGGATTCATAGTTTATGATAGTATCCGCTAGAAAATCTTATTTGAAATCTTTGGATACTATTCATCACCAAGGTTTACGTCTGGCTCTAGGGGCTTTTCGTACTTCCCCCATCGAAAGTTTATACGCTGAATCAAATGAACCATCACTATATATAAGAAGGGAAAAATTATCTCTACAATATGTTACTAAATTAGCTTCTAATCCACAAAATTCAGCCTATGATTGTGTTTTAATCCTAAATACGAAAGATTTTACAATAATAAACCAACGGCTATTAAACCCCTTGGCCTGAGAATACAACCGTTACTTGAAGAGGCCAATATTAATATTAAAAATGTTCAGCATTTTTCTTTTCCATCAAAAGAGCCATGGACGTTAAACCCTCCAAAGATTATATTAGACCTTCATAAAAATAAAAAAACAGAAGTCGAGTCGCATATTTTTAAGAATGAATTTTTAGAAATCAAATCAAATTATAAACATTACCTGTCGATTTATACAGATGGTTCGAAACAAAATGAGAAAGTTGCTTGTTCTGTTATTAGTCCAAATTTTACTGACAGCATCAGCTTACCTGATAATAGCTCCGTTTTTACCGCCGAAGCCAAGGCAATTGATATTGCACTTTACCATATCAGAGATCAGTCTGAAAAACAGTTCATCATTTATTCAGATTCTCTTTCTGTATTAAAATCTCTAAAAGATTTACACCATAGAAACCCATTAATTCAGCAAATTCTTAAAAATATTATTACCTTTCAGTTTCAAAAGAAATTGTATTTTGTTGGCTTCCCAGCCAGGTTAATATTCGTGGAAATGAATTAGCCGATTTAGAAGCCAAATCTGCACTATCCTTAATGATAACAAATTTCAAAATTCCTCACTCCGACTTTAAATCGAACATCCGTCTGTACATTAACAATAAATGTCAGTCTGTTTGGGAAACACAAACTCAAAATAAATTAAATGAAATAAAACCAAATTTTAAAAGCAAATGCACATTCTCTAATTACAGCAGAAAAGAACAAACAAAAATCACCAGATGTAGAATTGGACACACTAGAATTAGTCATTCTTACATATTAAAAAATGAACAAGCTCCATTCTGCATTCCTTGTAACGAACCTTTTACAGTCAAACATTTTCTTATCACTTGTGCTGAATTTAATTATATTCGCACAAAGTATTTTAATGTAAAAAATATAAAGGAACTTTTTAATGATATGTCAACTCAAAAAATACTCGACTTTCTGAAAGAGATCGGACTTTTTAATAAAATATTATCTGTATTTTTAATAACTTAAAATCATTTATACTTTATCTTTTTAAAATGAACACAACAATCCTAGATATTTAATTTCTCATTAAATAAAATCATCATATAATATACAACTTATCTGACGCTATATGCCCTTTTAGGGTTGAGCGTCTATAAATAAAATATCCATCCATCAATCCTCATTTTAAAATCATCTCTCCATTTATCATGGATAAAAAATCAATTATTCAGTGGAACTGTCGAGGACTCAAAGCAAATTATAACGAAATTTTAATTTTAACAACACTACTTTCTCCAACTGTCTTTTGTCTCCAGGAAACCTTTTTAAAAAATACAGATAATATTAATTTTAAAAATTATAGTTTATATAATCATATCGCAGCTGAAAATCAGAAAGCATCAGGAGGTTCATCTATCCTTGTAAAATCAAATGTTCCTCATAGATAGATAGATATAAATAGTAATTTACAAGCTGTTGCTGTAAATGTCACTCTGTCTAAATCCATAATAATTTGTTCTCTATATCTTCCTCCACACTGTAAATTTTCTAAACACGATTTAGAAAATCTTATAAACCAGTTACCTCGTCCTTATTTATTATTAGGTGACTTTAATAGTCACAGCAAACTATGGGGTTGTCTGGATACAAATGACAAAGGAGAAGTAATAGAAAATTTTATTGCAGAAAATGATCTATGTTTATTTAACGATAAACAACCAACTTATCTTCATTCTTCTACAAGAAATTATTTTGCTTTAGATTTGTCTATATGCTCTCCAAATATTTACTTAGATTTTGATTGGTCAGTTCTAGATGACCTTTATGGGAGCGATCATTTTCCACTTAAAATTGAAGAAATTGAATCGACAAATGAAGACCATCATTCCCGATGGAATTTGAATAAAGCAAACTGGGAGAATTTTGTGGAGCTATGTAATGAAAAATTAAAACCTGAAATGTTTAAAACAGCAGATGATATACAAGCTTTTACTGATACATTAATTCATATAGCCGAAAAATGTATTCCGAAGTCCTCGACACGTTCAAAAAGAAATAGACCTTGGTTTAATAACAATGTTAAAAATTCAATAAATAAAAGAAAATCTGCCTTACGAAAGTTCAATAGGCAGCCAACAAAAGAAAATCTAATCCAAGCCAAACAAATGCGAGCTAAAGCTCGCAAGACAATAAAAACGGCTAAAAGAACATCTTGGCAGCAATACGTCTCCAAACTTAACTCTAGAACTCCAGCAAAGAAAATATGGGACATGATTCGAAAAATTACTGGCAAAAATAAAAATAACAAGCATGTCCATATTAAATCAAATGGAAATATATGCTCAACGATTAAAGATATTTCCAATGCACTAGGAGAGAATTTTCAGAAAAACTCTTCTAGTGCAAATTACTCGGTAATTTTCAGAACATAAAACTAGAACGAGAGAAAGAGCATTTAAATTTTATGTCACTAAATCATGAAAAATATAATGTACCGTTCACAGCTTCAGAATTATTAGATGCTCTTCATAAATCTCACGATACAGCTGCTGGTCCTGATGACATTCATTATCAAATTCTGAAACATTTACCCGATAAGGCTTTAAAAACTCTATTAAATATTTTGAATGATATTTGGATCACTGGAAAATTTCCAAAAGACTGGAGTAAAGCAACGATTATACCTATACCAAAACCAAATAAAGATCATACTGAAGCCACTAACTACAGACCTATTGATTTGACAAGTTGTTTATGTAAAACAATGGAGAGAATGATTAATGATAGGCTGGTTTGGTTCTTGGAATCAAACCAGCTTATAATAAAATATCAAGCTGGATTCAGAAAAAATAACTGTACAAACGATCATTTGATTCGTTTGGAATCTTTTATTCGTGATGTCTTTGTTAAAAAAGAACATGTCGTAGCTGTATTTTTTGACCTCGAGAAAGCTTACGATACTACTTGGAAACATGGCATCATGAAAGATTTACATAAATTAGGCCTTAAAGGCCGATTACCACTTTTTATTCAAAATTTTTTATCAGATCGAACATTTAATGTTCGAATAGGTAATACGTTATCGGACATATTTAAACAAGAACAAGGTGTACCACAGGGAAGCATTTTATCACCTACCTTGTTTGGCATTAAAATTAACGATATTGTTAAATGTGTGAAAGACCTTGATTGTTCTCTTTTTGTTGACGATTTTGGAATATTTATTAGGTCGAAAAATATGGAAACCATTGAATTCAAACTACAACGATGTTTAAATAGTATAGAAGATTGGGCAACAGAAAATGGTTTCAAATTTTCAAAAACGAAAACACAATGCGTTCATTTTTGTCAAATACGTCAGCTACATTTAGATCCTCATCTCACCATATACGGTAGTCCCATTCCAGTCGTCAGTGAAGCAAAATTCTTGGGTCTTTTGTTCGATAACAAATTATCTTTTATACCACACATTAAAGCTTTAAAAGCTAAATGTTTAAAAGCACTTGATATTCTTAAAGTTCTCTCCAGTTCCGACTGGGGAGGAGATCGTACTGTTCTTTTAAATCTTTATAGATCTTTAATTCGATCTAAACTGGATTATGGATCCATAGTTTATGATAGTATCCGCTAGAAAATCTTATTTGAAATCTTTGGATACTATTCATCACTAAGGTTTACGTCTGGCTCTAGGGGCTTTTCGTACTTCCCCCATCGAAAGTTTATACGCTGAATCAAATGAACCATCACTATATATAAGAAGGGAAAAATTATCTCTTCAATATGTTACTAAATTAGCTGCCAATCCACGAAATTCACCCTATGATTGTGTTTTTAATCCTAAATATGAAAGATTTTACAAAAATATACCAACGGCTATTAAACCCCTTGGCCTGAGAATACAACCGTTACTTGAAGAGGCCAATATTAATATTAAAAATGTTCAGCATTTTTCTTTTCCATCAATAGAGCCATGGACGTTAAACCCTCCAAAGATTATATTAGACCTTCATAAAAATAAAAAACAGAAGTTGAGTCGCATATTTTTAAAAATGAATTTTTAGAAATCAAATCAAATTATAAACATTACCTGTCAATTTATACAGATGGTTCGAAACAAGATGAGAAAGTTGCTTGTTCTGTTATTAGTCCAAATTTTACTGACAATATCAGATTACCTGATAATAGCTCCATTTTTACCGCCGAAGCCAAGGCAATTGATATTGCACTTTACCATATCAGAGACCAGTCTGAAAAACAGTTCATCATTTATTCAGATTCTCTTTCTGTATTAAAATCTCTTAAAGATTTACACCATAGAAACCCATTAATTCAACAAATTCTTAAAAAATATTATTACCTTTCGGTTTCAAAAGAAATTGTATTTTGTTGGCTTCCCAGCCACGTTAATATTCGTGGAAATGAATTAGCAGATTTAGAAGCCAAATCTGCACTCTCCTTAGTGAAAACAAATTTCAAAATTCCTCACTCCGACTTTAAATCGAACATCCGTCTATACATAAACAATAAATGTAAGTCTGTTTGGGAAACACAAACTCGAAATAAACTAAATAAAATAAAACCAAATTTTAACAGCAAATGCACATTTTCTAATTACAGCAGAAAAGAACAAACAAAAATCACCAGATGTAGAATTGGACACACTAGAATTAGTCATTCTTACATATTAAAAAATGAACAAGCTCCATTCTGCATTCCTTGTAACGAACCTTTTACAGTCAAACATTTTCTTATCACTTGTGCTGAATTTAATTATATTCGCATAAAGTATTTTAATATAAAAACTATAAAGGAACTTTTTAATGATATGCCAACTCAGAAAATACTCGACTTCCTTAAAGAGATCGGACTTTTTAATAAAATTTGATCAGTATTTTTAATAACTTAAAATCATTGATACTTTATCTTTTTAAAATAAACACACCAATCCTAGATATTTTTAATTTCTCATTAAATAAAATCATCATATAATATACAACTTATTAGACGCTATATGCCCTTTTAGGGTTGACCGTCTATAAATAAAATATCCATCCATCCATCCATATAAAAAAGGGCCCCCGTAGCCTAGTGGATAAGAGAGTTGACTCTTAATCCATTAGGTTTCTCACCGCTGTGGTTCGAGCCTCGCTCGGGTCATATGTGGGAAAGCCAAGTTCTGCTTACGGATGGTCAGGTGGTTTTTCTCCGGGTTCTCCGGTTTTCGCCCACCTTCGATGAACGATCGGCTCGATATAAGTGAAATATTCTTGAAAGGGCCGTAAACCCAAATCAAAAAAAAAAAAAAAAAAAACCATATAAAAACGTGGAATAAAATTGACAAAACAAATCAAAAGGTAAAGCAGAAAGCCGTAACGAGATGACGAAAACGATTCTTTTTTTTTCAATCTAAACTACGTTGGAAGTTTATAACAAGAGACCAAACGATAAATTTCATGTAAACAATGAAACATGAGGTAATAAGACGAAACGCGTCCGACACCTAAGTTTGAAGATATCATGACTATTTTGAGTGGTAAATGTGTTCTAAACAATGTGACAAACGGGTTTGAGATTAACTTTTAGTTATTTCTTTTACCACTTCTGTTTAATTTGTATATCAGTGTATGGGGTTTGGCCGGAGGTTCATTTAAAAGAATATTCAAAATGCCCGTTTATATGTCTTTTCCTGAACTCATTTAAAATGATATGGTGCAACTAATAGTTATCTTGTGATATTGACATATTTTTGCAGATTGTGGCAACCTTACTGACCCCATGGATGGATCAGTGAACATCACTAGTACGACGTATGATTCACAGGCGAGGTATAGCTGTAGCACTGGCTATTTACTTGTGGGAAGTGAAACACGTGTCTGTCAAGCAAACCAAATATGGAGTAACACAGCCCCAGTATGCCAAATAAAAGGTATTGAGATTGGTTCGTTTGGCTAAATATGCATAAATAATAATAATTGAACCCTCAAGAGCAGAACAACCAAAAGCAAATCTGCCATCCATGTGTCTGTTGAGCAACCGAAACATAGAGTGACACAGCCTCAATATGCCAAGTAAAAGGAAACGTAATTCCGTTCAGATAAATCGATAGCATGTACACATCAGGTTGTTAACTGGGTTGTAGGAATCTGAGGCGGAAACAGTACTAAAATATAAGTAGTGTTCAGGGAACACAGTCCATCCAAGGCAACGAATCAAACGATAACATAAATTATATAAGTAATAGTAAAACCTTCAAAAGCAGATAATAATAATGAAAATGATACCCTCAAGAGCAGAAGAAACAAAAGCAACACTGCAACAGAAATACTAGTTGGGTAGGTCATCTACAGAAGCTAACGGAAGGGATGCAAAACGCAGGTATAACTGTTTGGGGCTGAAATTTGATGATCGCACCTCGGTGTTTGCCATACTATAAACATTGTCTGTTATCAAGCACGAAGACAGTGAATATCATAAGCATAAAAACCTTTAAGCAGTGGGTAGCTATATAATGTTTCCATATAAAAACGTGGAATGAAATTGACAAAACAAATCAAAAGTAAAAGCGGAAAGCTGTAACGAGATGACGAAAACGATTCTTCTTTTTGTTTTTCAATCTAAACTACGTTGGAAGTTTATAACATGAGACCAAACGAAAAATTACATGTAAACAATGAAACATGTGGTAATAAGACGAAACGCGTCTGACACCTAAGCATTGCATTTAAGATATCATGACTATTTTGAGCGGTAAATGTGTTCTAAACAATGTGACAAACGGGTTTCAGATTAACGTTTAGTTATTTCATTTACCACTTCTGTTTAGTTTGTATATGAGTGCATGAGGTTTGGCCGGAGGTTCATGTAGAAAATACTCAAAATGCCCGTTTATATGTCTTTTCCTGAACTCATTTAAAATGATACGGTACAAGTAATTGTTATCTTATGCTACTGACATATTTTTGCAGATTGTGGCAACCTTACTGACCCCATGTTTGGATCAGTGAACTTCACCAGTACGACGTATGATTCACAGGCGAGGTACAGCTGTAACACTGGCTATTTACTTGTGGGGAGTGAAATACGTGTCTGTCAAGCAAACCAAATATGGAGTGACACAGCCCCAGTATGCCAAATAAAAGGTATTGAGATTGGTTCGTTTGGCTAAATATACATAAATAATAATAATTGAACCCTCAAGAGCAGAACAACCAAAAGCAAATCTGCCACAGACATACTATCTCGGTCGGTCATCCATGTGTCTGTTGAGCAACTGAAACATGGAGTGACACAGTCTCAATATGCCAAGTAGAAGGAAATTTGATTCCGTTTATATAAATCGATAGCATGTACATCAGGTTGTTAACTGGGTTGTAGGAATCTGAGGCGGAAACAGTGTGTTTATAACAAAAAAAAAAATGATATCCTCAAGAACACAACAGACTAAAGCAATACTGCAACAGAAATACTAGCTGGGTAGGTCATCTACACAAGCTACAAGAAAGGGTGCAAAACGCAGGTAAAACTGTTTGGGACTGAACTTTGATGATCGCACCTCGGTGATTGCCATACTATTAAAACAATTTCTATATAAACTACGTTGGAAGCTTATAACATGAGACCAAAAGATAAGTTACATGTAAACGATGAAACATGAGGTAATAAGACGAAATGCGTCCGACACCTAAGCATTGCATTTTGAAGATATCGTGACTTTTTTGAACGGTAAATGTGTTCTAAACAACGTGACAAACGGGTTTGAGTTTAACTTTTGTTATTTGTTTTACCACTTCTGTTTAGTTTGTATATCAGTGTATGAGGTTTGGCCGGAGGTTCATGTAGAAAATATTCAAAATGCCCGTTAATATGTCTTTTCCTGAATTCACGTAAATTGATACGGTATAACTAATGGCTGTCTTGTGCTACTGACAATTTTTTTGCAGATTGCAGCAGCCTTACTGACCCCATGGATGGATCAGTGAACTTTACCAATACGACGTATGATTCACAAGCGAGGTACAGCTGTAACACTGGCTATTTACTTGTGGGAAGTGAAACACGTGTCTGTCAAGCAACCCAAATATGGAGTAACACGGCCCCAGTATGCCAAATAAAAGGTATTGAGATTGGTTTGTTTGGCTAGAAATACATAAATAATAATAATTGAACCCTCAAGAGCAGAACAACCAAAAGCAAAAAAGCAAATCTGCGACAGAAATACTATCTCGACCGGTCATACATGTGTCTGTGGAGCAACCGAAACATGGAGTGACACAGCCCCAATATGCCAAGTAGAAGGAAATTCCGTTTAGATGGACCAAAAGCAAATCTGCCATAGAAATACTATCTCGGTCGGTCATCCATGTGTCTGTTGAGCAACAGAAACATAGAGTGACACAGCCTCAATATGCCAAGTAAAAGGAAACGTAATTACGTTCAGATAAATCGATAGCATGTACATCAGGTAGTTAACTGGGTTGTAGGAATCTGAGGCGGAAACAGTGTTAAAATGTACATAGTGTTCAGGGAACACAGTCCATCTAAAGCAAGGAATCAAACAACAACATAAATTATATAAGTAATATTAAAACCCTCAAAAGCAGATAATAAATAAAGGTAACAGAAAAGTCCAGGGAGTGCCTAAATCACAACCCGCAGCCCTTCCCAGACACCAAGAGGAAGAGGAAACAGACAAAACCAAACAAGCGCAAATCGAACAAATGTACGAAAAGCATTTAGATTAGCTCTCTCTCTTCCCCACCGAGGTAATCGCAATGCTAAAAGGACTGAAAAACACAAGAACTAATAACACATGGTAAGCATAAAACAAATCGCCTCGTAGAATAAACTTCAAAGCAACAAAGAGAAAGACTAACACCGAGACCACCGCCTTAGAACGGTCAGAAGAACAAACCACCGGGGGTTTAAAGCACTTTTAGAGCTAGCCAACTTCACCCTGGGTCCCGATGCTACTCTTAATACAGAAATTGATTAAAAATTTAGTTCGCATAAAGGCTCCCAACTCAGTCAATGCATCAAAGCGAAAACATAAAAAAAAAATTAATCATAATGATAAACAAAAACGAGTACTCATGGCCAATTCTACTTTATGCCAGAGTAAATGAAAACCAATAGTTGCTTCATGGCGGGACAAGCCAAAGACATATCAACCCACTGGTTTAAGTTTTACGAAGAGGCCGTCACTGAGTCTAAGGAGTAATGAAAATGTTATCCTCAAGAGCAGAACAAACAAAGGTAACACTGCAACAGAAATACTAGCTAGGTAGGTCATCTAAACAAGCTACAGGAAGGGGTGCGAATCGCAGGTAAAATTGTTTGGGACTGAAATTTGATTAACGCACCCCGGTGTTGACATACTATTAAAACATTGTCAGTTATCAAGCACGAAGACAGTGAATATCATAAGCGTAAAAACCTTTACGCAGTGGGTAGCTAAATACTGTTTCCATATAAACACGCGGAATGGTTTGACAAAACAAATCAAAGGGTAAAGCGGAAAGCCGTAACGAGATGACGAAAATGATTCATTTTTAAAATCAGAACTACGTTGGATGTTTATAACATGAGACCAAACGATAAATTACATGTACACAATGAAACATGAGGTAGTAAGACGAAACGCGTCCGACATCTAAGCATTGCATTTTGATGATATCGTGACTATTTTGAACGGTGAATGTGTTCTAAACAACGTGACAAACGGGTTTTAGATTAACTTTTAGCTATTTCTTTTACCACTTCTCATAAGTTTGTATATTGGTGTAATATGTCTTTTCCTGAACTCATTTAAAATGATACGGTAAAACTTATTGTTATCTTGTGCTACTGACATATTCTTACAGATTGTGGCAACCTTACTGACCCCAAGGATGGATCAGTGAACTTTACCAGTACGACGTATGATTCACGGGCGAGGTACAGCTGTAACACTGGCTATTTACTTGTGGGAAGCAAAACACGTGTCTGTCAAGCAACCCAAATATGGAGTAACACGGCCCCAGTATGCCAAATAAAAGGTATTGAGATTGGTTCGTTTGGCTAAATTTACATAAATAATAATAATTGAATCCTCGAGAGCAGAACAACCAAAAGGAAATCTGTGACAGAAATACTATCTCGGTCGGTCATCCATGTGTCTGTGGAGCAACTAAAACATGGAGTGACACAGCCTCTGTATGCCAAGTAAAAGAAAATGTGATTCCGTTTAGATAAATCGATAGCAAATACATCAGATTGTTAACTGAATTGTAGGAATCTGAGGCGGAAACAGTGTTAAAAAGTACGTAGGGTTAAGGGAACACAGTGCTTCCTAGGCAACGAATCAAACAACAACATACATTATATAAGTAATAGTAAAACCCTCAAAAGCAGACAATAATAATGAAAAGGATATCCTCAAGAGCAGAACAAACAAAAGCAGCACTGCAACAGAAATACTAGCTGGGTAGGTCATCCACAGAAGCTACGAGAAGGGGTGCAAAACGCAGATTTAACTGTTTGGGACTGAACTTTGATTAATGCGCCCCGGTGTTTGGCATTCTTTTAAAACATTGTCTGTTATCAAGCACGAAGACAGTGAAAATCATAAGCTTTAAAAACCTTTACGCAGTGGGTAGCTAAATAATGTTTACATATAAAAACGTGGACTGAAACTGACAAAACAAATCAAAAGGTAAAGCGGAAAGCCGTAACGAGATGACGAAAATGATTCCTTTTTAAAATCTAAACTACGTTTGAAGTTTATAACACGAGATCAAACGATAAATTACATGTAAACAATGAAACATGAGGTAATAAGACGAAAGGCGTCCGGCACCTAAGCATTGCATTTAGAAGATATCGTGACAATTTGTGAACGGTAAATGTGTTCTAAACAACGTGACAAACGGGTTTGAGTTTAACTTTAAGTTATTTTTTACCACTTCTGTTTAATTTGTATATCAGTGTATGGGGTTTGGTCGGAGGTTCATGTAGAAAATACTCAAAATGCCCGTTAATATGTCTTTTCCTGAACTCATTTAAAATGATACGGTACAACTAATTGTTATCTTTTTCTGCTTACATATTTTTTGCAGATTGTTGCAACCTTACTGACCCCAAAGATGGATCAGTGAACTTTACCAGTACGACGTATGATTCACAGGCGAGGTACAGCTGTAACACTGGCTATTTACTTGTGGGAAGTGAAACACGTGTCTGTCAAGCAACCAAAATATGGAGTGACACAGCCCCAGTATGCCAAATAAAAGGTATTGAGATTGGTTCGTTTGGCTAAATATACATAAATAATAATAACTGAATCCTAGAGAGCAGAACAACCAAAAGCAAATCTGCCACAGAAATACTATCTCGGTCGGTCATCCATGTGTCTGTGGAGCAACTGAAACATAGAGTGACACAGCCCCAATATGCCAAGTAGAAAGAAATTTGATTCCGTTTAGATAAATTGATAGCATGTACATCAGGTTGTTAACTTGGTTGTAGGAATCTGAGGCGGAAACAGTGTTAAAATGTACGTAGTGTTCAGAGAACACAGTCCATCCAAGGCAACGAATCAAACGACAAGAAAAATTATTTAAGTAATAGTAAAACCCTCAAAAACAGATTATAACAAAGAAAATGATATCCTCAAGAGTAGAACAAACTAAAGCAATACTGCAACAGAAATACTAGCTGGGTAGGTCATCCACACAAGCTACGAGAAGGGGTGCAAAACGCAGGTAAAACTGTTTGGGACTGAACTCTGATGATCGCACCTCGGTGATTGCCATACTATTAAAACATTTTCTATTATCAAGCGCGAAGACAGTAAATATCATAACCATTAAAACCCTTTAAGAAGTGGGTAGCTAAATAATGTTTCCATATAAAAAAGTGGAATGAAATTGACAAAACAAATGAAAGGGTAAAGCGGAAAGCCGTAACGAGATGACGAAAATGATTCATTATTTAAAATCTAAACTACGTTGGAAGCTTATAACATGAGACCAAAAGATAAATTACATGTAAACGATGAAAATGAGGTAATAAGACGAAATGCGTCCGACACTTAAGCATTGCATTTTGAAGATATCGTGACTTTTTTGAACGGTAAATGTCTTCTAAACAATGTGACACACGCGTTTGAGTTTAACTTTTGTTATTTCTTTTACCACTTCTGTTTAGTTTGTATATCGGTGTTTGAGGTTTGGCCGGAGGTTCATGTAAACAATACTCAAACTGCCCGTTAATATGTCTTTTTCTGAACTCATTAAAAATGATACGGTACAACTAATTGTTATCTTGTGATACTGACATATTTTTTGTAGATTGTGGCAGCCTTACTGACCCCATGGATGGATCAGTGAACTTTACCAGTACGACGTATGATTCACAGGCGAGGTACAGCTGTAACACTGGCTATTTACTTGTGGGAAGTGAAACACGTGTCTGTCAAACAACCCAAATATGGAGCAACACAGCTCCAGTATGCCAAATAAAAGGTATTAAGATTGGTTTGTTTGGCTAGAAATACATAAATAATAATAATTGAACCCTTAAATCGATAGCATGTACATCAGGTTGTTAACTGGGTTGTAGAAATCTGAGGCGGATTCAGTGTTAAAATGTACATAGTTTTCAGGGAACATGGTCCATCCAAGGCAACGAATCAAACGACAACATACAAGATATAAGTAATAGTGAAACCCTCAAAAGCAGATAACAATAATGGAAATGATATCCCCAAGATCAGACCAAACAAAAGCCACACTGCAACAGAAATACTAGCTGGGTAGGTCATCTACACAAGCTAAGGGAAGGGGTGCAAAATGCAGGTAAAACTGTTTGGGACTGAACTTTGATGAAAGCTTCCCGGTGTTGCCATACTATTAAAACATTGTCTGTTATCAAGCACGAAGACAGTGAATATCATGCATAAAAAAAAAACCTTTACGCAGTGGTTAGCTAAATAATGTTTCCGCATAAAAACTTGGAACGAAATTGACAAAACAAATCAAAAGGTAAAGCGGAAAGCCGTAACGAGATGACGAAAATGATTCATTTTTCAAAATCTAAACTACGTTGGAAGTTTATAACATAAGACCCAACGATAAATTACATGTAAACAATGAAACATGGGGTAATAAGGCGAAAGGCGTCCGGCACCTAAGCATTGCATTTTAAAGATATCGTGACTATTTTGAACGGTTAATGTGTTCTAAACAACGTGTCAAACGGCTTTGAGATTAACTTTTAGTTATTTCATTTTCCACATCTGTTTAGTTTGTATATCGGTGTATGAGGTTTGGCCGAAGGTTCATGTAGAAAATACTCAAAATGCCCGTTAATATTCTTTTCCTGAACTCATTTAAAGTGATACGGTTCAACTAATTGTTGTCTTGTGCTACTGACATATTTTTGCAGATTGTGGCAGTCTTACTGACCCCATGGATGGATCAGTGAACTTCACCAGTACGACGTATGATTCACAGGCGAGGTACAGCTGTAACACTGGCTATTTACTTATGGGGAGTGAAATACGTGTCTGTCAAGCAAACCAAGTATGGAGTATCACAGCCCCAGTATGCCAAATAAAAGGTATTGAGTTTGGTTCGTTTGGCTAAATATACATAAATAATAATAATTGAACCCTCAAAAGCAGAACAACCAAAAGCAAATCTGCCACAGACATACTATCTCGGTCGGTCATCCATGTGTCTGTTGAGCAACTGAAACATGGAGTGACACAGCCTCAATATGCCAAGTAGAAGGAAATTTGATTCCGTTTAGATAAATCGATAGCATGTACATCAGGTTGTTAACTGGGTTGTAGGAATCTGAGGCGGAACAGTGTGTAGTGTTCAGAGAACACAGTCCATCCTAGGCAACGAATCAAACAACAACATAAATTATATAAGTAATAGTAAAACCCTCAAAAGCAGATTATAACAAAAAAAATGATATCCTCAAGAACACAACAGACTAAACCAATACTGCAACAGAAATACTAGCTGGGTAGGTCATCCACACAAGCTACAAGAAGGGGTGCAAAACGCAGGTAAAACTGTTTGGGACTGAACTTTGATGATCGCACCTCGGTGATTGCCATACTATTAAAACAATTTCTATATAAACTACGTTGGAAGCTTATAACATGAGACCAAAAGATAAATTACATGTAAACGATGAAAATGAGGTAATAAGACGAAATGCGTCCGACACCTAAGCATTGCATTTTGAAGATATCGTGACTTTTTTGAACGGTAAATGTCTTCTAAACAACGTGACAAACGGGTTTGAGTTTAACTTTTGTTATTTGTTTAACCACTTCTGTTTAGTTTGTATATCAGTGTATGAGGTTTGGCCGGAGGTTCATGTAAACAATACTCAAACTGCCCGTTAATATGTCTTTTTCTGAACTCATTTAAAATGATACGGTACAACTAATTGTTATCTTGTGATACTGACATGTTTTTTTTGCAGATTGTGGCAGCCTTACTGACCCCATGGATGGATCAGTGAACTTTACCAGTACGACGTATGATTCACAGGCGAGGTACAGCTGTAACACTGGCTATTTACTTGTGGGAAGTGAAACACGTGTCTGTCAAACAACCCAAATATGGAGCAACACAGCCCCAGTATGCCAAATAAAAGGTATTAAGATTGGTTTGTTTGGCTAGAAATACATAAATAATAATAATTGAACCCTTAAATCGATAGCATGTACATCAGGTTGTTAACTGGGTTGTGGAAATCTGAGGCGGAAACAGTGTTAAAATGTACATAGTTTTCAGGGAACATGGTCCATCCAAGGCAACGAATCAAACGACAACATACAAGATATAAGTAATAGTGAAACCCTCAAAAGCAGATAATAATAATGGATATGATATCCCCAAGATCAGACCAAACAAAAGCCACACTGCAACAGAAATACTAGCTGGGTAGGTCATCTACACAAGCTAAGGGAAGGGGTGCAAAATGCAGGTAAAACTGTTTGGGACTGAACTTTGATGAAAGCTTCCCGGTGTTGCCATACTATTAAAACATTGTCTGTTATCAAGCACGAAGACAGTGAATATCATGTTTTACGAAGAGGCCGTCACTGAGTCTAAGGAGTAATGAAAATGTTACCCTCAAGAGCAGAACAAACAAAGGTAACACTGCAACAGAAATACTAGCTAGGTAGGTCATCTAAACAAGCTACAGGAAGGGGTGCGAATCGCAGGTAAAATTGTTTGGGACTGAAATTTGATTAACGCACCCCGGTGTTGACATACTATTAAAACATTGTCAGTTATCAAGCACGAAGACAGTGAATATCATAAGCGTAAAAACCTTTACGCAGTGGGTAGCTAAATACTGTTTCCATATAAACACGCGGAATGGTTTGACAAAACAAATCAAAGGGTAAAGCGGAAAGCCGTAACGAGATGACGAAAATGATTCATTTTTAAAATCAGAACTACGTTGGATGTTTATAACATGAGACCAAACGATAAATTACATGTAAACAATGAAACATGAGGTACTAAGACGAAACGCGTCCGACATCTAAGCATTGCATTTTGATGATATCGTGACTATTTTGAACGGTGAATGTGTTCTAAACAACGTGACAAACGGGTTTTAGATTAACTTTTAGCTATTTCTTTTACCACTTCTCATAAGTTTGTATATTGGTGTAATATGTCTTTTCCTGAACTCATTTAAAATGATACGGTAAAACTTATTGTTATCTTGTGCTACTGACATATTCTTACAGATTGTGGCAACCTTACTGACCCCATGGATGGATCAGTGAATTTTACCAGTACGACGTATGATTCACGGGCGAGGTACAGCTGTAACACTGGCTATTTACTTGTGGGAAGCAAAACACGTGTCTGTCAAGCAACCCAAATATGGAGTAACACGGCCCCAGTATGCCAAATAAAAGGTATTGAGATTGGTTCGTTTGGCTAAATTTACATAAATAATAATAATTGAATCCTCGAGAGCAGAACAACCAAAAGGAAATCTGTGACAGAAATACTATCTCGGTCGGTCATCCATGTGTCTGTGGAGCAACTAAAACATGAAGTGACACAGCCTCAGTATGCCAAGTAAAAGAAAATGTGATTCCGTTTAGATAAATCAATAGCAAATACATCAGATTGTTAACTGAATTGTAGGAATCTGAGGCGGAAACAGTGTTAAAAAGTACGTAGGGTTAAGGGAACACAGTGCTTCCTAGGCAACGAATCAAACAACAACATACATTATATAAGTAATAGTAAAACCCTCAAAAGCAGACAATAATAATGAAAAGGATATCCTCAAGAGCAGAACAAACAAAAGCAGCACTGCAACAGAAATACTAGCTGGGTAGGTCATCCACAGAAGCTACGAGAAGGGGTGCAAAACGCAGATTTAACTGTTTGGGACTGAACTTTGATTAATGCGCCCCGGTGTTTGGCATTCTTTTAAAACATTGTCTGTTATCAAGCACGAAGACAGTGAAAATCATAAGCTTTAAAAACCTTTACGCAGTGGGTAGCTAAATAATGTTTACATATAAAAACGTGGACTGAAACTGACAAAACAAATCAAAAGGTAAAGCGGAAAGCCGTAACGAGATGACGAAAATGATTTCTTTTTTAAAATCTAAACTACGTTTGAAGTTTATAACACGAGATCAAACGATAAATTACATGTAAACAATGAAACATGAGGTAATAAGACGAAAGGCGTCCGGCACCTAAGCATTGCATTTAGAAGATATCGTGACAATTTGTGAACGGTAAATGTGTTCTAAACAACGTGACAAACGGGTTTGAGATTAACTTTAAGTTATTTTTTACCACTTCTGTTTAATTTGTATATCAGTGTATGGGGTTTGGTCGGAGGTTCATGTAGAAAATACTCAAAATGCCCGTTAATATGTCTTTTCCTGAACTCATTTAAAATGATACGGTACAACTAATTGTTATCTTTTTCTGCTTACATATTTTTTGCAGATTGTGGCAACCTTACTGACCCCAAAGATGGATCAGTGAACTTTACCAGTACGACGTATGATTCACAGG
The DNA here is from genome assembly GCA_964016985.1 of Anodontia alba. Classification (NCBI taxonomy): domain Eukaryota; kingdom Metazoa; phylum Mollusca; class Bivalvia; order Lucinida; family Lucinidae; genus Anodontia; species Anodontia alba. Next base: position 59,799,145 of record OZ024824.1, read on the forward strand.
CGAGGTACAGCTGTAACACTGGCTATTTACTTGTGGGAAGTGAAACACGTGTCTGTCAAGCAACCAAAATATGGAGTGACACAGCCCCAGTATGCCAAATAAAAGGTATTGAGATTGGTTCGTTTGGCTTAATATACATAAATAATAATAATTGAATCCTAGAGAGCAGAACAACCAAAAGCAAATCTGCCACAGAAATACTATCTCGGTCGGTCATCCATGTGTCTGTGGAGCAACTGAAACATAGAGTGACACAGCCCCAATATGCCAAGTAGAAAGAAATTTGATTCCGTTTAGATAAATTGATAGCATGTACATCAGGTTGTTAACTTGGTTGTAGGAATCTGAGGCGGAAACAGTGTTAAAATGTACGTAGTGTTCAGAGAACACAGTCCATCCAAGGCAACGAATCAAACGACAAGAAAAATTATTTAAGTAATAGTAAAACCCTCAAAAACAGATTATAACAAAGAAAATGATATCCTCAAGAGTAGAACAAACTAAAGCAATACTGCAACAGAAATACTAGCTGGGTAGGTCATCCACACAAGCTACGAGAAGGGGTGCAAAACGCAGGTAAAGCTGTTTGGGACTGAACTCTGATGATCGCACCTCGGTGATTGCCATACTATTTAAACATTTTCTATTATCAAGCGCGAAGACAGTAAATATCATAACCATTAAAACCCTTTAAGAAGTGGGTAGCTAAATAATGTTTCCATATAAAAAAGTGGAATGAAATTGACAAAACAAATGAAAGGGTAAAGCGGAAAGCCGTAACGAGATGACGAAAATGATTCATTATTTAAAATCTAAACTACGTTGGAAGCTTATAACATGAGACCAAAAGATAAATTACATGTAAACGATGAAAATGAGGTAATAAGACGAAATGCGTCCGACACTTAAGCATTGCATTTTGAAGATATCGTGACTTTTTTGAACGGTAAATGTCTTCTAAACAATGTGACACACGCGTTTGAGTTTAACTTTTGTTATTTCTTTTACCACTTCTGTTTAGTTTGTATATCGGTGTTTGAGGTTTGGCCGGAGGTTCATGTAAACAATACTCAAACTGCCCGTTAATATGTCTTTTTCTGGACTCATTAAAAATGATACGGTACAACTAATTGTTATCTTGTGATACTGACATATTTTTTGCAGATTGTGGCAGCCTTACTGACCCCATGGATGGATCAGTGAACTTTACCAGTACGACGTATGATTCACAGGCGAGGTACAGCTGTAACACTGGCTATTTACTTGTGGGAAGTGAAACACGTGTCTGTCAAACAACCCAAATATGGAGCAACACAGCTCCAGTATGCCAAATAAAAGGTATTAAGATTGGTTTGTTTGGCTAGAAATACATAAATAATAATAATTGAACCCTTAAATCGATAGCATGTACATCAGGTTGTTAACTGGGTTGTAAAAATCCGAGGCGGAAACAGTGTTAAAATGTACATAGTTTTCAGGGAACATGGTCCATCCAAGGCAACGAATCAAACGACAACATACAAGATATAAGTAATAGTGAAACCCTCAAAAGCAGATAATAATAATGGAAATGATATCCCCAAGATCAGACCAAACAAAAGCCACACTGCAACAGAAATACTAGCTGGGTAGGTCATCTACACAAGCTAAGGGAAGGGGTGCAAAATGCAGGTAAAACTGTTTGGGACTGAACTTTGATGAAAGCTTCCCGGTGTTGCCATACTATTAAAACATTTTCTGTTATCAAGCACGAAGACAGTGAATATCATGCATAAAAAAACGCAGTGGTTAGCTAAATAATGTTTCCGCATAAAAACTTGGAACGAAATTGACAAAACAAATCAAAGGGTAAAGCGGAAAGCCGTAACGAGATGACGAAAATGATTAATTTTTAAAAATCGATAAATTACATGTAAACAATGAAACATGAGGTAATAAGGCGAAAGGCGTCCGGCACCTAAGCATTGCATTTTGAAGATATCATGACTATTTTGAACGGTTAATGTGTTCTAAACAACGTGTCAAACGGCTTTGAGATTAACTTTTAGTTATTTCATTTACCACATCTGTTTAGTTTGTATATCGGTGTAGAGGTTTGGCCGAAGGTTCATGTAGAAAATACTCAAAATGCCCGTTAATATTCTTTTCCTGAACTCATTTAAAGTGATACGGTACAACTAATTGTTGTCTTGTGCTACTGACATATTTTTGCAGATTGTGGCAGTCTTACTGACCCCATGGATGGATCAGTGAACTTCACCAGTACGGCGTTTGATTCACAGGCAAGGTACAGCTGTAAAACTGGTTATTTACTTGTGGGAAGTAAAACACGTGTCTGTCAAGCAACCCAAATATGGAGTAATACAGCCCCAGTATGCCAAATAAAAGGTATTGAGATTGGTTCGTTTTGGCTAAATATACATAAATAATAATAATTGAACCCTCAAGAGCAGAACAACCAAAAGCAAATCTGCCACAGAAATACTGTCTCGGTCGGTCATCCCTGTGTCTGTGGAGCAACTGAAACATGGAGTGACACAGCGCCAATATGCCAAGTAGAAGGAAATGTGATTCCGTTTAGATAAATCGATAGCATGTACATCAGGTTGTTAAATAGGTTGTAGGAATCTGAGGCGGAAATAATGTTTGTAACCTTCGACCTACGCGCTCGTCAGGATTTTATAAGCATGTATGTATGTATGTATGTATGTATGTATAGCACTCACCCTTCGCACTCGTCAGAATTTCATAGATGTATGTATGTATGTATGTATGTATGTATGTATGTGTTACACTCGTCCTGCGCACTCGTCAGGATTTTATAGATCAAAGGGTTAATGTGGGGAAGAGGGCTACAAGGTTGTGAGTCCGCTTGGTGCTGGATGGAAGTGATATCAGGACTTGAAAATACAAGGAACTACTTGGTAAACGTTTATAACTTTAACCAGTTCAACTCAACAATTCAAACATGAGTGCACGAACAGAAGAGACGAAACACAGGCAATGGCAGTCTTACAATTCAAATCCACAGTGCAATCACCTCGCAGCGCCCTTTCATTACCACAGAAAATATAAGAAATAATGGTATTGTAGATTCTCACATGAGCCTCTACAATAACATTATTAAATGAGTGACAAACGGCGCCACGTATATCGAGACTACACAGAAGGATGTAGATGAACTACCCTAATATTATTAGTTTCATATATAAGTAGGTGTGTGGATATATGTATATGTATCCAAGGTGCAACACAGAGGCTGAGAGCATTCACCATTGGTACCTTGCCAAGCTATCCAGACAGGTTGTAGCACTGAATGCTTGTAAGGTGAATGAGTGGGAGGGGAAGGGTAATAAATGTCTTATATAACTAAAGTAAAAATGTATTAACCTCTCCAAAAGCACTATTGTATCTCTGATAGGGTGACATTATCAGGAATGGTAGTGTACTACAGTCTTGAATAGTTTAACTCTAAAATAGGTAGAATGTAGACTATATAATGTAGATTAACAGCTTTGATTGTATAGCAGCTGAAATGGAAGATGAAGCTTTCCAGAATGGTTCCGGGAAACAATCTGGAACAGTTAGTGTTCCGGAATGGTTCAGGGGATCCATCAAGAACAGTAGTATTCCAGAATGGTTCAGGGAAACAGTCAAGAACAGGTAGTATTCCAAAAAGGTTCCCCAAAACAGTCAGGAATAAATAGTATTCCGGAATGGTTCAATCAAACAGTCAGGAATAGTTAGTTGTTTACAGGGAAGCAACTTCACCGGGTCCTTATACCTTTAAGATACATCAGATCCAAACAAGATCAGCAGTTTGCTGCGCCTTATATAGGCTATGCATGAAGGTAAACATGGGAGAGAACAGGAAGATGAAATGAGCTGCACTAGCTCAAAATGGCGTCGGTATCAAAGTTATCGCTACTTGTAGATATACAAGGAAGTCCCTCAAAGAACCGTAATAATGTCTTTGACAGAAAAAAGGAAATGGTGAATCTCACGCCCGCCTCTCTTTGACCTAAATTTAGACAGATTTTACATGCATGTAAACAAACATTCATACAGGCGGAGCATACGTATCAGAACAGGCCAGGCTGGGCAGGGTCGCTACATTGCTCCCTCCCCAACAAAAGGATTTGGTTCCAAAATGGTGCGACAAGTTAGTCCAAAAAGCATGGATTTACCTGAAATGAAGGCCAACTTCTGACCCCACCTAAACCGATACCATATCCACTAACAAACTTCCAAGTACTCAAGGTTCCTTATTCCAACTATATACAATAAGAAAAATAGTTAATCATCACATTGCTTGGAAATTGCATACCAAAGCTCCATAAGTCCCGTCCTTGCAAACACCGTATTCTCCAATATCCATGATAATACATGGATAAAGAAACAAGACTCATTATGGGGAAAAAACAATGTCCGGAAAGAGATGCACCTGTACATATATATATATACCTAACACTAGGTAGACAAACATAAAACATATATACATATACCCAAAACTAGGGTAAACTTACTTGATATATATTGTCCATGAGAACCCATGACACAGCAGATAGGATCAGATCAAACTTTTATTTTACCGTTGCTCCAGGTTAACAAATATTGAATTGTCTCCCTGTATATCACATGTCCAAGGCAAACAGCAAGAAAGAACATGAATATCTACAAGGTGACAACAGCTCAGCAAACTAATCCAGGTCATCACGCCATGTGCTCACATAAACAATGAGGTATAGCCAGACAATTATCATTTAATCGACCAGACAAATATGATTACGTACAGCCTACCTAAAACACTAAGAAAAACTTTAACCGTTATCTGGCAAAGAGCTTTCAAATGCTGTGACTCAGGGATATCAGTGAACCAAGGCACAAGTCACGATTTCCAGACCTCCCTCAGTGCAGTTAAAACAACATTTGAAACAGTAAGCTGACACAGTTCCTCAGCTTCAGTCCGTCTGGAACTGTTCTTTAAGCTCCAGACAAACTGAAACACTCAGTTGGAAAGGTGCCCAAAAGGAGACGCATAATGCAAATTCAGACTATAATATTAAACGTTCTGATCTCACAAAACCTACCCACACTTTCACTACAACAGTGTAAGTATATTTTAGTATTGAACTGAAACAGTACAGAAAACTCCCTGAGTAAATATCACTTTTATGTCTACTGTACATATAGAGCACATTCTTTAAGATACAGTTTATACCCTGTCCCTAAAAGTGACATTCCACCAAGCGTGGATTCATGGAGTTCACTAAGCCTCAGACTACGAATTTATGGCAACAGTATTAAATAAACCGCTCTTTCTACTTTTCTCTGAATACTCACACCGGTATGGTTAATATTAATAGTTCATCTAAGATAGAGTGTGAACTAGTAAACCAATAACCACATTCAAGAGTATCTACCCTATTGAACTTCTAGACTCTTTAAAAAAAACCCATATTATTTCACTTTATAATGGGTTAATGCATACTCATTCATACGTGAAATTGCCAACCGGTCTTCAACAATATAAATTCATACGAGGTATGAATTGTATATCTTTATCTATATACAAATAGCTACAAATATTTCTAACAACCAAGACCGGGAACATCTTGTAGGAAGTGAAACGCGTGTCTGTCAAGCAACCGAAAAATGGAGTGGCTTACCCCAGTATGCCAAATAAAAGGTAATGTGATTGGTTCGTTTGGCTAAATCGATAGCATGGTCTTGGTTGCATAGTTCACTGACTGTTTCGAACAATGGAATCATCAACACCGATTAGTCGAGTTTTGTAACAATTATATACGTCAATTATCTTGATGGTAACACATTCTTCGTGTTAGAAATACTCACATGCCAGGGAGATGGGAAATTGGATATTCTTATGCCAAACTGTTATAAAGGTTATAAAGGTATATGCATATATAGATGAACCGCAACGTCAGAAAATGTACTTTCGACATGTGTGCCCTACGAAGAATCAGGCCAGATTACGCATTTGCGCAGCCTGATCAGAATCTTGACAAGGCACATTTGGATAGCCAATGGTGCAAAGTTTCTTCATGCGGGCAACGAAGGCTCTTAGACTGCGAGGATATGTAGGCATATTACTTGAACGCACATCTCAGAAGGTATGTTTTCTCACGTTGCGGCTCATCTAATGCCAAAGTGTTATCAGATAAAATAATCAACAGTTTTTTTATTGATTTGAGGAAAATGTCACGAAGTAACATGGAAAATCGCGGGAAAAAGATTTTCGAGGGATTAAATGTTTATACCGATTTATCTACACTCCTGACTGACATATTTATCGTATAAAGCAATTACTATTTACTATTCTACTTATTTAAAAGTAAAATATTATTTCTCAAGAGTGTATTCATTAGGCAATGGCAGAAAGTTAAGCCATAAAGTTTGTTTGTTAACGTCGACCTCGCGTTCACGACGTGACTGTATTGGTTCGTAAGCTTTATGCCTCTTTTATATGCAGAATTCGTCTAAAGAAAGTAGAAGAAAACGCGAGAAGCTTATTCCGAGACTGTGTAATAATTGATTATTTACTGATATCGTATCATCAAATTTTCGTATCATCAAATTTTCAATCACAAAAAAAAATGATGAAACTTCATATAATTATGTTTTACTGCTAAGTAAAACATAATTATATGAAGTTTCATCATAATGTATTTATTCAGACAATTTTGTTTCACGAATGGTTTGCTTCTGCTTCAGACATTTAACATCCTTTTAACAAGAATTAAACACTTTTATCAGTTATGAATAAGTCTGATAAACACCGTCATTTGCCGATTTGTGATTGTCATTTTAATGTTGCTATATGGGTGAAATCTATGTAGGTAGGAATACTTGAGAAACAAAAGGCTCAAGAAGGAAGGCGTCTTTTAACAAACATCAACAAAAAATAGACTCAGTTCCAGCTGAAAAGAAAAATCGTTAGAAAATACATGTATTCTTGATTAATCTTTACCGGTTTTTTTTTTTTTTTTTTTTTTTTTTTTTTTTTGTTACGTGTACTGCCGGTTCTAGGTCACTTGCATTACCATCATGTTATAAATTTGCTTGCGTTATTTCGTTAAACTTTCTCGTCCATCACGAAAAAGTACCTATATAATTTTGTCCCCCTTAAACCCCGCTTTTATATAGTAAAACTGGGGTTTGCAGGGGTATAAGTTATTTTTCATATTTCTGCTTAAAACATGGATTGTGGGTACTCGTTAGAACCGCCTCGGTTAGAATTTTTCATCTGAAAATTTTCAATTTTTTGGTGAAAAAATTCTCAGTATATTTGAATAGGCATGTTTTCATAATGCAAAAGACCGATCATTCTGATAGGATTTTAAACAGTTTAGAATCGTATTGCCGTACAGAAGTGCATCGATTGAACTTGTATTAAAAGTCATTTCTTTAAATAAATTGGATACATAGGTAACGAAGAGACGGCGTTTATGCTTAAGATGAAACACAAATATGTTCAAAAATTATCATGTATATTGGATATATCTTGGAAAGGATCAAAGAAAATACTTGCTCGCATAAGTAACGTTAGTAACAGACAGGAGAGTTTATAGAGCAAAACCTTGCAACAGGGATCTGCAGGCCAGTTATCTTGATGTTTGTATATTTAACATTTTATCGTTTGGCTTCTTCAAGCTCATTAAATCTGTGTTTCTTGGTGTCCAGCAAATGTCCAGCAATAAGAATTGATAATGTAGTCGCTGACCCCTATGTAACAAAACATGGGTCGACATTTGAGGTAGAATGCCAGATAGGTTACTATTTAATAGGCGAATCTTTGAGAACGTACACAGATGGTCTATGGAGTTTTATTTTACCAATCTGTCTGAGAGGTACACATATTCTTCAGAAAGTAATGTTAAATATTAGGGCTGCGTTCAGTAAAGCAGAATACTCGCTGACATTAGCGGACGTTCGCAGATCATCCATTCAGTGATGGAAGTTTATTAGCATAGGCCGCCATTTTGGTTGTGCCAAAAGACAGTTTAAGGTATGGAAATACACTTCATATATGCTTGCTTGCAAGAAAGCTATACAATAATTTACTGTGTTGGTAACATTTATTCGATCCTGTATGAAATTGATAATTATTGTAATGTTATTCGACCTCACATTAAGTTTCGTCAAATAAAATAATGGCTACTCTCAAATTGGATGTTACATGGGGCAGGTTAACCGTATTTTTCGGAAGTAGCACCCCTCAAAATCTCAATGCAGTTTAGTCATGCGTTGAAGAGAGGCCATACATCTTGGATCAATCTTACGTATAGAGGACTTATACCTTGTCATATCTATCTGTATATAATCAGTGATATTCCATGTATATTATGGTGAAACATATTTAAAGTTTAAGCTTTTCATATACTAGATTTTCCCCGTTCTTCCGTGATTCTGTCTTTCTGTCCTTCTTTCTTTCCGTAGCCACTTCAGATGAAATATTTCGTCACATTTTTCTTAGTTACTTTGAAGTTTAGAGAGTTGAAACTTTTCGTACACGCATGGACAGTCGGTGGATATTTTTTATGTACCGAAATCATGATGTTGCTACTTATTCATACCTTTAGTTTTCCTTTATTGACCCTGTCCTTCTGTCATTTTGTAACCACTTCAGAGGAAACACATCGTCACTTGTTTCTCAGTAATTTTGAAGCCTAGAGGTGTTGTGTTGAAACTTGGTACATATTTGGACAATTGGTGGATGTACGCGGGATGTTCGAAATGAATTGCTTATTTCTATCTGGAGACTTCAAATTTCAAGTTAGCCCAAAAGTACTCATTTCATGCCCTCGAAGTACTCCCCGTGGCTAGAAATGCAAAGTTTCAGCCGATGTATCCACTTCTTGAAGGCGTCACGGTACGCTGATTTGGGCACAGTAATAAGGTACTGATGAATGGCAGATCCAAGTGCCTGTCGGGACTGGTCTTTCCGCCCAGCAAGGAATGCTTTCAATTTCGGAAACAAAAAGAAATCACATGGGGCAAGGTCTGGGGAATACGCGGGTGGGGGGTGAGGCAAAACAGTTACTTTTTCTTTCTTCAAAAACGCCGTAACTATTGCGGAGGTATGAGCTGGGGCATTGTCATGTAGAAGACGGACATGTTTAAAACCAGTGGCAGGGCGTCGTTTTTGATAATAGTTTTTCAGTTTCTTCAGTACTACGTCTTTGTAGTACTTTCCGGTGATGCTTTTGCCCTTTTTCACTGGCACTTTTATTGCGACTCCTTCACCAGAGAAGAAGATTGCATACAAAACCTTCTTTGTACTCAAAGAACGTTTGGCAATTATTGGGCGTTTGCTGTGTTTAGTGGCCCAGATCTTATTGCTAACCTTTCTGACGGGCTCAAAATAATGGACCCAGGTTTCATCACCTGTGACGACATTGGCAAACTGCTTTTTGTCATATTTTGGAAACATTTGAAGCAGCATTTTGGCCACTTTAATCCGTTGCCTCTCTTGCTCGTCAGTCAACAGATGTGGCACCCATCTAGCAGAAATCTTTCTGACTTTCAAATGCTTCTTCAAAATAAGGTGAACCGTTGATAGTGATATGCCTACCTTTCGTGCAATATCACGAACTGTAAATCTGGCATCTCCTTCAATGATTTCCTTTATTTTGGAAACGATTTCTTTACGAGATGCAGATTTTGGCCTACCTTGATTTCGGTGCATTTTTGATGGACTCTACACCAGACTCAAATTTCTTTTTCCACCGCCGAACTGTGTCATAAGACACACAAGAAGGTCCAAAAGCAGTAGAAATTTCAGTCATCAGCTTCTTCAAAGAACAACCAATTTTTGAGCGAGCTTTGATGTAAGCCCGTATTTCATCTTTTTTTGTCGACGCTTCTACCAACCATTTTTACTGCAGTGGTCAATGACTGCGTGTATTCAAATGGCAATTTTTATGTCTTACACTTAGTCTAACATGTACACCATTGTGTAGATATTGAATAGCCCTATACAGGTATGTATTGGTTTTTATCGTGCCCCACGTGGATATCGAGCTAGAGGTCAATAAGCAATTCATTTCGAACATCCCTCGTATTGTGTGTACCGAAATCGTGATGCTGCTGCTTATTTATCCCTTCATTTCTCCATTTTTATAAATCTTCTTCTGTTCGCCTGTCATTGCGCAACCACTTCAGATGAAAATTTTCGTTACGCTTTTCTTAGTTACTGTAAATTCTAGAGAGTTGAAGTTTGGTAAACATTTGGACAGGGGTAGATCTATCTTGTATATGATAATACTGTATATTCATTCCTTTATTTTTCATGTTTTTGATTCTGTCCTTCTGTAACCACTACAGATGATCATTTTCTGAGTAACTGTAAAGACTAGTGAGTTGAGATAGGATACACTCTTGGACAATGGGGGGGGGGGATACATCGTGCATAATGAAATCAAGATGCCGTTGCTCGTTATTTCTCCATTTTTTCTCTCCAATTTACAGACCTCAGACGACAACTTTAGTCACACTTTTTCTTAGTAACCTTGAAGTCTAGAGAGTCGAAACTTGGTACACTGGTTGAGCGTTGGTGGATGTATTATGTATACCGAAATCATGATGCTGCTGCGTATTTGTTTCTTTTTCCTTCAGTTTCTTTCTCACCAATTTTGAACTTTCAGATGAAACATTTTGTCACAGTTTTCTAAGTAACCGCCAAACCTAGACAGTTGAAACTTAGTACATACTCGGACAGTGGGTGGATATATTGTGTATATCAAAATCAGCATGCTGCTACTTACATATTGTTTTATTTCTTCAATTTTCTTTCTCTCCAAATTTCAAACAATACAATGTTCCGTCACACATTTCTCATCAACTGCAGGACCTAGACGGTTTAAGCTCGGTACACATGTTCACAGTCTGTCCATGTATGGAGTATATACCAGATTCACACAGTTGGCACGTATTCATCCCTTTATATCTTCATTTTTCTTTTTCTTCGTTTTCAAACGTTTAAATTGTTTGTCGCCTTATTTTCAGGAACTGTGAGGCCTAAGAGGTAGAATTATTATTTGGTAGTCTACCTAGTTGGCTATTTCAAAATAATGATAACGCATTATTATCGCTTACTGTTACTAAAATGGCGCTGAAGCAGGGCTATAATCAGATTCTCTGACTGCTCTGTTTTGTTTGTTTATCGGTGTATGAGTGTTTTATTCTTTTTTTGTTTTTGTTTTTTTTTGTTTTTTTTTTTTTTTTGTTTTTGTTTTTGTTTTTTATTTGCCGGAAGCTCATTTAGAAAATACTAATAATGCCCGTTAATATGTCTTTTCCTGAATTCACGTAAAACGATACGGTATAACTAATGGCTGTCTTGTGCTACTGGCATTTTTTTTAGATTGTGGCAGACTTACTGACCCCAAGGATGGATTAGTGAACTACACCATTACAACCTATGATTCACAGGCGAGATATGGCTGTTACACTGGCTATTCACTGGTGGGAAGTGAAACTCGTGTCTGTCAAGCAACCGGAACATGGAGTGGCACAACCCCAGTATGCCAAATAAAAGGTAATAAGATTAATTCCGTTTAGATCAATCGATAGCATGTACATCAGGTTGTTATTTGAGTTGTAGGAATTCGAGGCTGAAACATTGTTTAATGGTGCATCGTACTCAGGGAACACAGTCCATCCAAGTGAACGAATCAAATGAAAACAAAAATGATAACAAATAGTACCCTCAAGAGCAGAACAAACAACAGAACAATTGCAACAGAAATACTATCTGGGTCGGAGGTGCGCAAAAAGCAAGTAAAACTGTTTGGGACTGAATTCTTGATTTATGCACCCAGTCTTGACCTTTCTTTTAAAGCGTTGCCTGATATCAAACACGTAGACATTGAATATCATAAGCATAAATATTGAATGCAGTAGGTAGCTAAATAATGTTTCCATATAAAAATGTGCAATGAAATTGACTACTCAAAATAAAGAGTAACGCAAAAAGCTGAAACGGGATGACGACATTGATTAATTTGTAAAATCAACTCTACATCAGAAGTTTGTATCTTGAAAACAAACGCTAAATATAATAAAACACGAGGTAATGGCATGAAGGCTTCTTACGATTAGAAGAAACTGATACTCTTTTGAATGGTAAATGTGTTCTGAAACCTGTAACAAATGGGTTTGAGTTCATTTAGAAATTTATGCGAGTGGTGGTATATTGTATCTGTTTCAACCTCGTGGTGTTGATCCTTCATAATCGAGTAACTACTTTTACCATTTCTGTTTAGTTGGTATATCGGTGTGTGAGGTTTGGCCGTAGGCGCATGTAGAATATACTCATTATGTATGTCAATGTGTGTATTCCTGAATTCATGTAAAATGATACGGTACAACTAGTTTTATCTTCTACTGAAATATTTTCTAGTTTGTGTCAATCTTACTGATCCCAACGATGGATCAGTGAATTTCACCAGTACGACCTATGATTCACAGGCGAGGTATAGCTGTAACACTGGCTATTTACTTGTGGGAAGTGAAACACGTGTCTGTCAAGCAACCGAAAAATAGAGTGGCTTAGCCCCAGTATGCCAAATAAAAAGTAATATGATTGGTTCGTTTGGCTAAATCGATAGCACAGACAAATGTACACTAACTGCTTCGAACAATGGAATCATCAACACCAATTAGTCGAGTTTTGGAACAATTGTATACGCCAATTATCTTGACACATTCTTCGGGTTAGAAATACTCACATGTCAGGGAGATGGGAAATTGGATAATCTTATGCCAAACTGTTATAAAGGCATATATAGATGAACCGCAACGTCAGAAAATGTACTTTTGACATGTGTGCCCTACGAAGAATCAGGCCAGCTTACGCATTCGCGCAGCCTGATCAGAATCTTGACAAGGCACATTTTGGATAGCCAATGATGCAAAGTTTCTTCAAGCGGACAACGAAGGCTGTAAGTCTACGCGGATTTGTAGGCTGATTCCTTAAACGAACATCTCAGAAGGTATGTTTTCTCACGTTGCGGCTCATCTAATGCCAAAGTATTATCAGATAATAATAAATAGTGTTTTATTGATTTGAAGAAAATATCACGAAGGATCATGGTAAATCGCAGAAAAACGATTTTCGAGGGATTTAATGTTTATATCGATTTATCTACGCTCCTGACTGACAGATTTATCGTATCTAGCAATTACTATTTACTATTCTATTTATTTAAAAGTAAAATATTATTTCTCGAGAGTGTATTCATTAAGCATTAAGTTAAGCCATTAAGTTTTTTTTATTTACGTCAATGTCATGTTCACGACTTGACTGCAATTTAACATTTGGTTCATAAGCTTTATGCCTCTTTTATATGCGTTCGTTCGTCTGTCAAGACTGGCAATGACCAATCCTAATCAACTGTGTGATGTGTTATTTGTGTGTTCGAAGATGGCTGATGAGACAAACCTTAGCTCTAAACTGCCTGTTGCAGATAGAACAAGAGAGGTCTGAGGAAGAAAGTTCTGTTAGTGATGCCTTAGCTCTGGCTTTCTGCTGTGCACGTTTCTGCTCGGCTTCGCTGATTCTTTTAGCTTCGTATTCCCCAGCACCCCGTCTTATGAGGCTTCGCCACTTTGTTCGATCCTGTGCAATCTGTTCCCACGACTCTGTTGGCCGGCCAAATGCTGCACTAGCTTTGGCAGTCCTAGCATTGACTTCATCATCAATGTGCACAACTCTAGACAATGATCTTCCAAGGTAGGTGAACTTGTCTACCACTTGCAGTCGTTGGCCTTTCACTGTGATGGTAGGTTCCTTGTAAGGCTTTCCAGGTACTGGTTGATATACTACCTCAGTCTTTTTTATGCTGATTGTGAGATCATAGCTGTCACATGAATCAAGCATCTCACACTTTTTTGCATGTTCTCTTCTATTGGAGCACCCTTTGCCATGTCATCAGCAAAGAAGAACTCATCTAGCAGCTCTGTCTGCACCTTGGATTTAGCTTGCAACCTTCTTATGTTGAAAAGTTTCCCATCAAAGCAATACCTAATAGGTATACCATTGTCACCATCCTGGAAAACATCTGTAAGCATGGCAGAAAACATCATGCTGAACAGTGTTGAAGCTAGTGCACAGCCTTGCTTAACTCCATTTGTCACAGGGAAAGGATCAGAAAACTCGCCCATCATTTTGGACCCTTGCAAACATACCATCATGGAATTGCCGCACCATTGTTATGAATATGGCAGGACTGTCAAACTTTGTAATAATTTTCCAAAGTCCCTCACAACTGACTGCTTTGGTAAGGTCGACAAAGGTCATGTAGAGGTCCACATTCTGTTCCTGGCATTTTTCTTGAAGCTGTCATGCTGTAAAGATCATGTCTATTGTTCTCTATCTTTCCTGAATCCACACTGGCTTTCTGGTAGAAGCCCTGACTGTTCAAGGAGTTCATTCAATCGATTCAGTAGGACCCTAGCAAGGATCTTCCCAGCAATTCACAACAAAGAGATGCCTCGATGATTGTCACAGCCGTGAGGATTCCCTTTCCTTTTGAATAGGTGGATAATCTTTGCATTCTTGAATTTTTGAGGGATGGCTTCTTTTCTCCACATAATGTGAAATAACTGTCAGTTTCTCTGTAACTGGAGGACCTCCTGCTTTGTAGATCTCTGCAGGTATTGCATCTGATCCTGGAGCCTTGCCAGATGACAGGAGTTTTATTGCTTTCACTGTTTCAGAGACGGCTGGGAGCTCATCAAACACCTGTGGTAGTCTGTTGATAGCTTCATCATTGATAGATGGTGGCCGATTAAGGACACCATCAACGTGTTCAGCTCATCTTTTCAAGATAGCTTCTTTGTCAATCAGAAGACTTGTTCCATCTGCACTAAGGAGTGGGGTGGTTCCTGAGCTCTGGGGACCATATATTGTCTTGAGTGCATCAAAGAACTTCTTCAATATCCTTTCTATCTGCAAAGGACTAGATTTCATCAGCCTTTTTGCTCAGCCAGGAGTCTTGCATGTCTCTGAGCTTGGTCTGTACTGTCTTGCATATGTTTAAATAGGCAGTCTTACTAGATACTGAGCTGGTATTTCTGAGGTAAGCCTTGTGTTTTTTGGTGTTTCTCTGCAATGAGTCCCTGGATTTCTTTGTCATTCTCATCAAACTGGTGTTTGCGACATACTGGTCCAAGGGAATCCATTGCTGAAGAGTGAACGTGTCTCTGAAGACTGTCCAGCTCTCGTCTACATCTTCTGAGCTGTGTTCAGTTCATCTAAACGGCTGTTGCCGGCCACGGTGGCCCAGTTGGATGCGCCGTCCGACTGGAGACCAGGAGGTCGCGGGTTCAACCCCCGCCGAGGTCGGCAACATTCTTTCGTAGAGATTGATCATGAAATATTTTCTACGGTCATTCTCTCCCTTCCGCTGATTCAAGAAGGGCAGTTGTCAGTTTCTGGCGAAAGAATGTGCACGATACTGGTTAACCGCTTAGAGGACTAAACCTGCCCAGTAAACGTGTGGTTAGGTAAACTGACCGCGCTCGACATGACCCCATTGGGTTGACTGGGCCGTAAAACCTCAACACAAACTAAACGGCTGTAGAGATCGTTGACGAATACTTGCCTTTTGCTGTCTTGTTTCAGCTTGGAGACATCCAGTTTCGTTGACACCTTCTTCCCTTGTGGTCGTCGTACAGGCTGAATGCGCAGGTTGAGTTTGCTGACAACAAGCCTGTGATCTGTCCACAGTCTGCACCACACATATTCTTTGTCACTCTGACATCCTGTCTGTCCCTCCTTCGCACTATGACATAGTCAATGAGATACCAGTGTTTGGAGCGAGGGTGCATCCGTGATGCCTTTCTGCGAGTTGGTAGATGGAAGACTGTGTTGGTGATCAGTAATATATGCTCTGCACACTTCCTTAAAAGGAGGAGTCTATTGCTGTTGCACTTCTCTACACCTTCAGATACAATCACTCCTTCCCAGGTTTGGTGGTCTGTGCCCACTCTGGTATTAAAGTCTCCGAGGAGGATGAGTTTGTCTGTCCGGGGTGCTGCAGAAATCACAGAATCCAGGTCATTATAGAACCTTTCTTTAACCTTATCTGGGTTGGTCAGTGTGGGTGCATAGGCACTTACAATTGCTGCATGCCTCTTGCCAGATAAGGGAAGTCTCAGCGTCATCAGGCGGTCATTTATGCCTTTTGGAAGTGAGAGCTTGCTGACAAGGTGTGACTTGAATCCTACTCCTGCTTCACGCCGCCCTTCTTTCTTGCGTCCAATCCAGGAGAAAGTGTAACCAGCACCAACTTCTTTTAAAAGCTCTTCCTCTGCAAGGCGAGTCTCATTCAGAGCTGTAAGGTCGACTTTGTATCGGTCAAGTACTCTACCAACTAGAGCTGTTCTTCGCTGAGGTCTGTCAGAACCAGAACTGTCCATTAGGGTGCGCACATTCCAAGCGCCGACGGTTGAAGGTATCACCTTCATCTTCGTTTTTCTTGCTCGGCCGCTAAGTGTGATTCCCGCTGATCGCGGTTAACCAGCCAGGAGTTTTTGAATCAGGCAATTGTTTAGGGCACTTTTTCTAGCCCCTTCTCCATGCTACGGGGGTGAGCAATGCGATCCTAAAAAGGTCTGCTCAGTCGCTCAGGTCGGCTGCCGAATTCCCCATACTGCTTTGCTCTTAAGGAAAGTGTCGCTGATACTCTGCGAATAGATAATTAATGATGTACTTATAAACTCTTTAACATAGTTTTAGTTAATGCATTCTTGAATGCCTGCAAAGTTTTACTTAATTTATCTTTATATATCTTCATATTTTTAATTATGTGTTTAAGGTAACTAAAAGTTAAGTGGCTATAAATATCTTTGACGTCTTTAGACGTAACCGTCAGATGACGTTGACGTCAGAGTTAAGTGACGTTTGCAACCAGGGCCCAGCTGTTCAAAGCTAACGACGTCGTTAGTTAACGATTCGTTAAAATTTACATCGAGTGATACGCAAATATGCTGAAATTTTTTTATGAAAAAATGTGAGTAGCTTTTACTGTGCAAAAGCTACTCACATTTTTTCAGCAAAAAATATCAGAATATTGTATATTGATTCCACTAAAACAGTTAACGAAATGACCCTTAACGAGCTCGTTAAGCTAACGACGCTTTGAACAACTGGGCCCAGGAAAGAAGAGAAAAAGGGACTGGACAGTTAATAATAGTATTTAGGAGAATTTTGGCGATACTAAACAAGAAATTTTATGGACAGAATAATTTCTATTAATTCAAACGTCTTCTAGTGGCATTAGAGTAAGATAAATGCCATTTGAACTGTTTAAATTATTACTTAATGTGGCACCAAAATAAATGACAGTAAATTCAGTTGTGTTTTATATGGTTTCGCCACATTAAACTGGTGCCGGAACCCGAGGAGAAAAAAGGGGGGGGGGTGGCTATACAGCAACAAGGAAACATTGGAGCAAATATCTCTCTTTACAAGAACAATGTCTGTTAGTTTTTAAAATGAAACAGAACAAGGTACAGAAACATACTGGACAAGGAACTGGTTAAAGGGAGGCAGCTACTGGAGATAGACAGTGAAACATGTGACACAAACATACTGTTAGATAATGTTAACAACTGCATCAAGCGACTGAATGACTTCGAGCAGAAACTGGAAGTAAACGATGAAAGGCTGTCAATAGTGATAGAAGGGCAGGATGGGGAACAAGAGACTGTGGGATTGATCAAGGATGATTGGGATTACATCTCAACAGTGATGGACTGTCGAGATGAACTGGCAGCTCTTCAAACGTCTCAAGAACAAGGGTCATCAAGAGAAAATAGCTCTTCCGCTACAATGATAGAAGGCAGGTTCGACAGCATGGTACAACTCACGGCACAAATGCAACAAATGCTTATTGGGCAATAGCAGCTACAACAACAACAGATAAGTATGGCTCAATCAAGTACTAAACAACAGTGTTCAGTAGGACTCCCAAAATTAGAAATATCCACATTCAATGGTGATAAATTGAAATGGACTTCGTTTTGGGACTTTTGATGCAACTATACACAAGAATACATCGATTTCAGATGTTGAGAAGTTGAATTACCTGATAAGTAAATTAACTGGGGAGGCAAAGAAATCAATATCAGGAATTTTGTTATCGAATGAGAATTATGCTGTTGTAGTTGAGTTGCTAAAAGAAAGATTCCCATTATGTGAAGCTCATTAATTTAAAGTCGGCCACGAACACGGCAAGAGGCCTCCGCAGTTTATATGACCAAATAGAGATAATTTAAGGAGTTTAGAGGTCCTCAAGCAGAATATCAACCCAGACGTCTTCTTATCTATGATCACATCAAAAATTCCCAAAGAGGTACTAACCCAATTGGAAATACAAAGGTGGGGCAGAAATAGGTGGACTGTTAAAGAATTAAGAGAACATTTCAACAACTATGTTGCAGCCCGAGAGAGAGCTGAACAGCAGTTTGTTACAGGAAAGGGGGAAACGACTAGAGATTGTAACAAACCTATGATAAGCTCAGCAGAGGCGTTGGTGGTCGGGACTCAGGCAGTTGGTGGCAAGGGGGAGATGAAAAGTTCGAAAAAAAACGTAGATTCTGTGATGCACAACACTGGAGCGATGAATGTATGAAATATCCAACAGCAGAGACAAGGAAACAAAGAATAAAGGGTTGCTGCTACATCTGTCTAAAGCCGCGTCATAATGCAACTATCTGTCCCAAAAGGGTATCTTGTTTTTATTGTGGGAAGCAGAACCATCACCATAGAAGTCTCTGCCCACAGAAGTTCAGTACATTGCACAGGGAACAGGCAAATTTATCTGAGGAGACAGAATTACAGGATGACGAATTAAATACAGAAAATAGTCTTATATCGTCAGGAGAAATGGTCCTGATGCAAACCGCTAGGGCTGACATAAACAACCCCAATAACGGCCTTAAACAGAATGTACGCATGCTTCTAGATTCTGGCAGTCAAAGGACGTACATTACGGAGTCACTGGCTAAGAAAATGGATCTTAAATTAGGAAAAAGAGAGGAGATCATGCTGGTAACCTTTGGCTCGGAGAAACCTAAAAGGATTCAGACACGTACAACCAAATTAGACATTGTCTTAAAAGATGGCAGCACTCTAAACGTACGTGCTAATGTGGTACCACAAATTGCTGGATCGATTCAAAGACGCCCTATTGACCTGAAATCATTCAAAAACTGGAGGTATCTGTGGACTGAATTTTCAATAGCGGATGACTTACCCAGTGCACTAGAAACATCATCTGTCGACTTCTTGATGGGCAATGACTACTATTTAGATGTCATCGTTCCACAAAAGATTGAGATTCAAGCAGGTTTATATTTGCTGGGTTCAAAATTAGGATGGATTTTGTCTGGACGGACCTGCAAAGAGGCTGACAACAAGGGGGAAGCTAGCATGCTCATACTCACCTATAGCACAGATATAAATAGGGAAACAACTTTGATGACATGTACGGACAGCTCACTTCCCTTGAAGCCAAACTTGGAAGATTTTTGGAGTCTAGAGTCTATTGGAATAAAGGAATCTCCAACCGAGACAGATGACGGGGTTGCCCTGAAGAAATTCAGTGAAACTCTAAAATATGAAAGGGGACGTTATGCAGTAAAATGGCCATGGAAAAAGGATAAACCAGACCTACCTGAGAATTATGGAGTAGCATTAGAGCGACTGAAATCACTATTAAGCAGACTAAAGGGAAACCCTGACTTAGTACAGAAATATGATGAGATAATAGAAGATCAGCTGAGACAAGGTATTATAGAAAGCGTGGGATCTGATAAATATGATATTCTCAAACATTATATCCCACATCACGCAGTACTCGATCCAACAAAAGCAACGACAAAGGTCAGAATTGTCTACGACGCTTCAGCTAGAACTAAACCTGAACACAAAAGTTTAAATGAATGTATGTACATGGGGGCCAGTTCTGCTACAAAACTTGACTGGCAACTTACTTCATTTCCGCTTGAACAAAATTACGTTGGTCTCAGATATAGAGAAAGCCTTTATACAAATAAGTCTTCAGGATGATGATAAAGATGTTAGAAGATTCTTTTGGATAAAGAACAGAAATATACATGTACTAGAGATTGAAAATAACGTCTAAACATATCGTTTTGTAGGGTTCCATTGGAATAATATCAAGTCTTTTTCTGTTAGCGGCTACGATAATCATCATCATTTAAGTAAGTGTGAATTAGAAATAGCAGAAAATATCAGGGCCAGTATTCATGTAGATAATGTCATAACAGGAACAAAATCAGTCAATCAAGCTATTGAAGTTTATAATGTTTCCAAGCAAATGCTTAAAGGGGCAGCAATGAACTTCCGAGACTTGATGTCAAATAGTCAGGAGGTACTAAACAACATACCAATATTTGACGGGGCAAATAGGAAAAGGATGAAAGTATTAGGTCTGACGTGGTCATTCGAAGACGATAATCTTTCAGTAGTATATCACACTGACAACAATCCTATAGTTTCAAAACGAACAGTTCTAAAACAGATTGCTTCAATTTATGATCCACTTGGCCTCTTAGGTCCAGTGATCCTCAGAGGAAAATTGTTCTTACAGACTTTATGGAGCAAAAAATTGCCTTATGACAAACATATATCAGTGGAGGACAAGACACAATGAAATATCATCAATGAAGAATTGGAGTAACTATCACAGTGTTATTTTCCAATGCATATAGGTCTAAATGAGAATGGAAAAGTCAGTTACCAGCTTTTGGTTTTCTTTGATGCATCTAAATCTGCATATGCAGCAGCAGCATATTTGCGACAGGAAATAGAGAACGGATATTGTAGGGTGGATCTTATCTTCTCAAAAACAAGGCTGGTCCCAAATAAACAAATAACAATTCCAAGACTTGAACTATTAGCAGCAACAATATGCATAAGGTGTTTAAAATTCGTTGAGAAAGAATTAAAACTAGAAATTTCGCAAAAGCACATATGGTTGGATTCTCAGTGTGTGATAAACTGGATAAATAGTAAGAAACAACTAGGGTTATTTGTAGAGAACAGGGTAAAGGGTAAAGATAAAGAGGTAAAGTTTCACTATATTTCAACCGCAGAAAACCCTGATGACATGGCTAATCGAGGGTTAACAACTCTTGAACTAAAGGAAATAAACTATGGTGGCATGGACCTGAGTGGTTAAAGGAGTAACATCCGACTGGCCAGAATGGCACAGTGAGGTGACAGAAAAACAAAAGGAGGAAATACAGGCGCAGACCGAATCTAAGTATAGAAAAACACAAGTTTTGTTCGAAACTAAACTTGTGGCTGGTGAGGGACTATTAGAAAACAGGACCGATGAACTGAAAGCTCCATTTGGCATAGATATCAACCAGTTGTCATCTGTGAAAAAACTTTGGCGCGTAACTGTTCTAGCTCAAAGATTTGTAAGTTAACTGAGAAAGAAACCTCATATATCTGGTCCCCTCAGTACTTCAGAAAAAACCAAAGCAGAAAATTTATGGATAGCTTATTCACGCCTGGTAAACTATCACAGGTACCTCCGCGGAGGTACCGATTAAATGGTTGTGACAGATATCCGGAGCTACCTTTGATGGTCAAAACCTAGACAAAAAAACGATAGGTGTTCGTCTTTTTTGATAAAATACACAATAAGCAGAGAGTTTACTGAAAATCAAAAAGTGCTATTCGACCCTTATAGGCATAAAGTTTTGTCACACGTCATATCCCCCAGAGCTTTACATATTTACCAAAGATACGACCTTTGAAGTGGCTTCGAAGTCAGCCCGAAGTACTCAAAACAGACAAAAGACCGATCGTTTTAGGTTCTAAATGCGGATATCTTGCATACAAATCTGTTTATTTTGGTACACTGATGTAAAGTAAACCTGTTTGCCTGAATACAGATATCGATAAACTCCAAATAAGGCTGGATTCTTCAAAAAACAGCTGGAGGTGCCTGTGACGTCGTAGAGGTGCCTGTGATGAAAAGATATATAGTGAAAATCCGAAGAGTTATTTCAGCTGCAAATATTGATATAATTCTTCTCTAGATCACTGCCTGGAAAGAATCATTCGTTCAGCGTCGCTAAAAGCTCTCATAATGTGTATGTCATGAATTTCCATGTTAAAGTTATAAAACATAATCTCAAAGAAGTATTGGTGCTTTTGAGTTAGATTGTCACAGAATGCTCACTAAAGTAAGACTTTTTTTCTTGAATGGTGGTGACTGTAATCGGGAGGTGCTGCCTGTTCGTCATTCCAGTGCGTAGAAAATTGTCTTTGCTAAATATATCACACGCCATGCCAGCTACACATATGATGTACCAAAAGTATAAAAATGCCGATGCCTGTCACCGTAAATTATGACGCAGTTTAAGCATTACCGGAACACCTAAAATAACCTACGTTGTTGCCTCTTTTGGTAACTCGTATGCGTATCGCTCGCATATGTCGTATGACGCTTGCTGTATGTGTTGTTGTAGTTTTGTTGTTTTGTTTCTTTACGTCCTCTGTAAATAACTCAACTCATGACGGGACTATCAGTTAACCTTAGCATACTATTTCTGGTCAGGCTTAGACCTCCTAAGGGGTTAACCGGTAATAAGTGAACATACTGTCGTCAGTAACTGACAACTGCCCTTCTTGAATCAGCGGAAGGAGATAGAAAAGTAAGCGGGGGCCTCTGGCTTTTGCGTTAGACGCTCTACCGACTGCGCTACGCGGCCTGGCTCGCCGTTTATGTTAACTTTGTGGTGAGTGGACTCGAAGGTGTTGCAAGTGATTCACTCCTGCTGTTTTATATTGTCAGCGCTAGAATTCAAACACACCCGTAAGACCTAGGTGTTACATCATCAACACATGACATGATCTCGACATTAAATCTTTTAATATAGGGAAGTGATCGGAATCTTACTGTAATTCGTGTTAAATTCAGTCACCAAATAACCACTATGAAAATATTTTGTCGAAGCGTTTGCAAAATCAACAATGTCGGAAAATTGCTCTTTTGTCAGCATATTTGATGCACATAGTGGCTATTTGGAGACTGAATTTCAGATGATTTACAGTAAAATTCCGATCACGAGTTACCAAAAGGGTCAACAACGTAGGTTATTTTAGGTGTTCTAGTAATGCTTAAACTGCGTCATTATTTACGGTGACAGGCATCGGCATTTTTTATACTTTTGGTACACCATATGTGTAGCTGGCATGGCGTGTGATATATTGAACAAAGACAATTTTCTAGGAGTTGGAATGACGAACAGGCAGCACCTCCCGATTACAGTCATCACCATTCAAGAAAAAAGTCTTACTTCAGTGAGCATTCTATGACAATCTAACTCAAAAGCACCAATAATTCTTTGAGATTATGTTTTATAACTTTAACATGGAAATTCATGACATAGCATTATGATAGCTTATTGCGACGCTGAATGAATAATTCTTTCCAGGCAGTAATCTAGAGAAGAATTATATCAATATTTGCAGCTGCAATAACTCTTCAGATTTTCACTTTACAGTCAAACCTGTCTTAAGCAGCCACCCATGGAAAACTTAAAATGTGGCTGCTGAAGGCAGGTGGCTGCTTAATACAGTTCAAATATATAAGTCTATGAAGTTTGGGGCAACTTTCCTCTGGCTGCTTAATACAGGTTGGCTGCTGAATAGAGGTGACCACTAACACAGGTTTGACTGTATTTCTTTTCATCACAGGCACCTCAACAACGTCACAGGCACCTCCAGCTGTTTTTGAAGAATCCAGCCTTACTTGGAGTTTATCGATATCTGTATTCAGGCAAACAGGTTAACTTTACGAGGGTGGATCACAAAATACGTGAACTTTCGTTACAGTAATTTTGTTTTTACAGATAATGAGATCAAATATACATAGTAATTATATATCGGCATTTTTCTATATGTCTGTTAACTTTGGGTACGATAGGTCCAGTGGGTCTCCCATAGCAACCATTCTTAAATGGTTAGTGTAGTGGTACCGGCGCACGGTAACGACGTCAAGATGACGTTTCGACGTTGACTACTTACGTTGCAAGTCAGCGCTTTTCAAAGTACTCGCCTCTACACTCAACACACTTCCTGTGTCGCTCCACCCACTTGCTAAACACCTTCTGATACCACGCTGAGTCGAACTGACGAATGATGCCATGTGTTGAGTATGTAAGCTCCTTCAGCGACGTAAATCTTCGTCCCTTGAGCTGTGCTTTAATTTCCGGGAAAACGGCAAAGTCCATGGGAGCCAGGTCCGGGGAATAAGGGCTGTGGTCGATAGATTTTAATCCCATCAGGTCGAGTTCAAGCCGGGTGGTGTCCGCCCTGTGTGCCGGGGCATTATCCT
Source organism: Anodontia alba (assembly GCA_964016985.1). Taxonomy (NCBI): domain Eukaryota; kingdom Metazoa; phylum Mollusca; class Bivalvia; order Lucinida; family Lucinidae; genus Anodontia; species Anodontia alba. The sequence continues at coordinate 59,823,555 of OZ024824.1, forward strand.
GGTGAAGAATATATCTCTCGATCGGAATGCCGGGCCTCTTCTTCTGCAGTGCGTGTATCAGGTCACGTCTGAGAACCTGAAAAACATGAAATCGAATACCCAGATTTATTCATTTGAAAACAAACCTGCCGGCCCTGAAAAGAAGAACATTTATTAGAAATGTTAAATGTTTTAATTATAGTTCATTTGTTAATAAAAATAGTAAGGAAAATGTTTTTTACCTTAGAATAGTAGTCGGCATTCACCGTCTGGTCCTTAGGCACGGAATGGCACAGCAGCATACCCCGTCTGTCCATAAACATGATAAACATGTACTTCCCTCCGGACCGGCTGACCCTGGCCTTCTGTGGGGGTGGGGATGAATTTCTCTTCCACACAGAGGACTGCTGCTTCGTCTCTGGTTCGTAAAACCAGAGCCACGTCTCGTCTGTAGTTATAATTCTGTCGAGGAAAGCGTCTCCGTGCCTCTCATACTGCCGTAGGAAAGACAGAGAATCTTGAACACGTCGTTCCTTTTCTGCATTTTTTAGTAATCTCGGCACCCAGCGCGCATGAACCTTTGACATCTTCAGCTGGTTTCTCAAAATCGAGTGGACGCTGCCATAACTAACGTCTACTTTTGTTGAAATGTCACTAACAGTCAATCTACGGTCCTCCTCGATAAGGCTCTTCACTGCCGCTACTGTCCCAGCGTTCACGATTCGTTTCCGTCCTCTCCCAGTGTCGTCTTTTAGAGACTCCCTACCCTCCGAAAATCTTTTATGCCACTTAAAAACAAGAGATCTGCTTACATTTGAAGATCGATTAGCATCCTTCATCATTTTCATCGTTTCTGTTGGTGTTTTTCCTAGGTCCACACAAAACTTTATTATTGCACGGGTCTCTTCCTGCGCCGGTGCCGCCATTTTGACCTTACGATTTCCACGTACGCCTTAAGTTTACTGGCTGTATATTCTAAAGTACCCAACGGATGACGCTCAAATTTGCAACGACGTTAAATATGACGTCAACACATAAGCAGACGACGTTTAGTATAGTTTGGCGCTAATTTAGGGAGTCAAGAGAGATATTAACACTACGCAGTGCAGTCAAGAAATGGGTTGCGCCGGGGGTACCTACCCAGGACTATTAAAACTTGAATTTTGTTAAACACAAGTATAATACATCAATGTAAACCCTATGATCCTTTTAACATTTAACTGTTTAATACGTGTGCAAAATTTTATCGATTTACGTTGAGTAGTTTTAAAGTTATAATAAAAGTCCACGTATTTTTTGATACACCCTCGTATATCAGTGTACCAAGATAAACAGATTTGTATGCAAGATATCCGCATTTAGAACCCAAAACGATCGGTCTTTTTCTGTTTCGAATACATCGGGCTGACTTCGAAGCCACTTCAAAGGTCGTATCTTTGGTAAATATGTAAAGTTCTGGGGGATATGACGTGTGACAACTTTATGCCTATAAGAGTCGAATAGCACTCTTTGATTTTCAGTAAACTCTCTGGTTATTGTGTATTTTATCAAAAAAGACGAACACCTATCTTTTAATGTCTAGTTTTTGACCATCACAGGTAGCTCCGGATATCTGTCACAACTATTTAAATCGGTACGTCCGCGGAGGTACCTGTGATAGTTTACCAGGCGTGTTATTTGCAAAAGGATCAGTATGGTGACGTGATAGAATCAATTCAAAAATCCAAATTTAACAATCTCAAAATTCAGCTAGGAATATTTATGGACATAAATGGGATACTTAGATGCCGTGGTAGACTAAAGAATGCTGGAATATCTGAAAGTGCTAAACAACCAATACTGCTGCCAAAACATAATAGGTATACGGATTTGGTAATTGACATGTATCACAGAAAAGCTCTTCATGCTGGAATCGCGCAAACACTAACCTTAATTAGGCAAAAAGTATTAGATATTGCAGGGAGTAGGGATCAGCAGTAGGGAAGGTTCTTAGGGCATGCACGATAGGTCGGAGGCACGAAGGAGAACCATACAATATGCCCGTTATGCCACCACTGCCATCCGAGCGTGTTTCAGAATCCGCACCATTCACATATACTGGAATTGATTATTTTGGCCCCCATTTACATTAAAAATAAAGGAGATAGGCAAATGGTATGGGTTTCTTTATTTACCTGTTTAATGACAAGAGCAATTCATCTGGAGTTGATGCATGATATGTCGGCACACCAGTTTTTGCTTGGACTCCGCAGATTTATAGCTAGGCATGGAAAACCAAAGAAGATCATTTCTGACAATGCATCTCAATTCAAGCTTTCTGCAGATATTGTTGATAAAATATGGGGAAACATCTTAACAGGGAATGATATAAGTTCTTATGCAGCAAATAAAAATATACAATGGAAGTTTATAGTAGAGCTCGCATCATGGATGTGTGGCTTTTATGAAAGAATGCTAGGACTGGTGAAAAGATCACTTCGGAAAGCAATAGGAAAAGTTTGTTTAACAAACGAATAGTTTCTCACCTTGCTGACAGGAGTAGAAGCTATGGTAAATTCAAGGCCACTGGTGTATGTTGGAAATGATATAAACTCTAACATGACATTAACGCCTTCTCACTTTTTGGCTTTAAACACTAAAATATGACTTCCAGCTTATACAGAAGACGAAGTCATGGACACGGATTATAACCCAAATGTAACATCAGCGGAAAGGCTTTTGGTGACATGGAAGAAAGGTCTCAGGCATCTTGATTCATTCTGGAAAATATGGAGGAATGACTATTTATTAAGCTTAAGAGAACGATCACAGACTACTTTAAAGGAAGCAAGGTCAAAATCAAAATCATCATATAAGACAAATGTTGGAGATGTGATACTTATAAAAGATGATTTACAAAGGGGAAGCTGGATACTGGGTCGGATTTAGGAATTGGTCAAGAGCAGAGACGGGAATATACGATCTGCATTAATACTAAACAAAAGGATTATTGGCCGGCCATTAAATTTACTGTTTCCAATTGAGTGTCCTACTCCAGATCTTGTATCAAAAATGCTTACACAGACCTCTGACGCGGTGAACACAAGCGAACAAGACAATGACAAAACATACTTAGCTAGACCAAGAAGAGATGCAGCTGCCGAGGCTGAACAAAGAATTCGGGAACAGTTAAGAGACTTTTAAGTTATTGCTGCGGGAGTGTCGCTGATACTCTGCGAATAGATAATTAATGTTGTACTTATAAACTTTTTAACATACTTTTAGTTTAAGCATTCTTGAATGCCTGCAAAGTTTTACTTAATTTATCTTTATATAACTTCCAGGTGTTAGTCTTACTCTTTGTTGCTTTGTGGTTTATTCTACGAGGCAATTTGTTGTATGTCTTTCCGTGTGTCATTTTGTTCTTGTGTTTTCAGTCCTTTTAGTATTGCGATTACCTCGCTTGGGGAAGAAAGAGCTAATCTTAGTGCTTTTCGTACGTTTGTTCGGTTCGTGCTTGTTTAGATTTGTCGGTTTCCTCTTCCTCTTGGGGTCTGGGAAGGGCTATGGTTTGTGATTGTGGCACTCCCTGGACTTTCCTCTTATCTTTTTTCATATCTTTAATTATGTGTTTAAGGTAACTAAAAGTTAAGTGACTATAAATATCTTTGACGTATTTAGACGTAGCCGTCAGATGACGTTGACGTCAGAGTTAAGTGACATTAGCAACCAAGAAAGAAGAGAAAAAGGGACTGGACAGTTAATAGTAGTATTTAGGAGAATTTTGGCGATACTAAAGAAGAAAATAAATGACAGTAAATTCAGTTGTGTTTTATATGGTTTCGCCAAAGAAAGCGACCGTATAGAACTTAGCCGCCTGTGTGCAGGTCCGCACTACAGCTTCCAGTGTGTTTCCTCACCTGCTGCTTCGCCGCTCGCCCATCGCCACAGGGCTTTTATATGACTTGCATATGCTTGCTGTGAATGTCTGTTGCTTATTAAGATTACATGCGCTGTGGATCGAATTATAGTGAGGGAGAGGAGTGCAGAGTCAACCTCACTCTCTCGTCCTGACCTAGCTGGATCCAGAGACAAGACAGTGTCAGGACATCTGGAGCTAGACCCGGATGCAGTGGATGACCATGACTTCTGTTGTGCCTTGTCATGCTCTCCATGCTCTTTTATATACAGAATTCGTCTAAAGAAAGTAGAAGAAAACGCGAGAAGCTTATTTCGAAACTGTGTAATAATTAACTATTTATCGATATCGTATCATCAAATTTTCGTATCATTAAATTTTCAATCACAAAAAAATCATGAAACTTCATGTAATTATGTTTTACTGCTAGGTTTACAACTATTGTGTTTATTTCTGGACAATTTTGTTTCACGAATGATTTGCCTACGTCTTCAGACATTTAACATCCTTTTAACAAGAATTAAACACTTTCAACATGAGTAAGTCTAATAAACAGCGTCATTTGCCGATTTGTGATTGTCATTGTAATGTTTCTATATTGGTGAAATATATATAGATAGGAATACTTACGAAATAAAAGTCTCAACAAGGAAGGCGTCTTTTAACAAACATCAACAAATAATAGACTCAGTTCCAGCTGAAAAGTAAAATCATAAGAAAATGTTAGTGATTAATCTATACCGTTAAGTTTTTGTAACGTGTACTGATGGGTCCTTGTCACTTGCATCACCATCATGTTATAAATTTGCTTGCGTTATTTCCTGAAATTTTCTCGTCAAAAGACCGATATATTTTGATCGGATTTTAAACAGTGTAGAATTGTATTGCCGTTTAGAATTGTGCATTGATTGAACTTGTAGTAAAAGTCATTTCTTGAAATAAATCGGATACATAGATTAAGAAAAGACTACTTTTATGCTTAAGATGAAACACAAATATGTTTAAAATTATCATGTATATTGGATATATCTTGGAAAGAACCAAAGAAGATACATGCTCGCAAAAGTAACGTTGATAACATACAGAGGAAGTTAAAGAGCCAAGCCTTGGGATCTGCAAGCTAGTTGTCTTGATGTTTGTATATTTAACATTTTTTCGTTTGTCTCCTTCAAACTCACTAAATCTGTGTTTCGTGGTGTCCAGCAATTGTCCAGCAATAAGAATTGATAATGAAGTCGCTGACCCCAATGTAACAAAACATGGGTCGACATTTGTGGTAGAATGTCAGATAGGTTACTATTTAATAGGCGAATCTGAGAACGTGCACAGATGGTCTATGGAGTTTTGTTTCACCAACCTGTCCGAGAGGTACACATATTCTTCAGAGAGTAATGTTAAATAATAGGGCTGCGTTCAGTAAAGCAGAATACGCGCTGACATTAGCGGATGTTTGCAGATCATTTAGTCAATGATGAAAGTTATATAAGCATAGGCCGCCATTTTGGTTGTGCCAAAAGACAGATTAAGGTATGGGAATACATTCATGTATGCTTGCTTGCAACAAAACTACGAAATAATTTACTGTGTTGAAAATATTTATTCGAGCCTGTATAAAATTGATAATTATTGTAATGTTATTCGACATCACATTACGTTTCATCAACAAAATTAATGACTACTCTCAAATTGGATGTTACATGAGACAGGGTCACCGTATTTGTCGGAAATTTCAAACCCTCAAAATCTCAAGACAGTTCAGTCAGGCGTTGAAGAGAAACCATATATCCCGGATCAGTCTTACGCACAGCGGACTTATACCTTATCATATCTATCTGTGTATGATGTGTATGATCAGTAATATTCCATATATATTATGGTTGAACATATTTAAGTTTTAAGCCTTTCTTATACTGGATTTTCCCCATCCTTCCGTGATTTTGTCTTTCTGTCCTTCTGTCATTCCGTAGCCGCTTCAGATGAAACATTTCGTCACATTTTTCTAAGTTACTTTGAATTCTAGAGAGTTAAAACTTGGTACATGCTTGGACAGTAGGTGGATTTATTCTGTGTACTGAAATCATGATGTTGCTACTTATTCATTCCTTTAGTTTTCCTTAATTGAATCTGTACTTCTGTCATTCTGTAACCACTTCAGAGTAACTTTGGAACTTGGAACTTGGTACACATTTGGACAGTGGATGGATGTATTGTGTGTACCGAAAGCGTGATGCTGCTGCTTATTTATCCCTTCAGTTCTCAATTTTTATGAATATGTTCCTCTGTCCGTCCGCAACCACTTCAGATGAAACTTTTCGTCACGCTTTTTCAGTAACTATAAAGCCTAAAGAGTTGAAACTTGGAATTTGAACAGGGGTAGATGTATCGTGTATACGGGTCAAGATGCTACTGCTTATTGAGTCCTTTATTTCTCCATATTTCTGATTCTGTCCTTCTGTAACCACTACTAAATGATCATTTTCTGAGTAATTGTAAAGACTAGAGAGCTTAGATTTGGTACACACTTGGACAGTGGGTAGACATATCGTTCATAATGAAATAGTGATCCCGTTGCCCGTTATTTCTCCATATTTTTTCTCTCTAATTTACAGACCTCTGACGACAACTTTAGTTACACTTTTCTTTGTTACCTTGAAGTCTAGAGAGTTGTAACTTGGTACACTACTGGACCGTTGGTGGATGTATCGTGTATACCAAAATCATGATGATGTTGAGTATTTATTTCTTTTTTCTTCATGTTCCTTCTCACAATTTTCAAATTTTAATTGAAATATTTTGTCACTTTTTTTCTCAGTAACCGTAAAACCTAGGCAGTTGAAACTTAGTACACACTTGGACAGTGGGTGGATGTTTTGTGTATATCAAAATCAGCATGCTGCTACTCATTTTTTTTTATTTTTTCAGTTTTCTCTCTCCGGTTTTCGAACATTAAAAATTTCCGTCACACTTTTCTCAAGAACTGCAGGGCTTAGACGATTTAAACTTGGTACACAACTAAACAGTGTGACTTGTATGGTGTATACCGGATTCACACTGTCGGTCTCTATTCATCCCTTTATATCTTCATGTTTCTTTCTTTTCGATTTTCAAACGTTTAAATTTTTTGTCGCTTTATTCTCAGGAACTGTGAGGCCTAGGAGGTTGAATTATTAATTGGCAGTCTAACTAGTTGGCCTGTTTTCAAATGATAACGCATTATTATTGCTTACTTTTACTTGAATGACGCTGAAGCGGGGCTATGATCAGATTCTGACTGCTCTGTTTAGTTTGTATATCTGTGTATGAGGTTTGGCCGGAGGCTCATGTAGAAAATATTCATAATGCCCGTTAATATGTCTTTTCCTGAATTCACGTAAAATGATACGGTATAACTAATGGCTGTCTTGTGCAACTGGCATATTTTTGTAGAGTGTGGCAGCCTTACTGACCCTACAGATGGATCAGTGAACTTCACCAGTACAACCTATGATTCACAGGCGAGATATGGCTGTAACACTGGCTATTCACTTGTGGGAGGTGAAACTCGTGTCTGTCAAGCAACCGGAACATGGAGTGGCTCAGCCCCAGTATGCCAAATAAAAGGTAATTAGATTGATTCCGTTTAGATAAATCGATAGCATATACATCAGGTTGTTATTTGAGTTGTAGGAATTTGAGGCGGAAACATTGTTTAATTGTGCATCGTGTTTAGGGAACACAGTCCATTCAAGTAAACGAATCATAATACCTCAAGTGCAGAACAAACAACAGAACAACTGCAACAGAAATACTATCTGGGTCGGAGGTTGCGCAAAAAGCAAGTAAAGGTGTTTGGGACTAAACCTAGATTTACGACACCCATCTTGACCTTTCTTTTAATGCGTTGCCTGATATCAAGCACGAAGACAGTGCATATAATAAGCATAAATACTGAACGTAGTAGATAGCTAAATGATGTTTCCATATATATAAAAAAGGGTGCAATGAAATTGACCAAACAAAATAAAAGATAAAGCGGAAAACTATAAAGGGATGACGACATTCATAAATTTGTAAAATCTAAACTACAGCAGATGTTTGTATCTTGAAAACAAACGCTAAATTACACAAAAACAATAAAACAAGAGATAATGACACGAAAGGCGTCTTACGGTTTGAAGAAATTATTACTATTTTGAACGGTAAATGTGTTCTAAAACCTGTGACAAACGGGTTGGAGTTCATTTAGGAATTTTTACGAGTGGTGGTGTATTGTATCTTTTACTCAACGTGGTGGTGTTGATTCTTCATAAACAAGTAAATACTTTTACCATTTCTGTTAGGTTGGTATATCGGTGTATGAGGTTTGGCCGGAGGCGCACGTAGAATGTATTCATAATGCACGTTAATATGTGTATTTCTGAATTCATGTATAATGGATACGGTTTATCTAGATTTGTCTTCTGCGACTGAAATATTTTCTAAATGTCGCAACCTTACTGACCCCACGGATGTATCAATGAACTTCACCAGTACGACCTATGATTCACAGGCGAGGTATAGCTGTAACACTGGCTATTTACTTGTGGGAAGTGAAACACATGTCTGTCAAGCAACCGAAAAATGGAATGACACAGCCCCAATATGCCAAATAAAAGGTAATCAGACTGGTACGTTTGGCTAGATCGATAGCATAGATTGCTCCAAAGAATGGAAACATTAACACCAATAAGTCGAGTGTGAGAAGAATTGTATACGTGAGTTATCTTGATGGCTACACATTGTTCGGGTTAGAAATACTCACATGTCAGGGAGATGGGAAAAGGGATAATCTAATGCCAGACTATTATAAGGGGATATGCATATATACTTGAGTCGCGATGTCAGAAAACATACTTTCGACATGTGCGCCCTACGAAGAGTCAGACCAGCTTACGCATTTGTGCAGTCTGATCAGAATCTTCACGGCATATTTTGGATAGCCAAGGATGCAAAGTTCCTTTTTGCGGACAACGAAGGCTCTTTGATTGTTCGGATGCGTAGGCTGATTCGTTGAACGCACATCTCAGAAGATACGTCTTCTCCCGTTGCTCCTCATCTAATGCCAAACTGTTATCAAGATATAGTTTAATAGATAAAATAATAGAGTGTTTTATTGATATGAAGAAAATGTCACGAAGGAACATGGTAAATCGCGGGAAAACGCTTTCCGAGGGACCAAATGTTTATACCGATTTATCTACACTCCTGAGTGAGAGATTTATCGTACCTCGTATCAAGCAAATACTATTCGCTATTTTATTTATTTTGAAGTAAAATATTACCTCTTGTGCGTAAACCTTTAAACAATTGCAGACAGCTGAGCCATTAAGTTTGTTTATTATCGTCGACGTCATGTTCATGACGTAACTGCATGTTAACATTCGGTTCGTAAATTTTATGCCTCTTTTATATGCAGAATTCGTCTAAAGAAAGTAGAAGAAAACGCGAGACGCAATTATTCCGAGACTTTGTTTGAAACTATTTACTGGTATCGTATCATCAATCAATCACAAAAATGATTAACCTGCGCATTATTATGTTATGCTGCTAGGCAGTGTTCCTTTGTGTTTATTTTTGGGCAATTTTGTTTGACGAATTGTTTGCCCTCTGCTTCAGACATTTGACATCCTTTTATCAAGAATTTAACACTTTTATTAATTATAAGTAAGTCTAACAAACACCATATTTTGCCGGTTTGTGAATGTCATTTTAATATTGCTATATGGGTGAAATCTATATAGATAGGAATACTTGAGACACAAAAGTCATAACGAGGAAGGCGCCTTTTAACAATCATCAACAAAAAGTAGACTTAGTTCCAGCTGAAAAATAAAATTATAAGCAAATGTTATCAATTAATCTATACAGGTAATTTTTTTGTAACTTGTACTGACGGTTCTGTTTACTTGCATTAGCAGCATGTATAAATTTATGTGTGTTATTTCGTTAAACTTTCTCGTCAAAAGACCGATATATTCTAAGATTTAAAACAGTTTAGAATCGTATTCCACATAGAATTGTGCATTGACTGAACTTGTATTAAAAGTCATTTCTTGAAATAAATTGGATACATAGGTAACAAGGAGACGGCTTTTATGTTTAAGATGAAGCACAATTATGTTTAAAATTATCATGTATATTGGATATTTCTTGGAAGGGACCAAAGAAGATACTTGCTTGCAAAGGTAACGTTGGTAACAGACGGAAGAATGTATAGAGCCAACCCTTGCTACATGGATCTGCAGGCTAGATTGTCTTGGTGTTTGTATATGTAACATGGTACAGTCTGCTTTCTTCAAGGTCATTAAATTTGTGTTCTTGATGTATTTCAGATTGTCCAGCAATAAGGATTGAGAATGCAGTCGCTGACCCCAATGTAACAAAACATGGGTCGATATTTGAGGTAGAATGCCAGATAGGTTACTATTTGATAGGTGAATCCTTGATAACGTGCACAGATGGTCTTTGGAGTTCTGTTTTACCAACCTGTCTTAGAGGTACACATATTATTCTTCAGAGAGTAATGTTAAATATTAGGGCTGCGTTCAGTAAAGCAGAATACTCACAGATATTAGCGGACGTTTGCATATCATCCTTTTAATGATGAAAGTTTATTAGCATAGGCCGCCCTTTTGGTTGTGCCAAAAAGATAGTTCAAGGTATGAGAATAAACTTTATGTATGCGTGCTTGCCAGAAAACTATGAAATAATTTACTGTGGTGATAATATTTATCGATTATGTATGAAATTGATAATTATTGATATGTTATTCGATATCACATCAAGTTTCGTCAACGAAAATAATGGATACTCTCTAATTGGATGTAACATAAGACAGGTTCACCATATTCGGTCGGAAATTGCAAACACTCGGTATCTCAACGCACTTCAGTCACGCGACTAATATATACTATGGTGAAACATATTTATTAAACTTTCTTATACTGGAGTTTACCTCATCCTTCCGTGATTACATCTTTCTGTTATTCCGTAACCACTTCAGATGAATATTTTCGTCACATTTTTCTCAGATACTTTTAAGTCTAGAGAGTTTAAGCTTGGTACACACTTGAAAAGTGGGTGGATTTATTATTTATTAACGAAATCGTAATGCTGCTACTTATACATTCCTTTAGTTTTCCTATATTGAATTTGTCCTTCTGTTATTCTTAAACCTCTTCAGAGGAAACATATCGTCACAATTTTCTCAGTAACTTTGAAGCCTACAGTGTTGAAACTTGATACACATTTGGACAATGGATGGGTGTATTGTGTGTACCGAAATCGTGATACTGCTGCTTTTTTTATCCCTTTATTGCTCCATTTTTCTGAAAATGTTCTTCTGTCCGTTTGTTATTCCGCAACCACTTCAAATGAATTTTTTCGTCACGCTTTTATCAGTAACTGTAAAGTCTAGAGAGTTGAAACTTGGTAAACATTTGGACAGGGGTAGATGTATTGTGTATACCGAAGTAATGATGTTACTGCTTTTTCATTTCTTTATTTCTCCTTTTTTTCTGATTATGTCCTTCTGTAACCACTACAGATGAACATTTTCGTCAAACTTATCTGAGTAACTGTAAGTAGACAGTTGTGATTGGTACACACTTGGACAGTGGGTAGATATATCTTTCATTATGAAATCATGATGTCCTTGCTCTTTAGTTCTCCATTGTTTTTCTCCAGTTAACAAACCTCAGATGACAACTTTAGTCACATTTTTCTCAGTAACCGTCAAAAAGGGTAAGAGAAAAGTCCAGGGAGTGCCACAATCACAAACCGCAGCCCTTCCCAGACCCCAAGAGGAAGAGGAAACCGACAAATCCAAACAAGCACAAACCGAACAAACGTACGAAAAGCACTAAGATTAGCTCTCTCTTCCCCAAGCGAGGTAATCGCAATACTAAAAGGACTGAAAAACACAAGAACAAAATGACACATGGAAAGACATACAACAAATTGCTTCGTAGAATAAACCACAAAGCAACAAAGAGTAAGACTAACACCGGGACCACCGCCTTAGAACGGTCGGAAGAGCAAACCAGCGGGGGGGTTAAAGCACTTTTACAGCTAGCTAACTTTACCCTGGGCCCCGATGCTACTCTTAATACAGAAATACATAAAAATTCGGTTCGCATAAAGGCTCCCAACTCAGTCAATGCATCAAAGCGAAAACATAAAAATCAAATTAATCACTATAATAAACAAAGACGAGTACTCATGGCTAATTCTACTGTATGCCAGAGTAAATGAAAACCAATAGTTGAACCACGGTATTGTCACAAGTCTAGAGAGTCGAAAATTGGTACACAAGTGGACCTTGGGTGGAGGTTAACCGAAATCATGATGATGCTGCGTATTTGTTTCTTTATTTCTCCATTTTGTTTCACTCTCTAATTTTCACACTTCAGATGAAACTTTTCGTCACACTTTCCTCAGTAACAATAAAACCTAGACAGTTGAAACTTAGTACACACTTGGACAATGGGTGGATGTATTGTGAATATCAAAATCAGGATGCTGCTGCTTATATATTGTTTTATTTCTTCAATTTTCTCTCTCTCCAATTTTCAAACCTTACAAATTTCCGTCACACTTTTCTCAAGAACTGCAGGGCCTAGACGGTTTAAACTTGGTACAGATATGAACAGTCTGTCTATGTATCGTTTATATCGGATTCAGACTGTTGGTCTACAATCATCCCTTTATATCTTCATTTTTCTTTCTCTTCGATTTTCAAACGTTTAATTTTTTTTCGTCGCATTTTCTCAGGAATTGTGAGGCCTAGGAGGTTGCATCAATAATTGGTAGTCTCCCCAGCTGGCCTGTTTCCAAATGATAAAGCATTATTATTGCTTTCTCTTCGTTAAATGACGCTGAAGCGGGGCTATAGTCAGATTTTCAAACTTCTATAGTTCCAGTCATTTTTTTCTCAGACTCGTAAAACAAGGTAAGTACTAACTCAAATCCATATATCTAGTTATGGCCAGGAAGGAAAATAATAACTGTAACTGTGTTTTTTGTATCATACATTTAATTGTTTTATGTATTTGCAGTTACCCAAGAAATAACACCATGCCCAGTCAATACCGATTACAGGGGAACATATTGGAAGGAAACACTCCCAGGTCAAACAGTCACCCTAACTTGCCAAACAGCAGATAGTACAGGTATCATGGTGTAATGTATATGAGCTGCGTAGCAAGAAAAAGTCTCTTTGGACTTTCCGTCGAATCAAAATTTATTTGCGATTGCCCAGATCCTTAGCATGACCACTTCCTTTGGCTGAAGTTTCCCTTTGGCCTACCGTTTACGTGAGCGAACCGAATAGGCTCTCACGAGACTGAAATGAACCTTTGCTGTTCTTATTCGCAATATATAATGACACTTTTCCCATGACGTGATTCATATCAATATGGATTGCCATAAACTGTTAAGTATTCAAATTTGTTAGACAGAGAGAAAGATAAAGTATATATATAATTTTTTTCAGTTTCATTCTCACTTTAGGTGGTGTAAAAAAGATATGGAGATACTCAGGAAGCCCTAAGAAGACTACGCCAATAAACGCATAGTAAAGTATTATTAATTTGGAGTGAATAGATTTTCTTGATGAACTATATTGTCTCTCACAAGAGCAAATTCGGGTAGATACACTATGAAACGAATATAATTTGGTATGTATTCATAGAAAGATAAAAAAAAACAAAAATAAGAAACAAAAATGTTACGATATTTACAAAAAAAGATAAAACGTTTTTGTTTTTGTTTTGTTTTGTTGTTTTTTTTTTATACTTGTGAGGCTGTGCCTCAAACTAAATGACAGCTCATTGCTTAGTGTCAGAATGTTGATGCCAGACAATCGATATCTATGGTCATGCCCATTATGGTCCTAGTTGTGTATTTCTTGTGTTTTTTATGAAGAATAAAAGAAATTATTAATATTTACACTTTCACTCCTAAGTTTTTTAAATGGACTTTCATCTTTTGAATTTGGACATGTCCACTGTTCCGAATAAGGTCTGCATTGAAAAGTCAAAAACAGAATAGCAAACAGATAGTGTAGATCCTGATGAGGTGGCTCGTTACCGTCTCATCTGGCTGTACACTGTTGGCACAGGTAATTATTTTAGCTTGCAGGGTTAAAAAGGTTAAAGTAAATATGTTTAAATGGTGATGTCTAACATCTGATCGTTTTGTAGATGTAAACGCTAAATATTTGAAATGGCATAAGAAAGGTAAAGTGGTGTTTTGAATGACCAATGTATTTACAGGAGATATTTCCAGACAGTGCTCGGAAGACGGAGAATGGTTTTTGCCTCTGTACAATTGTGTAAGGCCTGCTATCGCAAGTATTCAACAACGGGTTAGCATGCATGTTAATAGTTCTATAAAATATGGATCGTACTCTTTCTGTAACGCGTAGCATGCTGGGTAAATTTTTAAGCAGACAATATATAGAAATAGTTTCTTATGTTCCTCAGAAAATAGAATGACATTTCATGCAAATGCATCATATGGAGAAAATTTGCATGAAATATCAACCCTAAGTTCGGGAAAAAAAACAACAGAAAAATGTCATGAGTTTGCCGTCTGCTAAATCTACCCATGGCGTGCTAAGTGTTAATTAAGTGCTTGTGTGAAGGTGACTGAACTTTGTCACATTCGATTCTGTCTTGCTTGAATTCTACGTCTAGTCTCCACTAAGTCCGGTAATACTGAAAATAGCTTGGTAAACTATTTTTAAAACATCTTGCAATTGGAAAAGTAGAGGTCGTTTGTTTGTAGCGCATAGTACACTATAGTCTAATTCACAGGTTTTGCGGACATGCATTTCACTTTCTCGTGCTAAAGGTATGCGGTTCTTAATAACACATTTATCATTTATTAAAAAAGAAAATATTTTGAAGTCACCTCGTTTCCTATAAATTTTCTTTGTAACAGTCAGAAAAATTGCCAAAATATTTTTGAATGGCATTTTCAACGTTGTAGTATTTTCGGACGCCATTTTGTATGATGCCATATAAGCACACCGCTGATGACGTCATAAGTAGACAGTGACGTTATTCAATAAATTGAAAATAACTGATTAGTATTATAATGCAGAAACGAATATAGAAACAATCAGATTTACTGTAGCTACAACACCTATGTGTAAAGAGCGCAATCAATCAGACTATATTGGGGTGGTTGAGTGTGGCGAAAGTGCCGAGTATCTTACGTCACCGGGGCGTCCAACTGATATTAGCTTCCAGTTGGGCAAGGCCTATTATCCTTGTAGCAGTTAAGAGTAGAGTGGGGAATGTTTTTATTTCTTCTGCTTCTTTACTTTCATTCCTGTTCCTTTTTCTTCCCTGTTCCTCTCCTTCATATCCTCTAATATCTCTTCTATCTCTATTCTCCCATTCTCTAGGAGACGACACAAAATGACCCACAAGGGCTGACATGTTGTTAAACCTCAACACAATCAATTAATCAGTCTATAAGGTATATTGTGACATAATATTGTCACGCTTTCCATGTCTGTGTTCTAGCTTCATTGAAACTTGTTTTGTTTGAAAGATATGAAAACAAGACATACGTTTATAAAAGGTACACACACATACGATACAATAAGTCAGGACCATTTCAAAAACGGAAACATGACGATTACCATTGCCATTGACCTTATATTTTCGAATTCATCTATTCTTGACTATGATATAACTAAATATTTTTTAATGTTATGGTCTGAGATAAAATTTAACAAATTAGCCCATTGCAAAACAAGAACGCATCAAAGAACGAAAGTCGGATTTTATCTTCTTCTTTTTTTTCATTATAGGTAAGCATACAATTGATGTTAAAAGCTCCATACTCCTCAAAAATAGTCGTACTTTTATCAAAGAAAGGTTTAATAAATTAATGTATAATATTAATACGGTCTTAAAATTTGACAGCCTGTAAAATTTCAGTTAGTTACTTGTTTTTGAGCTGGATCAAACAGTAAAATTATTTTTATCATGTGTCTGAATTAATGTTGCCAACATTAATTCAGAGATACGATAAGAATTATTTCATTTCAAGAACGAAAAACTGACTGAAATTGTACAGGCTGTCAGGTGCCACATTTTATGATTGTATTAATACCATATATCAATTTATCAAACCTTTCTTGAATAATAAAATGTCTATTTTTGAGGAATATGGAACCTTTAAAGTGCAGTTTGTATTTAAGGAAACATAATATCCGTCTGATAAGGGCTGCCTACAGATATTGATTTTTGTACAAATGCATATTTTAGATATGGGATTTTAAGCCCCCGGTAATGTTTCTTCAGACTGTTCCATGACGGTTCTTCTTTGTTCGCTTATCGATGGTTTCATATGTTGAGTTTGTTTGTTATTGTACGCTCGTATGTTTATCAACTATTCTTATCGTATTTCAGAAAGGCTGTGCTTTGTGATTGTGGCATCATATTTTATAACACAAGTACAAAATGTATGTATTTTTCCGATAATGAATTATTGTAACGTATTTTGTAAATACAAAGGTGGAGGAAATGAAGGCAAATCTCTCTAGCTCTGGATTTAACCAGGTAGTAAATGAGCTTGCTAGTATCACCGCTTCGCAGGCCAATGATTCCGGTTTGTATTCTGGGGAACTAGAAACCGTCACTGAAGCATTGGACAGTCTAGCCACAATGACATCTACCAATTTCAACGTGACTGAAGACATATCCAAGGTAGGTAACACACATGAATAGGTAACACACATGAATAATTGTTGACATGTTCAGTCAGCCTTGAATTTGTTTCAATGCAGTTTCCTGATTGTTGGTGTTTTACTGTTATGTTTTACTGATAAGGAAGACCGAACACCTATTTGTATTTGGAGCAACATCAGAATTAATGTCGAGGTTTTGATAGGGAGAACAAGTTAAAGCCCCGCAGTACTTTCTGGTGACCTCCCAAGTTGACTCCTCTGTTGCAAGTCTTTTTGTATGTCGGTTATTGCAGCTTCGCCGCTGTTTCTTGTTATTTTTTTTTCAGGATATATGCTTCTTTCGATGCCTCTGGAAGCTTGTGCTTCCTTTCGAGTTTTGTAAGAAAACAACAGAAAAATACAATGCAGTTGAAAGCAAAATTTGACATTATATGCACTAACCTAGTAGAAATATATACTAAGGTCATATAAGCGTTTACCGTTGAATAATAATAAAACAAACACCTTTCAAATTCAACAAAAATGCTTTTGTTTTCTTGCAATGTCGATACACTCCAATTAAGGGATATCGATGATGAAAATGTTGATGATGATGATGATGAGTAGTTCAGGTTTAATGACGCGTCGATGCATGCGTATCATTTGTGTCTAAACGGTATAACGATTTAGTTTTACGCTACTGATTTTGTATTGACTCTGATGGAAGACAAGATTGAAACAAGGTCGTCAATGACGTTGAATCAACGTTGATACGACACTGTTTCACTGGTATGTGCCAAATGGGTAGATGTACATGCACTGAAAATGTTCTTGCTTGTCTATCTACAGACATTATTGAAGACTGCAAGTAATCTTATAGGTGGACATAACCATGATTCCTGGAAAGCGCTGTCTGAGAAGAAGGTAATTTGATATTATATTCGTACGGATGATTATCATATACTGTATGATTCTATACCCCGTATAATGTTCATGATTAGCGATTAAATATCTTATTAAAGATATATGAGCCAGGCACAGCACCTGCAATATTGATTGTGCGCCCTGCGAAGACTTAGATCAGCCTACGCATCCAGACTTTCCAGGCAGTCTCTGTCATCTGTCTAAAGAAAAGATTGATGTTTGGCTACCCATAGAGCGCAAAAAGACTCTGGTCAGCCTAAGCATTCATTGCTTGGTGGACATGCGAATTTGTAGGAAATGCTGTGTCCCAGCTCATTAATTAGATACAAAGTATATATTTACATAAACGTAGCTACTTATGGTGGGGGCTGGTGTGTTAAGAGATATTCTTAAATCTCATATTCAATCTCCCTACAATAATTTATGCTTAATCTTTATCAATGTCTGGGCAAATTTAGCTGACGACAAATTAATGATATTTACTTATTTTTCTATTTTACCTCACTGTGGTTGGTGTTAGTGTCGTGTGGCAGCCGTTAAACGTCTCCCCATATACACCATAGTGCAGATAATACTTTCATTTCCTTTCCTGGATCTTTGGGCTTATTGTGGTATCTTTGAAAATCGAGTTCTGCTCATGTATACGCTAGAGAGCGTAAACAGCATTGCAAACTTCATTACTGCTTATGAAGAGTCTCAACAAAACCGAGATTTCCATTTTCTAGCTGTAATGTGTTCTTTGTTTCTAAAGGTAATCCTTAGGACTTTTATTTGGCATTTATGCAAATTGTCTCTTTAGGAAACAATTTGCATGAAATGTCAAAGCCTATTTTCTGAAACAAAAATAAGAAAGTTAACATTTATCAAAAATTTCACCTGCTAAGCTTTAAACAATGCCACATTTAATTGCACTGACCTTTAGATTTTTAAATCAAAGTGGTGTCCAACGCTTAGCATGTTCTGCGCAAATGTAGCAGAGGATAATTTGACAATATTGTTTTTCTTGCCCAGAAAATTAGGTTTGACATTTCATGAAATTGTCTACTGTTTTCTGGGAAAATAAGAAAAACGATTTCACAATGTCATTAGCTAAACATTATACTCAGTATGCTCAGTTTAAAGCTCATCACTCTGTTTCATAAATACAAAATATTATAATTGAGAAGAAATTACAGGTTGCATCAAACTATGCCAGGGAATTCATCATATTTTGATCGTCTATGCTAACTACGAGGAAGATGCAGATTTATCTTACAAGAAGCTATCTTTCCAATATTAACCCCATATCTTCATTGTCTACCTTCTATTCCATAGAGGGAAATTTACCTAATTAAGGTAATACTTAAGTGAGAGGAAAAATCGTATTCTGTTCTCATTACGGGAGGTAACTCTGTGTCATACTGCAAAATATATTTGAGTATTTGAAGTTCTTTCTTTCTTTTTAATTACAATTCAGCAAATTGCCTTGAGAAATGAAATACAGACTTGCATTTGTATCTGAATGCGAAATCAAATGTGTTTTATGATTTGACGTAAATCGACACGCTGATCGCTGAATGTTACCGGATTTATTATTGTGAAGTTTTTTTACTGTATTTTCCAATTCATAATGTTTAGGCTCACAGAAAACAAAGTTTACAAGACAAAAACTTGTTTAAAGTTTTCAATAAATTTCTGAAGCAGTAAAATGCGTCTCAGGTATGTGAACGATTTTGTAAACCTATTATCGGCATACACTTATTATCGGGTATTGAGAAATCACGGACCCCGCCCATTGGCTACCCGGCGCAGAGCTGCTAGTAAGTAAGTAACTTAAATAGCCAGTCGAGTAAAAGTCCCACAAATTTGGAAGTACTTTCTCTGCATGTTAATATTTGACTTTGGTGTTAAAACACAGTTCAATCATTGACTGACAATTGATTAAAAAATCAAGTGTAGTCAAAAATCAGTCTCAGTATGGTCTGCCTGCAGAGTTCGAAAAAAACATCAAGGAGTATGTTTGTACTCGTTTGAACACATTGCTTGAACGTCTGTATCTGTAAAACCAAGAAGTAGCAAACACAAAGGGAAAAAAGTGACCCTTCATTTTATATGATAACTGAGATGACAAATAATAATTTTGCGAAATAATTTTACCAAATGATACTGCCCAATTTCAGAATGTGAATATGAACTGATAACAGTAAGCTGGTGTGTGATACACTAAAAGACATTATTCCCTTTAAGTGTATGAAACACTGGGGAATTGTCTCAAGCTCTGACCATTGTGTCTGCTATAATGAATCAACAGAACCAATAAGAAACCATCGAAAAGTAACAAAAATTCTCTTAATACCAAACAATGCCATGCAAAATCAAGACCCACAACACCTCTCAAAATGTCAGGACAATTTATAGGCTGCAAAAAAAAACAACAAATTGAAATTCCACAATCTCAGTGCCACCCCATACATTTACAGAGAGAGAGAGAGAGAGAGAGAGAGAGAGAGAGAGAGAGAAAGAGAGAGAGAGAGAGAGAGAGAGAGAGAGAGAGAGACTAACTAAGCTTTATAAACAGACATTTTATTGAAGTTCGCCTTATAACGGTACCTTCATGTATCCCAGTTATTACATATTTCATAGCGTAGTACGGAATAAACAACATACAGACTTGTAATGATTTTAAAATAATTATTTTACTGTTTCAAGAGAGTTGGGGGGAGCTTAACCGTGGCATGCATCATGTGACTCAAGTATGTTTAGAAATGATACAAAATCTTCTGGTTATCTAACTTTCTACCTAATTTTGCGGAATTCAGATGATCAATAGAAGGCTCTACAAAAGCGTTAACACTGAGATTTGTTCCTATTTCAGGGGTCATAACTCTTCCAGGATTAATTTGTTATGGCGGATTAAAGAAAAATACCAGCACTTTGGCCTGTTTAACCTTTTCTTACCAATTTGATTCAAATCAGATAATAAACAATGACTTCAGTGTATGCACTATTTTAAAATTAGTGGTTTTTCATCGTTTCGGAAGCCTTAACTCATGCATGTTATACAGGAAGGCTGGTTTACATGCGGTGTTGTACTCTTAGAGAATTCGACCCCCATCTTTCCGACTAATACTATATCAAAGTCGGGTTAGTGGGATATTACATTTCCATATGTTTCTTATGACTCAGACCATAAAACACTGCCGATATGCCAATAAAATGATGCACTTTGTTACAAAATGCTAATAATACAGCTAACTAGAAACCCACACGAACCATTCTTAAATATAAAACACAATTAAGTAGCTCAAAATCAATTCCAAAATTAATATCTGCATTAAAAGTTAATCAAATTATACGTTTTAAGCGGTTTTCTGCGTTAAAAAATAAACTTTTAAGATTATACATTACAGTGCAGCGAACCAGTATTATCAGAGAAAAGAAGTCCCCAGGTAAATCTGGTAGTGCCACCTATTGTAAACAGACTTATTAAAGTACCGAGAGTTGAGGACCGTAGCCATAAAAGATCTGGTCAAATTATCAGTTGAGCATGATTTTTTTTTTCCACTTTTTTTTCTAAGAGAAAAACTTGTCATGAAGAGATGAAACCAGATTTTTTGATTATTTAAACCTTGTTGCAGTTTGATGAAATCAAATAGTACTTGAAGATTTTACATTCCAAGTTGGAACAAATCAGATAATAAATAAAGATTTTGGTGTAAACACTACGTTAAAATTAGTAATTTTTCACGATAGCTCTTGTATGCGTAATACAATATGGCTAATTCAAGAGCTGAAATTAGTTCTTTTGATTATCTAATACTTGGTACAGTTGGATAAAAATCAGATAGTATATGAAGACTATAGGGGCGGACAAGACTTAAAATCTATGATTTTGTGCTTTTTTGGTCAGTCGAGGTAATTCAAAAACAAAAATAACTTAAAATTTTGAACAGCGACCTTGCAATTTCCTTTCAGTTTTTATAGATAATATTTAGTTCTATCATACGAAGGAGTGTAAGAAAAAGTAGATTTTAAAACTACTTTCTTTCCCCAATTATTATGTTCTGGATTATTTTTGTATCTATCTGCTATGTGATATGGACCCGGGAAAGAGTCAAAAGAACCCTACTTTTTCCTTAAATGTGATCAAACTGTTGCTATTTCTGGTTTGCCTTATTGAAATAGGATAAAAAAAATATTGATATAAGTTTCAAAACCAAAAATATTACCAACTTTGTTTTCATCTGATGCTTAAGTATAGAAAAACTTGATATTTTTTTTCATGTAATAAAATAATCGAAATTTGTGCACGTGGCCAGCCCTCCTTTTGGGGCGCTGCCGCAAAATTTGCACAGCGAAATATATTTTTTAATCATTTTCTTATTTGTCACAGATCCTAATTTCAAAAATAACATATTAGAAAAGAAATTAGACTTAGAATTAAAAATCGACCTCTTTCAGTACTACCTTAAACACAGTGCACGAATTATCAACGTTTTGATATCGAAATTGTTTACTCTAGTTCTATATGGTTGTTATTATTATTAAAATTTGTTTAAAGAAATGGTTTCTAGCAATAACGGGGCTACTATGGCGGTTAGTGTAGAAAGATCGCAGCAAAAGTCTTAGAATTATTTAGCTCCATAGACTGTTTGATGTATACATTTATTTGTTCTATGTTATTGTGTGTATGTGCCCCCTAATTTTCGAAAAAAAGAACTGTAAAATTCGAAAGATGAAGGATTGTCTGACTGTTATTTTCTCGATCTCTCTCCTAATATTACCTTTTTTTCCTGAATTCAACAGGATCCAGCGCCTTTTTGAAACGTTTCTTTTTTCGGTGTGTATTCCTTTCCTAGCTAAGTGTGCAGCTTGAAAGTACGGATATCTCAAGTTATTTTAGATATATATATACAATATATATCTTGACATAAGTACATGAGCCACAGTGTGAAAATGGTAACGAAGGCATCCGGCCCATGGATCAGCGCTGTCTATCCATGTTTGTCAGTTTTTTGAGAAGCAAACAGCGAATGTAATCGAATATCTATGATCTCTTATACTTATGGGGACTAGATACAGTTGGATAACTTTCCGCCATTTTCTACGAGGAGGTTAACTTTTGTGACTTCCTGTTTGCTTTCCTGTAAATCAGGGCCCTTTTGAAAAGGGATCTACTCTAAAAAGTAAGAATTTGCTATCACAGGAGCATATTATTTCCTTTTAACAGACCACTTAGAAAGGGAGGCAATATAATTTGACAAATTTGCCTCCCTTGAAGTTATATTTAGTTCCATTAATATGCCGTCTTTCTTACCTAGGATTCTGCAGGCGCCTCTGGTATATTGCGGTCTGTTGACAAGCTATCGGCAGCTATGGCAAAATCATTGGAGCTACATAATTCATCTAGAATAACTGTCAATGAAACAAATATTGGTATGCATCATATCTTTGCCGTGACACACAGGACACAAACATGTCGCACAGTTTACAAATTTCCGTCCTCACAGTCTGACATTGACCTTCGTCTTTAAGGAGCAAACATTTTTGCGACATATGCGGTCAACATAGGACCAATGCCATTGTCTGCTTACAGAAATCCTGGATGCTATAGAATAAAAGGATAAACAGCAAAGAACCTGGTCGTGGGGGTCTATGTTTTTTTCTAGTCCGTACTAAATAGCTTAGAATTTCATAAACTATGAGCAGATCGGCTTTGAGTCTGCCTTGTTCTGATGTGTGATTAAGTGTACTTTTTATAGTTCATTGCTGTGCTATGCCGCTAGTAGGAATATGCGACCGGTAATAGTGAAGATCAGCATGTCATTCCACATTGTCTAACCAGAACATGTGAGCCGAGGCATAGCATTTCTTACAAAATTGCTTGTGCATACTTTGAGGACTCAGATCAGCCCACACAAGCGCAGTCTTATCTGTGTTTTCGATGTCTGTTTGAATATGATTATGATCCTTAGCAACCCACAGGGTGCCCTGAAAAAATCTGATCAGACTTCACGGATGTGCAGGCTGATTTAATTCTTTGGAAGGCACATATGCAGTCGTAGATAAAGCAGGAGCCTGGCTCATATGTTTTTCGGTCATACTGTAACTCTACAACGTCTATGCTCCTGAAATGGACACCAGAGGTCCTGATTTGACTGCGGGGATGAGCTTATTCACACATTCCTAACAGACTGCTTTTGTCAAGACACGGCACATTTATTCAAAAATAGTCAAATACATTATCAAAATGTCTTGAAGCTAAAACTTTTATTGCTATAAATTAGTAAAAGCTGTGATCACACTAAATGGCTCTGTTTAACAGCTTTGGTTTTTATTTATTTATTTTGGTTTTATGGTTAACCTAAAAGAGCTTGGCAGATAAATATCTAAATTATGTTCTCTCGTTGACATCCAATCATTGTCATTTAATTTAATTGGTGATGAACGGATTAGCCAGTTGTATCGAAGCGTTCCAGACGATTTGTCATCATGAAAACTAAGAAACAAAATGGTACTCAGCAGTAAACATCATTTTATTTGACATACTATCAGTTTATGAACATTTATTTAGAATTCATCAAATTTATGTACGGGTTGCGGCATGACTGTATTGCATCACCATTTGATAACAGTAAGTCCTATATTTAGACGGCAGCTCATTTGTGACTGTGCCAATTCTGGTCCGGGCGAGCAGGCGTATGTAATTCTCTAAGATACGCTCGTAACATTTGAAATTTTGCGCATTTAAGGAGAAATCTGACCAAACCTCAAATTTGTGCTAGGTGGACCACAAAAGTAGGAGGTTTCATAACAGTTTGGACAAACGATATCTCATCAATGACTCATAGTATTTACCTAATCATTTGCAAGAGGTGGTAACTAAGTTAAACTATATATGTTCACTTAGAAATGAAATAAGAAATGAAATAAGTGTTTCTGATAATAAAGTCATCTAAAAACTTAACTGCTATGCAATC
This sequence comes from Anodontia alba, assembly GCA_964016985.1. Classification (NCBI taxonomy): domain Eukaryota; kingdom Metazoa; phylum Mollusca; class Bivalvia; order Lucinida; family Lucinidae; genus Anodontia; species Anodontia alba. Next base: position 59,848,018 of record OZ024824.1, read on the forward strand.
AGATACGACAAAATCGTTGACAGCATGTAGTATAATTATACTCTCAATCTAAGCAGATTGGTTTATGAATCTCTCAGACTTTTTTGTCAGTTTGCCATAATCCTATATCTTGGTTTGTTGCCGTAAGGATGAAAGGATTCAAACATTTGCTTTTCTGTTTATAATTTTAGTGTTGGAAGTAAACACCGTTCAAGCAAACGAACCACATATCAATTTTCCCTATTCAGCAGATAAGCTGATCAGTGATACAAGAACAGGATTTCACCTAGAACTTCCGCCAAATGCAGGTCAGACATATATTCAACTAGCTGTTTTGCGTGCATGACGTCAGTTTATGTTTATGACACACTGTATCAAATAGACCGTTATATTTAGGCTATCCGGTATTAACGGTAATAAGATAATCAGGACTGCACATTATAATTATTTTGATGACATCATGAAGTTGTTTTTAGTTTTGCCTGATCATATATTTTGTGTCGTTTGCTTTGCATACTTTAGCCAGCATACGAAAATGGGACCTTATGATTATTCGATTTGTGGTTCTTTAAATGCGCATGTGCAGTCCTGTATTTGGGCTACAAACATGTGTTTATTGCCTGAAGCTTCTTCGAGGTCTCTACTACATGTCTGCGATCAGCAAAGGCTCTGGCGCGCTCACCTAAGCCTTTGCCGGTCGCATATGTAATAAGTACCCTTTTCTCATGAAAAGGCTAAATTTATAAATTGCACCCAACTTGCCACAACAGCAGTTCTTGCCTAAATTGCCATACATCTTTCTGTATGAATCGCATGACAGAAAAGGGACATTTAGGTACTCTACTTATTTGTGAAAAAATAATTTAGTACATGTAACTTTTCATTTTTTGGTATATTTTATCGCACCTGCATAAGCCTGGGGATTTAGGCGTGAAAGTGTTAGTCCTGCCGTTCATCCGTTCGTCCGTGTACTTACGTCATCGTAGCGTACAGCCTAGCGATCACCCTAAACGAAGTCTAAAAACTGTAAAAGTTAACAGTTAATTTCAAATCTCTGATTATTTTACCTCAATGAGTTAAACACAAATGACAACAGTCACTTTTCTGGTGCTTGTTTTCGCATTTCGGAAGCAAGGTGCGCAATAAACTTCAACGGAAATCTTTCTATTTTTTCTTCAAAGCACCGGAGGGTAGAAGCTACGCTGCAGTACTTTACAATGCCTTTGATGGGATGTTGCCAAATAAATTGTCCTCACCAAGGTCAGTTATTAGCTCACCTTGAGCACGAAGCTCGATGTGAGCTATAGTGATCGGTCAGTGTACGTCGTCCTTCGTGTGGCGTCAATTATTTACTTTAAAAGAATAATCCACCTACACCCCTTGGCCAATTGACTCGAAACTTAGAAAGAAGTATTGGGGTGACTTGTAGATCAAGAATGAATAAGATCGTTTAGATCGAAAATCCAACTTGGCCGCCATAGCCGCTATCTCGGAAATCGATTTTGCGCCTCTTCTCCTGAACTGAGAAGCCAATTGACTGGAACATTGATAGGACGTATTGGTACAATCTGTAGATCAGGAATAGCAAAAATCGTTTCGATCGGAATTCCAAGATGGCTGCGATGGCCGCCATCTTGAAATTTGAATTTTTTCTCCTTCTTTTTCTGAAAGGAAAGGCCAATTGACGCGAAACAGAGCAGCAAGTATTCGGGCAACTTGTAGATCAAAATAGATAAAATCGTTCCTACCGGAAATCAAAGATGTCTGCCATGGCCGCCATCTTAAAAATCTATCTTGTGTTTCTTCTCCTAGAACGAAACGCCAGTTGAAACTTGGTAAGAAGTATTGGGGCGATTTATGGATCAAAATCAGCCTAAATCATTCCATCGGAACTCCAAGATGGCCGCCGGTTTGAAAATATTTTGCGCTTCTTCTCCTGAACCGAAAGGTCTGTTGACTTGAAACTTGGTAGAAAGTATCAGGGTGGCTTGCAGATCAAGAAAAGCTAAAATCGTTCCGATCAAAAATGCAAGATAGTCACGGCAGCCATCTTCGAAGTCTATTGTGAACTTCTCCTGAACCGAAAGGCCAATTGACTCGACACTTAGTAGGAAGTATCATGGTGGCTTGCAGATAAAAACGGTTCAAATGGTTCCGATCAAAAATCCAAGATAGCCGCCAGCTATTTTTAGCTTCTTCTTCTGAACCGAAAGGTCAGTTGACTCAAAACATGAAAGGAATTGACTCGAAACTTGGCCGCTACGGCCCCCAATCTAAATCTATTTTTTAACCTCTTCTCGTGAACGGAAAGGCCAATTGACCCTAAACTTGGTAGAATGTATCTGGGCAATTTGTAGATCAAAAAAATAGCTTAAATCGTTCCTATCGAAAATCCAACATGGCCGCCACAGCTGCCATCTTGAAAATCCATACTGAACATCTTCTGTTGAACCGAAAGGCCAACTGACTTGAAACTTTGTAGGAAGTATTAGGGTACTTGCTGATCCAAAATAGCTAAAATCGTTCCCATCGAAAACCCAAGATGGCAACCATGGTCGCTATCTTTAAAATATATTTTGAACTTCTTCTGAATCCAAATGCGAATTGACGCGAACTTTGGTCGGAAGTATCGAGGGTGACTTGTAGATTGCAAATTGCTAAAATTGTTCCAATCGGAAATCCAAGATTGCCGCCACAGTCGCCATCTTGAAAATATATTTTGAACTTCTCCAGAACAGAAAGTACATTGACTCGAACCTTGAAAGAAAGTATTGGGGTGGCTTAAAAATAATTAAAATCGTTCCGATCGGAAATTCAAGTTGGTCCCCGTAGCCGCCATGTTGAAAATCTATTTTGAATTTTTTTCCTAAATCGAAAGGCCAACTGAGTCGAAAATTCATTGGAAGTATCGAGGTGACTTGTAGATTTAGAGTCGCTAAAATCGTTCTGATTGGAAATCAAAGATGGTGGCTATGGCCATATTGAACTTCTCAGTCTTTAAGCGAGTCCAATTGACTCGAAAATTGTCTGGTAATTAGGTGAGCGATACATGGCCATCTTGACCCTCTTGTTTATTTTTTAAATAGTTGATGTTTTAATTCAAATATAAATATCTTAGTTTAAATGTTTTGTACCCGACTTGTCCAACTTGTCCTATTTTCCTGATAACAAGTAAGAAATTTCAATTCACCTGTCCTAGGACAAGGACTTCATAGCTCTAGCAAAGAAGATTATTCTGATTATGAGATTTTTATGGGGGGGGGGTTTCTTGAAGAAAACAGAAAACATATGTTATGAATACTTATTAGAAGCATCTCACCGAGGCGTTTCTAATGAGTACACACAGCATATCTTTTCTTTGAGAAATAAGCAAAATGTCAATTTTCGGGCAAATAAATCTTGATTGGACAAGTGGACTTTGACCATTTCACAACCCTGGCTATATCGATCCTTTGGCAGCAAGAATGCACCTGAGAAATGCAAAATAGCATTAAGTTTCATGGAAATAATACATACGGAGTAACTAACGAAACGCCACAATCGCAGAACACATTCCCTCCAAAGCACCGAAAAAGGGTTTATTGACATAAAAAGACGACATGCAGAAACGGCACTTGAAATGAACAAAAATGAGAAAATAATTTGCAACAGAAATACATTATTGGAACGTCAACAGCATAGAAGTTGTTATGTAGGAGGCGTAACCTGGTTTTACTGGCGCTAAACCTTGTCCCCAGTTCTGATGTATATTCAGCTACACATAAATATTCGTCCAAATAAGTGTTCCATAACTCATCATCGGATCAACACAGGAAAACACATGTAAGTGAATCTGATAGCGGCTTTAGTAGTAATTTATTTCTGAATTACTCAGAAAGGGCTCAGTGAGTCTGAAGGACGAGAAAGTATTTATTACATTCTATCGAAATACAGTGAACAATTTAATGCCCGCCACACAGCACATTAGTTATGGTGAAGGTCTAATTTATAGTGAAGGTAAATTGATTATGAAAAGATAGATTTTTCTGAATCAGGTACACACATCAGAAACAAGTACAGCAGACTCAGATTTATCGAATCTGTTTGTGCAGCACTGTAATATGCTCACACCCTCTAGGCCTGGTTAAAGCCATTTACACAAGTACTCAAAATTGGGTCAGTGATCCCGAAACGCAAACAAAAATTATACTTTACTGCCTTGAAGTATGTTAATAATGCCAAGAGAGGTATAAAATTACATTGCAAAAATGAAATTAAAGCATTAGATACATACAAAAAGATATGCCAGGTTGTTCTGTTTTAAACAGAGTTATAAATCTGACATCATTTAATGCAGGGAAGCTTGTTATTATTCGATGAGGTAACATTGACTTTAATGTCTTAGTTATAAAATGTATACTTTTATAGAAATCAGTTGTGGCTTGTAAATGTAAACAACCTTGCAACAACTGTTCTGCTTGTTTAAATATATTGCAAACTGGTCATTTCAGTAATGTGAGTGAGAGCGCTAACAGAAAATCACTGAACACACCTATTGTGTCTCTACAAATTATTCCCGAACAACAAATCATACAGAAACCATTGACATTGACCTTTCAGCATGTAGAGGTAATGTTTCACATTTTATTCTCTATTGTTATGACCATAAATACACATACTTCCGAATCATGACCAAATTCAATGAAGATGTCATAATCTGCTGGTCGTGCATTTGTTTTAGAGAGTTGTTGTTGTTCTAGCATTCAAGAGGTCCAGCCCAACGATGAGGCGTTTTCAGGACTCCTTGAACCATTGCTTTATATTGTAAGATTTGTTTCGAATCAAGTTTCCTACACAAATTACTTGATTGAAAATGAAATGTGCACTTCCATAAGTACTCTAAAGTAGATTCAGTAAGAACTGTGAACAAACTGTGTAAATTTGGCTAGTGAGAATGAGACATAGACAGTTTTTCAATAAAGGCAGTAGTAGTTTAAATATAAGGTAGTGTTATCACTTTGTTTGCTGTTCAAATTTTATTAGATTTACAAAACTACGATTACACATTTTGTAACCCGTTTTGATTTTCGTTTCAGTTACATTTTACCAACTCTGTGTGTAGTTACTGGAGTTTTCATAGGTAATCTATTATATATAAGTTCAGATTTATTTTTTTTTACAATAAACGACGTTTTTTTGTTGTTGTTTTTTTTTTGTTTTTTTTTTTTGTTTTTTGTTTTGTTTTTTTTTTAATTCTAGGTACTCGAAAAAGCAAGCGAAAACGTTGTCTGTATTTTCCTCTTTAAAACGTTGTCTGTATTTTCTTCTTTTATTTATTTATTTATTTTGTATTTTTATTTATTTTATATATATTTCTTTTTTTTGTCTATCCGGCAATTATAGTCTGGCTTGAATGTGTGATTTACCCAGCAGATGTTACATTTATATCTAAAAAGACAATTGCTTCGTTTAGGCTTTAATATAGAAATATAGATACCTAGGAAAGGTTATGCGGTATGTAGCCATTCTTTCCTAAACCACCGACAAACAAGACGAATAGAGGCATTTAGAATCATAGAGCGAGCGCAGCAAACAACGCTTCCTCAAATAAGAAGAACGACCAAACGAAGTGACACGGCAATAGAAACGCCGCCTTGACAGGAGCAACTACAAAATTGGTCAGGATGGGCAACTTAATATGTTTTATGAGATCTCAGCACTCGCTTATATGTTCTTACTACCTATTACTACATATAATTGTTTTGTCTGTGCCTGGATAGCGCAGATATATATCTCTCGCTTCTCACCGCGGGTTTGATCCCCTGTGCTGGCATGTGGCAGAGTGGTGGTCGCTGATCCACGGTCGATGTGTTCCCCAGGTACTACTGTTTCCTCCACCACGCATGACCACCAAACGCCAATATCCGCGCCTTCGAGAAAGTGTTTATAAGTTTGCTGAAAGCTTCCGTGTAATCTAAGTAAATCAGTAAAGTTTAAGCTTAACGCGCAGCACTGCTAACGCCTCCTAGTTCAGAGTTGAACAATATTCTGTTTTCAAATGTATCCAAGTGAGCTCAGTGATTCAGGAGGGATTTTTACGACTGCCACACAACACAAAGAGCAAGTGTAATGAAATAAATAGGTTACGGATCTTTAGGACGCAAAAAAATAAAGTATCATTAGAAAATCGAAATCACGTTCCTTAAATCAGTAGTTAAATTAGCAAATCTCTTAATTGATTAAAATGATTGGATATATGTGATACATATGATACATGTGGTAGATGTATGGTCATTTGTACAAGGGAGACAACATATGTGACTTCTTATTTGTGGTGCAAAACACCAGTCCATTTCTGAAAAGTGGAATGGATACGCTTTTAGAGCAGACTACACTGTCAAACTTGTTTTGCTTTCCTTCTGAAGAGGTGTCTTCTCTAAATGGAATGGAAATTGTTTGCTCCCATGTTTCGCTTTAAGGCTAGATGCCTATTCAGAGGATTTTCACTGAGGCGCCAATTATGAAAGTGAACCAGTTCACCTTCATTATCTGAAGAATTGTTTGTTTCTATTTATAAAGCAACCAATGGAAAACAGATGGATGTCATGTAAGCTCATCGGAGAAATCTGTTACTATTTGTGAGTGCGATCATCTCACTAACTTCGCAGTTCTGATGAGTCCGTGGAATAAGGTTAGTGTGTTTACAATGTTCGCTTTAGGTACAACTTTCTGACTTAATTTCAAACAAATGAAAAGACACGGATGTTTCATACTTTGTTGCAGCACAGCACTAATTTATCAAACACATTTTGCATAATGTGCTGTACTTATTCACTATTGTCTGCTGCAGTGCCTCTATTTTTTTCCTTCTTTTTCCGATTAAGTGTTGTTTTATTTTATCATTTCGAGTAATCAAACACTTTCCAGCTAGCATTCTCCATAAATCTACAGCGGGCCGTTATCGGCTCGTTAGTTACCCTGACGGGCCAATAACAGCCCGCTATAGAGTTATGTAGAATGCTTACTGGGTTATCCAATGTCTTGTGCAGGATGTGTTCTGTGATTAGTGCATTTAGGGATATTTATACTTAATTAAAATTTCTGAAAAAGCAATTCAAATTGGATTTATTGGGTAAATACAAAAATGTCAGTTATTTTTGTCCCATTAAGAAATCAGGAAAATCATTCACTTTTCCAAAAGAAAAATTCTGATACCTGATTGAATAAGAAACACGAGGGTAAGTATAGCCAATGCTTTGAAACCTTAGTTAAGTCACCGCATGATTATGAATCTTACTTGGTACATTACAAAAACACGCCTATTCAAATATAAAGAACATTTCACCTCAAAAAACGGAAACTTTTCAGATAAAAAAAACTCTGATATTTTTCATATTTCTACTCAAAACATAGAGTAATGGTACTCGTAAGAACAGCCTCGGCAAGGCGGTTCTAACTAGTACCCAAAATCTATGTTTTCGAGCAAAAAAAAACAAATAATGCATTCCCCCTGTAAACCCCAGTTTTACTATATAAAAGTGGGGTTTACAGGGGATCAGAATTATATAGGCATGTTTTAGTGATGCTTGGTAGGCTTCTGTTTCGTGTCGGTGTTCTCTGAAAATTAAATACGATCAGATGTCTACAGTAAATGGAGTATTATTTCGTTTGATTTTCGTCTTTCCTCATTTGCGACAGATTTATGAAACTGCACAATATCTGTTGTCCTGATTTAAAGAAAATATGCTTTACTTTTTACTTCCAATCGAGCGTATAATGATATATTTACAACCCTGATTTCTGTAACATTTTACCGTTTGCATTTACCGGATATGTTAATAAAGTAAATTGATTTACCTATTGTAATATACATCAACACTGGATCACTTTGTCCATGATATAAAAATAAAGCTTCATTTTATGACCGCCTCTATTTTCAATCTACAGGAGAGTGTGGAATCGACTGTTATAGAAGTAATATCAATTGTTGGTTGCAGCATTTCTATCTTGTGCCTTATTCTTACTGCCACAGCTCATTTGGCTCTTTGGAGGTTAGTGAAATATTATATATAATACAGTTTTTTCATGGCGGTCTTGAGTATAGTCAAAATATTGCCCCGAAATGCTATGGACGACCGGATGCACCATTGCCCGAGGCCCAACTGTTTAATTACCCAATCTTTACTATGCACTACATCTACCAAAAGCCTACGAAAATATACTTAGAACAATTAAGGATATATTTTGAACATGCAGTTAATTGCCTGCTTTCTTGCTGCTTTTTTAACGTTTTATTGTCTAAAAGAAGAGCCAAAACCTCCTCATTAACGCTGGAGAATCTCACATTAACCACTTCTGCCATTTTCTCAAGCGAAATTGGAGACGCTTGCATCTAATCTGGTTCATTCCAGACGGCGTTGTTTACGCTTTGAGAAGTAGGTCCTATGAGCTAGATACCGGCTTGCAGAGAGGTCAGTATAAAAACAGCATTGTGAATTATCTTTACCCCATCAAGGTGGGTGAATGTTCTTCGATATACTTTGTCACACTTTCAGAATGTATAGATTATTTTGGAAGACACATTTCTTCTGTCGGCTCACATATATAAGAAACACATCGATGAGGTAATAAACATAATGTCATAATAAGTGAATGCTTCCTTATGTGAAATATATATGTCCTTAAAGATAAAAGTTGTCCCAACTATCAAAAACATAATATTGTTACGCAAATGTATTGAAATAACTTGCATGACATTCATGTAGAACATATAGAATAGGCTAGATTTGAATAGTATGTATTGTATTGAAGAGCTCTTACACACAAATATGGCTTCTTATCCTGCTGGGATCAAATTAGCCGCAACGCAAAAAAACATAGTTCAGAAATATTCGCGTCTCGTAGATTCACATCTGATCAGATCTGTTGTCCGCATCCTTAGCTATCCAAAATGCGCCCAGTGAAGATTCTGATCAGCAAAAGTGTAGACTGATCTCAATCCTCGCTGGGCGCACATATCCGAAGATATGTTTTCAAATGTCTAGGCTTAAATGTTCCTTTTCGTGAATGCCTGTTATGCAGACCGATTTTTAAGGCTCCTGGTCACATAATTTTAGTATTATAAAAAGTCGTTTAAAGTTACCCAGGAAAAGACACAATTAATAAACACAGCCAAAAAAGTTGTTTGAAGGAGTAAGGAAGAGACACCAACAAATGAACAGTGACGAACATATAACCAGTACAAGAGCCAGTTTGATATGATATACTTGTAGAAACCACAGCTAAAGGACCGATTTGGAACGGTAAGGAGCAGAACTACTCTGTGGGGGTGGGGTGGGCGGTGCGGGGGGGTCTTAAATTTAAAAATTGGCCGCCCTGAATTCCGATGCATCTTTTAACGGAAATATTAACTGTATCTGCACAAAGGCGTCTTATCTTAACAGTGAATCGTCACAGTATAAAAGTAAAAAAAAAAAATATTGAAAGAAGAGCCTTCTGTGAAATAAAGTTGAAGACTCGATGGCAATCCGATGAATTGCCCAAAGTATGCTTTGTATTATGATAGTGATTGTGATTATGTGTTTTTCACTGATATGGTAGACGACTACTATGGGCTGAACATATGTTTGTAATTTTGAGTTGCATCATAATAAAGGGCGAGGTTCCGCGCCAGTAAACCTTCATTAAGCCCCAAAGTAGTTATTTCTACACCGTTCATAGGACGGTTTCTCTGTTGCAGTTCGTCTTTGTTCATGTGTAGGTGGTTTCATATGTGGCGTTTATATTTAATTTGGTTCTGTCTGACCTCTTATCGTCAGTACTTTTTCTATCACAACAGAACCAGACACTTAAACATTTAAGTATATTACAAATTAAATTAAAGAAACACGTTTTAGTATTGATGTGCATAGCCTGACATATACACTGCTATCGATGTATAACTACATGTGTATCTTTCTTTCATTAGGTACCCTTAAATGCATTCTCGTGTGACAGAGATTTGTAAAGAGACCAGAAGTGATCCGGACATATTATATCAAGTGTTCTATTTTGTTTGTTGTTATAATGGAAATAAGGAAATATACCGGATGCAGTAAAACTTCAATAATTCGAACACCGATGGATTGTTTACCGTGGCTGATTCGAACTCGTGTTTGAGTCCCTAGAAAATTCTTCCTATAGCTCAAGAGAACATGTATTTAGGGATAATTTAAGGAAATGTCTTTGTCCTAAAAGTGTATGCTGTGAACATTGATTAGAATCGCCCCATCGAGTACACTCTGTATGCCATTATAACACTCCCCCACCTTCCATTCCATTCCGTCGTTCCGTTATTCTGTCATTCCGACTTCGTTTCCGCTCACTATCTTTAGAACGAATATATTTAATTAAGCCAAATTTTGTACATGTGTATATGCATTGACGTTGACCAGATCTAGGTTGCTATTGTTATGCGTCAATATTTGCAAATATATGACACAATTATGGCTCTTTGTTATTGTCAATTTTGTTTTCCGCTCAATATCTTGTGAATGAATTGATGGAATGTTATCAAATTTTGCACATGCATTGACCTTAACCAGATAAAGGTTAGGATTGTTACTGACAATTTTCGCAAATTTACAACACAGTTATGACCCTCGATTATCGTCAGAATTTTTATTTCCGCTCAATATCTTGAAATCGAGTTGATGGAATTAGATCAATTTTTGCATATGCAATAGAGTTAACTAGATCTAAGTTTGGATTTTTACGTATCCATTTTCGCCACTGTACAACACAGTTATTCCCCTTGGGTTTTGTCAAAAGTTTGTTTCAGCTCCATATGTTGTGAACCAGTCGACTGAATTTGATTAAATTTTGTATAGGTAATTACCTTAACCTGGTCCAGGTTGGATTGTTACGTGTCAATTTTCGTGTATTTACAACAGAGTTATGGCCCTTAATTATCGTCTGAGTTTCGTTTCCGCTCAATATCCTAAGAACAAATTGATTGAATTAGACCAAATTTTGCATATGCATTGACGTTGACTAGATGTAGGTTGGGATTGTTTCGAGTCAATTTTCACAACTATACAACACAGTAATGGCCCTTGGTTAGCGTCCAACTGATATTGGCCCATGGTTGGGCAAGGCCTGCTATCCTTGTGGCAGGTAAGGGTAGAGGGAGAACGTTTTTATTTCTTCTGTTTCTTCACTTTTATTCCTGTTCCTCTTTCTTCCCTGTCCCTCTCTTTCATCTCTTCTACTTTCTCTTCTATCTCTTTTCTCCCTTTCTCTGGGAGACGACACAAAATGACCCACAGGGTTGATGTGTCGTTAAATCCCAACAAAATTAATCAATCAAAATTTTTGTTTCCGCTCAACGTCGTGCGAATGAATCGATGGGATTTGATCAAATTTTGTATATGTTCTGACCTAAACCAGTTTTAGGTTGGAATTGTTTAGCGTCAATTTTCAGAGTTTCGTTTCCGCTTAATATCTTAACAAAACTGATAGACCAAATTCTCATAATGCATGTTATAGTGTATTATTTCGTTTGGGATCATTGAGCCCATCTTGGTTTTTTTTGAAAATCGAATACCGCTTAAGCCGGCGCTAGGGGGCGTACTGATCCTCGCAAACTACAGCGGTGCATATGAAGAGACTCAATCAAACCGAGTCTCCGATTTTCGTGATTTTGTGTGTTCTTTGTTTCCAAAGGCAATTCTTTTTTACTTTAATTGTGGCACTCCCTGGACTTTTCTCTTACCTTTTTTTTATTCTGCATATGCATTGACGTTGACCAGATCTAGGCTGGTATTGTTACACGTCAATTTTCGCAATTTATGACACAGTTATGGCCCTTTCTTATTGTCAAAATTTGTTTCCACTCGATATCTTGTGAACGAATGGATGGAATGTGATCAAATTTTGCATATGCACTGACCTTAACCAGATATAGGTTGAGGTGGTTACGCACAATTTTTTGTAAATTTCCAACAAAGTAATGGCCCTCGATTATTGTCAGAATTGTGTTTCCGCTCAATATCTTGAAATCACATTAATGGAATTAGATCATTTTTGCATATCCGCAACATCTTGCGAAGGAATCAATGGGATTCGATCAAATTTTGTATATGCACTGACTTTAACCGGTTTTAGGTTGGAATCGTTACGAATCAATTTTCGGAAATTAACAAAACAGTTTAGACCCTTGATATCGTCAGAATTTCGTTTCCGCTTAATATCTTAACAAAGTGATGAAATTAGACCGAATTCTGCATATACGTTGACGTTGACGAGATCTAGGTAAGTATTGTTACACGTCTATTTTCGCAAATATACTACAGTTATGGCCCATGGCTACTGTTATTTTCGTTTCCGCTCAAAATCTTGTGAACAAATCGATGGAATAAGATACAATTTGCTTATGCATTAACCTTAACCAGATATAGATTGGGATAGTTGAGTGATGACCCTTGATTATCGTCAGATTTTCCATATCTTCAGAACAAATTGATGGAATTAGATAAAATTTTGCCCATGCATGGATGTTGACCAGTTCTAGTTGCGATTGTTATGCATCCATTTTCGCAATTATTCAACATATATATAGCCCTTGGTTATTGTGAAAAGTTTCATTTTCGCTGAATATCTTGTAAAAAGAATTGATGGAATTTAATAAAATTTTGCATATGCATTGACCTTAACTAGTTCTAGGTTGGGCTTGTTACGCAGCAATTTTCGCAAATTTAAAACCCAGTTTTGGCCCTTGGTTATCGTAAGAATATTGTTTCTGCTCAATATCTTGAGAATAAATTGATGGAATTAGACCAAATTATGCATTTGCATTGGAGTTGACCAGACCTATGTTGGGATTTTTACGCATCAGTTGTCGCATATACATAAGACAGTTATGCCCTTTGGTTATTGTGATTTTTTTATTTAGTTTCAGCTCAATATCTCGTAAACCAATCAATGGAATTTGATCAAATTTTGCACATGCATGGACATCAACCAGATCTAGGTTGGAATTGTTCGCATATTCACAACACAGTTATGTCTCTTGGTTATTATCAAAATTGCATTTCCGCTCAATATCTTGTTAACAAATTGACGGAATTTTATCTTGTGATGGAATTTCGCATGTGCACTGACCTTAGCCAATTCTAGGTTAGAATTTTTACGCGTCAATTTTCGGAAATTTACGACACAGTTGTGACCCTTGATTATCGTCAGAATGTCGTTTCATGGGAGACAGATTCATATGTCCTTGACTTTTTTCTGAATTTCAGTTGAAATATGTTCATGTTGATATATATTTTATCTGTATTTTTACAAATAAAATATGTTTCAGCTAATTTCTATTCCGCTTAATATCTTGAGAACAAATTGATAAAATTAAACCAAACCCACATATTTGCACTGACGTTTACCAGATCTAGGTTGGGAATGTAATACGTCAATTTTCGCAAAGATACATTTACGGCCCTTGGTTATTGTCGCTTTCATTTCTGCTAAATATCTTTGGAACACATTGACGGAATCTGACCATATGCATATGCATAGATGTTGACCAGATCTAGGTTGGAATTGTTACACATCAATATCTTATACTGTGTTTGAGGGGGTGTATACTGTTTTCACATTATCCGCCCGTCTGTCTGTCCGTGTATCTATTATTGTTTGGTTTCTAAGCAGGGGTTATGTAACAAGCACTGCTTATTGACATTTCTTGTTTGATTCAAGAGCAAAAAGGCATCCCTAAATTATCCTTATTTGCCTCCTGACCTGACGCTATGATTACCCACCATGTCTTGAACAAATTTCCGTGGTCCGAAAGATGTTCGAGCCATTGAAGTTCGACTGTAAATTAATATTACAATATTTTAATATTTGTTATTAATGTAAATGAATATCCCTGGTAAATTTTCTGACAGGCAATGTTTGTGACTAGAAGCAACGATTGTGACTTTCCGTTTGCTTCCCGCAAACAAAAACCCTTCTAAATATGGTCTATTCTAAAAGGAAAGGATTTACCTTGCTGGGAAGTGGCCAAATTTGAAATTTGAACGGCAGTACTCATAAATATTATCTATTGCATTTCTTTCAGATACATAAAGTCGGACCGTGGTATTATTTTGCTGAACATTTGCCTTGCACTAACGGCATCATATATAGTTTTCCTATCTGGAGTTAACCACACTGAGAGCAAGGTAAATTATTGTTGCGGAAACGTTTAAGTGCAATTGTAAATAAGTAAAGCTAAATTATGTTTATGTATAAGAATATGGGTTCTTCAAACACTACTCAGCTGTGTTACCTTTAACATATTTTGATTGCATAAGATAATAAATCTATCGTGTTTGCATAATATAAAGAGGAATTGATACACTTTCAAAGAAGACAACACTTTCAAAACGGTTTTGCTCTCTTTTGAAAATGGGTCTTCCCTAAAAGAAAAGAATCCATCCCCATTGGGAGTAAATTCTTTCCCTTAAGGGAATACCGCTTCTCAGAAGTGTGCAGGAAAGCAAATATATAAGTAAAGATCATTACGAAGACACGTCTATTCAAATACACTGAAAATTTTACTACTAAAAAAAAAACGAAAATTTTCAGATAAAAAGTTCTGATATTTTTCATATTTCTGCTGTAAACATAGATTGTGGGTATTCGTTAGAACCGCCTCAGCGAGGCGGTTCTAACGAGTACCCAAAGCCAAAATCTATGTTTTTTCAGCAGAAATAAGAAAAAAAGTGTATACACCTGTAATCCCCAGTTTTACTATACAAAAGTGGGGTTTAAGGGGTTCAAAATTATATAGGCATGTTTTCGTGATGGTGTTACCTTCAACATATTTTGATTGCATAAGATAATAAATCTATCGTGTTTGCATAATATAAAGAGGAATTGATACACTTTCAAGGAAGACAACACTGTCAAAACGGTTTTGCTCTCTTTTGAAAATGGGTCTTCCCTAAAAGAAAAGAATCCATCCCCATTGGGAGTAAATTCTTTCCCTTAAGGGAATACCGCTTCTCAGAAGTGTGCAGGAAAGCAAATATATAAGTAAAGATACCCAGGAAATGCCCCAATCACGAAATGCTACAATCAAGAAGCACAGACCTCCCGAGGCATCGAAGGAAGGAGAGATGAGGAACAAACAAGGTCACCATAAACGCCACATATGAAATCCCAGACACACAAACAAAGAACAATTACAAAAAAAGAACCTCACTGGAACGGTCAGTAGGAAAAATACTGAGGGTTTGGGGCTTAAACTACTTTTACTCGCGCGAAAACTCGCCCTTAATTCTTATGCAGTTCCAAATTATGAATATATGTTTGTTCTGCATATGGATCCAATACCTCATCGGTGAAACACATATAATCAAAAACACTGTGATAAAACAAAGCAAAGGGCTCAATGGCGTTCTGAAGCCACAACACAAGAAGACCATAAACAGGACATCGATGAGCACAACCACAGAATTTGATAGTCAAGCCCCAACCATCTGAAAAAGATTTAGGAGGGATCCTTCGTTTGGTCTAAGGACCGACCCACTGCACCTGTAATGTATAGATAAATGGCGTATTGAATAAATTTAAAAAAGGAAAACACACACACATACACACACATACACACACACACACACACACACACACTTTATTCAACGCAATGACATCAGCATCCCACTGATATTGTCTTAACAGCAGCGTGGGACAATTTATTGGAGATTTTTAGACTTGTCTTTCAACTACTTATATCGAATATACTGTTCTATTTGATAAGGATGGCTGCACTGCTGTTGCCATATTACTGCAGTACATGTACTTGGTCGTTTTCTGCCTCATGCTTGCGGAAGGAATAGACGTTATGATGACTGTATTGTATGTCTTTGCGAGTAAGAATAGAATAAAACTGACGCTTCCTTTAGCTTGGGGTAAGTAAATTAAAAAAGAAATATTTGATTGTTGAATTTACTTTTGTTATTATTATAATTATTGTTGTTATTATTATTATTATTTATTTATTTATTTTCCCTCACGCTCAGTGGATTATATCTCATTTTTCTTGTTTTCCACCCAATAATATAAAATATGTCACTTTCACGAATGGTTTACTTTTTTCTTGTTTATCACGCCTACCAATGATCGAATGCTTAACCATCGGTTCAATAAGCAAAACAGTGAGATCGATATCCGAATTCGATGACGCAAACTGAAGAACAAACATTGAAAATTCTTTCTTTCATGAACGATATACATTTTTCGAGAAAAGAAAATTGAAAAATCGGGGAATTTTATTCCGGAGCACATGTATATCCACGTTTGTATAGTAAATATGAGACCACCTTCTTCGTGCATTTTGGCTAAATTACTTAAAACGTGTCAAAGATGTGCTAAAAGCCATCAAGAACGCGTGGGAATCGGTGTTGTAAATAGAAGTTTATTTTGCGGCTGGTTTGACGTTTAGGATACCGTCACACATGCAGGATAGGCGCATACGGTTATATATGTGAAAGCATTTTTGATAAAAAATGCAGCGTGACTTAGAAGCCCCGGAGGTAACTATCTAAAATCCTTGCTAGCGCAACAGAATACAAATAAAAGTGAAATTGGCAACAATCAAAAATCTTTATTTCGCTTCAGCAGCTCTGGAAATACATCCAGTTTTTAAATGGGAGTTTTTCATAGCCTACCGCACCAGTAATGCATTCGTGTTTCAGAATTCACAGTACTTTAGATGAAACTATATACGGACTTCAATACTGCAGTGTCTATAGGGTTTCTACAAATGTTTATTCTTTTTAACCCTGTCAACCCTAACAATATATCGATCTGCATGAAGATAACTCGACAGTGCATCATTAAAATTAGAAACAAAATCAAATATGTACACAGTGTAAGTAAAAACAAATAAATCAACAATTCTAATACAAATGTAAGGACTCCATAAACAAGCTGACTTCAGAATAAAAGGATATAACACTTAAGATGACGGTAAGCCCGACCAAAGACACCATACATCAAACACCAACCGTCGGATACAGAGTTATGAAGGAGCCGTCATTTATTCCGAAGTCAGACTTTTCAGCTGTCAGCGAAGCCTCTGATAGGCTGCGTGAATATGCATGCTGGTCCGAGACTTCGCTGGGTATACTTATCTATATATTTTCTCATGATGTGGTGCAAGTGAACTCTTTGATAGATTTGTGCCTTTGCCATTCCATTCAAAACCGATTTATTGCTTGATAACCCTCTTCAGAATATATTTGTTGCCTGATAACCGTAAACTCTCCCATCCCTTTTAGAAACTATTTGTTACTTTGGAACCACGGACTTTGTCCCTCCTGTATTTGTTTCTTGACAATCTAGAACTATGTCCCGCCTATCAGAATCTATTTGTTACTTAAAACCCCCGAACTTTGTCCGTTCTTTCAAAATATAATATATTTGTTACTTGACAATCTGAAGCTCTGTCTCTGTTTCGAGAAATTATTAATTATTTTACATTTGAATTTTAATCATTTAGCCACACAATCACAAAAGGTATCTTCGGTGCATGTGCAAACAGCCAAGATCCAGATCAGGCTTTTGGCCTTTGCTGTATAACAATATGTTCTATAGTATTCAGTGATCTTGTAACAAGACAATTAAGGCGTTCTTAGACAGCACAGATACAAAAGCAGATGCTGGACTACGCTGTTCAAACATCTAGAAACCTTTTCCCATGGCGAAGCACATTTTAAAGTAGCAGGTCTTGCATCATACATAAACAATAAGAAGTTTTTCTTATCCTACCCAGGTTATCCTACCCAGGGTAAGACATAAATCGATAATTCTCATGTGTTTGATCTGCACTGGTTGTAATGGACGTCACATACGCCATCGTTAAGGTTTACGTCGCTGAACGTAATGACGTCATTAAACGCTACAGAATGTCATTACAATACCGCAGAAGTCAGCAATCGAAGTGACTGCATTATTTAAAAAAATCTATGTTCAGAAATGAAAGGTGTGCAAGAAAAAGAATCTATCATGGGTGTCAGGGGTAGATAGAAAAATACGTTCCTCGCGATCACTGTCTGGCATCACGAGTTTTGTATCTACCCCTGACACCAATGATAGATCCTTATATTCTTTATTTCTGTAGGTACACCAGCAGTCATAGTAGGTATTTCAATGGGAGCTACACAACTGGAAGGCTATGGGACAGACCAATTGTGAGTAAATTATTTTTTGCGATTATAAAAGAATATGATACGACTGAAGACTTAGTGGAATTTCACTATTAGCCACATTTTTATAAAGATCAGTCAACATTTTTAGTTGTTATGTAAATGTATTATGTTGAGAAATGTATTGCAGGTCACTATAAAAGGAAACGTTTGCGCCACTATTGCGTTATTCATTAGTTATTTATCTATATTGGTCACGAAAATTAAGTCTGCATGCAATAACGGCATTCTGTATCCTCTCGGGGAACCACTAGATACTTTAGGATATATCGGCCAAGAGTTACGGACTTGATCACACTGTACATTAGGTTTTAAGGCGACTTGATACACTTTGTGACTTCCTAGTTGCTTTTCTGCTCACCTACCACCTTCTGAATGGGATCTAATCTAAAAAGGTAAATGTGTTCTCGAGTAGGGTAGCTCATTCTTACTTTTTTGAGTAGACCCCTTTTCAGAAGGAAAGGGAAACCGCTTTGACAGAGTTATTTAACCTGAGAGTGTATCCATTCCGTTTTAGTGGTCTCTGTCTGCACATGTTCTGAAGCTCCACTTACGTTTTCATATCTAATAGCTCAATTATGACGAGGTTTCGGTCCACAAGTTTGCACACATATCCACTTGCAAATTACTCCGCAGTAAGGATGCAAAATATAAGGACACACTCCCTTTAATACCTTATTCTACAATATGCAAACTTCCACGTGAATAAGTCCACAAAAGGCATAAACTGATTCGAAAGTAGATTTTTTTCGAAAATAATTGAAAAGAAAAGAAATTTGTAACATGCCTATTCGCAACGTAAGGGAAATTGATACATATCCAGGGGAGGCATATCTGTCAAAATTATTTTTGCCTTTATCCGTTTTAGAGTGGATCCGTTTTCAGAAGGGAAATGGTGTACAGGAAAGCAAACAGGAAAACTCAAAAGCAGTTTCTTGTCCCGGAGAATATGCACCAAGTGTATCCATTGATCTTAAATCTATTTGTAAAGTAAAGTTTGTAAGTTCAATAGTCCCATAGAACTAGAAATATGCAATAATATCGAAGTAGAGGGTGACGTTGCTGCAATTACAGAAAAGTTCTTTAGAAATAGAGAACAAAAAATAGAAAGTAGTTGCGTTGATTTTATTGAGAATATAGAAGAGGATTCATGAAAACGCCTCCCTCACGCCCCATATACACCACTTTATTCAGCACTTTATTTTCTGAGGTAAAGTATGAGCTGAATAGTAGCAAAGGTCCTGAAAACTAACAATAACAGTCCTATATTGAAATACGGGATGTGTAAAACACCATTCCTTACTTCAATAAAGGGTTTTACTTCAATATATGCATCCGAGCGTCAAACGCAAGTTGCTGCGATTACAAAATACCTGTAAAAGGGATCCTTTGGAATTACAGAAAAAAATGCCACGGTCTTGCGCCTTCTCGAAAACTCAAAGTCAGTAGACCATAATCAAGGTGACTCGAGTAGTTGGTTACCCTGTAGAAGCAATATGTCAGTGCTACATACATTGAAGATACGCAAAAAAGCTACATACATATGACAGGACTTGGAGAAAATAGCAAATAATGTGCTATACCTAATTGCTGAACTCGGTGGCTTAGTCGGATGTGCGTCCGACTGGTGATCAGGATGTTGCCGGTTCCATCCCCGCCGGGCCGGGCAACATTTTTTCATAGAGGTTGATCATGAGATATTTTCTACGGTCATGCTGTCCCTTCTGCAGATTCAAGAAAAGGTACTTGTCAGTTTCTGGCGAAAGAATGTGCATAAATACTGGTTAACCGCTTAGAAGACTAAGCCTCCGGAAAAAAAAAGTGCTATTAGGTAAACTGACTGGCTTGACATGGCACTGTTGGGTTGAATGGACCGTAAAACCTCAACTCAACAGTAAACACAACAGATTTTGAGTCTCCAGTCGGTAGATGCTTTTAACATCAGCTACAAAACATCAAGTATCAACGTTAATGATGTAACAAACTATCAAACCAGGTTGTATAGAATCAAAGTGTAAAATGCTACAAACCATCAGCCCGGATTGTATAGAATCAAAACTTACAAAAATGCTAAAATGAGTGTCCTATAAACTCCATAAACAAATTTATAAAGTGTAAAGTGAGCCATACCACATGGTTTCGGCTAATCATCATCAACTCGTTATGTATAGTACCAAAATGTACAATACTACAATACTACAAACCACCAAACCAGACTCTAAAGAATTAAAGTGTAAATGCTTCCAACCATCAAACCAGGATCTATAGAATCAATGTTTTCCGTCGAAATTAAATACAAAAGCTCTCTTGCTGCAAGAATTCATTTTACACTACGACTAGAAAAGATCTTCATTGTGGGGGTCCACCATGGCAGCTGGTCAGGTGTTTTAATTTTATGTGTTATCTACAACCGGCCGTCAATAATAATACTCGTATTCTATCATTTTTTTTTTTAATTTTGGCATTCTTCCCGTGCATGTTTGCGTTTTCTCTATTTATTAATGTGATGACTTTAACAGCTTTTATTTATTTATTTATTTTTTTTTTTTTTTTTTTTTTTTTTTTTTATTTTTTTTTTTTTTTTTTTTTTTTTTTTTTTTTTGTATTTCAGCTGCTGGTTGTCAGTTGACAGTGGCCTCATCTGGGCGTTTGTGGGACCAGCATTACTGATAATACTGGTAATACTGCTTGTTGATAAGACAGAAAAAAATCTAAATTATAGGATAAATAGTATAACAAACATCCTTGTCATGTCATTCATGTACCGCAACTGTTTTATTAACTATTTTGGTATACTTAGATGATGCTAAGTCTAGCTAACATATATTGAATTTAATGAACATTAAGGACATGTGCTACATTAAATTCGTCGTGAACCTATGCAGTCGATTCAGAGCCTACAATAAATAGATGGAAATTACCCAGGAAATGCTATTATCACAAGCAAAGTCTTTTCAATGCCCAGAAATTACAAGTAAGAAGAATTTCAAGTAATAAACGTCAAAAAGATTGCCTTTGGAAAAATAAGAACACACTACAGATTAGAAAATGGTAGTCTCGGTTTTATTGAGACTCTTCATAAGCTGTAATGAAGTTTGCAACACTACTTACGCCTTCTAGCGTATACATGAGCAGAACTCTATTTTCAAATATACCATAATAGGCCCAATGATCCAAAAATGAAATGAAATATAATCTGCACTATGGTAAAGTACGGGAGACGTTCTACCGCCGCCACACGGCACTAATACCAGCTGCAGTGTAGCAAAATAAACGTCAAAAAATTGTCTTTGGAAACAAAGAACACACGAACGGATTAGAAAATGGGAGTCTCAGTAAGCAGTAATGAAGTTTGCAACACTACTTACGCCCTCTAGCGTATACATGAGCAGAACTCCATTTTCAAATATACCATTATGGGCCCAGTGATCCCAAAGGAAAGAATAATATATATATATATATATATATATATATATATATATATATATATATATATATATATATATATATATATATATATATATATATACATATATATATATATATATATGAAGTTACCTAGGACAGCCAACAATTGCGAGGCATCGAAACAAAAAGAGATGAGGAACAAACAATCATAACGAAAACATGCCTATATTATTATGACCCCTTAAAAAAAAGGTAAGAGAAAAGTCCAGAGAGTGCCACAATCACAAACCGCAGCCCTTCCCAGACCCCAAGAGGAAGAGGAAACCGACATATCCAAACAAGCACAAATCGAACAAACGTACGAAAAGCACTAAGATAAGCTCTCTCTTCCCCAAGCGAGGTAATCGCAATACTAAAAGGACTGAAAACACAAGAACAAAATGACACATGGAAAGACATACAACAAATCGCCTCGTAGAATAAACCACAAAGCAACAAAGAGAACCCCAATTTTACATAGTTAAACTGGGGTTTACAATTGTATAGTACATTATTTTTTTCTAATTTCTGCTAAAACATAGATTGTGAGGCGTTCTAATGAGTACCCACAATTTTTGTTTTGAGCAGAAACATGAAAAATATAAGATTTTTATCTGAAAATTTTCATTTTTGGATGGTCAAATTTTCAATATATTTGAATAGTCGTGTTTCCGTGAAGGACAAGACACAACGGCACATCGCCCTTAATTCTGATGCATCTCAAAATTACAAGTGTGTTTTCCCGCGTCGTTGGATCCTCTACCTAATTAGCACACCGGTTACCGCGGTACAACGAACGCTACTGGGTACAACAAACGCAATTGAAATTTTCTCGACTGAAAAATAGTGCAAGTTCAATGTTTCCTTTATTTTGACGGAAATATCACGAGTTTCGTTTTCTGGTGTTATGGGATTACAAGCGGTTGTGTTTTTGTTGTTTTGTTTAAATTTTAAGTTATGACACGGTCAGAAAAGGAAAAAGAACGCTACAAATTAAGCCACAGCAGGCAAAAAATCAAACCTTCTTGTTTTAAAGATCTAAACGGCGTGTACACGGCCATTTTTGGGTTTTTCATGTCTTTAGGTATCGAAGTAAATATACTATTTTTGATAATACATAAAAACTTTTAGAACAAGAATTGTATCGATTTTTCCTAGCGCACTATCTTGAAACATGGGCACCATTTACCACGAATCATGTGTTATGTTTGGGTACAATAAACACGGAACAGATGGTGCAACAAACACGGATATGGAAACCCCATTACCAGCGCCAGTTTTCAAGAATTAGCCGAGAAGACCAGCAAATATCTGCCCCTTAAGTTGTAAAATTGCAACGTCAACTGATGCGCTTGCCATTCCGAAATGCATGTGCGCCCATTCAACGTTACAAAATTCAGGAAATAACACACAAGACCTTACATGAACACACGGAGACAGAGAAAATACAACATCAAACAATGCACACAAGACAAGACAATAAAAGACAGAGCAAGAAAGCTCAGTTATAATGCATCACATTGTCTTTTCCAACAGAGAGATAGAGAGAGAGAGAGATAGACGGGGTGGGGGTGGAGGAGGGCTTACATGCATACTTTTGTGACCGTCAGATGTGATGTAACGTTGAATGGGTGCACGTGCACGGTCCCTTTAGCGTGTATGATTTGCCTAAAAATTGATTGGTTCACTATCCATCTACTTCTTTCCTTATAAATGGGGTACGTATACAGTACGTTTGTGTAAGGGAGGCAATTGTAAAATAAGCAAGAACGGAAACTTCATCTCAGCTTTTATTTGGGATGAATAAAAAAAATATTAAGCTAGCATGTCCTGTTTGCTTAAATTTTCGGAGGGTTCGGTCGAATCTCCCTTTGAATCAAAATTTCATTTACATTGGAAATTTTTGATAAATCTGATAGACTTTGGACGCTTGTCCTTCTACTTCACTCAAAACGTTAACAAATTTTACTACCTGTAAATGTTTGTAAAATTGCTGGGTGTGGCAAACAGTGTTCTGTGGCGTCTTACCTGGGTCTACACTATTTGCTCAGGCCTGTCTGGTGAAATATGCATTCTTATAATCTATGACTTGTCATTCATATAAACACCAATTTGACTTAAACATCTTGAAATATTGTAATTATGGGATTGTCCGGGAAAAAACAAAACAAAACACGGAACATACCCCTCCCAAGGAAATGAGGGCGATACATTTGGAAGAAAGCATTATGGTTATGCGTGTAGCAGTGCAACATAAAGGAAAGTGTGTGTGTCTTGATAACTTACTTCCACTGAACTATTATTAGCTAGCATTCAATTTTAGTGTTAGTCTTACTCTTTGTTGCTTTGTGGTTTATTCTACGAAGCGATTTGTTGTATGTCTTTCCGTGTGTCATTTTGTTCTTGTATTTTTCAGTCCTTTTAGTATTGCGATTACCTCGCTTGGGGAAGAGAGAGCTAATCTTAGTGCTTTTCGTATGTTTGTTCGGTTTGTGCTTGTTTAGATTTGTCGGTTTCCTCTTCCTCTTGGGGTCTGGGAAGGGCTGCGGTTTGTGATTGTGGCACTCCCTGGACTTTTCTCTTACCTTTTTTTTATATCCGACCGGATTCCTGTCGGGCCGATAACGGTCCGATATAGATTTAAATAGAATGCTTACTGGGATGTGACGTTATGTCTACGGATAATATCTCATTCATACCTTGTTTACGTCCTCGGAAAGAAGACTTCTTCGGTCGTGATAGGATAATTGTATAAGGTAGATGAACCTTTAGCTCAACATTGTCATTCTAAAAGAAGTTTGTAAAGGTTTCAAACTCAGCATTTAACAGAAAACTTACTTTTTACAGACAAACGCCGTTATACTTATGCTTGTTTTGAGAACCATGCTGAAGACGAAAGCATTTGCAAAAAAGACAGATGTTGAAAAAGTAAAGTAAGTCAGTCACTGGGATACAGCAAAGAAGTAACAGTATTAATTTTAAAGAATACTTTCAAATTAGCGAAATATTATTTAGGTTTTAAAGTGTGAATTAAATTTGTTGTAGAATACGAGTATCATAGACAGGATAATTGCGTACGACTGAAATACTGTCGTGGTCTGCACTTACTTAATATGCACCAGATTCAAGCGAAACCTGCACAAGAGCATGTAATATTCCTATAAGAAATCTTTACTGTCACTCACTTTCTGCTAAATTATGGGTCTGCTTTTCTAAAGATATTCTTGCAAGAACGTTTTGTTTTCCTTCCTTTGGAAGATTTGTCTTTTCATTTGCAATCCATATTATTGTCTCACCTGCATTAGCATTGGACCGCCGTGGTTCAACTATTGGTTTTCATTTACTCTGGCATACAGTAGAATTAGCCATGAGTACTTGTCTTTGTTTATTATAGTGATTAATTTGATTTTTATGTTTTCGCTTTGATGCATTGACTGAGTTTGGAGCCTTTAAGCAAACCGATTTTTTATGTATTTCTGTATTAACAGTTGCATCGGGACCCAGGGTGAAAGGGTGAAGCTGGCTAGCTATAAAAGTGCTTTAAACCCCCCAGTGGTTTACTCTACTGACCGTTCTAAGGCGGTGGTCCCGGTGTTAGTCTTACTCTTTGTTGTTTGTGGTTTATTCTACGAGGCGATTTATTTTATGTCTTACCTTGTGTTATTTTGTTCTTGTGTTTTTCAGTCCTTTTAGCATTGCGATTTCCTCGCTTGGGGAAGAGAGAGCTAATCTTAGTGCTTTTTGTACGTTTTTTCGATTTGTGCTTGTTTGGTTTTGTCGGTTTCCTCTTCCTCTTAGTGTCTGGGAAGGGCTGCGGTTTGTGATTGTGGCATTCCCTTGACTTTTCTCTTACCCTTTCTTTTAGCATAGCAAGTTGACATCCGTTATTTCGTCCGTTCCTCCATGAGCTTACGTGCCTCCTGCCGTCCACCCTTGCAATCACCCTAATGTCCACCCTGGCCTCAATCCTAAATGAAGTCTACAAACTGTATATCTTTACATTTAGTTTCATTTCTGTAATTGTTTCACCCTTCTGAGCTTAGCAAGGATGACTACTCTTACTCTTCTGGTGCGTGGTTTCACAATTTTGTAAGCAGGTGTGACATAAAATTCAACGAATTGCGTCTATCGTTATCTAATCGGAACCTTCGGCTGCTTTAATAGCAGGCAAATGTACATGTCCATGCCGTCATTAGTATTGTGCAGTTAGGAACAGAAATATTTTGATATACGAAACAGGAGAAAACGGGTTGATCTGCTAATATGCTACAACGCATTTTAGCGCACCGCTCTGCTTTCATGTCTTCCGTATTGAGAATGTTGAACACAGAGTTCGTTAACTTTCGTAGACATTTCAGTGAAGTCTTCTCAATGACGTTAAGTCGACTGTGGTTGTTCTGTCATATCCACAAGACATTCCTTAGTAAAATGTGTCTAGACATCTCAGTGTTAACCACAGTACTGTATATCATGTGGATGGCATCAACTCAACTTTACTTTGCCCATGGCCGACAGCCCACAAATATGATGCCATACAACAGTTGGTTTCAAATTTTTTGAATGAAGCAAACTCCTAGTATTATATTGTTTATATTGACTTGGCTTAGATGTCACTTCAAATACAAACATCCGCTCGTCTAGCGAATGTCCTTGTTAGAAAGAGGAATACAACAGACTGGTACAGGTAATATGTATATGCTGGTATTTCCTGGCCTTGATATCAGTCCACTCTTACACAAGTGTCATGATTTACCAAACTTCCATTGAACGCTGTTGTGGTAGAACTAAAAGTCATTTTTAAATCCCGTGGAGGTGTATGCCTATATTTTAGTACTCCATTTATACGAGTATAACATACCTTTGATGTTGTAAAAAAGCAGACTATTAGTTTCTAGAATTCATACTGGCATTAAATTTTACATTTCCGACATTATGTCATAAAACATGAATGGATAATTTTATGATAGTTTGTTTCTTTTTCTGTGATCTCCAAAAACATTTCAAAACATTTATTTTCCTATAAGATTAGTGGTTATTTAACATAACGAAACAAATATTTTGTGATATGTACAGTCTGCATCTGGAAAATAGCGTACTGCGCAAATTGTGCGCTTCGTTTTAGTCCTGTAAATTGACAATATGCTACTTAAATACATTCATTGTTATAATTTCGGCTGCTTGTTAATTATGCATGCAAATACATGCTTATATATTATACAGGTACAGACCATTGACCCGCAAAGTGAGAAAACGTGCAATTTGCCCAATGAAGGTTCTGATCATACTGCACGAATGCACAGGCTGAACTGAATCTTCGCTGGGCTTGCATGTCCGAAGGTATTTTCCGAGGTTACGTTCAATTGTATTTTTACATTTACCCGTTCACTGTATTCTGTTATGTTTCAGATCCAGTTTAAGATGTCTTGGCGTCTTGTTGCCGCTGATGGGATGTACATGGATACTTGGAATATTTTATGTTAACGAAAGAACAGCCTGGATACAGTATATCTTCGCAATCTGCAATGGTTTGCAGGTATTTTTTAACCTTAAAGCGTCAGTCACAACTGCAGCAGATGACAGTTTGTTGTTGTTGTTTTTTTTTAATTTTACGGAGAAAATATACTAAGTCTTGCTATTTCATTTGAATCGTCTGTTAAATGCCGAGTTATTTTCTTTGAAAAATAAAAAAAGATAAGATTGACATTACATCTGAATCGTCTAAATAGTTGACGTTTTACATAAACTACAAAGTAAAATAATAAAACAACATTTAGAATGTTGTCTTCTACAATTTTGCTCAGCACTTTAAGCGAATCTCTTGTTTTTAGTTTTTCTGAAAGCGTTTATTGCCCTTAAGGGTCGTTCTTTCAATTAAATACTAGGTTTATGTCTATTGCTATTAAGATATTAAGTGTTTTTGACACATACTTAACACGTTGAATGTCAGTGTAGTGCAATAGACAATTTTAACACGTTGAATGTCAGTGTAGTGCAATAGACAATTTTAACCACTTACAATCTCTTTATTTAACTTGTAAAAATTATACATAGCATAAACATCACCGTAAGATAATTAAAACCTCTATAGATCAATGCTTATGCATTTAACGTTGTGTGGTGGCCATATATGACTCCCCGCACTTAATTTTTTTGTAGTTTATAATTTCTGGTCCTTTGAGAATCACATGCTAGAAGGCATGAGCAGTGTTGCAAGTCACATTACTGCTCTTGAACAGACTTAATGACCTGAATGTCAGTCCCTTAGTTATTCATTTACTTAATAAAACTGACTCTTCTATGTTTGTTCTTCGTTTCAAAGGATCCATGCTTTCAGAAATTATTTAGCGTCACTACAGCGCCTCTTTAACGTTTCCAAGTATTTCTTTAATTTACTGTAGTTTATATGTTCTAATCCTTTGTTATATCTAAGCCCATTCCGGAATTTTTTGATAATTAAGTTAGGGTCATTTATGAGGTCTAATTGGCTGAAACGAGCTAGTAGGGCCTAAACCACTTGACTCTCTAGCTTTTTTTCAGTTTTGTGAGTGTATCCATTGCTTTCAAGTGTCATTCCTTTTAAAATCTATTCACTTTAGTGTTTTTATAGTTTCTGGTCTTTTGGGATCACTAAACTCATTTAAGTATCTTTAAAAATAACATATCGTTCAAACCGGGACTAGGAGGCGAGAGAAACGTAACATTGCTGCTCATGCACACTCAGTCTAATATTTTATCTTGTATGTTTCTTCCTTTCAAGGGACTCAAGGGACCCCGTTTTTCAGAATGCATTTGTTTGTCCTACGTTAATAGCCATGTTTTGATGTCCTGTGTTGTTTACTATTGATGTGAAGGACTTAGTATATTGTCCACTGGTTAATTGAAAAATGATTATAGCGCATAAATAACGTTTTTAAACATAGTTATTCATAAATCCATTGCATTCGTTTAGCATGTTGTGGTGCATAATTGTCGCTCGCTGCTTTATATATATATATATATATATATATATATATATATATATATATATATATATATATATATATATATATATATATATATATATATATATAGCTCTTTTAAATGTCATGTGTGAATATGAGATTCCCAGATAAACTGCCCATCCACGCAGCCTCGATCTGATATACTGGACTTTGGTCGATACGTATTAGTCTATACCTTGTTGTTCACAAATGGAATTATACGGAACTTGATGGTGTCTGATAACTATGACACAATTTATAATTTCAGGGCTTCTTTATTTTCCTGTTTCATGGATGTCTAAATAAACAGGTAATTACTTTTGAGTTTTATTTTACATTGCTTATATTCGTTTTTGGCATATTTTATATTAGCATTTTATTACGTTATAGTGGTAAATCCATACTTTTACTGTTTTATCTTTTGTTTAAAGTCAAACAAATAAATGGCATTATTTTAATTTTGGAGAAGTGCATTTATGATAATGTTCTGTAACTTTTTTACAATATTAGCGATTTCAATTTCAACATAGCATTTCCTTTTAGGTATTTTCCGTCGAATAGATGTAACTGATACATTTTGCTGTATTTTGATCTATTATTATTATCAATATTATATCAGTCTTCTTGCTAAATGTACTTAAGACATTGTCAAGCACATAGCTAATTGCATTTAAGCAAGACATTGTCAAGCATATAGCCAATTGTATTTAAGCAAGACATTGTCAAGCATTACACGTTTGACAATGACTTGCTTAAATACAAATAGGAAGAGGACTGGCATAATAATATCGATAATAATTATAGATTAAAATACAGAAAAGTGTCACACAGGTACATATCTCCAATACAGGAAAGTGTGCATTTTTAGAACAAAGGGAAAACTCTCATTTTCTTTGTTTGTAATGATAGGAATGCATTCTTTACTTTTGATGACCAAAAGCTTTGGTCTTGTCAAAACATTTGTGACACATTATCATACCATTTAGACAACATTTTCATTAGATTCATCACTAAGTTACATAGACGAAATGTGGGAATTGCGATAGGTACTAATTGTGCTCCTCTTGTAACCGCATAAAAGATCTGAAGATTTGCACTTATTAATTTCTAACGTTTTTGTGTCATCCAAAATTTATGACAAACGCGATGATTTTGATTTTAACATTGTTAATTTCCCGTTTTCGGATGGCGACGTTCCTCGTGCCCCTTCTTATGGTGTTTACATTTCTCAACTTATTCGGTATGATAGAGTATCTAGTCATTTGGCGGACTTCAATGTTCGTAACAAAACTTTGACTGCTAAACTTCTCCAACAGGAGTATCCGTATCATAAACTTAGGAAAGCTTTATCTAAGTTGTATCATCGACACTATGAATTGATCTCTAAATACGATACCGGACTAAAAACACTTCTGCTGCAAGGCCTGTCGGAACTTGAATTTTGTCTTGATTTAGTGTATAAGTTTAGATAAAAAATTGTAGAAAAATCTGAATTTTATTATCATTTTAGTAAATGTGTCATATGTTATAAACCAAACGGGTTTAACATTGATGCCATAAAACAGTCTGCTTGCTTAGCGGTTAATCAAATCACGGTTGACCATTTTGCTTACCTCTTGAATTGCACGCCGGTAGGTCGGGGTTTAGACTCTATGATGGCCCCGACTTAAAAACTATCCATTAGATGGTCTTGGGCGGAATGTTTTTCATGTCTTGGCTCACCCGGGGTTCAACTGGTGGGTTTCTTTTGCTTCAGTATTTCAGTGATGTTGTTTGACAACCCAGGGATCTCCAAATACCTCAAAACGTTGTTTCTGTTGAGTCCTCATCTTTGTTTCATTATAGGCGTTATCTGTGATTTATCTGTTGCCCGTAATGATTCATGGGTGAGTTAAAAGTCCTCAACACGGACCGAACAAATATATGTTTTCACCACTATGGAAACTGAGGGTCTGGGTTAGGATCCGTAAAGCTAGCTTAAGCCCTTCCTCCTCCCCACAGTAATTCATAACTTACCGTTCCAAGGCAGTACTGTCATTGTGGTACGTTTTTGTTTATTGTTACGTAGTGTTTCACTTTCTTATGTTTTTCATTTAACAATTATGTAAGTTGATGATAAAAGTCAGGTAAGTTTGGGTTTCAGAGTTCCCACCATTTAAGACCTCAACAAGGACCGAACAAATATGTTATTACCACTATGGAAACTAAGGGCCAGGGTTAGGATCCGTAAAGCTAGCTTAAGCCCTCCCCTCACCCCCTCACCCCGCCCTCCGCCTCCCCACAGTAATTCATTACTGACCATTCCAAGGCAGTACTGTCATTGTGATACTTTTTGTTTATTGTTACGTAGCATTTCACTTTCTAATGTTTTTCTTGTAACAATTGTGTATAAGTTGGTACAGTAGCGACAGCGTTTCTTTTGTCCGTTTATGCGTTTGGGGTGCGTTTTGAAATCGTTGCATAACGTTTGCGTTTCGACAACGTTTCTAGCGTTTCATATCGTTTCGGCCAATCAAATTACATAGCAAAGCGTTTCACACAAACGCTAAATTTGCACATGCGCACTGAAAATATACGAACGTTTAACAAAACGCTTTTCACCGTTTCGGCCAATAATTTGATCTTATCGAAACGCTGTTTTCCGTTTCGGCCAATAGTTTGACCGTTTGGCACCGTTTGTATGTATAGACCAATCGAAATCATAAATACCTGTTAATCCGGACCGTATTTAATCATGTTTTTACAACAAAAGTAATATGTATCTACGTATTAAAATTGTATTTAATTTATTATATTTTCTTTTTTTTTTTTTTTTTTTTTTTTTTTTTTTTTTTTTATTTTGATAAAACAATTATAATTAAGATAATTTGGTATTTTTTAAAGAATTAACATGATAAATTATTATACCTTGTGAAGCCTATTATTTTTACACAACATGACAACGTCTTTTGGCGCTTTGTACTCGGTATAAAATATTCAGCAGATGACATTTTGAAGTTTTTTTCTTCTTTTTTTTCCCCTGAGGGCATATTACTCTATATGAATTTTTCAGCAGATGACATTTTGAAGTATTTTTCTTATGTTACCCTGAAAACATTTGTCGGCATTTCATATATATTAGTAGTATAGGGCTCCACAGGATTTGACTTTCCATGCAAATTGTCTTCGGTGGAGATAATTTGCGTGAAATGTCAAAACCTGTTTTATGGGAGAAAATAAGAAAAAAGTCATGAATTTGTCATCTGCTGAGTTAGCCCAGAGAGTGATAAAGGCTCAATTGGACAACGAAACGTTGACATAATCCATTCTGTTGGTGGTTTGTGTAGACCCAGATCAGACTGCGCGGAAATGCCGGTTCACCTTGGTCTAAGCTGGTCTCAAATACCATAAGGTCGTTTCTTATTTCTACCCGAAAGGGCTCATATATATATTCAACCAGTGCCGACCAAATCAGATCAGCTTGCGCAACGTGATCAAGACCAAAGATTTTCTTTCTACACGAACCTGTTAATTGCCATAATTATTGTTTTGAGTAATATTTCTTTGCCTTTTTTTTTTTTTTTAATGAAATGTGCACTGTCGTTTAGAAAAGTGGTGCTGGAACAGATGATCTGCTTTACTGAAATTTATTGCTAGAATTATGTGTCATCAATACTAATCCTTTCATTAGATCCTTATCCAGTGAAAACGTCCCTCTGAACATAGGTGTTACTCAGATCAGAGTGAGCGGACCAGTCTAGTGCATAATGGTGTCCACTCAGTTCACTGATTAGGCCATTAGTATAAAATACTGTAATACATGAATCGTTCAGTATCCAACTAAAACACAGACTGATCAGATTTATAAAAATATGAATAGGTTCATTTTTACTTGTTTGGACCATTATTTTCAAATACGATGCACTGTGCACATCATGACAATTATGTACCTACATGTATTCGATAGTTTGAAATTAAAATGAAAATTACTTTGTATCAAAGATGAAAGGATGAAACTGAAATATTCTTCAATTGTTCAAAATTGACTGGCAGTTTTTAAGTAAGTTTTCTTTGATATATATATTTACATTATGTCTGATGTTATCTTAATTTTAAATATACAAGCAATATATCCTTTTAAGGCATTATCTGTTAAACTTAAAAAACTTCCAATAAACAATACATGGAATGAGCATTTCCAGTATCTCGCCCTCCTTAAGCAACACACAGGCTAATATTATGTAACATTTGAAAGATCAAAAGATTAAATTAAGAACAAAAGGAGATAGTATAAATAAAAAAATATATATGTAAATAAATAAAATTGGAACGTATCATGATATCATACACATTAATTGACAGTACTCCAGATTCATGTACCAAAGAGTACTTGATGATAATTGATGATAATTGATATGTGTCTTCATTTTTCCACTAAAATAATATTGTTGTGAATATTTATTAGAATTACCTCACAGAGGCAATTCTAATGAGTGCTAACCATATATATTTTACAGGAGATATATATTACATTTCACTGATGAGAGTCTAATCATTGCATTCAGTATAATTGTAATCGAAATACTTATGTACCCAGTGTTTGTCTCATGTGAGAAAATGGTGTGTAACAAACAACTATTACCTGACTGCACCGGCAAGCATCAAACCAGCGACTCCTGATCAGCAGCCAGACTCGCATCCGACTGAGCTACAGAGTCCGGCCACATTTTCTGTTTGTCAAACACACATTTCCTGTTTATAACATCAGATACCCTTCACCCTAAAATTATTTCATTATTATTTTTATTGATTTTATAATTATAATCATTAAGTGAAACTTAAAAAATAGATCTAGAATAGACTGAGTCCGCAGGATTCTGTCATAATGTAAACTAGAAACCGTTTCCATGACAGCGTTTTCCGAACGCTAATATGATTGGTTAATATTCGAAACGCTTGAAACGTTCCAGAAACGATGATTTGATTGGCTAAAAATGCAAACGATCGTTTAAGCGTGGTTCAAAGGCTCCGTTTCCAAATCGTTAACAAGCGTTTTGCATGCGTTTCCATGGACATAAAAAAACGCTGTCGCCACTGTAAGTCAGATAAGTTTGGGTATCAGAGTTCCCACCACTTTGCGAAAGAGTTGCCGACTCTACTTGCCATCTGTTCATTTTGCGGCTGCTTTATTGTATTTGTCTGTCTTTCCTTTTGGTGTTGGGGGCTTGATGTAGGTTTAATTGTATCAGTATCTGAGTTCTCTTATTTACTTTGTGTATGTGCCTTTAATTTATGTCTTATATGAACCTATTTTGTGGATATAAGATTAATCCAAATGTGGCATTGTTTTGGTCTTTTTTCTTAATTTTAGTTACATACAGCTATCAAGAGAAGGCGAAAGCAGTATAAAGACTCATCCTACACAAGCCATACAATGAGTACTAGATTTACAAGTAGGAAGCGACCTTTGGTAGGTAGCAACCACTGGCTATCTTTCCAGATAGGCTGATATATTTTAGTTCAACGTCAGGAAATGTACCTTCAGATATGTGCGCCAAATGAAGGTTCAGATCAGCCTCAGCATTCACGCAGTATGATCAGAATCGTCATAGGGCGCATTTTTGGATTGCACGGAACTACAGGCTGTTTTAAGTCTTCGTTGGGTGCGCATATAAGAAAGGCTTGTTTTCGCACACCTTGGCTCATTTTGTTATATTCTGGCATATAACGCTATGGTCACAACGATCCATGGGATTAGCCAAATCGTATACTACTACAGAATATGATTTAATGAATCAAACGACCCGGTGAATGTCATATCTGATCAGCCATTTCCAGCTCTGCAGACCAAACGCCATGCAAATAATGTTGATCTAGATGTATATTGAGTCGTCTCATCAGGGTCTGCACAGTTTGCCATTTCTGTTTTTGATTATTCACAGAAGACAGCCTTAATTGAAACAAAGGACTCATCCAAATTCAGAGATTGAAGAATCCCGTGCAAAAGGTCAGCGGTTAAAGGGTTATCTCATTGTCGATAAGACCTTGAATTAGTTAAACAGTTTATTTGCTGGTGTAATACATATGCACGAACGTCAGAAAACGTCCCTTCGGACATCAGAGTCCAACAAAGATTCATATTAGCCTGTGCATTCACTTTCCACTAAAGTTGTTTGACGGGATTTACCGTATTTACCCTAGTTATTTGGATACTTTAATTCGTTACCATACTTGTTCTAAAATCTGAATATCTCCATTGTACTACCTGTTGAAGTGTCTTACATTGTTGGTGGTGTGGCAAACAATGTGGACTCAGCTTGGGCGCCACAACCTGCTACGCTAGCTCCGGCTCAGACCTATCTGTCTGTATACTAAAGGTGATTACGGAGAGACTACTTGATGATCTAAGTTTATAAAATAATTCTCTTGGCTAGGATTAAATAGCTGTCAAACTTCAATGGCTCTAACATGTTTGGGACCATAAATAGTGTTCCAGACATAGGTAGTTCGAGCCACTTATGGTTAATTAATTATAGCGCCAGGTCAGGAGGCAAATAGGGATATTTTTGAAATGTCTTTTCGACCTTCTATAAAAATGATGGTATGTTGAGTGTTCACGCATTAGAATCGCCACGATCAGTACAACAACCTACATTTTCGCGACAAAATTAGACACATTTCCGAAAATATCCCTAAATATTTATTTTTGAACTATCGAAAGAACTTCCTGTGGACTTAAAAAAGAGTTCGAATCAACCATTATAAACGAGACATCGGTGTTCCAGTCATTGATTTGACTGTACTTAATCATACTAACGCATTTTGCTTAAATGTTAGCTTTTATCACATCAGGTCAAGCAAAATGTGGACTTGACGCGTATGCTAACTGTGAATGTTCAGTTCACATTCTCTCAGGTTTTTTCTCTGGCAATAAAATGTAAAAATAGTAGCCAAGAAAAGGCAACAATCACAAAGACAGCCTTCACGAGGCATCAAAAACAGAGGAGATGTTGTACAGTGACAAAACAAAACGGCACTTTTGAAATAACCGACATGCATATAAAGAAGAACTGCAAAAGAGCAACCGCCTTGTACCTGTCAGCAGACAAACTACTAGTTTTACTTAATGTTATAAGCCCGTTTTTTTTTGTTTTTTTTTTTTTTTTTTTTTTTTTGTTTTTTGTTTTTTTTTTTGTTTTTTTTTTTTTGTTTTGTTTTTTTTTAATTTTAACCCCTTTCAGCTTTGCAGACCAAAACCAATTTTTGAAAACAGTGTCGATTCTGATGAGATGGCACATAACGAACCATCTGATCAAGATCTACACTGTTTCCGTTTGTTTTGTGTTTTGAATGATACCCTATTTGGAACACTGAGTCGAAGACGGAAAATTCCACTTTGGAAATTCAGAGATGAAAAGGTTAATGTTTATCGTTTACAATAACCAATACACGTACAAATAACTGTAACAGAGCAATCGCCATGTACCGGTCAGAAGACACAACTACTAGTTTTACTCTATGTTAAAGACTTTTATCTAATTTTCACCCTTTCAGCCCTGCAAACCAAAACAATTTTTGCAAACAGTGTAGATCCTGATGAGATGGCTTATCATGAGCCATCTCATCTGGATCTGCACTGTTTGCAATACTATTTTAATGTTTGACTGACGCCCCTATTTGGAACAATTATTCTGAACAGAGACAAAAGATAGAAAAGTCCACTTTAGAAACTCAAGACTGAGAAGGCTAATTATTATCGTTTCAGTTTCCATCTGCGCCGAAACCTGCTTCAGAACCTGTGCTGCTAGTTTCCGTTGACAGAAAGGATCCTGAAAACTCTGGATTCATCCATCAAGGACAGAACAATACTGCTGATAGTCGAACTGAGTCAGTGTGAAGGCATCACGGTTGCTGTGGATAGATAACAATTAGAATGCTTTCCACATAATTTAGAAGGACGTATTTTATGTGTTTTTTATTTGAAATGAAAATTGTTTATTCTTATTGAAACCATGTGTTTTCTGTTTATCCTAAAATAAAATTTGCTGCCAAACATTGGTATGACCTGTGCAATTTCTAGAGTAAAAGGATTTTTTTTAATTATTATATCAGAAAATAGCTTTTGCCTCTTGTCGCTGATCATTGATTCGCATCTATATTGTGGACTTTTCAGAAATATGGAACCAGTAGATCTTGAAACCTGCCATCAATCTAAATAACCTATCAATATATGCCTACTTTGCAGCCTATTTTACTGTAGGAAAAATGAAACCTTTGAAAAGGAATACCTTTTTTAAACCGATGAATAGAGTAAAACTGTTTGTGCATAGGGAGACACGAGAAATGGGCAAAACACTAAACCATGACACATGTGTGTAAATTGACTTCTTCTGAGGAAAGCGCCATGCAAGAAAAAAGACTTTCTGAAGAAAGTAGAGTAGAACTTAGCGTATCGATGCTTTAGATCATATCTTCTGTTTGGCAAAAGTAATTTACATTTTCCTTAGATATATAGATAAAAGATAAGTTTGCCTTGGTAGCTTTAATTCGATTTTTTGTATTGATTTCTTCAGCCAAACTTTTAATACTTTTGTTTCTTGACTAAAATACATGTATATATTGGGAGTACTCATTGGGCTGGTCTCGCAAGGCGATTCCAATATGAACTGGTAACTTATTTTGCCGTCAAGAAAACATTACATTTCAAAATAATTTTCGTATCTAGCTATCAGCTGTCAAATTTTTTCTAAAGGATCTGTTACCTAACATATTCTTATAATGCAAAACACACGAAAAGGGCCCTTATGCAATTTGCGGACAACGCATGCCCTGATCAGCCTGCGCATTCGCGCACGCTGATCGGGGCCTTTGTTGTCTACTTACAGACTCAATTGAAATTTGTAGTGTATGTCGACGGACAGAGAATGTCCATATCCGACTATACCTATACGCACGCTCATCTGGACTTTCGCTGTTTGTACATGGCATAAGGGCCTTTTTCCCTCTTTGCTCATTATACGATAAATTGATGAATGAGCCGGGGCCTACAAGACTGCATGTGCGCCCAGCAAAGGCTCAAATCAGTCCATCTCGGCAGTCAGTCTAATCAGTGTCTTCGCAGGGCACTCTGTGGGTAGGCAAGGAACCAAAGCGTCTTCATGCGGACAGCGAAGACTCTGATCAAACTGCGCACATGCAAACGTGTATGAAATGCTGTTCCCCGGCTCAGCACTTTTGTTGGGACGTCGCCTCGTAGTTTCGGAATATTGAGCTGATACAATTCACATGAAAAAAGAGATTGCGCAGGGCGCTGCTAGAGACTGTTCGGGATGTTGCATTTTTTTATTATCACTCTTGAACAGACTCAGTCAAACCAAGCCAGCTATTTTTCATTTTTTGTTGTGGTCTGTATTTCCAAAACATCACCCTTTCAGATTACCCTTGCTTATTATTTTGGTAATATGTGCAATGTTTATAACTTGACAAATTTCAGCTCTATTCCTAAAATGATGATCACAGTTTATTTATGTAGTGTTGCTTAAAAATGAGGATAACAGTTTATGCATGTATTATAGTATAAAAATGGTGATCAAAGTTTATGTTTGTAGTGTTGTTTAAAAATGATGACCACAGTTTATGTTTGTAGTGTTGTTTAAAAGTGATACTCAGAGTTTATGTGTAAAGAGTTGTTTAAAAATTTTGATCACAGTTAATGTATATAGTATTGTTTTAAAATGATGATCACAGTTAATGTACTCGTATGAAGTGTTGTTTAAAAATTATGTTTTTAAATGATGAGTGGAATACATGCATTTTTCTACACATACAATTTTAAAATTTCTATCCTTCCCTTCCTTTCTGTTCCGATGTTTTGTTTTGTTTTTCTTTCTAATGTAATGTGTGCTGAGCCACAGTGGAGCTCCAGTCTGCAGCCATAATTCATGTGTGCAACTAGAAATGAAAATGTTTTTTACAGCGATGTTTATCCGCTGTTACTTAAACAACAAATAAGTCTTATGAGCCGCAACCTCAGAAAACGCACCTTTAGACACGTTTGCCCAAACAAGTTTCAAATCAGTCTGGGCATTCGCGCAGTCTTATCCGAATCTTCACTAGGTGCATTTTTGATAGGATACAAAGTTGTTGTTTTATTCATACGGAGAACAGAGACTCTGATCAGACTGCACAGATACGCAGCCTGAATTGAGTCTTCGTAGGGCCCATGTCAGAAGGTACGTTTTCTCATGATAGGGCTCATATGATGAATCATATGACAATTGTGCGCCTTCATGAAATGTCAAGATTGAATTACATGGCGACTGTATTTTCTCTCACATAAAACTAAAAGCAATTCAAACAAAACACGCCAAAATCTAAAAACAAGTGAAAAAAGTGACCGTTGGATAAAACGTTTTAATTTGTAAATTGACAAAAACTAAAGGATTAGAAAACTTGTAAGCAAAATACAGAAAAGATGCTAAATTAGATATATGCTCAACACCAGGGGCATATAGTATTGTTGGAGAACAAACAAATATGGGAACGTCAAGTAGGAACGGCCGCGCCATGTCAAAACGTGTCTTTGGGCATTTGCGAACAGCAAAGGCCCAGATCAGCCTGCGCATCTGCGTGTCCTTGGACACTATAGAACGTAATAATGGAGAGCAAATGCCCGGATGAGACTTTACGCATGTGCAGGATAATGTGATTCTGTGAATTTTGCCTATATTCGAAGACACGTTTACCTCTTGACGCGGCCCATCTGAAAACTATTGGAAAAACGTGAAATGAACCAAAACGGAGGAAATTCAGTGTCTGATCGAGACTTTAGACGACAAAGGCACTACAAATGAGCATGAGAAGAGAACCAAATAATTATTTCAAGCCGAAACAAAACAGCTTTTGAAAGGCATGTATTTAGTTATTAAAGACAAGAAGCCTTGGTCCATTAAAAATTTCATAGTGAGCCTGTCGGAATTCGCAGAAAGACGATGCGATAAGGAACCAAGTAGTCGCTTATTGTAGTTCAATAGTGCTGAGATGGAAGTTAGTAGCAGAGTCTGGCATGGCACTGACAAAAAGCCAGACTATATCTAGAACATACCAAAAGTGAACATACATGCATGACAAAAGGAGAGAATAATTCTTCGGTACAAAAAGGAAACGGGCATCATAATTCGACTGGCCGAACAAACCAGATAAAATCAACCAAGGGAAGCAACTCTGTTAAGTAGCAACCACTGTCGTCGGTAACGGTACGTTTGCAAACTAATACAGCACGGGGATAATGCTAGAGAGACTTAGATAATCCAGGACGAGTCCGAGTTTCATTTAATGTTAAAAAAGAAAAATTCAAGCAAAATCGTCCGGCCATACCGAACTAAGTGATGGCAGAATTAATCCTTCGTTTTCGCATACGGTAATTTCGTAGATTAATTCTGTTATTGCTCGTTGATGTTAGTTTCCATGTAGAAAAAATACTATCTCAGACTTTCATTCACAGCAGCAAACTTCAAGGTAAAAGGAAGTTGTCCTTCACTCACCTGAAAAAAAGACAACATTTAAATTGTTCGAAGTAAAACTGGCATATGTTGAGCTGCAATGTGCGAAAACGTACTTTCCGATATATGCGCCTGGCATAGACTCAAATCAACCTGCAATCTGCGCAGTCTGATCAGAGTCTTTGTTGTGCACATAAAAACAACTGAGTATCCTTAGCTATCCAAAATGCGCCAAATGAAGATTCTGATCAGACTGCGCTAATGGGCACGCCGATCTTCAATCGGCGCACATGTCCGAAGATACGTATTTTTACGTTGCGGTTCTATTGCTTATGTCA
This sequence comes from Anodontia alba, assembly GCA_964016985.1. Taxonomy (NCBI): domain Eukaryota; kingdom Metazoa; phylum Mollusca; class Bivalvia; order Lucinida; family Lucinidae; genus Anodontia; species Anodontia alba. The sequence goes on from OZ024824.1 coordinate 59,888,448, forward strand.
AAAGCGCAGTACAAGGCCCTCATATTTGTCAGTGTACTCTGATCTTACACTGCATTTTTCGTATAACTCGAAATTGGCAGTCTTACATATTCTTCGCGATCCATTACGAAAGCACGCCTATTCAAAATTACTGAAAATTTTATCACCAAAACTGAAAATTTTCAGATAAAAAATTCTGATAGTTTTCATATTTCTGCTCAAAACATGAAGTGTGAGTACTCGTTAGAAACCGCCTTTATAAGGTGGTTCTAACGAGTACCCACAATCTATGTCTTTAAGCAGGAATAAGAAAAATAATGTATACCCCTGTAAAATCCAGTTTTACTATGTAAAATGGGGTTTAAGGGGTTCAAAAGTATATATGTATGTTTTCGTGATGTTAGTACCGTACAGCAAAGAGCTGGAACCCTATCGACGGAACAGAAGCACAGATCAAATTGCATCTACACCATTCGCAAAATTGCTAATCGTGTCTATATGTATGTTCGTATATGCAATAAAAAGTACAGCAATGCTGGATTTTTATTCATCCGACAGTATTTCTATTTTATAGAAATAAATGCTAAATGTGATTATTTTTATTGTTCGGTACGAACAAAAGTACAACCGTTTTCTGCAGATAAGCAAAAAAGTAGTCCACTCGTTTTACTGCAGACCTAACATTTGTTTTTCTTCTTATTATTGTATTTACATTGTAATGTATTGAATGTTGAAAGCAAAACGTTCAGACAACTATTGGTATTCTGATTGGAACATTTGTTGCCGATTTGCTTCTTTTTTGTTATGAGAGAGATTTCATGGTCTCTCTCACGGGAATATCAGGCTGACATTATTGAGGCTTTGAATTCAACTTCAAGATACCTTGATGATTTATTAAATATTGACAATTTTAATTTTGACCAAACGGTGGACCACTAGAGCCAATTCTTCCGATACCGAGGCACCTGTTTTTGGGTTTGAATCTGTACATCTAATGGTACAGTTTCCACCAAGATTTATGATAAACGGGACGATTTTAATTTTGATATAGTCAATTTCCCATTTCTAGATGGCGATGTTCCCCGGCGTACCTCATATGGGGTATACATATCTCAACTTATTAGATTCGCCAGAGCTTTTTCAAATCTTTTCAAATCGTAGTGACTTTAACTGCCGTAATAAAGCCCTTACTGCCAAACTTCTTAGGCAGGGCTATCGTTATTTTAAACTTCGTAAGGCATTTTGGAAATTTTATCGCAGACAAAGTGCCTTGGTAGAAAAATATAGCGTCCATCTGAAAACACTTCTGCAACAAGGTATATCGGAACCCGAATTTTACGGTGACTCAGTATACAGATTTAGAAAATTGTAGAAAAATCTAATTCTAACTTTTCGGAGCAATTTAGAAAACTAATAAACCGTTATAAAAGTATTGACTATAGCCTAGATATTATGCGGCAGACTGCATGCCTAGTTATCAACCCAATCATTGTTGATGGCTATATTTCACTCTTAAATTGCACTATGGCGGTTCTGGCCTCAGACTCAATGACGGCCTTTTCGTAAAACTTTAACTAGTGGGTTGGACGACGATTCGTCTTCACTCTGGAACACAGTAGAATTAGTCATTAGTACTCGTCTTTGTTTAACATAGTGATTAATTTGATTTTTATGTTTTCGCTTTGATGCATTGACTGAGTTGGGAGCCTTTATGCGAACCGAGTTTGTATGTATTTCTGTATAAAGAATTGCATCGGGACTCAGGGTGAAGTTGGCTAGCTGTAAAAGTGCTTTAAACCCGACGGTGGTTTATTCTATTGACCGTTCTAAGGCGGTGGCCCGGTGTTAGTCTTACTCTTTGTTGCTTTGTGGTTTATTCTATGAGGCGATTTGTTTTATGTCTTGCCTTGTGTTATTTTGTTCTTATGTTTTTCAGTCCTTTCAGCATTGCGATTACCTCGCTTGGGGAAGAGAGAGCTAATCTTAGTGCTTTTCATACGTTTGTTCGATTTGTGCTTGTTTGGATTTATCTGTTCCTCTTGTGTCTGGGAAGGGCTACGGTTTGTGATTGTGGCACTCCCTGGACTTTTCTCTTACCTTTTTTACATTTGTTGTGTATACTATTCTATGAAGCAAGAAAATAACAGAAAAAGACTTTTTTAGTTTTGTTTTTTTTTTATTATTATATCTTAGGCCTTTGTGTGCTCGCGTATGATTTTGTTCATCTATAACGTTTGCACGATACCCGAAAAATGCTACGTCAGAAATTGATGCGGTCATATGCCAAATACAGCCTATGACCCATTTTTTGGACAGACATTACACAAACATGACCGTCTCTAGTGCATTTCAATGTTTTGTTCTTCGTGAATTTGATCAACATTGCCAGTCGTACCGAACATTCACTACAGTTCCTTAAGGACTTTGTTAAACAATTTGCAGTGCACCGAACAGTATGAGCAACGGTATGTCCTACATCGACCTCACAAGTGGTCACTAACTATCCTTTTGACATCATTTTTAACATCGTGTTTGAATTGGCTCTAAATGGGACACATAATTTGTGGTTCATTATGTATTATCAGAAAACCTCCTTTTTCTTTTGTTTTTAATTATTGACACTAAAAATAAATTTACGACAAAAATGGCCTTACCTTTACAGTTATTATTATTTCTATATTAAATGATCATTTTGGAGAAATGTTGTGTTTGCATTTTTCAAAAGATTTTTAAAGGTTTCATATTATCAAAAATACATTACGAAAACACGCCTATTCAAATATATAGAACATTTCTCCTCCAAAAACTTAAACTTTTTAGCTGAAAATCACTGATACTTTCATAGTTCTGCTCAAAACATAGATTGTTGGTACTCATTAGAACCGCCTCGCGTTCAGGGCTAGTTTTGATCAATCAGTGACCTTCACAAAAGTCATAAAATATTTCCGGAATGGGGTCAGTGATTGTAAAGGACCAGAAAATATACATTACACTACAGTGATGTACGGAGATGTGTTTCACAACCGCTACATGGCACAAACCCAAGATGTGATAAAGAAAAATTGATAAATTGATTCTGAAAATAAACAAAACTGACTATAAACACAGAGAAAGACAGACAGACGGACAGAAATAGATAGTGTGTCGATGTTTTCTGGGTCAGCCTAATTAGTTTCGGCCACTACTGACTGATAAGCGTCCGATTATTTGAGGTAAGTTCGGTAATTGTCCGCAATATACACAATGCGGCTAATAAAACTGTGAACATTATAAGTTTATACAAATAATACTTCAACAAATAAGAAAATATAATGAACGGCAGCACGACAATATCTGCCTTAAGTCATGCACTATTCTCGTTATACAAGCTACAATGTTTAAGGCAACTGGATAAACTTGGTATTTGTGATTAAGAGTGGCATCGAGACCCAGGGTGAAGTTGGCTAGCTGTAAAAGTGCTTTAAACCCCATCCGCGCCCCCCCCCCCTCGACCCCACCCCCGGTGGTTTGCTCTACTGACCGTTCTAAGGCGGTGGTCCCGGTGTTAGTCTTACTCTTTGTTGCTTTGTGGTTTACTCTACGAGGCGATTTGTTGTATGTCGTTCCATGTGTCATTTTGTTCTTGTGTTTTTCAGTCCTTTTAGTATTGCGATTACCTCGCTTGGGGAAGAGAGAGCTAATCATAGTGCGTTTTGTATGTTTGTTCGGTTTGTGCTTGTTTGGATTTGTCGGTTTCCTCTTCCTCTTGGGGTCTGGGAAGGGCTGCGGTTTGTGATTGTGGCACTTCCTGGACTTTTCTCTTACCTTTTTTGGTAGTTTTTCCGCCGCCTTTGACAAAAGAACCAATTTTGTGACTTCATGTTTGCGTTCTTGTACATCAATCCCCTTCTGAAAAGTATATGTTCTAAAAGAAAAGAGAGTTGGAAATTATTTCCTTTATGAGAATATCCCTTTTAGAATGGGATAAAAACAGTGTTGACAGAGTTACCCTGCCGTAAAGTGTACCCATTCGCTTTAAAGGATCTCTAGCGGGCGGGGGCGTGTGGGGGGGGGGGGGGTGAAGTATGCAGCCTCAGTTTGGTCTGAACATGATAAGTTCGTAGAGTCTGGAAGACAGGTTTCAGTCTTGCCTAGAAAGTTGATACACTTAAGCTGTGTTTCTGCTTTGTGAAAGTGTTCAATGCTCGCAAGGGTCATTTCTTTAAGAATTTATTCATCTTCACTACAGCTTGTGTAAGAGCCGTGTGGAGTCCGCAAGACGTCTCCTCTATTTCACTATAGTGTATTTTATATTTTCAGGTCCTTTGTGATTACTGTGTCTATTTCGGGTTTTTCTAAAATTTAAATTAGTGTCACAGATGAGGCCTAATTGGCCGAAACGATCGTGTCTGACACAGAAATTGGATACTTCAGCGGTTTCAGTTTTATGAGTTCATTGCTTTCAAGGGTCATTCCTTTTAAAATCTATTTGATTGCAGCTAAATTATACAGTCTCCGCAGTAAATTAAACCTATAAAATAGTAAATTGGACATAAAAATAGTAAATTAATAGCTTCAAAATAGTACCCACAAAATTGAAAAATGCACTTTCAAAATAGTTAATTGAACATATACAATAGGGCAGCCAAGATAACCCTATATCACACATCTGAGTAGCAAACAAATTTTGAGTCAGGAGAAAAAGGTTCAAAATAGATTTTTAAGACGCAAGCCATGACAGCATCTAAGATTTTCGATCGGAACAATTACAGCTATCTTTGATTTACAAGTCTACCCGACACTTCATACTAAGTTACCTGTCAATGGGCCTTTCGACTCAGGAGAAGAAGTTCGAAATAGATTTTCAAGAATACGGCTATCTTGCATTTCTGATCAAAATAATTTTAGCTACTTACAAAATTTTCAAGAGAGCGGCCGTCGCGGCCATCTTGGATATCCGATAGAAACGATTTTAGCTAATTTTGATCTGCCAGTTTCCCCAATACTTCCAACAAGGTTTCGTGTCATTTGGCTGTTCGGTTCAGGAGAAAATGTTTAAAACAGATGTTCAACATGACGGCCATTTTGGATTTCCGATCGTAAATATTTTAGCTATTTTTGATCTACAAGTCGCACTGATACGTCCTACTAAATATCGAGTCAACTGGCCTTTCGGTTCAGGAGAAGAAATTCAAAATATATTTCCACGATGGCAGCCATCTCGTATTTCGGATCTGAACGATCTTAGCTGTTTTTGAACAACCAGTCGCCCCGATACTTCTAACCAAGTTTCGTCAATTGTCCTTTCGGTTAAGAAGAAGTTCAAAGTAATGTTTTCTAATTTTAGCACTGGCGGCTATCTTGTTCATTGGAGCGGAACCATTTTAGCCATTTTAGTAGATTTAGCTAGGCAACATCCCTGTGACTTTGACTGAAATTGGCCTCGGGGTGTCTTTGTTTGTTTATGTTGAAGTTTTAAGGGCCAGTCAACCCAATAGTGTCATGCCGAGCGCGGCCAGTTTGCCTAACCACACTTTTACTGGGCAGGTTTAGTCCTCTTAGCAGTTAACCAGTATTGTGACCGTAGGAAAATATTTCATGATCAATATCCACGAAAGAATGTTGCCGACCCGGCGGGGGACGAACCCGCCACGTCCTAATCATCAGTCGGACGCGCATCCAACTGAGCCACCGAGGAGAAGTTATCATTTTAAGCAAATTCTGGACGCCACATGACGCAAGACGCACGACACGCGACCGACATTGTACCTCTAAAATAGTAAATTTTACCTATAAAATGATAAAATCTACCGATGAAACGGTAAAATGTACCTCTAAAATAGTAATTAGCACCTATAAAATGGTTATTTGTGCCTGTTAAATGGAAAATTGTACCTATAAAATGGCAAATTGTACCTATAAAATAGGGAAGCTCCTTGGCTGTAAATCACAATACTTTTCTTAACTGCACTGAACGTCGCTTTTCGTAGGAAACCAAATGAACTGGTGGTTCAGCGGCTTCTCCATTTGGCTGGAACTGAAAGGAAAAACAAATACTACTGCACTAACGCTGAATACCGGAACATTCCACCCTACCATGATTCCCCTCAACGTTTCCAACCGTGTTGATTTGACTATAAGTTTCTGCTTCCCAAAACCATTGGTTGAGTGGCAAACATGTGTTGATACGGATCAGACTGCTCACTCGGAGCCGTCTGATCCGGATATACAATGTTTGCTCAGGGGCTGCTGTTTCAGTACATTGACTTATTACGGTATTACAAATATGAATAACTCTAAATAAGCCACTTATCGAGGAAAAACGTTGTTTTTTTTCTCCATTAGAATACATGTTATGTGACTCTTGTAGATGTGATTCTAATGTCTACCCGCATATGTTTGCTGGAGGAATTATACAAGAGGGCCAATATGCCCCTGTATTGCTCAGATGATTACCATAGCAAGTTACGGGTCAACTGACCTTTTGGTTCAAGACAAGAAGTTAATGTAAATTTTCAAGATGGCGGCCATCTTGGACTTCCAATCAAAACGATTTTAGCTACTTTTGATCTATATGCTACCTCGATACTTCCAATAAAGTTTCAAGTCACGTGGCTTTCGGTTCAGGAGAAAAACAGTTCTAAAAAGACTTTCAGCGTGGCGGCTATAGCGACCATCTTGGATGTCCGATCGGAATGATTTTAACTATTTTTGATCTGTAAATCATCCCGATACTTCCTATCAAGTTTTGAGTCAAATGGCCTTTCTATTCAGGAGAAGAAGCTCAAAGTAGATTTTCAAGATGGCAATTATGGCGATTGGATTGTTTAGCTATTTTTTTTTTAAATTGCGAGTCCCCCTGATACTTCCTACCAAGTTTCGAGTTAGACTTTCGAATCAAGAGACGAAGTTCAATATAGATTTTCAAGATGGCGGCCATCTTTGCTTTCCGATTGGAACATCATGAAGAAGTTCACGATAGATTTTCAAGATGACTGCAATGGCGGCAATCTTGGATTTCCAATCAGAACCATTTTAGCTATTTTTTAAATTGCACGCCAACTTGATACTTCCATCTTAGATTTCCGATCGGAACGATTTTAACTGTTTTTGATCTACAAATCACTCCGATACTTCCTACCAAGTTTCGAGTCAACTGGCCTTATGGATCAGGAGAAGAAGCTCAAAATAGATTTTCAAGATGGCCACCATGGCGGCTATCCTGGATTTCCGATCGTAATGATTTTAGCTAGTTTTGATCTACAAGTCGCCCCGACACTTCCTACCAAGTTTCGGGGCAATTGGCGTTTCGATTCAGATAAAGAAGCTCCATTGTTTTAATCTTAGCTCTGGCGGCCATCTTCTTCAACGGAGCGGAACTTATTTAGCTATATTGGTAAAGATCACCTAAGCAACATTCCTGTGAAGGCTGACTGAAATTTGTTTGTAGAAGGAGTAGCCGTTAAAGCAAATTGATGGCGCAGCACGACGGGCGATGCACGACGCACGATGGACGATATCCATTGGCTGATCACAATAGCTCACCTTGAAAACTTCATGCTCAGGTGAGCTTACACGTCAAAGGAATGATAATTAAAAAACTACGCATCTCTTGAAACTTACTGAAACTTGAAATATTTACAATAATTATACTGTAATATTTCATAGTCTGAAAACGTATACCATCGGACATGTGCGCCCAGCATAGTCCCTTCATTTGGCAAATTTCGGGTAGCCTAGGATGCAAAGTTCCTTCATGCAGATAACGAAGACCCCGTTTAGACTGATATGAGACTTCGTTGGGTGGACGCACATGTCTGAAGGTACATGTATGTTTTCTCATGTTGCGATTACTTCGATGCGGCCCCATTTATTTACCAGCAGTTTCTCTCGTTTTGGTTCCTTTGGCTTGCTGCTTAATATTTTACTAGTTGTTACTGAATCCTTGTACTTTTTGTGTCTCCTCTTTATTGCTACACGTAGCTGAAAATAAAACATATAAAGTGTGCAAAATATGACAAAACCCGTCGCATGAGGGCACGGCTCTCTTGAATAGTAACGTGTCCATCAATGGTTAATACTAATTTACCTAAAGTGTATTACTACTCTACGTCTGTAACCTGTCACTGAGGGAGCCGAAACCCATACAGGATAAAATTGAGATCGTTTTTGATAATTAAAGCCTGACCCGGTTCCCTAGAAAGGCTGTGTTCCGTACTTCTGACTTTCCTGAGTATCTCCATATACATTTTTTATTGATCGTAAATTCGTTCTTGTAAGGTGTGCACAAAATGCAAATATACATGTAATAATTAAAATACACCACAGCAGTCCTCATTAAAACATATAAAGTGTGATTAATGGTGTTGCAACACTTTCAGAACTTTTATAACGTTTAACCCTTTCACCTTGAGATTCTCAAATGGACATCTTTGAATTTGGGCAGGTCCTTGTTGCATATAGGAATTTAACCAACAAAGAACGGCGCACAGTGTAGATCCAGCTGAGCCGTCTCATCTCGATCTAAACTGTTTGCAAAGGTCTGCAGGGCTGAAACAGATGGATTTGATTTTTTTCAAATTGTCTAGGAAGTTATTGAAACAGAATGCTAAAGCTTCATGATAAAGATTCTTACCTGTTTGTTAAGACATCCATGAAACAGAAAAATAAAGAATCCCTGAAAAAAATATACAAAAAAATATAAATGTTTAACATTGGCTTTCTTGGAAAATCGAGTTTCGCTGGAAATGTAAAGAATATATATCAAACTAAACCAATAGTGTCCTTTATGTACTTTGACTTAAGCAATTATGTGGATTAAATATGTTTGAAATGACGAGAATGAACCGTATTTTATGATAAAAAAAGCCTTACCTAGAGCGATGACTAAAGAGTAAATGAGTAGCAACGTGAGAAAACGTACCTTCTGTCATGCGTGCCCAACGAAGACTCAATTCAGCGTGCACATCCGCACAGTCTGATCGAAGTCTTTGTTGTCCGCATGAAGAAACTTTGCTTACCTGGCTATCCAAAATGCGTCCATGATGATCTGATGGTTCACTGGGGCGCTGATGTCGTAGGTATGTTTTATATGACGATGCTGCAGATTTGTTTCGCACAGATATATTAATGTAATGATAACTGTTCGAAAAGTTGAAAAAAACGTCGTAGTTTTTTATAACAGATAAAACATAAATAAAAGCAAATTAGTTACCTGCAAACTGTTGCATACAGCGAATACATATTGTATCCAGACCATTCTTTCGTTGACATAAAAAATTCCTAACACCCACGTACATCCCATCAGTGGCAATAGAACACATAAACATCTTAAACTACACCTGAAATAAACATTATTGTTGCATACCGTTAGTACCCTACATATTTTGACTGACAGTTCTGTGCAGACAGTTTAGACCCAGATCAGACGCTGAAGAAGATTTATCAGATTTTAGGCACAGCAACAAAATTAAACTGGATACTTTAGCTGTGTTTAGTTTTATGGGTGTATTCTTTGCAGAAGCTATTGCCCCTTTTCAGATTGTCTTGTATGCAGGAAAGCAAGTGGAATGGACTTGTTTACATTTTAGGAAAAGTAAGTTAGATGGTATAGCGTTGTTTAGGTAACTATGATATTAACATTAACAGATGGAAGCAGAATATCATCGTTTTGACATGCAATAACATTTCATAAAAGATATGGATTTGAATTGTTCATTATAAATCTCAAGAGAAACGAATACACTTTGTTTTTCTTTGTGTGGCCTTGTGGCTGCTCGCTGCAGGGTTTTTACATGTTTTGTTGTTGTTTTGTTTTTTGTTTTGTTTTGGTTTTTTTTTTTTGTTGTTTTTTTTTTTTTTTTTTTTTTTTTTTTTTTTTGTTCATTTGTCTTATTGTGTATTGAGTGGATCCTGTCCAGTATTATGATCACCTTGTTGAGGAAAAGGGAACTGGTTGTTTTGCTTTATTTTGTTGTAAGTGTAGTGTGTGTCCTAGCGTGTTTGCTCTTTCTTTTGGTGCTAATGGCAGACTATATTCTGTGATATTCTTGAACATCTTCATATTATTTTAAAAACATTAATAGGGAGCAAAATGTATTTGTTTAGTAAAAACTTGATAGGAGCCATGGTGCTTTTTAGGGTTAATATGGTAATGGATTAGCAGTTAAAAGCAGAATATCACCGCCACCCCCCATTTTGGTAACGCTAAGGTTTCATAAAAGCTATGAACATAAAATTAACCAGGAGGCACACAACGTTGAAACAACGTCGATTCAACGTTGATTCAAAATCAAGACGTTGATTCAACGAATCGACGTTATTTCCACATTGTGTAACCGATGGGTAATCATTATAAACCTTAAGGTGAATGGATACACTTTCATGGAAGGCAACTGTCGAATTTGTTTTGCCTCCTTTCCGATTAGGAGTCTACCGTACTGGGAGCAAACCATTTCCTTTTTTTAGAGTTGATGAGACCTAATTGGCAGAATCTAGCTAGTCTGACCGAGGAAACTGGATACTTTAGTTGTGTTTAGTTTTATGGGTGTATTCTTTTCAGAAGCTATTGCCCCTTTTCAGAAGTGTCTTGTATGCAGGAAAGCAAGCAGGAAGTCAAACAATATGTCTTCCTTATTGACATCCTTAAAAATATACCAAGTGTATTCAGTCACCTTAAGATGCGAGGTCAAAAGTGTTGTTTTGCTGAATTTCATGTATCAAATTTTTAAACGGCCTTTAGGAAGATATAGCTATGACATCACCAAAGGTATATTTGCAATACTTACCTTTAAAAGCAGAAGACAAAATGATCAGGACCTCCATTTGCCACATATAAAATAAGGGCCATTTTCTCCTGACCCAACTTATTAAATGCTAAGCATGCTTGGAAAAATATAAGATTTTTTTCTTATTTTTCCCAGAAAACTGTTTTTGACATTTCATGCAAGTTATCTCCTTAGGATTTTTAATCAATGCACTAGGTGTTAACAAAGCCTATTGCCATATTATCGTACCTTTATAACATCATTCCATAATATTCAAAAGCAGTCATACTCTAAAACGTTATAAGTTTGCGTTAATCCGTTGGCTATAAACTAAATAAAATACCGCATTCTTCAATTTTTCGATCAACATAATGAGCCACAACGTCGGAAAACTTATCTTTGGATATGTGCGCCCAGGGGAGATTCTGATCAGCCTGTGCGTTTGCACAGTCTGACCAGAATTTTCAATGTGCTCATTTTGGATAGTCAACGGCATGTCAGAAGGTACGGCTTCTCACGTTGGGGTTTACATATACTTACTTTATTTTTTCTGTATCTGTCTTTTCAGAAACAGCTTTAGATGATAGCATGGCTCGTAGAACAAGAACAAGGAATACAATATTCGTCTGAAACAGTAACACATGAGAGAACAATGTAGCACAAGCGTTTAAGAACCAGCACTTAGAATGTTTAAGTGACAAGCTTTACGAAATGAGTCTACCTATCTATCTATCTCTCTATCTATCTATCTAGCTATCTATCCCGGAAAGCATAAAATGGTAATTTTGAACCTCTTCAAATGAAAACTTAACTCGCGAGTTTGTCCATGCTTTTCCTGGCGGTGTTGTTTTCAGCAGGAAAATATCCTTTACATCTTTCTATTTTCAAGACTCCATCGAGGACTGCTGTTGGTAATTAGCATTTTTTTTTATAATAATCAATATTATTATTATTATTATTATTATTATCGACGTAAACAAACTGTTGATAACTGTTAATATGTTGTTTGAAGGAAGGATTTTTAACAGGTGAGGATCAAACAAATCTGATAATCGCAGTGTGTTTAGGTTTTTCGTGGGAAACGGTTCTCCTTTCGTTTGTACGATAAATATAATCTGTGTTCTGATGTCTCAAACAACTGAAAAAAATACACTGTAAATGCAGCATGCAAATGTCTTGTTCTGTCCTAACATGCACAGTTGGCATATGGTTGAAAGCATGGCTCACAAAATTCCGTATACAGTGCCACTCCAAACAGATACCGACCTTATGGCATATGTGATCAGCGTAACTTAGTCTGTCTTCACATCCGCACAACCGCAATTTAGCGTGTAAAATGTGGTCGCTAACCTAATATAATTTATGGATCACCCTGCCCAAATCTGTGTCTACATATGTTATAAATTCGATTTCCATATAGTATAATGGTAATAAACAATGACTACATACCAAAATAATAAATACAGCAGGTCCAACAAAGGCCCATATTAAACCATTTTCTACTGAGAGCCAGCAACTGAAAAAATAAAAGATTCATTTATTTTACATTCTTTCCGCGCAATCAGGTCAGGGTATACGGATACTGAATCATGCATGTGCACTATTTCCCAGGTCTTCCACGAAGTCATGCACCGCGGTTACCCATCTAGGTACGTTGCCTTACTTTGTAAAAGAGTCAACCACTCTGCTAACGTTGCCATAAAAGCCGGATTCCCCAGAATAGATGTAGTAGTGATCTATATATCTATTCCATCCATATTTCTCACTCATCCTCTCTTGACCTCGTCCCAGAGTTACCAACATTATCCACGCTGCGGTTCGATAAATTTATTTTCTTTAGAGCAAACCTCATTTCAAACAGGACGGTTTGCAGAAAAGCACCAGGGCCCAGTTGTTCAAAACTAACGTCGTTAGTTAACGTATCGTTAAAACTTTGATCATTAAATATGGCATATATGCCAATATTTTTGCTGAAAAAATGTGAGTAGCAAAAGCAACTCATATGTATCTACACATCTTTACCTGTGAATGCATGCAATCTGATCAAGATGAGTCGACACTCTTTGTAGCTTCCAGCCATTTTGACACGGAAGACAAATTATGTAACTCCCTGTTTGCTTAAACATCATTTACTGAATATATGTCTACGCTAAAAGGAATGAATTTGCTCTCAAGTGTTGACCACTTTCAAAGAGGGAGCAAAATCAATTCTAACAGCGTTTCCTCCTTTGAATGTGTATCCGTTCACCTTAAAGTATATGGATTTTCTGCCGCCTTTAACTAAAGAAGATACATTTCACAGTCAAACAGTTGTTTCTTTAAACTTTTCAAAACTTGGCCTTTTCTTAATGGAATGGGTTTGCTCTCAGTAGGCATGTATTGTTCTTTATAATTTATAACATCCAGTTACGCGCTAAGAAGACACCGAAGACCTGGATAACACTGTGTGTTTGCGCAGGCTGATCTGGCCGTCGCTGTCAGCCTATGCGATCAGTACATTTACTCATGACACGGCTTATATAAGTATTATAAGAGTGGGTCTACTTACAAATCATCTGTGCCATATCCTTTGAGTTTCGTGACTCCCACTGATATTCCTACTATAACTGCAGGTATACCTGTTGATATATAAAGTAACAAATAATTTAAGTCAAAGTCCATGCGATATGTACACATTTATCCATTTAAAAAGATGTTTAGATGCTTAAAAGGTTTCTGTGGTTGATTCGTCTTAAACATTTAAGCAGTGTTTCTTATTTAACTAAAATTTGAAAGATAAAAACTTAGGATTTACTTTCAGGCTCCAGTTGAGACCAGATTCTGTCTTTTAAGAGTAGGTGTCTAACTTGCTGCAAATAGGATTTGAGATGGCTAGATATACTTAGTAGATTTCCTGCCATTTTTACACAGGAGACAACTTTTGTGATTTCTCCTTTTTCTATATCATCTTGAATGAAGTCTACCCTAATGGGAGCCTACAAGTAAAGGATTTACTTAAGGGAGGACTTTTTTCCATGAGTAGATTCCTTTTCAGAAGAGAGCTAAACCGTATTTGATGGAGTTGCCTTCCAACTGAACATGGATCCATTCCGCATATGGCGTGACATCTAAGTAGCAATATCAAAATACAGGACATGTTGTGAATAAGTACTTCATTACACAACTTATTGACGTTATCAAAGAAAGCACATGTATTGGCGTGCTGTGCGGAACTGGATAATTCGATATTTGAATAATTATTAAAGCAAGAACATCTTGTAAAATGACGGCTTTGAGAGGGACGTGGTTTAGTGCCTATGATACCAGGTTTAATTTCCTTTACAGCTGTGCTGTTGACCGTGTCAAGGTGGTATTTCTGTTGCAGTTTATTTTTGTTTGTTTTTTCTTTCTCGATGAAGTACATTTTTTGGCGATGTCGCTTTTTTGTGTTATTCAATCTTTATTAAGTGCCTTTGGAGGGCCCTGGTTCGTAATTGTGAACTTTCCTACGTACCTCAATGTTTACCTTTGCTATTACCATATTTGAGGCCAAAATATATTGTATTGAAAGGGAAAAACTATTATCGCAAGGGACCAAAATTTTTATGAGGCGTCAAGGTAACGTAATTATATAGTTCTCATATGTCTCTTGTTGCCTTAAAAGAATATATTGTGCTCCCAAGATAATATTTATAAAGGTTGTTCACTATATTATTTATTTTTTTAATTCATATACTGTTAATATCTTGCAGTCACAGAATAATATTTCGTTCCCTCAAGACAGGAAAAGACGAATAAACAGTATCTCTTCCCGGGTTCGGATTGAAACATGAAGCAATTATGCTATATAAGAATGAATTGAAAGCGGACTAGGAGACCCTACGCGAGGCAAATGTAACTTAGGTAGAAGACAACATAGTAAAAGTAAAACATACCCCATGCTGCAGGTAGCAGCCATTTTATTCTAGATCTAGTCGAGAAGACATATAAAACTGTTACAGCAATTTCTATTCCTTCAGCAAGCATAAGAAAGAAAACAACCAGATAAATGTATTGTAATAAGACAGCTACAGCGGTACAGACGTCCTGCAGAAGAAGAAAACAACTAGATAAATATATTGCAACAAGACAGCTACAGTGGTACAGACGTCTTGCAGAATAGGAAAACAACCAGATAAATGTATTACAACAACACGGCTACAGTAATACAGACGTCATACAGAGAAAGAAAACACCCAGATAAATGTATTACAACAACACGGCTACAGTGATACAGACGTCATACAGAGAAAGAAAAAATACCAGATAAATGTATTTCAACAAGACAACTACAGGAATACAGACGTCCTACAGAAAAGTACCAGATTAATATATTGCTACAACACAGCTACAGGGAGACGGACGTCCTAAAATCACTTGATGAAATGAGCCGCACCGTGAGATAATGTATTTTCTGACATGTTCGCCCAACGAAGTCTCAAATCAGCCGGCACATCTGTGCAGCCTGACAGAGTTGTCCGCATGAAGAAATTTTGCATCCTTGACTATCCAAGTGCAGTGAATGCGTCCAATAATGATTCTGATCAGATTGCGGACTGAATCTTCACAAGGTGCACATGTCCGAAGGTACCTTTTCTGACATTGCGGTTCACATTATTTCCTATACAAACAAAACGATAGATATTAATGGCCAAAAATCATTAGATGTCATTGCTCAATGACTGTTTATCAAAACACTATAGGTATTGCTGCAGAATGATATAAATCTGTGTCACTTGCTACTGAATATCAATTCCCACCCTAACCAGAAAAAAAAATATACCGTTAGTACAAAGAAGGCAGTCGCTTGCCATAGGTTGCGTATAAAGTGGACAACGTATTATTTAAAGATCTCCGTTCATTCGTTTTGTCAGAACATCTAGTCGTGTTAGCGACTTGAAAACCTAAACTACTAAAACAAGGCTTTCTGTTAATTTCGTAAAAAATTAAAAAAATATCGTGAATATGCTGCATGAAGTTTTGAATATAACGCTTGAAAACCTAGACTCCGATTTTTTTTGTGTGTGTGTGTGTGTGTGTGTGTGTGTGTGTGTGTGTGTGTGTGTGTGTGTGTGTGTGTGTTCTTTGATTCAAATGACAGCCTTTAAGATTTTTATTCAACAGTGTCTATCGAAACCCGACTCTCATGGTATTGGGCTGTGAGACGAGTTAATCGAAAGCCAATTTTTCTGAACTATGCAAAACCATTATTAATCGACATATTTCGTATAGTTTTTGCTTATTGTTTTTCGAGAAAATAAGACTTACGTTTCATATGAATCGTCTCCATTGCATAGCAGGGGATTCACACGAAATGACAAACCTTATTTTCTCAGAAAATAAAAAGAAAATAGAAAGTAAAATGTTTATGCTTCTATCCGTTGCAAATGCGACTTTAGGAGTTAACTATTTCAGCACTGCAGACCAAAACAGACATATGTGCAGACCCTCGTAATGAGCCGTCTCATTAGGAGATACACTATTTCCCACGTGTTTTTGATTATATACAGAAACCGTATTTGCATCAGTGGACAAGTCCAAATTCAAGGATGGAAGAGTCCACTTCAGAAACTCAGGGTCGAAAAGATTCAACTCCAAGGAATGTAACAAACAACTTATTTCTTCTGCGAAAACTTGATATGACTCTCGATGTAGGTGTTGTCGTTTGATACTGCCATCTTGAAATATACATGTAACGTAAAACAGCGCATCAGACTATATTGTTGCATTAATATTTTCTATATACAGATTAAATACACTCAAACCTGGGTTACACAAACGCCTAAAGGAAAACAGAAGGGGGCATCCTTAATACAGGTCAATTTATACTGATTTAATTTTTGAGGGATCAAAAAAAGGCACCCTTTTAATAAATGTAATTGCTTAATACAGGTGGCCTTTAAGACAAATTTGACTGTACTTACCTTAACCTGTGTTTGGTTGACTCCTGATAGAAAAATGACGTATGATACCGTGAGTGCAATGCAGATATTGATCAAGATTACGACTCTGTCCGACTTCAAATACCTGTAGTAAACATAAATTGTACCCACTGAAATCCAAAATGTTACCGCAGTGATGTGAGTCGCTACAATAATGCTGAAACGGCGTTGTGATAATGTGTTGTCTGCAGACACAGTATAATTTAGATTTACACAATATACCTAATAGGACTTAGTCTAGCAAGAAATAATTAATTACAATAAAATAAAACAGCTTCACAAAACTCTACAGTATAGACAATGTTATTAACTGTTGCTTGCCGATGTATTTTGGTTTCCTCGAACAGCAGTGACGTCTTTTAAGGACTTCTAAAATACGTATTAAATAGGACAGATTTATACGACTATAGTTTTAACAATGTCGTCTATTCTAAAGGTAAGACTTTTCTCTGATTGGGAGCAAATCATTTCTTTTTAGAGCAGACCCCCTTTCCTGATGGTAATTATTTTACAAGAAAGTAAGCAGGAGGTCGCAAAATTCGTTTGTCTTGCCAAAAATGGTGGAGAATCTGCCAAGTGTATCCATTTGCCTTAATTGATAAATACAGAAAACCCTCATTAGGCTTACAAATGCGTGTCGTACGAATTTGTTCGTGTCTGCTTTGTCTTTCCAACAGTGAGACATACACATTGATACGGCACATGATATGAGATACGGCTTCCGTAGTGTACTGTACAGGAGACGCTTACTCAGTATCGGACATAGTATCATACTTTTCCTTAACATTTTTCTACCTGTTGATATGTCTAAAAGTCTATCGGATAGGTGGTAAACAGGATCTGATCTGTGTCTACATTGTTTGCACAGGCCTATAGTCCAAATATTTAGGGTAAGTATGTACGATACTCTACGTATGTGGATATTTATTTGTTTTCATTGAGCCCATTTCGGGAGTTTCTAAAAGTTATATAGGGGTTATCGATGAGGTTCAAATGGCCGAAACTAAATAGTCTGGCCCAGAAAATGTTGACGCTTTATCTATTTTCATTCTTGTGTACGCAGTCTCAAAGTTAATACCGTTTAGATCCTTTTATTCTTCTAGATCTCTAAGTTTAGTTTTAACCTCGGTACTTGTTCGCGCCTTTAGTACATATTTTGGTGAAGTCAAAGTCTATTTTACAATCAAATACATAGAGAGACATTGACGGCCCAGCTTTAAGCGCAATGGTTGTACATATTATATATTTTTAATTTCATCAAAACAAAATAAGACTTTAAATGTATTAATTTACTCGCATATTATTGTAGTTAATTGTTTCTTTTTACCTCCAAAGTATCAAATGTATAGCTGCAGTTATAATGAGACAAAGAATGGATACACTGCAGCCTACTATGGATATAACTTCTATAACTGTTGATGCTTCATTCTCCTGTAAAATAATATAAGTTAAATAAATTTTACTATCTTTCTCGTAAACATGTTCTGTAATGAGGGATACATTAGATGCAAGGGATACAGGAAGGAATTCAAACCAATATACTCGATGTTACTGAGTCTGTCAAAAGCAACTTGCATACAAAAATACTGTTGCAAAACTGGGTGACTTGCAGAAATATGACCACTCACTATCTTTCGAGTTATACTATGAACTTTGCAGTACATCCGGCTATATCTCAAAGCTCGCAGATTAGAGGTTTTGAAAAGAATCGTTTATTACTTGGTCTGTAAAATATAAATACGGTTATCCAGGAAAGCCCATCATCACAAAATGCCTCCTTCCCGGGGCACCGAAAAGAAAATTTGAGGAGCAAACAATGACAAGACACATCGACACGGCTTCAATAGTTGACCTGCAAACAATAAAATACTACAACACAGGAGCCGCCTCTGAAAGTCATCAAAACTGGTTTTACTCGATCGAACATTGGCATTAATTCTCATACAGCTCCAAATTATAAATTTTAGCTCAGTCAAGTTGTTTTCTAGCCTGGTTATTAAACACATTGAGACAGACTTTGCAGTAAAAAGGTTGCTAGTTGTAGCGAACATTTTGAAAAGTAAACGCAATTAGAATTACAAAATTCTTAACACTTACCAATAATGTAGACCCCTACAAACCTCTATTATCGTATTGGGAAAGATGGGGATACATATTACATAGAGCTGTAAGTCTAATGAGGGTTTTTCTGTAGTCATCAGGGCCCAGTTGTTCAAAGCATTGTTAGCTTAACGAGTTTGTTAGTGGTCAAAATGTTAATTGTTCTAGTAAGTACAATATCTAATTCACATGCATTTATCCTGAAAACATGCGAGTAGTTTAAAAGCTACCTACATTTATTCAGCAAAAATATTGCGTATTTGCGTATGTTTAATGGTCAAAGTTAGCTTTGAACAACTGGGCCCAGTATGTCCTACAGTAGTCAATTATTCTGTAAGCGGACAGTGATCACACAGTGCGAAATGTCTTGCTACTATGTATGATGCAGTTTATTTCAGTTTGGAGTTCTGATGACAAATGAACAGTTTTATTAGTGCATAAATGTAGTTGTTTAACTGACTGTAAAACAATTACAAAGACAGCACGCTAAGTTATTTGTATTTTTAAAAATCGACCACTCTAGCAGAAACGAATTTGTTTCTCTGTAAGACGATCCCCTTCTCAAAGTTAACTACATTTTAACAAAAAGAACATGTACTTATTTATTTTCATAAATACATAAGTATGAAGATTGCAAGAAAAGGTCATAAACATGAATCGCATTCCTCGCGAGGTACCAAAGTCTGCCCTTTGAAAGGGAAGCAAACACTTACTGGTCAATATAATCTTTTTTGAGGATGCATCATTTCACAGTACAAGGAGAAAGACTAGCGTACGACAAACCTGGGCTAAAGCTGTTATAACGAGTGGGCCGCGGCATGCAAAAACGTGTATTCGGGCATATGTTGGACAGCGAAGGCCCAGATAAGTCTGCGCACCCGCGCAGTCCGATCAGGGCCTTTGTTGTCCGCAAAATAATTACTTGATACTATAGAATGTTTCAATGGAAAGCAAATGCCCGGATGAGACTTTGCACATGTGCAGGACGACATGAATCTGCACATTTTGCGCATGCTCAAAGGCACTTTTTCGCTTGACGCGGCCCATGTAATCATTACAAACCGTATTCCAAGGACTCATAAGAACTGCAAAGTTAGTAAGGTGGTCGCATTCACAGATGGTAATGTCTTTGCTTGAGTATTTAACACGACAGCCTTCTGTCTCCCACTGGTTGCTATAAAAGTTAAACACATTTCCAGTAATTAAACAGACACACATATCAAGACGCCACAGGTGTTTCAGCCCGGGGTTTCAGCCTAACAATTTTGCTGCATTTCTTATTTCTGCATGAAGCAAGTCCACTCAAAGAAGTACACACAATCTACTTGGAAACATGAGAACAATTTATATCTGTAGCATCGAACAAACCAAAGATTTCCATATGTTTGCATCATTTACTAACACCTTGGGTTTTATATTCTAAGAACGGGTGCTCTATTGCAATAACATTGTTACGGTGCGGCAGACTGCATGCCTAGTTGTCAACCCAATCATTGTTGATGGCTATGCTTCACTCTTTAATTGCACGACGGCGGTTCGGGACTCAGACTCAATGACGGCCTCTTCGTAAAACTTTAACCAGTGGGTTGGGGCTTGGCGATATGTCTTTGGCTTGGCCCGCCGTGGTTCAACTATTGGTTTTCATTTACTCTGGCATACAGTAGAATTAGCCATGAGTACTCGTCTTTGTTTATTATAGTGATTAATTTGATTTTTATGTTTTCGCTTTGATGCATTGACTGAGTTGGGAGCCTTTATGCGAACCGAATTTTTATGTATTTCTGTATTAAGAGTAGCATCGGGACCCAGGGTGAAGTTGGCTAGCTGTAAAAGTGCTTTAAACCTCCCGGTGGTTTGCTCTACCGACCGTTCTAAGGCGGTGGTCCCGGTGTTAGTCTTACTCTTTGTTGCTTTGTGGTTTGTTCTACAAGGCGATTTGTTGTATGTCTTTCCGTGCGTCATTTTGTTCTTGTGTTTTTCAGTCCTTTTAGTATTGCGATTACCTCGCTTGGGGAAGAGAGAGCTAATCTTGGTGCTTTTCGTACGTTTGTTCGGTTTGTGCTTGTTTAGATTTGTCGGTTTCCTCTTCCTCTTGGGGTCTGGGAAGGGCTGCGGTTTGTGATTGTGGCACTCCCTGGACTTTTCTCTTACCTTTTTGTAAAACAAGTCATTTTCGTTGTAATTATAGCATTGTGGTCACTCTCTTTATGGCCGCCTACTTTACTTACTTTTTTCATATTGTGAAGCTTGCATTGTGGCCATCTTTTTTAACTGCTTTCGATTTTGCTTTCTGTTTTCTTTCTGTTTGTATTATTGTACTGTTTGGAGCTGCATCAGGAGGTAAGGGAGATGTTTCGTGTGAGTAAAACTGGTTCAAAACTGGTAAAACTGGCAAAACTGGTGAAACCCCACGCATCCCTTGTTTTCCTACTGACCGTTGCAAAGCCGTTCTTCTGTTACGGTTGTTTGTGTGTCTGTGGTTTGTTTAGTCATTATTTGTTCCTCATCTCTCCTTCTTTTGGTGCCTCTGGAAGGCTATGCTTCGTGATTGTGACATTTACCAGGTATCTTCACTTTTATATTTGAAATATTTGCAACCGAAAAATATCGAAATATGGAAATGTTAAAACAACTAAAAACAGCTATACTATTGACCCGTTCCAACTGGATTTCTGTTACAATTTCTTGTATCTGTTGTTTCGTTCGGTTTTTGATGTGTGCCGTTATTTGATGTTTGGTGTAAGTCCACCCTCAGACGGTGTCTGGGATTGCTGTGTTCCGTGATTGTGCCCTTTCCTTCGTATCCAAAGTTACTTTTTGTATATCGGGAGAATGGAATATACAATCTGTTGGTCTAAGCTACATAATATCTTCTCAAATACACAATGTGAAGCAGTCTTTATTATATGCAAGCTTCTCCATGATATAAGTGAGATGCTTTAATTTTTGGAGAGAAATTTTGAAATATTTATGTATGCCCATTCTAAGCAACCTGCCTAATTTGCCCTATTGTCCAATAATATGAATACCCACTTATTTAAAACTACAATACACCGAGTAAGTTGATGAAACAAAACCAACTTACCTAGTAAAACTCCAAAATCCACATGTGGCGTATCGCAAATTCGGCTTAAAAAGAAAAAAAAACACTTTAAAATTATTCAATATATCTACAGAAAACAGAAACCGATAGTAGGACCGCACCAAGCGTTTTACTATCATATTTCATTGATTGAGTGATGGAGTCCCTTTGCTATTCAAATAGTGTGTATTGTTTGGTCTTTGTGTGGCTTTTTGGCTACTCACTGCGGGTTTTCGTTTCCGTGTTTTGTCCCGTTTGTTATTTTATTGCTGCGTATAATGGATCCTGTCTAGCATCGTGATCACTTTTTGGGGAAGAGGAAGCTGATTGCTTAGCTTTGCTTTGGTTTGACGTTCAAAGCCGGTTCTTTTCTTATAGTTTGTCTTTGTTTGTGCATCTGTGGTTTCATATGTGGTGTTTGTATTGTCTTGATGTGTTCTTATCTCTCCTTCTTTTGGTGCCGCGGGAGGGTTGTGCTTTGTGACTGTGGCATTTCCTGGATATCTTAAATTATATTTGTGTTATGTGTTATCTGTCATGCATTTCCTCTGGGCTATGTTTTAGTGTTGTGGCAATTCCTGGACATTTTCAGTACTATGATTAACTCCCAGCCGGTTCATACATAAGACTGTCTAAAATTGGTACTAGCAACTCGTTTGTTTGGCGCTCAGCATCAGGATAAATAGCTGGCTAGAACTAGTCAAACCTGTTCCAGTATAATGTAAATGGTTGTAGTTTCACGTCAATGTGTCCGCGGCGTGCTACTGCAATGGGGCTGCATAATAAACTGGCATCAGTTTCCGCCATCACCTCAATCAAACAAAAAACAAATGCCCAGATCAGTCTGATCAGGGACTTCAGTCCACCTACAGAATCACTGGGGGTACTGTATAATGTATCGATGCACACGTATATAGCAAAGTCTCATGTCAGGCTGTACGGCCGTTTTTCTTTTTTCTTTTTTTTTTTTTTTTTTTTTTTGCATGAGCCCAAATCATTTTTATTGTGTGGCTTAAAAAGACAAACCAATGAATGTGCGGGCTTACTGGTACATAGATGACTGCTAATAACAGCGTTTAACAGATTTAAACTATCCTTTTATCTTTTTATCTGCTTGACTGACCAAAAATAGCGCCAGTTAATATTGCGACGTATCAACTACAGGCGTGTCTTATTGTAATGGATTTGCTTGACGAATCTTGCAAAATTTAAAATGCTCATATAATTAAAGCAATACCTGTGAAAGTTATGACACTTTTTTTGAGAAGTTTGCAGAGGTTGCCCATTACAACTTTATCTCTAAACATATTTTACGGCAAATTAAGCGGGACGTATTTAAAAAAAATGTTTATATGATAAAAAACCTAATACTAATGTACATAACAGTGGTCCAAAGCACAATGTAGTCAGGTTTCTTTAGCCAGTATATTCCGCAATATCCAATGATTTTGTAAAGGGCAGCAATGGCCCTGATTATATTGTGCGCGTACGCAGGACGGTCAAGGTCTCAACTGCCCGCCAGTGTCCCATAGATACCAAAGCTATGACTCAAATGACGTGAAATATTATTTTAGATACTTATTTAAGACACAAAAATAAGGACAAGGTTTCACGCGAATAAAACTGATATAAGCTAAGCTGCCCAGCAGTTTTTCTTCTGACAGTTCTAAGGAGATTTCTCTGTTGCAGTTCTTTTTTCGTGCGTCGGTTGTTTTTTATGTGCCGTTTGTTTCGTCCCTGTTTGTTTCTCATTTTTCTTTCTTCCGGTGCTTCAGGATGCTTATCTTGGTATTTATATTGATAGTTTTGTTTTAAATAGTAGGACTTCAAAGGACTTTAACATATGTTGTACGAATGGAGCACATAAAATATACCTTCTGATGTTGAAATGTAAGTTCCAAAGCCACTGACAGATTACTCCGTGGCGGAAATAGTTGTAGAGACATAACAGGAGAATTAAGTGTCATGTTATTTTCTTTCTGTGTGCTATTGCTGGAAGAAATGGAATATAAGGTTACTATTTAACACAGACTCAACAGACACATTTACGAAATTATGTATCGCAAAGATATGAAAATTTGGCTATTGTCTAAAACGCATCCTCCAAACATTTTCCTGAATTTCGGAAATGCAATAGACTAATACCATTTTTATAGCAAAACGATATTTTTGAGATTGATTTAAATTAATTAAAGGTTAGAAATTCAACAGTCAGTCGATCTCAATTTTACTTCAAGAACAAAACAGCTTATGTAGGCTGAACATATCAACCCTGTATCTGTTGAACATATCATTCTTTCAATATATATGCGTGTTTTGGCCAACTAGGCCTCCAGCCAACTACGCATTACTAGTTCCGTAAACCACTGGAGAATGATATAACTGGTGAAGCACTTTTGCATTTAAGCATAAAATATCTATTTAAAATGGCAATTAGATTTGTGTCTAGCTTATCAATATTCACGCGCGCCTGATGTTATACCAGACAAGGCTGTAGGTAAACTTAGTAATCACACGTTCCATAATTTTTTTATGGGATAAATTACCGATACACATTATTGCTATTAAAATAATCAATTAAACGTTTTGCTAGTAAAATGCCAGTTAGATGTTGCCAGTCTACTTATATTAACCTGAACGTTATGGTATACCCAGGAAATAACTAATTACAGAGAGTTAGACGCTTTGATAGTACTGTGCGCTGGTAACGAAGATTGGTCCAGTGTATACCATACAACTGTGTCACTAATTCCATATTCCGCTGGTAAGTCAAGTATGTTATTGCCATTGTTATATATAGTTCGACAATCGGTAAACACCTACCTTGATTCAGACTCTCTGTCTGGCAATATTGATGTCAAATTTCGGTAAAACACCCCCGAATACGTTTTGATTGTCGAATCTGAAATTATGATATTGAAGAGCGATTCGCTGACAGTAACAGTACTTACCTTTAGTGACTATATCTATAGTATTAATACAATCAATGAGAAACAGTATGTAGACAGAGAAGACGTTTGCAAACAGGACGAACTTAAAGAACTATACTGCTTATAGTTACGCAAAGCTTTTTTCAGTTCTACTGGTTTCATTAAGAGTATTTATTCGACTTATGATCGAATGTGTAAATTCCGCATGTCGCCTTTTATGTACTTTAATGAATAATGCAGTCTTTTATTCTAGCTAAATGCGATTTAAGCAAACTTCAACAGGTAATTTTTCAGAGCAAGTATTTTGATAGATTCCTTTCAAACACATTTGTGTCTTCTACCCGTAGTAAATCTAACTGTCTGAGGTGTTTCGTTATCTAGTTTGCATTGTTAGAAATTTGACAAACCCAGTTTACATATTCCGATTATTAGATTTATCTTAAAACTTAACTACCTGGCTAGCGGTTATATTTAATACGAACTTTATATCGAAGATGATGACAGTCGCTTTATGCTTTATTTCTATATAAATATTTCCAACTAGTAAGTATATTTTCTGGATTAGACTAATCATATCTATTGGATTGTTCCTTTTAAAGCAGGATAACCTTACTGTTACCGGCATATCTACTCCCCTTCTGTTGTGGGAGTCTCATATTATCTTACCGGGATTTCAGAGAAGTTTTGCATTGGATTAATGAGTCTATTTTCTAATTTTGAAAATCGAGTTTTGCTTCTGCTGTTACTAGCGTGGGACTTATGCAGCTCCATAAAACACCTTGCTCTTATATATAAAGAGTCGCAATAAAGCTGATGCTCTCGTTTTCCTTTTTTATGTCTTCTTTTTTTCGAAGGGCTGCTCTGTAAATTTAATCCGCAACGTTAGAACACGTACTTTCGGACATATGCGCCCTGTGACGATTCAGATCAGTCTGCGTAGAACTTCACTTGTCGCATTGTGAATAGTCAAGGATGCAAAATTTCTTCATGCGGACAACGGAGACTCTGATCAGACTGTATGGATGCGGAGATTGCATCTGTTATGTCTAAAAGGTTCTGATAATACGCCTTATCATTTTTGTTTTCATTTTCTTGTAACAATACATTTCTAATGCTATTTTCTTTTGAGGGTTATTCAGAATACTGTAGGTGACATCTTTATTTCAACCTTGCGTCACTTTTGCGGCAATGTTACCTCCATTATCATATTTATCAAATCATATTGCATCACTTTTTGATAATTTTACTTCAAAAACTCAAGTAATATTTGATAAATATAATGACAAATAGTAAATATTATTAATCAATATATACAGCTAGGGTATACTGCAGATGCCATGTGACGTAAAAGGTTAGGGTATAATGCAGCTGCTATGTGACAGACTGAATGCTTAGATGTCAACCTAAAACCAACTTTGTTTTCCCTTTTGAAATGCACTACGGTCGGTCGCAGACTAAAGGACGTTTCAATTCTAAATATTCTCTGGATTATTTGCGCATAACCTTACTCGTCTGTAGTTGGGCTCATCGTTGCTTTATGAGTGTTTTTCTTTTAGCCTGACATTAAATGCAGCGCTCATCTTTGTTTAAACTCAGTACAGATAAATTATGCAAATCTATATGAGGTTCGCTGGTGAGGCCTATCTGGTCCAAATAAGAGAGTCTAGCCCAAAACACTTTAACACGTCAGCTGTTTTCAGTTTTGTTGGTGCCTTCATTGCTCTCAATACACATTCATTTAACAATCTATTTCCTTCACTACAGCTTGCGTTGTTGTCGTGTTGCTGCAGTAAAACTTTTCCCCGTACTTCATAAGGTGCAGTATTATCCAGTCCTTTGTGATCTTTGAGCCCCTTCCGGGCATTTAAAAAAAAGAAAAAGTCAACTTTCTAGTTATAGCATTTGTATAATCGTACCATTATTTGGCTGAAGTGGTAAGCGAAAACCAGTCTCCGACTCATCTAGCCACTCTGGTTTCTTATCCTGTTCAGGAAACGATATGCTGCCTTGACTTGATGATACCTTTTTTATTGTCATCACTGCAAAAGATACAAAATTATTGTTAAAGGCTCCATATTCCTCAAATACAGATATTTTATTATTCAAGAAAGGTTTACGAGTACTACATTTATACGTGGTATTAATACAATCATAAAATGTGGCACCTGACAGTCTGTAAAATTTCAGTTAGTCTCTCGTTCTTGAAGTGGATCAAAAATGAAATTCTTTTTTATTATATCTCTGAATTATTGTTGCCAACATGAATTTAGAGATACGATAAAAAAATCATTTCATTTTTGATCCACTTCAACAGCAAGAGACTAATAGAAATTTTACAGGCTGTCAGGTTCCAATATATTATGATTGTACTGATACTTTATATCAATTTATTAAACCTTTTTTGGATAAAAAATGTCTATTTTTGAGAAATATGGAGCCTTTAAAGAGAATGCATACACTTTCGGTAAAAACTGATTTGCTTAACTTCTGAAAAAGGGGATTATTCTTCTCTCATGTATATTACCATGTAGTTCTTAGAGTTTATTGTGTTGTTCACCAGTTGCAAAAGAGATAACGTGAATGCAGTGATAAACCATATTTTCTGTCTAAAGAAACCATCACATCAATTTGACGTCTGCTGCATATGTCGTCTGCTGAATTAAACTGTTTAAAAAAGCCGCCCAGGGTACACAAGGTTACAAAATAATGCCATACGGCAATTTTTAGTCTCTCCAACGATATTTAAGTTATAACATCTGGAAACGTACCTTCGGACATGTGCGCCCAGCGAAGGTTCAGATCAGCCTGCTCATTCGAGCAGTATGATCAGAATATTCATTGGGCGTTTTTTGAATAGCCAAGGATGCAAAATCTCGTCATGAATATAATGAAGACTCTGATCAGACTGCTGATTTGAATCTTCGTTGAGCGCACATGTCAGAAGGTACAGTTTCTCACGTTGCGTCATATTTTTGTGATCAAAGGTTTATTTAGAAATTTATTTATTATAATATTCGTAGCTTTCTTTATATTAGCTATTACATATTACAATTTTGAAATTCTGCGCAAGTGTGTATATATACAGAGCTTAGGCCTTATAAGTGTATGTTTACTTTCTTCTGAATCCGTTTAAAGTAAACTGTCTTAATAACTTATGATCGTAAATGGTGTTATATTTTATACAAATAAACTTAAATTTAAGGTTTGAGTAAAATGCATTACATAAACATACAACGTGAGACACTGATGGATATAACTGTTTCTTGACATGCTCAGTTTTATTTATATTTGGTTGTATTGTCTTTACCAATGTTTTGTTGTGTCATGGATAGCTCTGTTTTATTTCCGTGTTCCAGTGCTCTGAATACCACTCCAGAAAATCTGTCAATAGTCTGCAATACCCTTGACCCTCCTCTTGAATCCTACAATTATGGAAAAATGTACAATGTTGTTCAGAGTTTACGTTTGAGAATACGGTAATGATCATTACAAACTTGATACTGATGATCAGTCTCTGATTTTATTTATTTATTTATTTATTTATTTATTTATTTATTTACTCGTTATGTCAACAGTATTGTATTCTCTATACTTAAGCAAGCTCTACGTAAGTAGTTGTGGTCATGGTACCCAAGCCATAATCCAAACTCATAAATCCGTAAACGAATGACGAAGAATGTTCAGACCAACAGAATAAAGGCGTCCGCGGATAGTAAGCATTACTTGGTAAGCAAGCTTCGCCCACCATGCCCATAGACCTGAACAAAGGAAATGTAGGTAGAAGCGTATGTCCGGATTTTGGAAGTCTACTTACGGCTCGTCATTGACATATTTTAAATATCTTCATCATTTCACTCCCAAAATGTTTTATGGTAGACATCAGAATCACTTCCTACTTCTTCTAACTCAACTTAGGTGAAAAACTGTTTACTGTCGAAACTAAATGAGCCGTGACACTGGAAAAAAGTCTCCGGGCATATGAGGACAGGGAAATTATTTGCTACTGTTATATATACAGGGATATAACAACACAATTATCAAATCTTGTGACCCATTTTCTCGTGACGCGGCTTCAATGTATCTTGCTTCAGTAGTTAACTGAACTATTCGAGTCTGGCTTCATACTCTTACCATGTACATTCAAGTCTTCGCCAAAGTGATAAAGCCAATAGTCATGTCACTACGAGCCGGTACAAAAAAGCAGTTATTTTTCGAAGCCAAACTCATGATAAAATATCAACCAATCAAATGTTGGCAAAAATTCAGATGGCAGCGACCGTGAACCATCACTAAAAACAGGACTACAAACTGATAAAGTGCCATTTAACTGCATTGCTAAAGACTGTAAGACCTAGGCGAATAGCGCTGGTGAATGTGTTTTGATCCTCTGTCATGGAGTAATGGAAACGTTTGTATGCAATGGCAAGTCTGAGCTAAATTAAAAAAAAATAACGGGTGTTATTGTTTTTCGTCAACTGACGATTTATCATGTGACTAAAATCCATTTAACTTAATTCCGATCTGATTTACAAGGAATTTACGGAACCGCAATGAACTTGCTATAGTTTTTTTTTTATTTCAACAATACGTTTATCTCTATATAAAATCCGTGTCTTACTGGAAAAAACTTTACAGTCACATACAATGTTAAGACAGAACTAAGGAACCACAACCAATGTTAATGGGAAAACAAAGGAACAGTAACCATATACAATGTTAATGAGATAGCTAAGGAACAGTAACCACATACAACGTTAATGAGATAGCTAAAGAACAGTAACCACATTTAATGTTAATGAGAGAACTGAAAAACATTTTAAGAACTAAGAACAGTTATTTAATTAAATCAAAAAAAGAAATAAAATAGAATAAAAGTTCCCGAACCGTTTTTTAAGTACGCGCACCTGCATATAAAAGCTGTAGATGTCAGAGTTGTGTTAAACATTGTAAACGCATAGCGCTTTTAGTAAATTTTTCAGCAGACGACATTTTGAAATAAGTTTTCTTATTTTTCACAGGAAACAGAATTAATTTTCATGCAATTTCAGATGCTGTTATCTGGGCAAAACAAGAAAAAAAATCATCAATTTGTCGTCTGCTGAATTTTCCCAGAGAGTGACAAAGGTTAAAACAGAAAAAAAAAAACTAGAGTCGACTGCGCGTAAGCTACCCGTATTAATATATTCGCACAGACAGGACTGACTGAATAAAGAGTGTAGACCTAGATCAGTCGCTGCAAAACGCAGCATCTGATCAATGTCTACACTATTTACCACTTATTCAGCAATTTTAAACACACGAAGTAGTAAAATGGACATTTTAAAATTTTAGGCCAAGTATGGCAAGACGTTAAGGAATCTGGATACACTTGGTTGGTTTTCCGCCATTTTTCTTAAGGGAGACAACTTTCCTGACATCCTGCTAGCTCTCTTGCACACAAACTAGTTTATAAAAGTGTCTACACCAAAAGAAAAGAATTTGCGCCCCCGTAGGGCGCAAATTCTTTCCTTTAAGAGTAGACCTATTTCCAGAAGAGAAGAAAACAATTTCGACAGAGTTGTCTTCCCTGAAAGTGTACCCATTCTCCTTAAGATATATAGTGTAAAGACGGTGTCTATAGTAGTAGCAGCTTTACCTTTGTTTGTGAGAGTGCCTGCCAGGATTTCGCATTCCGTTGGTCTAGAATGTTGCTCGCTGTTCTTATATACATCTTAAATACAAAAAAAAAATGCAATTGCTATAATCATCTCGAAACAATATCGATTATTATCTCGCAAAACAACACTCGTTATCGCAAAGACCGAGGAACCGGATATTTGCTTTGAAATAATAGTAGTTTGAGTTAAAGAGAGGATATTTACTCATTTGTGGTGAATACTATAAATACGTTCATCTCGTGTAATGAAAACATCAGTATTTTCACGAGTGCGAAGCACGAGAGAAAATTTGAATGTTTTCATTACACGAGATGAAATTATTTATGATATTCACAGAAAAAGAGTAAATTTTCTTTTTATTTTATTGTTTACACGCCAATGCGCGCTTCTGACGTCATAAATTACGTCGCCAAACTAAACATGGCGTCGATGTTCAGTCCTTAACATGTGAATGTTCCTTACATTCTAATTAAGAAGATAATACAAAAACTTGACAGTTTTTGTTCAGAATCAGAGAAGTTAGAGCAGTTCAAAAAATTGAAGTGGGATCGGCATCTGTTAGGGAAACTATGAAGACAACCGAAGTGATCCGAAACGAAGAGTGAAAATAACACGACCATGTTATTTTTCACATGTGAAAATATCATATCCTTTCACATGTGAAAATATCATATTTATTTCGGATATACAGTGATTTCACCGCTTGCAATAAAATAAAATGTGTTAAATTAGATTTAATACATTTTTGCAGTGATTTACTGAGATTTGTCAGTGAATTATAATCGATAATTCATCGAGTGAATTTTTTGTTTCGATCGTTTTGACGTCATACTTGCTAGGCGACGTTGCTAGTAACAACAATAACAATAGTTGACATTTTGCGGAAAATTTGATAAAATCATGGAAATCAGATTGCAATTTTCGCATCGTTGGCGTTTTTGAGGAAAGACCTGCAACACAAGTATAAAGTATGATTTTCTTGATAATCCAGTTCTAGTTTCGTGACATTTTTGTGTCTGTATTTCAAGCGCAGGATGATTTCTGCATTAAAGTGAAAACAATATGGTGACTGATTTTCAAACTTAACCACGCCTCCTGAAATTCATGCACTGACTGGAACTATTTTGGTAGGAAATCATAACAGCTGAACATGAAAATTCAAAGGTAAAACATGAATGAAAATGTAATAAACAGTTTATTTTGTTGTTTTGATCGATTACGGAGAAATAATTCACTCGTGTTCTAAGGTTTGCTTGTAAAAAGTCATTCGCTTCGCTCACTCGATTTTTTTTATGCGCAAGACTTAGAACACTAGAGAATTATTTCTCCGTAATTGATTTAAAACAAACAAATGAACTCTATAGAAAATATAGAAATTAAATACATTTTCATCCCTTAAGCAGGTGCTGAAATATATTGGAGTTTGAGATAAAGAGAGTCAACTGTATAGCTTAATATAAAATTCACACTATACTTGTACTTTTATACCAGTGTGAAACCTCTATGCTTAGAGGTAAATGGATAAACCTGGATATTTTTCCATCAGTTTTACAAGTTAGACAAATGATGTTATCAATTGCTCACTATCCTGTACACATAGTCTTTTCTAAGACGAGATCTACTCTAAAAAGAAGAACAAATGCTCCAAGAGAGAGCAAATTCGAGCAAATTCTTTCCTTTTTGATATGATTTCTTTTCAGAAGTGCGTTTCCTGTCCACGATCTCCTTTATAGCGTATCCATTCCCCTTGAGCTTTGATCACTTTCATAGGTATCAGTTATTTTTATCCCAGATGCAGGCAATATAGCATACACGTACGTTTTGTTCTATTTTAACGTATGTTTTGTTTTAATCTAAAACAGCATTAACTTCTTTATCAGAAGTATTTGTGTGTGTGTGTGTGTGTGTGTGTGTGTGTGTGTGTGTGTGTGTGTGTGTGTGTGTGTGTGTTTCTGTTCATATATAGCTAATTAGCAATGACAATTTTGTAAAACAAACCTGGGACTGTTCATCTGTAATGAGTAGATCAGAGTCTGACATGTCTGCAACAATATCTAAGGAATC
This sequence comes from Anodontia alba, assembly GCA_964016985.1. Lineage (NCBI taxonomy): Eukaryota > Metazoa > Mollusca > Bivalvia > Lucinida > Lucinidae > Anodontia > Anodontia alba. Next base: position 59,920,965 of record OZ024824.1, read on the forward strand.
CGTGATACTCTCAAGTTCCACAGCATGCAACTCACCACTGTTCTCTGCTGTAGTCAAATCAGCAAGCTGATCCAGCGTATGACTCATGCCACTACTGGTAGGGTTTGAATGTAATTCTTCCACCTTTAAAACAAGAATAAATAAAACGTAAATATGGAGACGCATTACGAAAACACGCATATTCAAATATATTGAAAATTTTACAACCAAAAAAGGAAAAATTTCAGAATAAAAAAAAATTCAGGAACTGATACAATCAGATCCACATCAAGTTTTCCACATCAGAAGGAAAGACAGACAAACAGAATTTGTCTGAATGGAGTTTCGCGCAAGTAAAACTAGATTAAGCCCATTCAGTAGTTGTTCTGTTTACCACTCTGAGGGAGTCGTTCTGTTGCAGATTGTTTTGTTCGTATGGTGTTCATTGCAATTGAGCTGATTTGTTTTGTCATTGTTTCTCATATATTCGTCTGTTGGTTCCTCCGATAGGTTATAATTCATGATTGTGAACTCTCCTGGGTAACACCTTTTATAAGATATTCACACCTTTTGTATAAAAATAAACGTAGTGGTAAAGGAAGACGAAAATTTTATTTTTAATTTTTCAAGACATACACATTTTTAGTTTTATTTAGAAACAAAGAACAAACAATATAACGAAAATCGGAGAGTCGGTTTTATGAGGGTCTTCTCGATATTTGGATGACTTACTAATCACTGATAATGAATATTCTGAACAAATGGTTAATACATTTTTTCCAAAAGAAGTGCAGCTAAATAAAACAAATACCCCTGACAGCGAGGCACCGTTACTTGATTTGAATTTATCAATATCTAATGATATAATCTCCACTAAAATTATAACAAACGGGACGACTTTGATTTTGATATTATAAATTTTCTATATTTGGATGGTGATGTCCCTCGTGCCTCATCTTATGGTGTATTATTTCTCAATAAATCCGATGTTTGAGCATCTAGTCAAGTTAATGACTTTGATAATCGAAATACATTTTAACTGCTAAACAAGGATACCGTTATCATAAACTACGTCAAACATTTTCTGAAGTTTATCGCAGTCAATCTAATTAATGTTCAAATATAACGTTGGTTTGAAAACACTTCCTCAAGAAGGTCTGTTCAAACCCGAATTTATGGCGACTTAGTCTATAAATTCATAAAGAGTGTTAGCTAAACTGATTTTTCGGTAAGATTATCACTCGCTAAAAATGATACAACATAGATATTCTACGGAAACTGCATGCATTGTTGTTGATCCAATCATGGTTCATAACTTTGCTTCCCTCTTTGATTGCCCTCAGACTAAAAGACGCCCCACCCCTTCATTTGTTTCAGATGGCTGGCGCCTGCTATCTATGTCTGTAGTCGGGCTCATCGTGGTCCTGTAGTTTTCATGTTCTGGCGTCAGATCGCCATTGAACAGTTTGTTTTGTTTCATCAAAGTGTTTTTTATTATATGTGTTTGCCGCGAGTAAAACTGGTTTAAGCACACCGTCCTCTGGCTCCCCTCCCCACCTCAAGTAGTTTTTCTTCTAATCGTTCCAAGGGGGGTCCTTTTTTGTGGTTCTTCTTTGTTTGTGCGTTTTTGTTCTTATTTGTTCCTCATCTCTTTTTCTTCTGGTGCCTCAGGAGGGCTGTGCGTCGTGATTAAGAATTGCATGATTTCCTGGGTATCTCTACTTACGAGGGTGAGTCAATAAGTAACCAGCCTAACTTATTTCCGGTGAGATCCACCTCTTCTTTTTCGATGTAATTGCCCTCTAGTGTGATGCACTTAGACCAACGGTGTTCAAGTGCCATCAGCCCAGAACTGAAAAAGTCATGGTCCTCCATGGACCCAGGCCCTACCCACTGACGACTCTGAGCTTTATTCTCTGGCTCATAATAATGAACCCAAGTCTTATCTACAGTCACCAGACGCAAAAGAAAATCATCTTTTGACCTAAAACGCTTCAACAAGCTGCATACTGATGCTCTGGTTGCCATTTGCTCATCGCTAAGGGATTTGGGGACCCAACGGGCTGTTAGCTTGCGCATACCTAAACGATCATGTAAGATTGTTGAAACGCTACCATGTGAAATGCCTAATGCCTGCGCTATTTCTCCCACCTGAATTCGCCTATCAGAGTATACCAGATCCCGAACTTTCTTACACATTTCTTCGTCGGTGGCATCCAGTGGGCGTCCAGACCTGGCTTCATCTTCTAAAGACGTTCTACCGCGTTTGAATTCCCCTACCCAGAATTTAACCTAAGCATAAGATGGTGCAGAAGACACATAAACATCGGCTAACTCGCCGTGTATTTCCTTGTCTGCTTTACCTTTTAAATACAAGTACCGAATTACAGCATGCCTTTGCATCACTAGCCATGTTTGACATTCAATATCTTATTAAAGAATGACTCGATACGCGTGCAATTTTGTACCCATATATAAAACATATATTGAAACAAAGCATGAAAATCGTAACCGTCTCGGTCCATCGGAAATGGGATAGGCTGGTTATTTATTGACGCCCTCGTAAATTTTTCATATAAAACAACTAAGTTTGAGAGGCCCATAAGCGCGCCCTCCATTAGCACTGGCTCATAGTTTTGCTGTATGCAATTTCGATTTCTTATTTAACATAGCTATAAGCATAAGATCTGACTTAAAACTGTTACTCCAAACAAAATGATCCTCAACGTGAGAAAACGTACCTGCTGACATGTGCGACCAACAAAAACACAAATCAGCCTGCGCATCCACGCAGTCTGCTTAGAGCCTTCGTTATCAGCATGAAGAAACTTTGCTTCGTAGGCAATCCAAATTGCGCCCAGTGAATATTCTGATCAGACTGCGCATGCGCAGTCTGATCTGAATCTTAACTGGGCGCACGGGTATGAAGTTACGTTTTCTTATGTTGCGACTCATTGCGTTGCGGATTATTCTGGCGTTGCGGTTCAAATATAACTCTACCTCCTGTTGGATATTAGCTATCGCCCGTCGAATACAGTTGTACTCTGGAGTATTCCAATTTCCTTGCGTCGAACAGAATCTTGATATTTCGCCTAGAACAGAATAATGATTAGTATCTGTTTATTTTTATGCAGATTGTCTACACCTCATTAAACGATCTAAAACGCCAGTTAAAATTGCAGCAGGCGACATTTTGATAATGTGTTTTATTTCTCAGAGAAAATAACGCTTAATTTTATATATGAATAATATGCTAGAAGACTGCCTTTTCAAAAACCTCTTGTACCCAAGAACACCCTAAAGGAATATTATTATGTCTTTTGTTTTCACATGGTGAGAAAAATGTGCAATTCTACCGGGGTTTGAACCAAGGAACGAATCTCGGACCACTTTTCCTACGCTCCTTTGACTGAGGTCTCCAGCCACTTCTGTGGCTATATAAGCACAGCATTTCCTACAAGATTGCATATGCGCCCAGCGAAGGCTGATAAGAGTCTTTGCTGTCTGTCTGAAGACGCTTTGGATCCTTGGCTTCCCACAGAGAGTGTCCTGCAAAGACTATGAATAGACTGCGCTGACAGCGCCAACAGCGAGCAGCAAAAAGGATTCACAAAGAACAATCAATATAAAAGGTAAGAGAAAAGTCCAGGGAGTACCACAATCACAAGACGCAGCCCACCACAGACAGCATGAGGAAGAGGAAACAGACAAAACCAAACAAGCGCAAATCGAACAAACGTACAAAAACCACTAAGATTATTTCTCTTCCCCATGCGAGGTAATCGCAATGCTAAAAGGACTGAAAAACACAGAAACAAAGAACCACAAGGCAAGAGATAAAATAAGACAGGCAGCCTTAGAACGCCAGTAGTAGAAACAACAGTGGGTGGGGGCGGGGGGTCAAATCGAGTTTAATTGCGTCAAATCTTCACCCTAGGTTCAAATACTAACAAAAAGATATTCAAAATTGTTCGGCTCGAATAGAAACATCCTAACTCAGTTGATAAGACTCCACATGATAATATATAAATTAAATTCAATCACTACAGTGAAACAAGGATGAGCCTGAAAATAGCAGATTCGTTCTGATTGAGTCTGTTGATAAGGGGTAATGAAAAACTGCACTCTCTCCCACGTCCCAAAGCAGCGTTTCATCAAGAAAACATACCTATATAATTTTGACCCCTTTAAACCCCATTTTTATACAGTAAAACTGGGGTTTATAAGGGTATACATTATTTTTCTTATTTCTGCTCAAAACCATAAATTGTGGGTATACGTTAGAACCGCCTCGGCGAGACGGTTCTAACGAGTACCCACAATCTATCTTTTGAGCAGAAATGTGAAAAATGTCAGAAATTTTATCTGAAAACTTTAAGTTTTTGGTGGTGAAATTTTCAATATATTTGTATAGGCGTGTTTTCGTAATGTAAGGAATGTATGAGCTTTACAGTCCAAAAGAACCAGAAATTTTAACAGTATTTGAATTGTATCTAATAACAGGAACCGTTTCACGGCCTTCTTAGAAGCACTTAACGATAGCTGTTACGATCACAAAATAATCTGAAAAAAATGACCCTTTGCAAAATACAGCCAAATCAAAATATAGGAAACAGCATAGCCAAATACACCACCTGGTCTTAGTTTAACTCTTTCCATACTGAGTTTATAAAATAACTTTTTATATCACTGAATTTTGACATGCTCATTCCTGCAAGTAGGGAAGTTAGTCAATTATTAAAACAGAATGGCAAGTAGTATAGATCCTAATGAGACGGCTCATAATAAGGCATCTCATCAAGACCTACACTGTTTGCACAGGTATCGGGTTTGCTGTGTAAGGCTGAATGGGTTAAATCACTCTGCTACCTTTTCTTAATTACCTATAAAATCTTCTTGACAACGTCTAGTAATTGTTTGACCCGGTGATGCTTCATTCCAAACTGTACCCCAGGAGTCTGTGTTTTTAGGGCATGGCTTTACAACTGGAAGAGCTGGGTGAATAAATGAGCCACAACGTAAGAAAACGTACTTTATGACATCCCCCAGCCCCCGCCACAAAGATTCAAATCACCCTGCAGATCCGCGCTGTCTGACCAGTCTTTGCTGTCCGCACAAGGAAACTTTGCATCCATTACGAAAATACGGCTATTGAAAGTTTCATATAAAAAATCTGATATTTTTCATATTTCTGCTCAAAACATAGATTGTGCGTACTCGTTAGAACCGCCTTGGCGAGGCGTTCTAACGAGTACCCACAATCTTTGTTTTGAGCCAAAATAAGAAGAAATAATGTATACCACTGTAAACCCCAGTTTTACTATATAAAAGTGGGATTTAAGGGGATCAAAATTATACAGGTATGTTTTCGTGATGCCCTTGAGTATTCATAATGTGCCCAGTATAGTTTCTGATCAGACTGTTCCAATGCATAGGGTGATCTGAATCGTCGCTTGGTTCACATGTCAAAATGTACGTATTCTGACGTTGTGGTAAAAAATTATTGCATGATAAAAATCAGTCTTGTCTGTACATAAAATGCATAAAAATTGTCATAACATAATAATCAGTTTGTTATAGTTTTACCTACACGTTCCGATGACTGTCTGACCTAATCATGCATGACCAAATCAGCTCAGAATATGCATGATTAGATCAGACAAGGTCTCCGCTGACGTGCATCTTGCATCTACCCGTAAGGGGAATTAATATTCTAATATACAAAGTGTTTCCTTATATCAATAAATACAGTGAACCCTCGTTATAACGATAAAACATCTGTTGCCGTTAAAATATTTTTTTTGTTGTAAAAATTTCGTAAACGCTGCAGAATGCTATGAAAAAAAGTGCTTGCTTAATTCCTATTTCCTCATAGACGATGAGGTTTGAATATTTGTTAGAATCGTCTTCTAACAAATACCCGAAACAATATGCTTCTTGAAGTATGAAATACCATACTTTTTGTATAATTTCTGAATGACTGTTAACTCTGGAGATATGGTTTCGTGCCAGTCAATGGTTGACTGTATTGACACCCGACAATACGAGTAGCAATTCTTAACCTACTAATACATCGTGTACGCCAAGAGTTTCCTTTACTAGAAATATTTAAAAACACTAGAACTGAAAGCACCTAAAGAAGACAGAACCTAAGCGAGTGTCGTGCAAAAAGTTCTGTCACTAATAGGCTCACTAACTTTTTTTCCAGGTATATTTTAAAATGCATCACTGCATTTGAATAGCTAACGATACTCGTTTATTTCGTGCAAATTGCTTTCCAACTGACCGAGTTATTTCAAATTGAAATAGATGCAGTCATATACACTGACCAATTTACTTGTTACAATAAGAAACGACCAAGCAAAGGATGGTCAGGAGTCCACCTTTTACATGACAACGCCTCCTCTCATAAGTGTGAGGTTGTTAAGTCTTTTTTGGCTTCTGAAAAGGTGAAAGTTTTAAACCATCCACATTATTCACCTGAGCTGAGTCTCTGTGACTTCTTTTTATTTCCAAGGCTTAAGAAAATGCTTTCTGGAAATACGTATACGTCTAGAAGTTCTGTTGGCAGCACTATTTATCAGTGTCTCCAATAGATACCAAAAGAAGACTATTTATCTCCTTTTCGCGACTGGGTAAAAGGGTTACAAAAATATGTTTCAGTAAAGGGGGATTTCTTTGAAAGTTTGTAATAAAAATATGTTTGATAAAACGTAGCACTGAAGTAATCCGAACCCAGTGACAAAACTTTTTGCAGGACCCTCGTATTATATGGTTTCAGAAGTAAGACGAGACGTGTATAAGTATGACTATCATTCCATAAACATAGAAAATCTGTGACAATGCTTTCACCTTTAAGCGGTAAGTAATGTCTGTCTCATACTAAATATGAAAAGCACTTTGATGATATTGCATCTGTAGAAGGAATATTTTTCTTAAAAGAAAAGCATAGCAAGCAATAAATATATATGAAAATAAAGAGCCTGTTAATAAGCTGAGCAGTTTGGTAAAAAATATATGAAAATCGTATGAGGAATCAGGAAAGTATTCAGCTTTGTAGTTCTAGAAAATGCTGTCATGGAAGCCACCATTTTTGTGAGTTAGTGACGTCATAACCCTCTAATAAAATATGCAAAAATTACATAAATCACATTTAAAACAATATTTTTGTTATATACCTGTAAATGTGTTCATTTGCATTTAAACTATTAACCAGCTCACATAAGCACCATAATCCTGTCTAAAGATGACTTTAATTTGTACCTTGCAATTATATAAATTTCTAATTAAATATTCACAATGGCAGTTTCCATGCTCATAGTTATATGAAATATAAACTACAATATCGCTTTTATTTCTTAGCCGATTTAGATCAAATCTTTGCCAAGATGTTCACTTTCTAAAGCTGTAAAATTTAAGGCATACATTGCATTTATTGGGCCTTTCCCTTTGAATTAAGGGGTCTTTATATACATTCATGGGGCGATAAGCAGTAGTAATTTATCCTGCTTCCTTTCTAGGAACGATTTTACTATAATAAGGGGGGGGGCTTTACTCATATCTCTCTCTCTCTCTCTCTCTATCTCTCTCTCTCTCTCTCTCTCTCTCTCTCTCTCTCTCTCTCTCTCTCTCTGGGATATGTCGTTTAAGAGTAAACTCATTTACATAATAGTTTAGGAGTACTTGAAAGCAAATAAGAAGTCACAAAATTGTCTTTCTTATTGAAAAATTGTGAGGAAACTCTACTGTGTACCCCCTCAAATTGGACAAGGAGTCAAAGTATGAAAGAAAGAAATACTACATTTGTTGAAAAAAGAAAAGAAAGCGGGTACACATCGCCGATGCAATCTTATCAGAATCTTTGCTGTCCGCCTGAAGACGCTTTGGATCAGTGGCTACGCAGAGTGCCCTACGAAGACTCTGATTAACCTGCGTGGTTAGCGTTTGCGAAAAGCGAACTTAGCCGACCACGCAGGTAAACTTGTCTTCGCCGCTCGCATTTTCTCAAACAAAAGCGTTCTCTTTGCAGAGCTCCAGTAGTACATCGTAGCCGCTTCATCAAAACCTAGGTATTTTGGGCATATATCAATAGTAAAGCTTGAGCCATCAAGCGCTGAGTCAATGAAACAGCCCAATCTGATAAGGGTCGTTACTATACGTTGAAACCCATCACGAAAATATGCCATTATAATTTTGACCCCCTTAAGCCCCACTTTTATATAGTAAAACTGGGGTTAACAGGGGTATACATTATTTTTCATATTTCTGCTTAAAAGCATAGATTGTGGGTACTTGTAAGAACCGCCTCGCAGAGGCGGTTCTAAAGAGTACCCCCAATCTATGTTTGGAGCAGAAATATGAAAAATATCAGTTTTCTATTTGAAAATTTTCAGTTTTTGGAGGTGAAATTTTCTGTATATTTGAAAAGGCGTGTTTTCGTAATGATCAACAGATTCTGCAAGAGGACAGCGAATGTGCTTATCAGACTGTGGATGTATAGTCTGATCTAGTCCTTTGCTGTATGCACATGCCTCAAGGGCACATTTTCACACGGAGCGGCGGTTTGTACGTACCTTCGGTGCATTGTGGGGACTGTCCACTCCACCTCCCGGAAGACAGACATATCCGTGTAACGTATCCAACTAGGGTGAAGCCTTGGTGACAACTATAGGTGACAACAGCTCGGTAAGCAGTTCTGTTTTCTTCTTCCTCATAATGCACTACTCCATTGACTGGGTCTGTCAAATTGCCACAGTCTACAAAACATAAGTACCGCCTTTATCTTGTTTCTGCCTTAAAATAGTCCCTTTTTATACAGAGCATATATGATTTACTTCAGCTGGTGTTGAGTGTCGTGTGGAGGCCGTAAAATATCTCCCTTTACTATATCTTAGTGGCGATTATTCTTTCAGGTGCAGGTCCTGTGGGACCAATGAGCCCATTTCAGTCCGCTGAAAATGTTTCAGTGTACTTCATCACAGTGTAGAGCATGTTTTCTGGCTTTTGAGACCACTGGGCCCATTTCAATGCGCCAGAACCATTTCTCCGTACTTCATTACAGTGTAGATTATATTTTATGATCCTTTAATACTGTGGGGCCAGTTTCCGTTGAAAAGGACTTCCCGTGCTACATCATAGTGTAGAAAATACTTTCTCGACCTTTGGTACCAACAAGCCAATTTTAGTTGTACCGAAACTAGAGTACTGGTCAAAGCGCAGGTTAGAGGACGTGTATAGAATTGCATATTCTGTTGCTGCAGATAAACAGACCCATTAACCTATTTCTGCCTAGCGTCCCATAAAAGGGACATTGGCAAACAGTGTAAACCCAGACCAGATGCCGCAGTATGCGGCGTCTGATCAGGGTCTCCACTGTTTGCACTTACGAAAGGAATTTCTATAAAAATTGATAACAATAAAAACTAACCAGGCATTCCTTATATCGAAATGAAGTGGTCCAAAGAGTTGTGATAGAAGAGTCGACTAGGTATAAATGGGTTTAAAATCAATTCAAATTGAGCCTGCTGCTTTTATTTGGTTTCTTCGTTTCAAATAAAAAATAATTTTGAACAGAAAGCATAATTTTTCCTTGTTCATGTTTTATCACATGAGCCGGGGCACAGCATTTCTTACAAGACAGCTTGTGTGCCCAGCGAAGACTCAGATCAGCCTCAGTGCCACAAGGTAAATATTACTTTTCACCTCTCAATACCACAAGGTAAATATTACACTTTTCACGTCTTAATACCACAAGGTAAATATTACATTTTTCACCTCTCAATACTACACTTTTCACCTCTCAATACCACAAGGTAAATATTACTTTTCACTTTTCAGTGCCACTAGGTAAATATTACACTTATCACCTCTCAATACCACAAGGTAAATATTACTCTTTTCACCTCTCAATACTACAAGGTAAATTTTACACCTTTTTACCTCTCAATACCACAAGGTAAATATTACACCTTTTACGTACCTGTCAATATAAGGTAAATATTTTACCATACACCCCGCTATACCACAAGGTAAATATTACAAACTGTGTGGTTACATTGTTGTTACTTTGTGTTACCGGGATCAGTTTGCACTCTAATTTTGATTTATGCTATTTTCAAGTTGATAATCTAAGAAATTTGGAAATGCCAAAATGCAAAACGGGTTGCGTCCACTATATACACTAGTAAATAACAGCTTAATATGTAACATACTCATTATTCATGAGCATAGTTGCCTTTGTCGAGTCTCATTTGATCTCCTATATCATATAGTGAAAATCGCGATTTGCGGTGGACTTCAGTCTAAGGCAGTAATTCCAATAAATTCTATTGAGTTAGCCCTTTAAAACAAAGAATACATAAAAGAACAATAATCATGTTTTCAGTTTTATTGAGATTTTTCATATGACTGTAGCTGGCGGGGCTGCTTATGCTACCTTAACGTCAGCTTAAGCGGAATAAGCAGGAATGTTGTAACAATTTTCTTTGCGCAAATCATTACGAAATCGCCCCTATTCATAATATATAGAAATTTTTACCTCCAAAAACTGAAATTTTTCAGATAAAAATTTCTGATATTTTTCATATTTCTGCTCAAAACATAGATTGTGGGTACTCGTTAGAACCGCCTCGACGAGCGGTTCTAACGGGTACCCACAATCTATGATTTTGAACAGAAATAAGAAAAATAATATATACCCCTGTAAACCCCAGTTTTACTATATTAAAGTTGGGTTCAAGGGGGTCAAAAATATATAGGCATGTGTTCGTAATGTTTCAAACTGAGCTATTTAACCTATAAAGTCGAGCTGCAGTGGCTCTAACATCTTTGGTACCATGGAGATTTGTTCTAGACATGGGTAGTTCGAGCCACTGACGGTAAATCACAGCGCAAATTCAGAAGGCAAACTGAGATTTTAGGGATGCCTTCGATCGTCTATATAATTATGTTATGTTAAATGTACAGTTTGGAATCGCCTCATCGAGGTGATTCTAATGAGTACACACAACATACATTTTCATAATAAGAAGAAAATTTCCCTAAACTATCCCTAACTATTTGTTTTCTTAAGCTATCGGAAGAAATTCCTGGGGACTCAAAGACTTGTTTTAAGTCTTGCCTTGTGTTATTTTGATCTTGTGTTTTCCAGTCCTTTTAGCACTGCGATTACCTCGCTTGGGAAAGACGGAGCTAATCTTAGTGCTTTTCGTACGTTTGTTCGATTTGCACTTCTTTGGTTTTGTATGGTTCCTCTTCCTCTTGGTGACTGGGAAGGGCTGCGGCATGTAATTGTGGCACTCCCTGGACTTTTCTCTTACCTTTTCTATATACGCCAGAGTTGTAATAATCACAAGCAGAATTTTTGTGGATTTTATCGATTTGTAAACGTCCGCAAACCACTCACAAATTTAACGTAAAGCCCTTTGTATATATTTTGTTAGTAATTCGCCGGTGTTTGCACACAGATAAAATCCACAGAAATGGCATCCATTATATAATATTTACTGTTATCATATGACGACGCTGCTATTCAGTGGCGTAACGTCATGTCATAACTAGAATTCTGAGAATCGGATGTGTCGCCTGCTTAAAGCGGCAACCATTTGATATTAAAAAGGAAAAAAACACTGGTCCTTATAATCGCTCCTATCCCTAAAGGCAACCCTCCACTACAAACTTCGAATGAAATCAATGCATTCCTTCAAAAGTTATTGAGGGGAAACAATATCTTTACCTTGTACTTTACCCCAACAACAAAAACTAAGTCAAAAAGGGCCATAACTTGGATAAAATTTTGCGGATGATTACCAATATCGAACTTGAGCTGCATTCAACATTGATATATCCTTCTGCAAACTTTCGATAAAATCAATGTATCCCTGCAAAAGTTATTGAGCGGAAAACAATATCAACACACCAACAAAAACAAAGTCGAAAAAGGGCCATAACTCAGCCAAAATTTTGCGGATGATTACGCATATCGAACTTGACCTGTATTTTACAATGATACATCCTTCTGCAAACTTTCAATAAAATCAATGCATCCCTGCAAAAGTTATTGATCGGAAACCAATATCAACACACCAAGAAAAACTAAGTCGAAAAAGGCCCATACCTCAGCCAAAATTTGGAGGATGATTACCAATATCGAACTTGACCTGTATTTACGGTGATATAAAATTTTGCAAAAGTTTGAATGAAATCAATGCATCCCTTCAAAAGTTATTAAACGGAAACGAACAACAAAAACTAAGTCGAAAAAAAGGCCATAACTCAGCCAAACTTTGGCGGATGATTACCAATATCGAGCTTGACCTGTATTTTATAGTGATATACAGTTCTGCAAAATTTGAATGAAATCAACACATCTCTTCAAAAGTTATTGAACGAAAACGAAAAGTGTGACGACGACGATGCCGACGCCGCCGACGACGACAACGCGGACGGACAACATGATCCCTTTGTGTCTGCCATGCTACGCAGGCGACACAAAAATCATATGACCACACGTTACATCACATTTGCGGGAACAAGTAACGTCATGACGACGTCCATGTCAACCAAGCATTTTCTGTTGAACAACTGTCAACTTTAAAGGTGATAAAATCCAATTTAAAATGGGCTTATGATAAACAAAACCTTACATTCGTGGTAATTTCATATTAAATTTATGAAACGAGCCGAAGGCTCGTTTCATAAATTTTATATGAAATTACCATGAATGTAAGATCCTCTATTCATTCTGCAAAACTACTGCTTTTACAGCAATAAAATTGTGTCCCTATTTTTACGCTCAACACTTACTTTTGAAAACTTACCTACAAGATGACATGTGGGTACTTTTCCTGACCATGATCCGTTCGCTTGGCATATTCTGCTTTTATTTCCAGCTAAGTAATATCCCGGGTCGCAACTATATATGGCCATAGCTTTAAATGTTGTTCCGCCGACAGTTGTAACTTTACCATTCCTTATACCGCCAGGAGTTTGGCAATCTGTAGATTGACAAATAGATTCTATAAGGAATTACCTTTGACATAAACATACTGACAAAACTACAAACAGCTCATGTCAAGTTTTCTGGGCCGGACTAGCTAGCTTTGGGTTAGTTTGACCACATCTGTGTCCTTTACATAATTTTTCAAAACGCACGGAATGGACAATGACCATAACAGATCAGAAAATATAAACTACACTACAGTGAAGTACGGGGAGACATTTTACGGCCGCCACACGACACTTACATCAGCTGTAGTGAAGATGGATTCTCAAAGAAATGTCCCTTGAAAGCAAAATGCGCTCTCACAAAACTGTTAACACCTGATGTTTCAAGTTTTCTGGGCCAGACTAGCTTGTTTAGGCCAATTATGCCTCATCAGTAACTCACTTGTAAATTTTTAAAACAGAAAAAGTACGAATGGGCTGAATTATCACAAAGGGAAGAATAAATATAAATTACACTATAATGTATTTAAATTAAAACCACGGCTTCGTGGTAGACAGTTAGATATAAATTATAGTTTCATATACGGATCTTTTTAACCGAAACAAACCGACATTTTCTTATTTTTCCACGAAAACATGTTTTGGTTACTTATTAGAAGGACTTCGGCAAAGTGCTTTTAATAAGTACCCACAACGTATGTTTTCGTGAAGAAATAAGAAATACACTGACACCCTGACTTAAACCATACTGCTTTTAGATCAGTTAGATACGAGTCTACTGCTTGTATACTTTGATCAAATAATCTGCTTCATCGGAGTCTGCACTGGGCCGTGCAATGCGAAAACGTGTCTTCGACCATATGCAGACAGCGAAGGCCCAGATCAGCCTGCGCATCCTTAGTCTGAACATGGCCTTCGATGTCCGCTAACAGAATCATTGGACACTACAGAATGTATGAATGAAGAGCAAAGTCCCGGATGATAATTGTACATGTTCGAAGGCATATTTTTGCTGGACGCGACCCATATACGAGTAGTTTTACAATCTGTGAATGGATTTACCTGCTATCCTGCAAATGGGTTCTTCGTCGGTCCATGTGCCGTTCAAGCATTGTCTGTCGACAGCGCCAACCACGTCATAACCTACGTCGCAATAGTATGTAGCCGTACTGCCGTTTGATAGACCCCCTACTTCTACCACACCATTTGGTATGTTGGTTAAAGGTTCGCAGTTTAAGGCTGAAAGTAAAGACGGTCACGAAATAAGCAGAATACTATTATATGTATATGAAATATCCCGAAGCAGCGATCCTTTGAAACTATAAAACAAGTCTTTTAACGAAAGTAACCGCACAATCTGGTAACGGTATTCGCTCTACATAGATAAGCATGGTACAGCATTTCCTACAACATTGCGACCAACGACGACTCAGATCAGCATGCGCAGACGCATAGGCTGATCAGAGTCTTCACTGTCCTCTTGAAGATGTTTTGGATCCTTGCTTACCCACAGAGTGCGCTGCAAACTCTGATCAGCGCAGATGCGCAAACTGATCTGATTCTTCGCTTTGTACACATGCAGGAATAGGAAATGCTGTGTCCCGGCTCAAACGTATTCTATAGTCGTTTATGATTTTGTAAGCTGAGAGCAAGGGCGCTGTTTAACCTGCATGGATACACTGGCTGATTTGGTATTTCGGTGTCCGCACATGCCCAGAAAGCGTCTCTGTTACTTGCAGTTTCCCTTAACTCTGCCAGTCAACAACGAATGCCTTTTTTCAGACTAGATGCATGTGCATGCTGATGAGGGCTTGCTGTCCGTATATGGTCTGAAGGCACAACATAAGAACCGCGTCATAAGAAGACAGACAATTTGTAGAGAAGTAAATGTTTACATGCGACGTCATCAAACGCGCCCTTTTGCACGCACTACGTTGATGACATGAATCATTGTCATTTGGTCAAGTGTGTTGTTGTTGTTTTTTTGTTGTTGTTGTTTGTTTGTTTGTTTTTTGTTTGTTTGTTTTTTTTTTGTATTTTGTTAGCTGAAAATTATTGGGGTACATGGAATCAATTTGCTTTTATTCAATTGTGTAGCAAATCCAAATCCAAGATAGCGTACATCGCTTTGCAGCGTAGGCGAGCGCGAGAGGGCAGCATTTTGATCACGGGGTACATGGTAAATAATTGCTTTTGCGCTATCTAATCAAAAGCCTACAAAGTTCTTTGAAGTATAACAATATTTATTATTTCACCTCAAAAATATATTGTGGTATCCATTAAAAGCGCCTCGGCCCACAACATATTTTAAATGGTCTTGGTGGAGAAAAAAGAAACATATTATGCGGATACCCCATTTTATCTGATGCTATGTAGAACACTAAGAAAACCCATATCGGACTAGCAAAAGCTAATCTTAATAGCGGAGTGGTCTCTTCATAGCGGAATTTAATGTACTTTCAAATAGGGAAGCATCTTCACCTTCTTATCATTGGTGGGCTATATTTTGCGATCGTGTCTCTTCCTTGACATCGTCTTTATTATTCAGCTGTCAGAAATATTGGCTAAAGACATGTATACGTTACCCAACTGTGTGAAGAATAAGACAAACGTGTTTATGACAGAATAACAAACAGAAGAAATTTCAAACAGGAAAGTCTCTTACTCTTGGTGACATTGGAAGGCTACGCTCTAAGGTTGTGGATTCTTTATTATTCAGCTGTCAGGGATATTAACTGAAGACGTGAATAAGGGCGAAGGTACGTTTTCTGACATAGCGGCTCATATTTCAATATCAACTTTTTAAAGCATATGAAAATTCAATGTTCAAAAGACATTAAAGAACACAAAAGCATTAATGACGCTTCCGTCAAAGTAGGAGCCCAATCAACTTGAAAATATATAGTCACTGTAAACAAGACAATCTTTTACATAAAGACTTAGACATTGTTTAAAGGGGAACGCAACCTTAAAAGATATTGTGCTTTAAAGTAAAGAACTTTACAAACAATGAATTTTGACACAAATTTTATCAAAATCGGTGAAAAATTAACTAAGTTATAGACAATTGAATATTTTAACATAAATGGTATGGGCGCCGCCATTTTGAATATTTAATGAGATTTCATAAAAATCAACATTCGTTTCATAAAGGATGTTATTCTCATAAAGTTGGTTTATTTTGGGTGAAATGATTGCTTGTCACTAGAATTAAAAGATTATAAAAATATCTGTAGCAAAATTATTTTTAAAAACCCTTTATAATTTGGTTTTGCATATTTAATTTGGGCTGTGTGACGTCACAAAGCCTGCAATATGGCGGCATCAATGACATCCATTTTAAATACATTCAAACCATCATAACTTACTTATTTTTAGGCCGATTTTGAAGTCTTGCATCAAAAGAAATGGCTTGTTAAGCATTTTACTCCAAGATATACTTACAACTTATATTGCGTTCCCCTTTAAGCACCAGTATGGATACTATGCATTTGACTGAGTCTACATTGGTTTAAACATATCTATTCTTATAAATTGTACATACAAGCATATAATTTAAGTGTAATAATACATGTACAATAAGAATACAAATGTGACGGGATTCGATTAATAGCCATACGGCTTATACGATTCCATCTTCCAGAGAGTCTACACTGAACTACCTATTGTGCAGAACTCAACCTACGAAGGTCACCTAACGCGTCATTTGCACCTGCAGACTGGTAGGTGTCCTCGCTGTTTTGTATATTGCTTGTGATTCCAGTCAACATAATGTGTGCTGTCATTCTACGCAATAACCAATGTCGTAAAAGCTTCTTTTGTTATATTCTCAACACTTTACTGAGTCCCGCATGGCGTTACAGATGACGGATCTCAGAAGTTATAACCCTTGTCCTGCTGAATTCGGATATACTCTGCCTTTGCAAACAGTGTAGATCCAGTCACGGCTTCTGAAGAAGCCAACTGATCAGGGTCTGTACTATTTGCTATTTAGTATATGAATTTATGTAAACAATGTGGATCAAGGAAGCTGACTGGTTGAAAAGAAGTGGGTGGGACATCTTAAATTATTCAGCATGACAAGGGTTAAGACAGAAATTATTAAGAAAAGACAACAACTTATGCCTTGTGGAAAAAAAAAACAACAACAAATGTGCCGCAACCTATAAACCGTACCGCCGGACATCTGCGCATAGCAAAGACCTAGATCAATCTTCGCCGTCTCGGGCACTTGACTATCCACGGAGCGACCAGTGGAAGCTCTGATCAGAGTGCGCGAATTTCATTTGAACCTAGTGTAGTTTAAACCCACAGTAGATTTTATAACTGACTGTTCTAAGTCGGCGGTTCTGTTGTTCTTTGTTCTTGTGGATTTTGTTTTGGGGGGCTATTGTTTCGTGTTTCTTCCTGTGCGTTAAATTATTGATGTGTTTAGTGGATCCTGCTAGCATAGTGATCACCTTATTTGGGTAGAGTGGGCCATTTGTTTTTTTTTTTCTTTGGTATGTGGCTTATGTACTATCTGTCTTGATTTGTTTGTTCTTCCTCTTGGTGTCATTGGTAGGCTATATTCTGTGATTGTGGCTCTTCCCAGACATCTACTATTTTTGAAAGCATATTTTCTCACTTGGCGCTCCAGTATCCACCTACATATATAGTAACATCGATATCATTTGTTCCCAAAGATGTTACCATTATAACGAATTTGCTGTTGTAAAGAATCCTTACTGGACAGGATGATATGTAAAAAGACATTATTTTGTTCTTATTTCTTCATAGAAAATATGTTTTGGATATTTGTTAGCATCGCCTCAGTGAGGCGATTCTAACAAATATCCAAAACATATGTTGCTCGACGTTTTAATGCAATATTCTTGCATAATTTCTCATTAACTGTCATCTCGTGAGCGAAGGTTCCGTAACATTCAAATTATCATTATAACGATTTTTTGTCGTTGTACCGAGTGTCGGTATAAAGAGGGCTGACTGTATAATTGACCAAGCGAACAGCAACGCCTTCAACAGGACTTGTGCGACCAGCGAAGACTCAGATCAGTCTGTGCATTCGCGCATTCTGATCATAGTCTTCACTGATCGCATGGGCCTCGTATAGCCTACAGGCTATTCAAAGATAAACGAGAACCCTTGTCATACTGGATGGATGTACAGGTTTTTCTGAGCTTTTGCTGGTCACACAGGTTTTATTGCAGATTTTGTCGTTTATCTAGTGTCAGAAAATATGTCATTATCAGGCATATATTCTTACTTACTTGAGCAAATAGGCGTTGTACCATTCAATCTACCGTTTACACACTGCATTGTTGAATGGCCAAGCAAGTTATAACCAGGGTTACATCTGAAAATGGCTACAGTTCCGTTTAGTGTTATGTTGCCGTTGTCGAATATAAGATTTGGTAAACACACTGAAGTAAAGAAAATGAAGGAAAATGAAGGATCCGTTTGAATTTCGTTAAAACGTGAGACAACACTATTTTGTTTCCAAGCATACTCTGACATGGTACTATTAATTTCCAATGTTATCAACTTTATTTTCGTTTACAACTTTAAGTAACGTTTAGCCCATGCTCTCCCTTTCTACAATAACAATAATTGCATTGGTTTATCTCACATATTTAATGAGGCATTAACAATTTGAAAGAAAACCGAGGTTTGTAGGAGTCTACATTATAAGGAGAACTTTTAGAATTTTTGAACATTTAACCAGGTTTCAATTTTTAACTAAATTTTCTTCACAGAAAGAAAACCGTATTTAGCCTGAGTATTGGGACCTTATCTACTTACCATACTTGTCCTAAAATTTGAAATAGTCAATTTTACTACCTCTTGACGTGCTAGTATTATTGCTGTATGTATGGCAAACAGTGTGGACTCTGACCAGACACCGCATACTACGGCCTCTGATCTGCATCTATGGTTTACATAGTAGTTCTATTGTTTGTGTTGAGGTTTTACGGCCCAGTCAAACAATTGGGGTCGTGTCGATCGCGGTCAGTTTGCCTAGCCACACGTTTACTGGGCAGGCTTAGTCCTCTAAGCGGTTAACCAGTATTGTGCACATTCTTTCGCCAGAAACTGATAACTGCCCTTCTTGAATCCGCGGAAGGGAAAGAATGGTCGTGTAAAATCAACTTCTAAGAAAGAATGTTGCCGACCGGGCGGGAGACAAACCCACAAACTCCTGATCACCAGTCGAACGCGCATCCAACTGAGCCACCGAGGCCGGCTTCATAATTTTAAATAAGAGGATAGCATAAAAAAAACATATTCTTATTATTGCTGCACGAAACCATAGGTTGGATGTACTCATGATTGGCGCTTCCAATGATTACTCACAATATATTTTTTAGCGGAGTTATGGAAAAAGAATGGCAATTATTTTTTAACTTTTTCATGTCTCTGATATTTTTCATATTTCTGCTCAAAACATAGATTGTGGCAACTCGTTAGAACCGCCTCGGCAAGGCGGTTCTAACGGGTACCCACAATCTATGTTTTTGAGCAGAAATAAGAAAATTAATGTATACCCCTCTAAATCCCAGTTCTATTTATAAAAGTTTTGTTTAAGGGGGTCAAAATTATATAGGCGTGTTTTCATGATGAAACAAAGGCTTACCTAGAGCTATGGCTAGACATATATTTTACTTAGGTATGTTTACAAAATGCTCTAAAACAAAAGAATAATAAAAGATTGTCAAGTCATAAATTTGCTCTTTCAGCACGGTCAAATGAGCCGTGATGCGAGAAAACGTACCTTTCAACAGGTGCCCCCGACGAAGACTCAAATCAACCTGCGCATGTGCACAGTCTGATCAGAGTCTTGGCCGTTCGCATATAGAAAATATGCATCTTCGGCTATCCAAAATGTGCCCAGTGAAGATTCTGATCAGACTGCGCGAATGCGCAGTCTGATTAGAATCTACACTGGGCGCACATATCCGAACGTACGCTCTCTGAAGTTGCGGATTAAATGTATATCGTTGTCAGTCATGAATATGTGAAATCACAAAATCAACATTTTCTTGCCCTGTTCTAAATACGGTCGAACCTCAATAGTTCGAACACCGATGGCTCGTTTACCATGGTTAATTCGAACTCGTTTTAGAGTCCCTGCGAAACTCTTCCCATAGCTCAAGAAAACAAATATTTCAGGAAATTTTCTGATTTTATCATGAAATTGTATGTTGTATGCACTCATTAGAATCGCCTCATCGAGGCGATTATAATGAGTAGACTGAACATACCATTATTGTGTAGAAGATGAAAAGATTTCCCAAAATTATCGCCGTTTGCTTCCTGACCTGGCGCTGTCATTAACCCTCAATGGCTCGAACTACCCATATCTTGAACAAATTTCCATCGTCCCAAAGATGTTCGAGCCATTGAAGTTCGACTGTAGTTGTTTGAAAAGGGACTAGGAGCCTGATTAGTTTTCAACAGGTCATTCAGAATTCTGAACCTCACTCCTTGACTTTCAAAGTTTGTCTCAAGTTAAAGGTTAGCCTTAAACTGATGAAATACCCCACAAAAAAGGGGTCTTTGGAACTTTTCTGCCCTTTAACACATGTGCTCTAGTTTCGGTTGAGAATACAAAGTTTACCAGGTCTGATTTTTGACAAACCGTTTTGATTTTTTCAAAACTCAGAGCACACTAAAACTATGATTGACAAAATTTTGGTCTGCAATTAAACGGAACATATTTTTCGTAAAACTAACATAAATTTAAACAATCCCATCTATTATCGTCCAATCATAGTCAAGCATTTTATGAAATATTGCCCTTAGCTTCCGTGTGAATTTTGCTTGTTCCAGACCTCACCACCGTAATTGGTATCTTGCTCAATAAACTGTTTGAGAACGTTGCTTCGATGTGTACATATACTTGCACGGACAATTACATACCCACAAATTTCGAAGGTACTGGTTTTGACGTTGATGGTGTATGGAGACCTGTCGGCGCAGGTGGTGTGTATCTTTGAACTGTAACATAAAAAAGTAAGTACATAGCACTTGAGCCGGGGCCCAGCGAAGACTCAAATAATCCTGTGTGTCAGCACAGTCTGATCAGAGTTTTAGCTGACCACCTGAAGACGCTTAGAGTAAATACTATATATCGATAAAATAAATGGGACACTTTGTGCAAAAAGGTCCCAGTGGCATATGCGGACATAAAATACTCGGGTCAACTAGCCCATCCGAGCTGTCTCATGACGCCTTTGTTGTCCATCCATTGGTGTTGTTACAGGTACATTTTCATATGGGGTGGCTCGGATTAGGTTATGACTATAAGGAGGTATTAAATTCTAGAGAAGTAATAATTCTAATGGTATACTAAATATTTATAACCAGTTTAGATCCGTAATCAAGTGCTTATACCCACAAACCAAACATTTTATACATGTGCCGCTTTATATATGAAAAATGACAAAATGTGTCATACAATTATTATCCAAAATATTCGAACACTAATCTCCTAAAACACCTATAATAAAATGTGGAAGTCCTATTGACCAACTGGTGGTAATCTGGATAAATTTTCAGAAAAAAGATCAATTGGAAGCAAGGACTACATCACAGAAACAAAAAATGTAGACTTTATTTTAGTGTGGTCCCGATGATCGATAATCGGTCATTTTTGCCTCTTGTGACTGATGAGCGGAAAGAATTTTCACAGTCCACTAATCGGAATATTCAAGTTTTAGAAACTTTTTTTTTTCTCGCTTTTTTGTTCTGATAGTCAAGTTGTTAGAATGAAATACTAAGTTGTCTGTTTGGGTCATTTTAGGTTTTGGATGACTAAAGGAGTAAAGAAATTTGACGGAGAAAAGCTTGAAATTAGCATAGCTCCAGATAAGCACTGTTTCAACCGTAAAGAAATGATATTTTTACCTGCATGAACACATATGCTGTGTACTCATTAGAAGCGACTGGCCAAGGCGCTTTTAATGAGTACTTACAACATATGTTTTCATGGAGAAATAAGAATAACATTATGATTAACCCTCTTATCTGGAGTCATGAAAAGTACCTGAAATGAATATGTTTTCTACAACTCGATTATTAATCGATGATTGGTCGATTTTACAAAACCGATTTCCAACATTACGTGGTTTTACTGAACAGTACTCAATAGTGCCATTTCTATAAGCAGGAACTTTCAGAATTACTCAAAATAAGATCAATGATCCCAACCCAGCTAGCATTCTTTATAAATCTATAGCGGGCCGTAATCGGCCCGTCAGGGTAGCTGACGAGCCGATTACGGCCCGCTATAGATTTATAAAGAATGCTTACTGGGAATTGACCATAGATTATAAACTACACTAAAATATTACAATATGTAATAAAGTAAACCATTGTGACGGACACTCTCAGACCCTGATCACAGGAGTAGTTTTATATCGTTCTACACTGTTTCTTCGAGCCCATATGTGCGAATATTTAGAGTACTTCTACGATTTCTAAAAAATTAGGATATGTACAGTAAACACTCGTTACAACGACTGCATTTGTTCCCAAAGATGTTGCCATAAAATGAATTTGCTGTTGTAAAGAATCCTTAATAGTCAGAATGATATATAAGAAAGGGCTTTTTTATTCCTATTTCCTCACAGAACATATGTTTTGGATATTTATTAGAATCGCCAAATACATGTATCCAAATCATATTTTGCTTGAATTTTTAATGCAATATTCTTGCATAATTTCTCTTTAACTATCACCTTTTAAGCGAAGGTTTCGTGACATTCAAATTGTCATTACAACGAATTATGTCGTTGTATCGAGTGTCGGTATAAAGAGGGTTGTCTGTACAATTTCAATGGATGCATTGATCAAACAGCGTGACCACACAAGCTGTTATTGGGTCAGTTGTTTACAATGGAGCCAAAGTATACATAAACAAACATTTCCATAAGGTTGTTGTCCACGCGATTATCATTGACCAATGCAATCAAAGCGCGGGTTTGTATGACATGCAGGTAACGGCTATTTGTGGCCGCGCTATTATTTCGCTTCGAGATAAGAATGCCGTGTTAAGAGGGTTATCTGTAAAACTTGGACTGGGACATTGACAAACAGCACAGACCCAGATTAGACGCTGCAGAACGCGGTGCCTGACCAGGGCCTGCCCTGTTTGCTTAAATTAAAGGAAGTAAAGGGTTAAATGAAACGGTTTTAAGTCCCCGTTCAGGACCATTTTCCCTGCACTGAGACAATCGACCTACCAGGGCTTCCAGTGCTTTGATTTATATCTGCATTTCAAAGTATTGACAAGCCCATGTGTGTGTGTGTGTGTGTGTGTGTGTGTGTGTGTGTGTGTGTGTGTGTGTGTGTGTGTGTGTGTGTGTGTGTGTGTGTGTGTGTGTGTTATTTTATGTGATTAAACCATTATAACCATTATCCGGTGCCTTGGGAGAGCTCATCACGAAAACATGCTTGTATAATTTCGAACCCCTTAAACCCACTTTTATATAGTAAAACTGGGGTTTACAGGGGTAGACATTATTTTTCTTACTTCTGCTTAAAAACATAGATTGTGGGTACCCTCGTCGAGGAGGTTCTAACGAGTACCCACAATCTATGTTTTTAGCAGAAATATGAAAAAAAATCAGTTGTTTTTTTTTATCTGAAAATTTTCAGTTTTTGGAGGTGAACTTGTCTATATATTTGAACAAGCATGCTTTCTTAATGTGTGTTCTGGTATCGTTGATTTTTATGGAGACTATAGCTATTTAACAATATCAGAATTTGTAATTTTTTGTGTTTTATAAGATACCAACGGTGGATTTAATAACCGGGCACTGAACGCTTAGCATGCGAGGTAAACATTTCAGCTGACGACATTTAGAAATATTTTTCTTAAAGGCTTTTTAACTTTACTATAGGTTTTGACATTTTGATGCAAGTTATCTCGCAAGAAAACAATTTGCATAAATTGTCGAAGCCTATTTTCTGGAAAAAAAGAAATATACTATCAATTTGTCGTCTCCTAAATTTAAGATAAAACCCTCCAAATTTTAGAGGACCACAAGAAAAACTTGACTCACAATTACGAATACACCGTGGCATAACTACATTAGTATGCCATATGCCGTTAGAACAATGGAAGGATTCTCGTAGGGCGTATCCTGATTCGTTGATGCAGAAAACGTCTGCCGTGTCAATAGTCTCGGACAATTTATACATTATCTGTGCATGTTCCGCTGGTATCAGATGTTGACATTCTGAAAAAGAAATGTTTGTTTTTTGTTTTTTTTTTTGTTTGTTTTTTTTTTTGTTTGTTTGTTTGTTTGTTTTTTTTTAAGTACGGTCCGTAGAAAGCATATACGGACAGCAAAGTCCCAGATCAGACTGCGCATCCGCGCAATCTGATCAGGGCCTTCGCTGTCCGTTTACAGAATCGGTGGACACTGCAGAACACATTTAAAATTAATAATCATTACTTACGGAAATGTGTATAATGTTTATAATTTAGAGCTGCGTCAGAATGATCACCGCTGAGTTTCTGTAGTGAACTCTTCCATTTTTAAATGTAGAGATATTCATTGTTGTAAAGGTTTTAGTCAAAATACATAAACGGGATTGCACCACGATATATCATGACCAAGTATTAGTTTTCCCAAAAAGTTTGGTCTACGGTTAGAACACAATAAGTTTAACTGAAGATTAACATCATTTGTCAAGTTTCATGAAATATAAGTCACGTTGATCTCTTACATAGGACAATGTGATACACATTTCATGTTTCAGTCACTGGTCATTGTATCTTTGGAGACAACTTGATTGATTATTGTGATTCTTAGTTTGCTATCAGTCTTAATTAGCTTTAATATTTATTGTGTGCTCAGCGGTAATCAAGCTTTTTCGTGAAAGCTAATTCTTGTTTTAGATATACTTTGTTCGACGAACTGTGACGAGATCGAAATGTTTCAACCGGGGCACAGCATTTCCTACATGATTGCATGTGCGCCGACCGCGAACTCAGATCGGCCCTCCGCGCAGGCTGATCAGAGTCATTGCTGCTTGAAGACGCTTTGGCTCCTTGGTTACCCAGTTAGTGCCCCGCGAAGACTCTGATCAGGCTACGCGGCTGCGCAGGCTGCTCTGAGCCTTCACTGAACGCACATGCAATCTTGTAGGAAATGCTGTACCCCGGCTTGGTTTAATGAATTATGCCAACAGATGTTAACCCTTCAATTAAGAGCAGTTTGAAATGGCTGATGCTTAGACTGCAAATATTGCAAATATAATTGCGGAGTTATGCTCAAAAGCATTTTTATTTGTTGTTGATTCTGCTCTTGTTGTTTACAATTTTCGATGGCTTACTGATACATTGACGATCACTGAATTATGCGACCGAAGTAAATTCATCCATGCTGAACTGTTGATCTTTCTATTTATTTATATTGTGTCCTATTTCCTGTGCCATTTACATCAAGTTGAACATCAATAGCTCGTTTACGTGGCTAATTCTAACTCGTTTTTTAGTCCCTACGAAATTCTCCCGATAACTCAAAAGAACATATATTAAGAGAAATTTTCTAATTTTATCATGAAATGGTATAATGTGTGTACTCATTAGAATCGCCTCATCGAGGCGATTCTAATGAATACACTCAACATACCATTATTGTGTAGAAGGTCGAAAAGATACCCCTACATTATCGCCATTTGCTTCCTGACTGAAGTGATGATTAGCCCTCAGTGGCTCGAACTACCCATATCTCGAACAAATATCCATGGTCCCAAAGATGTTCGAGCCATTGAAGTTCGACTGTAAATTTTCATTTCAGCATTGACAAATTAGTGCATTAGAACTTCGATACTGCTAATCTGAATGCTGTCTGGGATAAGCAAATTAAAGGCTCCATATTCCTCAAAAATGGACTTTTTTTTATCCGAGAAAGGTTTAACAAAATGATATATAGTATTAATACAATCATAATATGTGGCCTCTGACAGCCTGGAAAACTTCAGTTAGTCTTTCGGTTTTGAACTGAATCAAAAATAAAATGATTTTTTATGGTATCTTTGAATTAATGTTGGCAGCATTAATTCAGTGATACAATAAAAAATTATTTCACTTCAAAAACGAGAGACTAACTGAATTTTTACAGGCTGTCAGCTGCCACATTTTATTATTGTATTAATACCATATATCAATGTATTAAAACATTTTATATATATATATAAGAAAATGTCTGTTTGTTTAGGAATATGGAGCTTTTATAAGTGATCTTTATCAGAGATATTTATCTTTTTTTTTTTTTTTGCAGAGAACGTTCTGTAGTAGTGGATTAGTCGAAGACACTACAGTTTCTCCTTGAAAACATTTTCTAAAATGAATATACCATTGAGAGCAATGAGTATACACACAAAGCTGACATTCCTGTATTGTGCATGTCTTCTGGGCCTGACTTGCCTGATTCGACCAATTAGGCCTCATCAGTGACCTAATATTAACTTTCAACAAATCCCGGAATAGGTTTAGTGATCACAAAGGATCAGAAAATATAAATTGCACTATAGTGAAGTACATATTATTAACCCTGGTCCTTCTGAACCCGGATATGTCCTGCCTTCGCAAACAGTGTAGATCCAGATCAGTTGGCTTCGAAAAAAGCCAACTGACCTGGATCTGCTCTGTTTATCATAATGTATATGAATTTGTATCAACAACCTGGATCAAGTTATCTGATTGGCTGAAATTTATTAGTGTGCTTGGCATCTCAATTTATTTAGCATGACAATGGTTTATGTATGACGATAGAGACTGACACTTGTTTAGGGCTATATAAAAACTACTGTGCTTATGACATCTTTTAGCTTGAAAAGTCATTTTTGTTTTTGTTCGGCGATTTAATCAGAAGAAGTAAATTTGCAAATTTTTGTCAAGATTTAATGCAAAACCATTAGTCGTACATGTAATTATGTCTGCACAAAAAGTTTTATGCTAATCACTGGTTTTTAAAAATCAAATATTTTCACTTTTTCTCATATTAAAAATGAATGCAAATTATGCAGAAATCAGTAGGTTAGGTAACCTGGAGGCAGATTTTCAACAAGTTTTGCATGTTCGATTTTTCTAAATTTTCACAATATTGTTGTGGAACACCTATGATTTAAATTCAGCAAAGAAAAGTGAAAAAATATTTTCTTAAAAATTCAAAACAAAATCACTTTATTATAGAAATTGCATAGGTCAGACCAATTTTGCCGTAGATTTAATTTAGGGTATATATTTGAGAACAAAACAAAGGAACAGAAAAGGCAAATGGTTTCTGATAAGATATGGTCGATCAGAACAAAATATTTTCATTTAAAATGAAACGCCAGGCAAAAAACGTCTTTCCGAGTGATGTCGAAGGGACAGTAGGGGATAAACTTGTTATATCAATGATATTAACAGGCAGTTGTGTTTGATAATGATTTTATACATGTATGTAGCCCTATGTTAGGGGTAGCTGCACCAGTGGGACCGAATTCTGATGGTAACAGAAAGCTTTGTTCACTTCGATCAGGTTTACAAGTTCCGGAAAAAATATCAGAGTATACAGATTTTATCGAATCACTCACAAATTGAATAAAGCACAGAGCTTTAAGTTAAGTTTGTGAGTGATTCGACGGAGTTAACTCATCGTTAAAATGCACAAAAATAATAATTCATTCCTTGTAATTCCATCTTCGTCATAAAATGATACAAATGTTGCTGAAATATCAATCTTTTGAGACGGCGGAAGAAAATAAGATCCGACAGATTCCCTGGGTTGAGTATAAGTGGACAGTGCGGCGCTTTTTTTTGGTGACATACTGCGTCACCAAGTGTGCATTGGTGATCCATGACAGCAAGGCTGTACAAATACATATACATAACAATCGCCGCGGTGCTTGGTAGCGTTAAAAATCCGCACAACAACATACTTATATGTACCCCTAGGGTAGAGGCGGACAACATCCACCGAACAAAATATGGTAAAGTCGAATTTCCATGGCTCGAAATGACCATGATAATTTGTTCGAGATAGGGATAGTTCGAGTCATTGAGGGTTAATTGTAGCGCCTGGTCAGGAGACGATTCAGGATCGATCTTCTAAATATTAAGGTATGTTGTGTGTACTCATTAGAATCGCCTCAAGATAAAGTAGGAAGACTACCCTTAAATTATACTGAATATATAGTATTCATTATAAAGATGAGAAAAGTTCCTTAGGGACTCTAAAACGACTTCGAAACAGTCATAGTAAACGAGCCATCGGTTTTCGAGTCATTGAGGTTTCACTGTATTTTGTCATGTCGGAAACAGAAGGAACAAATGAAGACGACCTGCGACAGAGTTACTACCTTAGAGCGGTCAAGAGCAAAACCGTCAAGTGGGAGATACTTTAAACAACAACCCTTGCCCTTTGTCCTGATATCAGACATTGGCTTGGCGCACATGTAATCTTGTAGGAAATGCTGTGGCTCGGCTGATATTTCAGAGACTCTATTATCAGGCTTCATCTTCATAAAGTTCCTGGCTATTCAGGCTGCTCTGAGACCTAGCTGTTTGTACTCGACTTAAATCTGACTTACTTGAGCAAATTGGTACCATGTTATTCCAGCTGCCGTTGACACACTGGACGGAAGGGTAGCCTAATAAGTTATATCCTGGATCACATCGAAATCTAGCTGAATTGTCCTCTATTGTTACTTTGCCATTAGTCAACAATGGAGCTGTGGAACAACCTGGAGAGAAAATTAAAAAAAACACAATGCTGAAGGTTTATGTCAGAAATACGGAAAACGGATCAGAATGTATAGCTAAATTCAGCCACCCAAATTAATACTCTTTCTTTCTTTCTTTTATTCTTTCATTCAGTCGTCCTTACTCTCTTTCTCTCTCTCTCTCTCTCTCTCTCTCTCTCTCTCTCTCTCTAGATTGATTGATTAAGCGATTGACTGACTGATTGACTGACTGACTGACCGACCGACTGACCGACCGACTGATTTTTTGATGGATCGATAGGTCAATTCAGGGAGGGAGTGATGGAGGGATATTGAGATGGTGATACGGATAGCTAAAATGGCAAGACTGCTCTATAATAACAACTAAGTTACAAAAAAGTTGAGTTTATTCTAATATCTACAGTCTCCCTCAAATGAACACATCAAAGCTAATTGCAAAAAAAAAAAAAAAAAAAAAAAAAAAAATGTTTCAGCGCAGCCTAATCAGAGTAATCAGTTTTCGCTTGAAGAAACTACGGATCCTTGGCTGACCATAAAGACCCTTATGAAAACACGCCTATTCATTGAGAATGTTACCACCAAAAACTGAAAACTTTCAGATGAAAAATTTTGGTAGTTTTCATATTTTTGCTCAAAACATACATTGTGGGTACTTGTTAGAACCGCCTTGGCGAGGCGTTTTATAACGAGCACCAACAATCTATGTTTTGAGCAGAATTAAGAAAATTAATGTATACCCCTTATACTCCAGACTTTATTAAAAGTGGGGTTTAAAACCATATAGGCGTGTTTTTGTGATGGGCTACTTTCGGACGAACCGGCCTCGGTGGCTCATTTGGATGCGCGTCCGACTGGAGACAAGGAGGTCGCGGGTTCGACCCCCGCCGAGGTCGGCTACATTCTTTTTTTGGAGATTGATCATGAAATATTTTCTACAGTCATTCTCTCCCTTTCGCTGATTGAAGAAAGGCAGTTGTCAGCTTCTGGTGAAAGAATGTGCACAATTCTGGTTAACCGCTTAGAGGACTAAGCCTGCCCAGTAAACGTGTGGTTAGGTAAACTGACCGCGCTCGACATGATCCCATTGGGTTGACTGGGCCATAAAACCTTAACTCAAACAAACAATGTTTCGGACGAAGCATGCACACAAACTTTATCACATTTTGCGTTGCGTACTTGCGATTTCAGTAAACATCAACTCAAAATGTAATAGTCATTTCATTTGAGTTATTGTTACATTTTGACTTACAATGCATGAATGTTATGCATTGTGAACCTTTTCGCAATCCCAGTCAAATTTTGGCCAAAAACGACCCTTACAGTATTATCTGTAAAACTAAGGATATTTGGAATCTACTTTATTACATTAACACGCATATGCAAAACATGTTCCTGTTTATCATGGCGTTTTTAAATCAATGTGTCGCGTCGCAAGAAAATTTATGATCTTCAGGGTTTCCGTCGAATCTTTCAGCGCGCATACAACGGCCTTTATCAAGACCACATGTCTAGTTCTTCGGCTAAAGTTTTCCCTTGACCTACCGCTTACGTAAGCGAACAGCACAGGTTCTGGTGATCCTGCGCACATACGCAGGTTTGCCTGAAACTTTGCTACTCACATATGCTATAACAGCTAACTCGGCTTATAAAAGCACTTAGGATAAGTGCAGACATTTTGTTGTAACATTTATTAATACAGCCTTATGTCGTGAAAATGCTAGATAAAAATAACAAACAATTCAATTAACATTTGAAAGCATAAAAATTGCTACAATTTGATAAATAACATTTAACCCTGTGTACCCTATATTTTACTATATAGTATAAGAGAACATTAAGTCCAGATTACTCAGGATTGTTAACGTAATGTGTAGTAAATATACCAAGTATACTGACAGTGTCTCACTTTTGGCTTGTTGTGCGTAAAACCCTGCAGACCAGTTTATATCTGCGGCATCTAAATTTGGCGGTTTGACAGGTATGGCTTGTTTGCGCATTTCAATATCGGCGCATTCATACTTTCAGATGTATGCCACACTATATACATTTATTCAGTTTGAATACTGGCGGAGTTTTATTTTGGCGGGGTTTTGCCTAGATTGTCAATAGCGCCAAAATAAAGTGACCGCAAATTGTAAGTATTTTGCATTAAGAAAATATACTGACGCTGAAGTTTAGAACTTTGAGAAGGACTTGGCTTTGGAGTTGCTTGATGCATAGTTTGCTCTGTCTGCAGAAGATATGCTGACGGTGTAAATACGTTGGCTGCAAAATAAACAACAAAATAATACTTCAATCCCAAAACGTGAACCCCATCAAGCTAAACTGATAACCTAGCGATTATCGATTTGCAGATCCAGATCAGCTTACGCATAATCACAGTCTGAGCAGAATCTATGCATTGTAAATACACACTATTTAAAGGTTATTTTCTTAGTAAATATATTATTTAAAGGTTATTTCCTTAATAAATATATATATTGGCCTGTGTAGCTGTGTACCAAAATGTGCTGATGTGTATCAAATCGAACCATTACGAAAACATGCCTATTCAAATATGTTGAAAATTTCACCACCGAAAAACTGAAAGTTTTCAGTTAAAAAGTCTGATATTTTTCATATTTCTGCTCAAAACATAGATTGTGGGTACTCGTTAGAACCGCCTCGCCGATGCGGTTCTAACGAGTATCCACCATCTATGTTTTTGGAGCAGAAATAAGAAAAATAATGTCTACCCCTGTAAATCCCAGTTTGACCATATAAAAGTGGGGTTTTAGGGGGTCAAAATTATATAGGTAAGTTTTCGTGATGGTCACTGTAAAGTAGCGTTAAGTTTTATGCGACGTCAGCCATCACTTTCTTATGTTTCTTCCCACAGTTCAGTACTAAACGAGTCGTGTTAATAAAACAATTGTTACCCTTGTATGCGGGCAATATGATGATTTGCTCACCCCCGACATTCTTCGAATAGCATTACCTCCCTCGGGTGAACAAATCGTCATATTTATCTCGCACAAGAGCAATACACGTACTTGTTTTTGTTGCCCTTTGTGTATGTTAAGCTCACGTAAATTATTCTAGAAAATAGACTTCCGATTAAAGGAAGCGTGTAGAATGTTGCATTTTACACTCTTTCCAATTATATGACTACATAAAATCAAGTCAGTTTACTTTTTCTTTTTCTTTTCTTTTCTATTTTTTTTTTTTTTTTTTTTTTGTTATGTATTTCCAAAGGATCCTCTCTTCAGATTATTTTATCATTATAACTCGGGTATTGTTGTTAGATATTGTCAAATAGTGTCGTAAGCTTATCACTTGCTAAATTAAATTAAATAAAGTAAAAAATATCGCTGTTATCGCTGAAAACGCCCATTCATTACGAAAACATGCCTATTCAAATATATTGAAACTTTTACAACCAAAAAAGGAACCTTTTCAGATTAAAAATCTGATATTTTTCATATTTCTGCTCAAAAAATAGATTGTGGTTACTCGTTAGAGGCGGTTCTAACACGTACCCACAATTTATGTTTTAGCAAAATTAGAAATTAATGTGTACCTCTGTAAACCCCAGTTTTATAATATAAAAATGGGGTTTAAGGGGGTCAAAACTATATCGGCGTGTTTTCGTAATGTTATTTCAAAGAAATGTTAAATCTTTCAACCCTGCAGACCAAAACATATACCCTTGACAACAGTGTAGAACCGGATGAGAGGTCTCACCAGGATCTACACTGTTTGCCATTCCGTTTCTGATTTTAGACTGAAACCCTTTTTTGCATCTCAGTGGACATGTCCACATTCAGGGACGGACCAGTCTACTTCAGAAACTCAGGGGTGAAAGAACTAAAGTGAATACGGAAGTATAGGTTATAATTAATAGAAAAAATCCCGGAAAAAAAAAACTTTCAAAATATCTGTTAGTCTGGCAATGAACAATGAAAAAGAGGATATCATTCAGTCATTCTATGCCCTGTCCAATTAAGATTCGTCTTCAAATTTTGATAGTGAAATAAATCTTATCGCTTGCTCGTGTGCATTTATTTCATTCTGCGGTAATACAGTGAATTGATATACCGTTACCAATGTGGCTGGTTACCTTAATGCTTAGCATGTTGGGAAAAATCAGCAAATGACATTTATAAAAAAGAATATATTTTTCCCGGAAAATAAGATTTGATATTTCATGCAAACTGTCTCCTAGTTTACATAAAATGCCAATCCTTATTTTCTGGGAAGATAAAGAAAAACTGTTATCAATTTGTCTGCTGAATTAGCAAAGAAACTAATAAAGGTTTAAAGATTTGGTACAGTCAACGCTATGAAAAGTATTACCAATCTGTCAATCTCTTAACCTTTTGTCATGATACCACGCCCATTTCTAATTGTTAGCCAATCGGATTACTACAATCCAAATTGTTGATAAAAGTTTTGAATGACAAACAGTGCAGATCCAGATCAGTTGGCTTCTTCAGAAGCCAACTGATCTGGATCTACACTGTTTGCAAAGGTAGGGCATATCCGTGTTCAGTGACAACGGTTAATACCGGATGTGTCACTCTTCGCTCAAGAGGTGACAGTTAAAAAGAGATTATACAAGAATATTCTATTTAATACTTAAAGAAACATACGTTTTGGATGTTTTATTTAACACTTAAAGAAACATATGTTTTGGATATTTGTTAGAATTGCCACACTCAGACGATTCAAACAAACATCCAAAACATAGTTCCACGAGGAAATACGATTACAACAAATCTTTTCTTACATGTCATTCTGCTCCACTTAAGGATGCTTTACATCAACAAATTCATTTTAATGCCTACATGTTTAGGACGAAATGCTATCGTAGTAAAGAGGGTCTACTGAACTGGCTTTATGCATCTGACCTCTGTTTACGAGGGGGATTACTATGCTTCATCATTTACGTTGTACATTTTGCTACTTCCTTGATGGTATGACAATATATATGGAACCTTTCCCGACAAAATGATTCAAAACAACCAGTATTTATAATAACCTCGCATTATAGCCCATTATAGTTGAATATGCTGGCCACAAGTTTCAGCACAGCAAACAACATAATGAAATATTTTTCCTAATTTTCCCAGAACATAGGCTTTGTCTGTCTTTCACTTTGGTGTTGGGGCTTGATGTGGATCTGATTGTATCAGTTCCTGAGTCTACTTTGAATTTTCATGCAATTTGTCTTCAAGGAAGAAAATTTGCATGAAACGTCAAAAATATAAGTAAAGCTGCTTAGGAAATTTCAAAATCACGAAGCACAACCTTGCGGAAGCACCAAACGAAGAAGAGATGAGGAACAAATTATGACTAGCAAATGCTGCATGTGAATCAATCGACCCACAAACACACAAACTGCAACAGAGGAATCGCATTGGAACGGTCAGTAGAAAAACTACTTGGGATGGGCAGTGGAGCGTAAACCAGTTTTACCCGCGCAAGATATCACTCGTATCTCCCAACATATTGTAGACAGAATAGACTCCTCCACAATATATATTGGAAGAGTCCAATTTCAAAATTTAGGTATGTCAGGCTATGAGATTTAGATATACCTATAGAAAAATGTCGAAACTATTTGCAAACAGTGGAGACCCTGATCAGACGCCGCATTCTGCAGCGTCTGATCTGAATCTGCACTGTTTGTCAGTTACTCTTTTCGGGGTCTCCAGAATAAAATGGGTTAATGCAGTTCCAAACTACAATGAGTTAATGCAGCTCCAAACAGTAAAATATTACAAACAGAAAGAAAACGGAAACCAAAGTGTGCAGTCGTTCAAAAAAGATGACCACAGTGCCAGCATCACAACACAGCAAGAAAACAGACAGCAAAGTGGACGGCCGTATAGCGGATGGCTACAATGCTAGAATTACAACAAAAATAATTAGCATTTGAATATCCGCATTGAAACGAACAGCAGACTAAATCACTGTGTGCTTAAACCAGTTTAATCGCGCGATACCTCAACCATAATTTTTATCCAGCTCCAAATTACCAATATATGTTCGGTCTACAAAGCGTCATCTACCTCATCTATGAAACATCACAGTGAAACACATATAATCACAAACACTGCCATTACGAAAACACGCCTATTCAAATATACTGAAAATTTCACCTCCAAAAACTGAAAATTTATGATTAAAAACTCTGATATTTTTCATATTTCTACTCAAAACGGCGAGGCGGTTCTAACGAGTACCCACAATCTATGATTTTGAGCAGAAATAAGAAAAATAGTGTATACCACAGTAAACTCCAGTTTTACTATATAAAAGTGGGGTTTAAGGGGGTCAAAGTTGTATAGGTATGTTTTCGTGATGGATGAAACATAACAAAGAGCTCAATGGCGATCTGAAGCCAGAGCACAAGAAAACAATAAAAACAGGACTGCGATGGGCCCGACAACAGACATTGATAGCCAGGCGTCATCCTTCTGAAATAATTAAAGAGAGAGCCATGATTTAGAATGAGGACGATTCACAGTCGTGCGATTAAAGTGGGAAGCACAGTTATCAACCATAATTGGGTTAACAACAAAATGCATTCAGTTTGTCGCAAAGTACCCATGTTGCAACATACTTTTTGTACCGAGTGACATTTTTAGATTAGATTTAGATTTTTAATCTTTCTGATTTTATAGCCTAAGGCGCCATAAAATTAAGGTTCGGACAGACCTTCTTACAGAAATGTTTTCAAACCAACGTTATATTTGGACACTATATGATTGTACTGCATCGTGACTTGAAATATCATTATTTCATTAATCAAGTGATTTCGTATTGGTCCAGTTACAGGTCCGAGGTCAGTTGCATTGGCCCGTCACGAACACGGAAAAATATATCACTAACAGGAATCAGTCGTTCTCTATTTTTTTCCAAGAGCTACTTTACAGATTTTATTTGTTTTTACTGCGGGTAGTGTCAAGTGTCGTAAACAGTCTCCTTGCATTTCGTCATAGTGGCATGTTTATTCTTTATTTTTTAATTCGGATCATTCAGCCCATTCTAGTATCTAGAAAAATCGGCAGCAAACACATATTTTTAATGTATCTCAGAGCGAATAGCTACTTACCCGAAGTGCGGCGTATTTCTGAAATACAAACTGTCCTGCTGCTACCATTGTGAAATACGAAAGCGCCGGACATTTCCTCGTCTGTGTAATATTTCATATTGATTTCAAAGTTTGTAAAATTCTTTCCGTATATTCCCTCCGTCACCAGCTGCTGGCCTTGGAAAATAACAAGATTATTGAAAAGCCTCGCTCTGATTAGAAATGAATGATGATCAAGATGTAACGTCCCCAGCGGGTTTGACGCGGTGTCGACTGTTGGAAAGCTCAGCACATATGGTATGGACGTATTGTCACCGCCACAGGTGTAAGTCCCGTTCCAAACACTAGCTGTCAAGTTATGCCCATCTAAAATAGGTCAGAAATGAGCAGCAATAAGAACAAAAATCTAAAAGTAGTTTTCGGAAACAAAGAATACACAAAAAAGGAAATTGGAGACTCAGTTTTATTAAACCTCTTCAGTTGTAGCCATCACGAAATCATGCCTATATAATGTTGACCCCCTTAAACCCCACTTTTATATAGTAAAAGTGGGGTTTACAGGGGTATACATTATTTGTCTTATTTCTACTAAAAAACATAGATTGTTGGTACTCGTTAGAACCGTCTCGGGTCCTGCTGACCCGGATTACCCTGCCTTTGCAAACAGTGTAGATCCAGATCAGTTGGCTTCTAAGAAGCCAACCGATCTGGATCTGCACTGTTTGCTTTTCAGTATGTGAATTTATATCAACAATCTGGAACAAGTAATCTGATTGGCTGAAAATTTGAAAAAGGCATGGCATCTTAATTTATTCAGCAGGACAAGGATTAATGTAATGTGTAGCAAATATACAAATTATACTGAAAGTGTCTCGTTTGTTGTGCTTTCATCGTTTTGTTTTAGCTCTTTTCTTTGTTTTTTCTTTTTTTTTTTTTTTTTTTTTGTATGTTTGTTTGTTTGTTTCTCAATTACTTTAAAACGGTTTATACCTGCGATGATTTGATGGCTTGTTTTCACATTTCAATATTGGAGCAGTCATACTTTCAGATGTATGTAACATTATATACATTTATTGAATCTGAATATTGGCGGAGTTTTATTTTGGCGGTTTTTGCTTAGATTGCCAATAGCGCCAAAATAAAGTGACCGCAAATTGTAATTATTTAACATTAAGACAATATACACTTACGCTGAAGTTTAGAACTTTGAAAATGGCTTGGTTTTGGAGTGGTTTGGTTTTGTTTGTGTTGAGGTTTAACGGCCCATTATTATGTATTTCTAAAGGATCCCCCTTTAACGTAAACATGCCTATATAATTTTGACCCCCATAAACCCCACTTTTATATGGTAAAACTGGGGTTTACAGGGGTATACATTATTTTTCTTATTTTTGCTAAAAACATAGATTGTGGGTACTCGTTAGAACCGCCTCGCCGAGGCGGTTCTAACGAGTACCCACAATCTATGTTTTGAGAAGAAATGAGTAAAATATCAGAATTTTTTATCTGAAAATTTTCCTATTTTGGTTGTAAAATTTTCAATATAATTGAATAGGCATGTTTTCGTAATGTATTTTATCATTATGATCCTGATATTTGTATTAGATATTTTCAAATACTGTCATAGGCTTATCACCTAGTAAATTGATTTATGTAAACTACAATTATCGATGAAACGCCCATTTATTTCAAGAGCACAGTAAAGTAGATATTAAAGTTTTAGTAATAATGAACAGAAATCCGGAAAACATTTTCAAAATATTTGTTATACTGGCAATGTCCAAATCAGATTCATCTCCAAATTTTGAGAGTGAAATATATCTTTATGGCTTGTTCATGATCATTTATCTCATTGTGTAGTAACAGTCATAAATTGATATACCATTACCTTAATGAACGGTTACATTAATGCTTCGCATGCTGGGAAAATTTCAGCAGCCATTGTCAAAAAAAGTATTTTTCCATGAAAGTAGTATTTGACATTTCATGCAAATTGTATCCTAATGAAAACATTTGAAAAAATAACTGAGCCTGCTCACGACAAAGCCTACAATACGATGTGTGACCAGCGAAGACTCAGATCAGCCTGCGCATCCGCGCAGTCTGATCAGAGTTTGCTGATCGCATGTATCTTCTACAGCCTCCAGGTTATCCAAAGAGGGATAAACGAGAACTTTTCCCATACTGTGTGGATGTACAGGCTGATCTGAATCTTTGCTGGGTACACAGGTCTTATTGTAAGTTTTGTCGTGCGCTGGCTCAAATATCATCAGTTTGCCGTCTGCTGAATTTGCCTTGAGATTGGTACAGGTTAAGAACCCTACTCTTATTATTAGATTCTAGCATTTTCCTTGCAAATGAACAATACATGTTTCTGACCATGTAGGGATGCAAATAATTCATGTTGATTAATTAAACTAATCCAACATTTAAAGCTATTGGCTACTGGTCAGTTAGATCGACTGTGCTTTGGAATATGTCTACTCTAAAAGGGCAAAATGTGCTCCCCTTTGGGATATCAGCTGCGCGGCCGAGCGACGTCAATGTCAGTCAGTAACGCTGTTTGTTTACTGGCGTTTGTGTGACTTTGGTCGCGTATCGTCATGACGCTAAGAGCGCCATGTCTGCATTTGGGCTGTTTCAAGACCTCCGACAAGCTACAGTCGACTCTCGTTATCTCGAACTCGCTTATCTCGAATAACCGCTTATCTCGAAGTGATAATCTGGTCCCTGTTTTAACACAGAGGTCTACCAACAGTCAATAAAATATTGTGAAAAAGAGGAGAAATTGCTCCTTAGGAGCAATTTCTCCTCTTTTCCACAATATTTTCAATATATCTCTAACTTAGGAGTCAAATTACGTATTCATTCTGTTAAAGGTGGTTGTTCGATTAATTGTTTTTTCCTCAGTTCCGTAAATCTGATATGTCGAACTACGGATATCTCGAAGTGTTTCATAGAGTCCCTTGGAGTTCGAGATAACGAGAGTCGACTGTATTAAATCCAGAGTATTAGAGAACATATAAAACTTCCTGGCAAAAGCTTAGTCGATAAAAGTTTGATAAAATAAAATGTTAATATAAGAATTGGAACCGTAATTTTGAGGTTTCATCGAGTAACGGAAAACATTAGCTTAGTTCAATGTAAACGAGAACCCCTTCGGGCTTCACGGACATTAAACTAAGCAAATGATTTTTCATTACTCGATGAAATTTCAAAATTGTGATGCTATCGCACAACGAATATAGAGACAAAAGTGAGCGAAAACTTGAACTAAAATAGGTAGAATAGCATTTTATTTATGAAATTTGATATCTTTGACATTATGTCAAAGATATCAAATTTAATTTATAAAACCAGACATATCCCCTGATTTAACTTTTGGTTGTATAAATGCTAAAAAAGAAAGACATGTGATTAAGTCCAGTGATGAAAAACCCGTTGAACTATTCAAAATATTTACAAAATTATTGAGATTTTAAGTTTTTGCTCCTTTGCATATCATTAATAAGCAACTAATTAATATGCATGAGGAACCAATGACGTCACTGGTTCTTATGAATAATTAAAAAAAAAAAATAATTTGGAAATATTCAAGGAATGTATGGAGAGAGAAACAGATCCCCTCCATATTTATATGTAGGGTTGCAAGGCTTTTAAATTTTTATAATCAGTTTGATATTTAAATGAAATTTAACTTTACAAAAATTAGATTTAAGTAAAAAATTCCATGCTCTGAAGTAATGTTATTGAAATTTTATAATACATTTTGCAACAATCTTTCGGAATGTAAAGACAAGCTTATATTAGCTTATGTAAGAATATTTACTACTTTACCAAAATAAGTAGTCTGGAATAAAGTAAAGGGGATTTAAAAAAAATAAATTTCGAAGTAACGTTAAATAAGAACCAAACACAAATAATAGATATGTATGTAAATATACTATTTAAAAGAAGTTTTGCATCACCTCATAGTTTGGTGCCAAATTTTAGAGCTCAGATTTTGTCTTGTTGAACCCAATAAAATCAAACAAGTCTGACTAATCTGATAACACTACTTTTGAGGTACAGAATGTTGATGAAAACTGGTGTAATCACAATGCTTTTTTTTTTTTAAAAAAAAAAAAAAACGCAGGGAACATTTCGAAAAAACACGATTTTTGGATTTTTTTTCAAAACGGCTGAAATCTTTTGGCAGCACCTGTACACTCTATCTTTTACACACACGCTTTAACCAATACCATAGCATGTACAAGTACAGTTGTAAAGGTTTTTATAGCGTGAACTTTAGTAGCATTAGAAGCATACTTAGCCATGGGTAGAAGGCCCTTCGGTGAGTGCCAATGACAGATCTCAATCTATGGGCATGCTCAGAGCAGGATAGTCTACTCGACAAGTTGCGACTGTCTTTGGAGTGGCACAAAGTACCATATCAAGGCTGCTGCAACGCTTCAATGCCACTATTTCAGTAGATGACAGAAGTTCTGGGCCTCCAAGGGCAATAACTAGAGGTCAAAACAATTACCTCCGAAATCTGACACTGAGAAACCGACGGAACACGGCTCGAGCTTTGTAAGGTGAACTGAGAACTGCTACTGGTGTCAACGTGTCATACCAAACGATCCGAAATCGGCTAAGGGCAGATAATCTCAGGTCAAGATGTCCAGCCGTTCGTTCACCACTGAGTCAACGTCATAGACGAGCCCGTCGAGACTGGTGCCACCGACATGCTCAATGGACTCGACAGCAGTGGTCACGAGTGTTGTTTTCTGATGAAAGCCGATTCAATTTGCTATTTCATGGCGGCAGAATTAGAGTGTATCGACGCCGGGGTGAAAGGTTTTCTGACGCTACTGTCAGCGAGCACGACCGATATGGTGGCGGCTCTGTAATGGTCTGGGCCGGGGTGACTGTGAATCTGAAGACTCAGATCTCAATGCTCAGATCGCAATCTCAATGCTCAGGGCTATGTCAACGAGATTTTACAGCCAGTTGTCGTTCCGATCCTGGGTTAGATGCAGCACATACATACAGGTACTAAGACTATAACTTGTAATCTAATTTGACTTCCTGAATCCGGATTTTGACCTGTCGTGTATTTGTGGATGTGTTTCATTGTATCAAAGGCTGATTTTTAAAACGTTTCTACAAAAACACAAACAGGGATGTTGGAACTTTATGAAATATAAAAGTTGTGATTGAAGTATTTATGATAATTAAATTATCTAATAAAATATAGGTCAGGCAAATCTTCTTTTGAGTAATTGACCACTCTAACTGGTCCGGACCTTTAAGCCTCGTGGTTATGACGCTCGATTACATTGAACTGAGCAATATATGCTCTTAATCCAGAACGAATTAAGAAATATGCTCTTAATCCACAATGAACTGAGCAGTATATGCTCTAAATCCACAATGAACTGAGCAACATAGGCTCTAAATCCACAATGAATTGAGCAATATATGCTCTACATTTACAATAAATTGAGCAATATATGCTCTAAATCCACAATGGATTTAGCAATATATGCTCTTAATCCACAATTAATTGAGTAACATGTGCTCTATATGATAAATACTGTATGCGATGATGTGACTGCTGATGGGCATGAAGGGAATGAAAGTAAAACAATACAATTGGTCTTACTAGATTCAACAGCTCGCCGATATAGATCTTTTGGTCCATAGAATTTATCTTCCATGGTTGCAGGATGTCTTTCGCTAATGTCACCAAAAACAATATCTGGTTTTGAAATTTCATGCCTTGTGTCTGCAGACAAACTGTCAAAACCATAGCCACCAAACGTTTGATCTTGTGAAATTTTATCACTTATATAAGAATCTGCCTTTTTAAAGCTATCTTTAATCTCTGTAGGATTTATTTTTCTAGGTAAGTCTCCGTTTTCAGAAGTTTCGAAATTGTTATCTGCTGCCAGTAGTTTGTTTCCAAGGACAGTGTCATCCTTCTTTAGTCTAAAGTTTGTTTGAATCTCATCTTTGTGCTTCATAGAATTTTCTGAGTGGCTGTTTAACTTCACTGACGCAACGTCTATGTTTTGTGTCTCTTCTACATTATTTGTTGCTAAAGCGTAAAGTCTGAGGTTCACGAATATCAGGAGAACCGGCAGAAGCACTTTGATACATATTACTTTTTCATACATATTACTTCAAATGAGACATCATCAATCAAACCAAAAGTCTGTCTCCTATAAACTGGTAAAACCTTACCATTACGAAAACATGCCTATTCAAACATACTGTACATTTTACCACCAAAAAATGAAAAATTTCATACAAAAATTCTGATACTTTTCATATTTCTGCTCGAAACATAAATTGTGGGTACGGGTACCCACAATTTATGTTTTTGAGCAGAAAAAAGAAAAATAATGTATACCCCTGTAAACCCCTGTTTTACTTTATAAAATGGGGTTTAAAGGGGTTAAAATTATATAGGCATGTTTTCATGATGCTGCAGATGGTCACCTTTTGACCCGTGGCACATTAATTTCAAAATTAGCAAACGACAAATTATTATTTATTTATTTATTTTCACCTTTTTTTCTCTAAAATAGGATATGACATTGCATGTGAATCGTCTGATTCGCATGAAATTTCAAGCCCTATTTACGAGAAAAATAAGAAAAACATTTAAAATGTCGTCTGCTAATATTTAAATTCGGCGTAGCAAAGGTCAATATTGTCTATTCAATCCAATTAATCACATTTCTTTCAGCGTGGGACGACCAGTAGACAAACGAACGTTTGAATTACACCCAAAGTTACTCCTCTTCGAATTTTATTACGTTATACCTAACGCGTAGAGCAAATGGGCAGATATAACGCATTTCCAACATGAACACCAGAACATACGAGTAAGTCCAAGAATAAAGATGAGTGGTAGGAGTATGCTTAGGAAAACATTCCGATGCATGTCCGTACTTGTATAACACCCACATTTACCATAAATTTATCAGCAGCATCATCATCAACATCCTTATTATTATTATTATTATTATTATTATTATTATTATTATTAAATTTTGATTATTGTTATCTGGCTGATCTTTGAAATGCCGATATAATCATGTTATCACTGTCATCGCTCCAGATTACCGTTTGTTTTATTTATTTGTTTATTTTTGTTATATTTCTGCAAAATAACAGTTAGACCAGATTTTTTTAGGTATACGGAAGAGTCTGCCCTGTGATTTTAGCCCCTCCGGAAAAAAATAAAATTTATATTTCAATTTTTTTTTTTTTTTTTATATCCCTGTCCTTCAAATCTGGGGCTGAAATATTGCACTTTTTACACATATGTTTGTTTGAAAAATATTTTATTTGACCGAATCAAGCTTTTTCATATTTTTTATTTTTATTCCTGCCACCCGACAGCAACTTTTTTAAGAAATCTCCCGTAAATCTCAAGATTAAAAACTCTGGCCTTAGGTAAATAATAAATATCGCCTTAGGTAAATAATAAATATCACTATAGTGTTTGTTTTGTTGGTTTGTTTTCTGTTCGTACTAAGATTTTCGGACTTACAATACATATTCTAAACTTGGAACAAGTCCTAACCATAATTTTTCGGGAGCTTGAATAAGTTCATTGAGTGGCAAACAGTGAATACCCTGATCAGACGCTGCATTATGCGGTGTCTGATCTGGGTCTACACTGCTTGTTCAAGCAAGTCTGTCCATTATTTAGATTATATACCGTACATATCAATGATTAATGACTATTTATCGAAATAGGGTCATTTATAATTTAGTATTTTAGTATTTCAGCGCCTTTCAATATTTATTTAACATCGCTATTTAAACTATGTCACTGGAGTTTTTATTGCCAACTTTCCTTTCTTATTTCACTGATTTCATCGAAAGATCGAAAATAAATTGCAGCAAACGTCAACCATGGCTTAAGCGTACAGAAACCTGGAGACTAAAAGTATAAACTAGAATTAGGTTATTGTTTCCATAAATCGCGCATAACTCCTAATTCACATGATGATAGCAGAACATAGTTTTACTGCACGTCTTTACACTTGGAATTAGTTTTATTTTTGCGGATTTTATCGATGTATACTCCAGTGAATCCCTCACAAAGTAAATGATTGCTTTATGTGGAGTTTGTGAGTGATTTGCCAGAGCTTACACATCCATAAAATCTACAAAAATAATAATGCATTCTTTATAATTCCAACCTTATCATCAAAATCATAGATCCGACGGATTCCTGCTCTAGACTTTATTGATGCGTAAAACTTTTCCTGGAACCAGTCAAATCGCGTGAAATATGTACATGTAAGAAGAGGAGTTGGAATTATAACACAGTGATAACACCAAAATATTTTGTAACTATGGTTACAAATAGCATGTTCCTAAATGGTAGCGTTGAAACTAAACATCATTAGTGTTCCAGTCTTGATGGAAACAGAAGTCGCCTGGGCATTCGTTCTCACTATCCCCAAACTTAAATATCCAAACTTTCAGTGTGATATTACTAGTATTGTCTCTCGACAAGAAATCAACCCTAAACACTGTTATCACAAATATGTCATTAAATTTGATTACAAATATATTCCATACTCTATCCGTCAGTGAATTCTATTGAGAATTTTTAAGAAATGATATCACCCGTTGAATGATTGTAAAATTAGAGTGTACCCTTATAGATGATACGAG
The DNA here is from genome assembly GCA_964016985.1 of Anodontia alba. Taxonomy (NCBI): domain Eukaryota; kingdom Metazoa; phylum Mollusca; class Bivalvia; order Lucinida; family Lucinidae; genus Anodontia; species Anodontia alba. The sequence continues at coordinate 59,965,396 of OZ024824.1, forward strand.
GCGTAGGACGACGAACTGTTTAAACAGACTGTCAAGAGTTTCGTCTTGGTATATAAACATCTTCTAGTTGCCATCATCATTATAATATAAGACGGTGCATTACTAAGACCAGCAAGCTTGTCATTTAGTCAGTTCTAACAGCAAAAAATGTTTTTCTTAATTCTCCGCGAATACGTTTTAACCCTAGTCCTGCTGATATACTCTGCCTTTCAAACAGTGTAGCTCCAGATCAGTTGGCTTCTTTTAGAAGCCAACTGATCTGGATCTGGATTGCTTGCCTTTTAGTTTGTGAATTAATAAAAACAATCTTGATCAAGGAATATGTCTGGTTGACAATTAGAAGTGGGCGTGGCATCTTAATTTATTCAGCATGACAATGGTTAATGAAAATTAGCCAGGCCACAAGATTTCCTACAGGACCGCATGTGCGTCCAGCAAAGACTCAGATTAGCCTGTGCGGATGATCAGCGTCTTCACTGTCCAACAAAAGACCCTCTGTCCCTTTGCTACTAACAATGTACCTTGTGACGACTCAGATCAGCCTGCGCAGGCTGATCAGAGCCTTCGCTGTCCGCCTGAAGACAATTTGGATCCTTCTTACGCATAGTGCCATGCAAAGACTGATCAACCTGCGCGGATCAGGACCCAGTTGTTCAAAGCGTCGTTTGCTTAAGGAGCTCGTTAAGGGTCATTTCGTTAACTGTTTTAGCAAATTCAATATACAATATTCTGATGTTTTTTGTTGAAAATTTGTTTAGCTTTTACTGCAAAAGCTACTCACATTTTTTCAGCAAAACATTTTAGCATATTTGCGTATCACTTGATGTAAATTTTAACGAATCGTTAAATAACGATGTCGTTAGCTTTGAACAACTGGGCCCTGAATCATAGAACACAAATGCATCCTTCTAGGAAATGTTGTGCCTCGGCTCAAACGTAAACAAAAATTATCTGTTTGGACCTTTCAGGCCTTTTAAACGCATCAAATAAAGAAAAGTACCCGGATACCTGTCCTATCTGGAATTGTGCCTCGATAACCGAGAAGATTAGAGCGATGGTTGTACGTTAAATACAGGTTTTTGTTGACAGGGCAACACAAAGCTAAAGGTTATGAGTGCTGCTTTTTACATACAGTCAGATACTTGATAAGTAACAATTTGAAACTAGTCAAATGATAAACTCTGTACTTTTCAAGTTATGGTTAAAATCAGTCAAAACCACATATAATTTTGATACAGAAACTAATTTCGTTTCGATTGGAACGCACTTTTATTTTCTTTCTTTCTAAATTTTCATTCAGTAATTAACAATCGAATTGATGAAAACAAAATAGACCTGCATCGTAAACAGAATGTATTAAATAAAAATATGTGCTTTTACGGGATAAATTCGACATATTTGTTGCTCAGAGATTTGTTGCCATTTTGCAATATAAGTTCATTTTGTTCATAAATAAGTGTTTCAATATTTAACAGCTAAGAAACTAACAAGTGGATATGCATTTAATTACATTGTTTTCATATTGCTGTCACGAAATTGATTAAAAACAAACAATTTTACAGAAGTGTAATGCTGTTGCCATAGCAACCATCACAGTTGGTTTTCAAACTTAATGTTGTTGCTTTTGAAGATATCCAATGCTGAATTATATTTATGAGTTCTCATTAATATATTAAACACAGCAGATTTTTGTCATTTGTGAACCAAGTCCTTTTTGAGTTTTTGCACCCTAAAGACTTTTTAGACTCAGAGGTGAGCTTTAAGTATAGGCAGGCTCCGCCGCCCACACTTTGAACATCTCAGAAACTACTGGGTCAATCTAAACCCTAAAGCCTAAAAGGCATTAGGGAACAAATATTTGTTTACATGCTCCATCCAAATGCGTCAAGATATCCGCCATGTTCGTATACACTGTCGTATCAAGAGAGGACTAAGGGACCATCTCCCCCTAAAATCATGAATGGGACAAGGGGCCATGATGACTGTCAATATTTAGTAGTGTTGCTAATATCTAAGGTAATAGAATCCCTTAAAATAAGATAGCCCTCTAACAATGGTTATGGGGGCCAAAGTTGGCCTATCACTTTGGTCCTATATGACAAAATCAACAAAATGACAGGCATCCAGAGCAGATTCAGACCAGCCTGGGCATCTGTCCAATCTGATCAGTCTTCACTGTCCACAAGTTGAAATCTTCGGTCCTTAGCAACCACCGAGTGCACATCGAAGACTGATCAGACTGGTATAAAAACATAAACCTTGGAACCTTCTTTTTTCAGATTGAAATCTGTCCGATGGATTTAATTTTTTAATGTTATACCTTTTTTAGTAAGGCTTATATGTTGAATGCATGATTTAGCGTTATCAGCGTAAGCAGGGAGCAATTATTAGGTAATTATTAGGTTGGTAGTAACAGTAAAACGGATTGTCGAAATGTGGTATGTCAAATCTAGTGGCGGTTTGACATCCGTCCCAAATAAATGAGCCACAACGTGAGAACACGTAAATTCTGACATGTGCTCCCAGCGAGGGTTCAAATCATTCTGCGTATCCATGCAGTCTGATAAGAGTCTTCGCTGTTCGCATGAAGAAACAACGTCCTTGACTGTCAAAATTACGCCCAGCGAAGATTCTGATCAGACTGCGCGAATGCGCAGGCTGATCTGAATCTTCGCTGGACGCACACATGTCCGAAGGTATGTTTTCTGATATTGGGGGCCCAAAACGAGAGAGAAAAAAAACATGGACCAAAACTGCGAAAAATAAAACGAGAATAGCTATTTTATTTTAAAGATACAAAAGGGACACAGTTGTGTCATCTAAAAGGGCTTTATTAAGAAAGCCTAGAGGGACAGGAATTGTGACAAAGAAAAGGGTACATAGTTGTATCATCTAAAAATATCACTGTTGATACTAGGATTGTAATTGTAACTGAGAAAGCATAGAGAGAAATAAAGTGAAAAAATATGAATAAATAAAGATCCATTGTATACAATAATGTATCTTGCAAAAGGTTGTAATAACAGAAACTACTTGGGTATTAGATATAATACAAGAACTTTGAGTTTGATCTCTTTTATTAATATTGATTTAATAAAGTGAAATTCTGTTTCACAGAATACTACTACCTTTTTTTATGTTTCAAGTAAACTATGCTTTACATTGTAGATTGTGTGGTTGTTCAGATATTAATGGCGGAACAGGTGGACTGGTGTAAACCGGTATAAAACCTGAGCCCAATTAGACAATACAGCCGAATTTCAATGGCTCGAATATACCTTTGGGGATCATGGGAACTCGTTCAAAACATGGGTATTTCGTGCTATAGGAAATGGAGACGATTAAGAGATAGTATAAAATAATGGTATGTTGAATGTTCTCAATAGAATCGCATCGACAAGGCGATTATAATGAAATCACACAACAACGTTTTCGTGATAAAATAAGAATATTCCTCTAGAAAAGCACAAACTAATTGTTTTCTTGAGCTATCGGAGGAGTTTCCCAGCGACTCAGAACGAATTCGAATCCGCCACGGTAAACAAGCCATCGGTGTTGATAATGGTAGAAAGAAAGTATGGAGGGAAGAAAGAAAGAAAGAAAGAAAGAAAGAAAGAAAGAAAGAAAGAAAGAAAGAAAGAAAGAAAGAAAGAAAAATGAAAGGAGAGGGAGCTAAATCATTTGCTTTTCCTTGATTTGTATTCTGTTTGTTGTTCGTCCTAGTTTGTTTGCTCTTCTTGGTGTCATCGGCTGGCTTTGTCCTATGATTGTAGCTCCTCTTTGACATGTTTGCTATTTTTACATAAAGCCCTGGCGTAATCGGGTGGACAGAAGAGCTCTAGATCAGACTGTCCAGAAAAGCAGGACGTACATGTCCGAATGGACAGTTCCTCAAATTGTGGCTAATATGAACGTTATAGATTCTTTCCACTGGACAGACAGCGACGATAGCACTCATCACAAAAACATTATAATGCCTATTATAATGCTGACCCCCTTAAACTCCACTTTTATATAGTTAAACTCGGGTTTACAGCGGTACACATGTTTTTTTCTTATTTCTGCTCAAAAACATAGATTGAGGATACTCGTTCGAACCGCCTCGGCGAGGCGGTTCTAACGAGTACACACATTCTATGTTTTGAGCAGAAATATGAAAAATATCAGAATTTTTATCTGAAAATTTTCATATTTTGGTGGTAAAATTTTCGATATATTTTAATAGGCTTGTTTTCGTAATGTGACCCGCGAGACTGTGTGTATGCACAGGGTAATCTGTACCTTTGTTTTCTTTGTGAGCTTTTCATAGTTTTTTTCGCCTCTCAGCTAATGTCCGATCCTAAATTGTCCAGGCTAAAAGCTGAAACGATGCAGGTGTTTTTGACTCTTCCCCTTTAAAGGTGGTGTGACCATATTTCTAGATAAGACTCAGTTTCAACCACGCAAATTTTTTGGCAGTCTTTTTTTTCACACTCCACCCTAAAGATACTGTGATACCTGTTAGAATTGTCTCAGCGATGCGATTTCAATGAGTAACCTCACCGTATATTTTATGAAAAAAAAAAATAGAAAAGCAATGTCACGACATTCTTACAATGTGTCTAGAGCCATGTTATACCCATATTTACCCTTAAAGCGCCAATCACAACTGCAGCAGAAGACATTTTGAAGTATTTTATTATTTTGTTTTTCGGAGAAATTAACACTTGACATTTCATGTGAATCGTCTCCCAAGCAGACAATTCACTTGAAATATCAAGACCTACATTCTCTGAAAAATTATTTTTAAAAAGAATGAGATTGCCGTCTGCTATCAATTTTGCTTGGCGCTTTAAGGGTTTAGCGTTATCTTGAGCAAATATTACAAAATCAATAACAAGTATCCGCTTATATCCACCCACAAATTGACTGGTTCTCGTACTAGATATTAAGGGGACATGATAGACTTGGTAGATTTTCTGCCATTTGACAAGGGAAACAACTTTTGTGACTTTCTGATTACATTTCTTCACTCCAGACTCCTTATGAAATGGAGTCTACTCTAAACGGAAAGAATTTGCTCTTTTTGGGAGCAAATTCTTTCCTTTTAGAGCAGACCCCTTTTCATAATGTAGGAAAACGATTTTGACAGAGTTATCTTCCCTGAAAATTGGTCAGTTTCTCTTAAAACAAATTATTATGATGACATGAACAATGTATAGTGCTGCACAAGAACATGAAAATCTGGTGAAGATCCTGTAAATTTGTGCATTCTTCACTTTCGTCAAGTCGGAAAATTCTATGCAGGCAGCCAGGGCCTGACCAAACTGCTAGGATGCGCAGGCTGGCCTGTGTCTTGTCTTTTCTTATATGCCATCACTGAGGTTTTCATGCGACACGGATCAGATAATATTTCACACCTTAGTTTTCAACGGAGTAACCGACTCCTGTCAAAAATTGCTTAATGGAAATATTCAAAATATTCGGAGGCTTAACGTATTGATAAAGGAAGATATAATGTATAATTGTTTAGTTACTATGGAGTCTTACTTTATTTTTATCATTATTTGTGTTTGCATTCACACGTGACTTTCTAGAATAGGGCGAAGGTCCGGGTTCGGGTCCGGGTCCGTAGCCGAGGCATCTACAGTCAAACCTGTTTGAAATAACGCCACAATTAAGCCTGAAAGCGTTAAGCAAAATTGTAGCAGGCGACATTCTGTTGGTGTTGTTGTTGTTGTTGTTGTTCTCTTGTTGTTGTTGTTGTGTAAAGTTTTGTTGTTGTTGTTCTATTGTTGTTTGTTTTGTTTTTAAGAAAATGCCATTTCATGTGAATCGGCTGCTAGGCAGCCGGTGTGAGGCGGCAGGCGATTTACATGAAAAGCCATATCCTCTGATAAATACAAATAAAAATAAAAATGTCATCAGTGGCAATTGTGATTAGCGCTGTAAGTGTTAAGAGACAAGCCAGCGGTAAAAAAATGAGCTAGGCTTTGAAGATGAGGAACTTATAGAAGTAAGACACACGACAAATAAATGAAAATAGAAGACATTTTATTGAGCCCATTCATGAACAGTATAATGTAACGAACAGTAGAGCTTACGCCTTCCAGCTCAGAGCTGAGCTATATTCGTTTCTTTAAAACTCATTATGAGCTCAGTGGTTTTAGCCATATAATCCCAGCGTGCCATAAAAGGGACATTGGCAAACAGTGTAGACCCAGATCAGACGCTGCAGAATGCCCAAGATCTTAACCCTTCTCTTGCTGAACACGACATGCCCTGTCTTAGTAAACCGTGTAGATCCAGATCAGTTGGCTTCTGAAGAAGCCAATCGATCTGGATCTGCACTGTTTGTCATTAAATATGTGAATTTCTATCAAAAACCCGGATCAAGTAATCTGATTGGCTGGAAATTAGAAGTGGGCGTGGCATCTTAATATATTCAGCATGAGACGGGTTAAACGGGTAAAACAGAGCCTGCCCAGTAAAAGCAGCTTACGACATTTATGCGACGAGTGCAGACCGCTTGTGCAACCAGGCAGTCTAACCATGTCTGTGCTAGTCGCTGACAGAACTTTTAAGATTCAAATATTTATGTTAATGATCCGTGTAGACTCTGATCAGACTGCGCAAATGCTCTGACCCGTGTCAACACTGGTTGCATATATCATAAAGTCTAATCGTTTTCTATCTGAAAAGACTTGGATTATAAAGAAATAAAGATGCAACGTTACATATGTACATGCCAGTCTATGAATATATCAACCCTAATATACGACAATGCGAAATATCACCTCTAAGCACACATGCGCACGGTCGCACGCACACATACACACGAATATTCCAGACTGCGCAACTAAGAAGAGCACCATAGTGGTCCGTAACGCTCACCTGTGCTGAAAAGTATGTCATTGCCATTGATTATCTACAACATTTATATATCTGGAGGACATTAGTCCAAAATAAACATGACCTCCTCAAGTTTCAGGAAGATCCAGTAAAAACTGATGGAGCTATGCAGTAAGCAAGGTTAATCATATGTGTCTTTAGAATCAAGGGATGTAATATTATTTATCAGATTGTTAAGGTTAAGGTAAATTTTTTTTCCAATTTATGTAAGACCATCCATGCTCACCTTATCTGCAAGTTTCAGGATGATCCAATCAGAAATGAACGAGTTAATGCTGACGATAAAGTTAAATATAGGCTTTATTAACAATCTAGGAATGTAACTCAAAGACAAACACTCCGATCTAGCTAAGTTTTAAACTCATCTGAGATTATATTCATGTCCACTTTATCTGCAAGTTTCAGAAAGATCCGGTCGATACTGAACGAGTTATGCTGATGACAAAGTCTAACAAGGCTTATTAACAATCAAGGGGAACAATGATCCAATTTAACCAGTTTAAAAAAGATCTGTTTTTTTTTTATCTATGTCCATCTTATCTGCAAATTTTAGGAAGATTCGATCAACGCTGAATGAGTTATGCTGATGGCAAAGTCAAACAGAGTCAATTTCAGCAATCAAAGGGATGTAAATCTAAGTTTGATAATATGATCTCGCCAAGTTTCTAAGCAATTCGAGATTTTATCCATATCCATCTTATCAGCAAGTTTCAACAAGATCCGATCAACACTTAACAATTTATTCTGATGACAAAGTCAAACAAGGCTTTTAAACAACCAAAAGGAATAATGATCCAATTTCACCAGTTTTCAAACTCATCCATGATTTTATCTATGTCCACCTTATCAGAAAGTTTCAGGTGAAATTGAACCAGTAATCACACAGGCTTTTTTTAGCAATCAAGGGGATGTAGCCCTAAGACTAAAAATCCGATCTCGCTAGTCCGAGAGTTTATTCATGTCCAACTTATTTGCAAGATTCAGGAAGATCTGATCAAAACTAAACAAGTTACGCTGAGGACAAAGTCAAACAGATGTGTTTTAGCGATCAAGGGGACGTAACTCTAGGACCAATGACCTGATCTGGCCATGTTTCAAACGTGTTCGAGATTTTATCAATGTTCACCTTATCTGCAAGTTTCAGAAATATCCAATCAAAACTGAAGGTTATGGTAATGACAGGTATTTTCCTAATGTAAGTGTATGGGACCTTGTTGTTGCTATAGCAACCAAAGTTTTCATGGGCTTTCCATAAAAAGCTTATGACATCGATATCTCACCAGAGATATGCTATAAATGAGAAATGGTTGAGATTACAGACTGTGGAGATATAACTTATCAAAGTTTTGGACGGACGGACGACGCATCGCCTACCATCCAATATACTCCCCTGGAGCCCAGATGAGCTAATTATTGGATCCATCTTATCTGCAAGTTTCAGGATATTTCCATCAAAACTGAATGTCTCTTTTGATGACAAAAACAAAACGGTTTTTAAGCAATGAAGGGGATGTAACTCAAAGAAAAATAATTCAGGGCAGAGGTTATACAGAGGTTATAAAACCTTTTTCATGCTCAACTCAGCTGAGCATAAAATTTGTCCTGCTTATAAATAAAAAAAAAATACTAACAAATGCAAATTATTTCTTGCTTAACATAGCTGAGCATGAAGTTTTCTCTGCTAATAAGTATGAAAATGCCAACAATAGTTGGCATTTTCATACTTATTAGCAGAGAAAATTTCATGCTCAGCTGAGTTGAGCATAAATAAAGTTTTATAACCTCTGAGCATGATCTGGCGAATTTTTATCCCTCTCCACCGTACCTTTTTTAGGAAGACCGGATCGAAACTGAAGGAGTTACAATGATGACAAACACTTTTTTTTAGCAGTCAAGAGATTAACACAAAGACAGTGATGGCCAGTTTTCAAGCTAATCTAAGATTTCATCCATGACCACCTTATCTGATCAGACTCCGCAGATGCTCTGACCGGTGTCTACACTGGTTGCATATATCATAAGGTCTAGTCGTGTTCTATCTGAGAAGACTCGTTATTATAACGAAAGAAACATGCAACGTTATATGTGTAGATGTCTGTCTATGAACATATCGGCCCTGCTGTACAACAATGCGAAATATCAACCCTAACCACACACGCGCACGCACGGACGCACGCACGCACGCACATACACACGAAAGTTCCAGACTGCGCAACTAACTAGAAGATCATAGTGGTCCTTAAGGCTCATCTGTGCTAAAAAGTAGGTCAATGTTACCCAATATCTACATTATTCATTTATCTGGAAGACATGTTTCCAAAATAACCATGTTCTCCTCATCTGCAAGTGTAAGGAAGATCTAACTAAACTGATAGTACTATGCAGCAAACAAGGTTAATTATATGTATCTTTAGCAATTCAGGGATGTAACTCTATATATCAGACTGTTTAGGTTTCCAAATCAAAACGGGAGGAGTTACGGTGATAACAAGTATTTTCCTTTTGTGGATAGAAAGGAAGGCAATGATCAGGAATCGATACAGTTACCGAACCCCTTCCGTTCCAAGACACCAAAGGAAATGAAGGACTCACTTAAAATAACGACACCGCAAAAAACACTACAAGCAGAAAGCCAAAAGGACAGTATATCTTCCCAAAAAATGGCCAAACGGTTGTCCAAAAGACTGCAAGTTTCAGAAAGATCCAATTAAAACCTAAGGAAATATGTTGATTCATGTAGTTTCCCATAATAAGCCTAGTAAGCCTATGGGACCTTTTGATTGCTATAGTAACCAAGATTCTCATTGAAATTCCATTTCCATAAAAACCTTATGCCATCAATCCCCATACAGAACACGCTATAAATGAGGTATTGCTAAAATCTGCCGGCATCTGCAGAGCTATAACTAGTCAGTGGTGCTGATGGACAACAGATGGATTGCGGGACATTAATGGCTGCTGTCCTAATACTCGTAGCTGTCCCTGAGCCTTCGGTTCTGGACGAGGTATGCTGAGGACAGTCAAACAAACGCTTTTTCAGCAATCAAAAGGGCAGTTTTAAACTCATCTGCCTCATCTGCAAGTTCCACGAAGATCCGATCAAAACTGAACAACTTATGCTGATGACAAAGTCATATAGAGTTTCTTCGCAATCAAGGGTATTAAATTTCAAGACTAATGATCCGATCTAGCCGGTTTTCAAGCTAATCTGCAGAAATCATCCAAGTTTTTATCCATGTCCACCTTTTTTGGCAATTTTCAGGAATATCTAACCATAACTGAACGAGTAATACTGATGACAAAGTTAAACAGAGGCTTTTTCAGTAAGCAAGGGAATGTAACTCTAAGGCTAATGAGCCAAGCTACCATTTTTTAAACGCATCCAAGTTATCATTCATGCCCACCTTATCTGCAAGTTTCGCGAAGATTCATTCAAAACTGAACGAGTTGCGCTGATAACAGTCAAATAGTCTTTTTTCAGCAATCAAAGGGGCGTAACTCAAGATTAAAAAAAAGTCAGTCTGGCTAAGGTTTAGCACTTGTCTGAGAATTCATCTGTGTTTACCTTTTCTTTAAGTTTCAGGAAGATCCAATCAAAACTGAACACGTTATGCTGATGTCAAGTGCTTTTTTTAGCAATCAACGGAAATTAACATATTAACTGTTCGTATGCTTAGCGTCCCATAAAAAGGACAGTGGCAATCAGTGTAGACCAGATTAGACGCCGCAGAATGTTGTAAATACAACGTTATTCTACGATCTAGACGAGAACAACGAAGATTTGGATACGTTTTTGTGCATCGGTGTTAACTGATCAGGATTGTTCCTGAATTGTGTAAGCCATGTCCGAATTGTTAGCTCACCTGAGCTTAAGGCTACAGGGGAGCTTATAGGATGGTAGGACATCAGTCGTTCGTCATCCTTCGACCAGTTATATCTCGGAAGTCTGCAGGCTGATTTCAATCATTTCTCATCTGTAGTATTTCTCTGGTAGGGGATTGAGGGCATAAGCTTTTCATGGAAATCCAATGAAAACCTCAGTTGCAATGGCAACCACAAGGTCCCATAGACTTATAATGAGAAATGTTTGTCATCATCATATTTTTTTTTTCAGTTTTGATCGGATGTTCTTGAAACTTGCAGATAAGGTGGACATGGATAAATTCTCGGAAAAGTTCGAAAACTGACCAGATCGGATAATAAATCTAAGAGTTACGTTCCCTAGAAATAGGCAAAAAAAATTGGAACTTATTAACCTTTGTAGACTGAATAGAGTCCCCCACACTATATATTTGTCCAGTAAAAACTAGGTTAGGTGAACTATCTCGCTCGACATGATCCATTGGGTTGAATGGGCCGTAAAACCTCAACACAGACAAATTGACCATTCTAAGGCGGAGGTTTTAGTGTTTGTCATTCTTTGCGTGGCCTTGTGGCTGCTTGCAGTTTTTTTAATGTGGGGGGGGGTGGGGGTGGGTTTGGGTTTTATTTTATTTCATATTTTGTTTTGTTCATTGACTCACGTTGTGTGTAGTGGATCTTGCCTAGCATTGCGATCTTCTTGTTGGAGAAGAGAGAGCTGGTTGCGTTGCTTTGTTTTTCATTGGTCTATAGATTGTGTACTTACTGTCTAACATTGTTTGTCTGCTCTTCCTCTTTTTGTCACTGCTTGGCTATGAGCTGTGATTGAGGCCATTCCTGGACATCTACTGCACAGTTTTATTACGATGTCTCCCTGAAAGGTATCCCTGAAAAGAATCCCTTAATTTGTCTTGATTAAAGATACGTTGACTTTTGAAACAAAGACCACACTATATGTTGTAATTACTACCGTATTGACCTTAAGTAGTTGGAGAGACATACCTAGCAAACAATGTAGATCCAGATGAGACGCCGCAGAACGCGGCGTCTCATCTGGGTCTACACTGTTTGGCACTCACCCAGCAACTTTTAGATGCAAAAACAGGTAGTAATTTCCACGTTTTCAAATTTTAGAGCTGGTGTGGTCAGGAGTTGAAGTGTCCGAAATCTTAGGGTATATACGGTAATCTTTGCATTTTGTAGGTTGTCATGCACCACTAATAAATTCACGTACAGTAGAAAGGCTGTAATCCTGACAAACTGTTATCAAAGCACTGACAGCACTGATGGGTAGATTGTCTCTGAGTGTAGACTGGGAAAATGGTCCTGATCGGGGACTTACGACTGTTTCATTTCACAGGGTTGCCGCTCATTTTCTATTTCAAAATTTCCTGACTTTTCCCCTGAATTTTCTTTTCACCATTTTCCAGACATTTTCGAGGGCCTCCCAGCTCCCCTTACAGCCGTCCTCATCCACCAAACCTTCCAATAGAGCACTTACTTTAAGAGAATTTAACAATCATTTAACAAAAGAAAGGAGCAAGTTCTGTAATTCTGTATAGTTATGATTCTGAACATTAAGAAGACTGCCAGAGCCATCTAAGTTTTAAAAAACTTTTCAAATTCTCTGACTTTTGTCAAGTTCCTTTTTCCAATTTCTCTGACGCAGACCAAATTTCCCCGACTATTCTTTGATCTGGAAAATTTTCATTTTCCAGACTTTTTTCCCTGACTGTGGTGATCCTGTTTAACCCTCATAATTTAAACAAATAGTGCAGACTATGATCAGACGCCGCGTTTTGTGGCGTCTGATCTAATTCTACACTGTTTGCCAATGTGTCAGTCACGATTTTACAGATAACCCTGTTTACTCTGCATTCTGACGTGACAAGAACAGCGTGGCTATAAATAACCATTACCTAGATTTCGTCTAACGCACGGTTTGATAACATTGGTCAATGATAATCACGTGGACAACTACCTAAAGTAATGTTGGCGTTTGTATACTATGGATCGATTGTACACAATCGACCCAAAAACTTATAAATGCTGAAGGAAACAAACTAAAAATTATTTGAGCCGCAATGTTTGAAAATGTATCTTCTGACATGTGTTCCCAACTAAGACTCAAATCAGTTCATCCGCGCAGTCTTATCAGAGACTTCGTTGTCCACGTTAAAAAACTTTGCATCCTTGGCTATCCAAATTGCTCCCAATGGTAAAGATTTTGATAAGACTGTGCGAACGCGTAGCATCAAGAAAACAGGCCTATATAATTTTGACCCCCTTAAACCCCATTTTATATAGTAAAACTGGGTATACAGAGGTATACATTATTTTTCTCTTTTCTGCTCAAAAACGTAGATTGTGGGTACTCGTTAGAACCGCTTCGAATGCCCAAAATCTATGTTTTGAGCAGAAATATGAAAATATCAGTTTTTTTTATCTGAAATCTCTCACTTTTTGGTGGTAGAATTTTCAGTATATTTGAATAGGTACGTTTGCGTAATGGCTGATCTGAACCTTCTCTGGGCGTAATTACCCAAAGGTGCGTTTTCTGACGTTGTGGTTTACTTCAAAGTTTAAGCACCTTTCGTAGAAATTGGCATCTTTTAGAATTATGTCCGTTATCATCACCAAAACATATCTATATAATTTTGACCCCTGAAAACTCCACTTTTATATAGTAAAATTGGGGTTTACAGGGGCAGACATTATTTTACTCGTATTTTTGTTCAAAACCAAAGATTGTGGGTACTCGTTAGAACCGCCTCTCGAGTACCCACAATCTATGTTTTAAGCAGAAATATGAAAATTATCAGTTTTTTTACCTTAAAAAAATCAGTTTTTGGAGGTGAAATTTTCTATATATTTGAATAGGCGTGTTTTCGTAATGGAATTACTGAAGTCAAAATCGTTAATGAAAGCGATAGATATTTATTTAAAACGTTGATACCAGGATACACTTATATCTACACCAAATTTTTGTCATAGTTTTAGACAACAAAAAGTAATTTTAGCGATCTCCAGTTTTTTTCACAATTCAAATTCGACATGTTAACTCAAATGTTTTCAGGTAAACCATTACGACAACCTGCCCATTCAAATATACTGAAAATTATACCACCAAAAAATGAAAATTTTCAGATGAAAAATTCTAATATTTTTTTCATATTTCTGCTCAAAACATAGATTGTGGGTACTCGTTAGAACCGCCTCGGCGAGGCGGTTCTAATGAGTACCTACAATCTATGTATTTGAGCAGAAATAATAAAAAAAATGTATACCCCTGTAAACCCCAGTTTTACTATATAAAAGTGGTGTTTAAGGGGGTCAACATCATATAGGCGTGTTTTCGTGATGATTTAAGGCGAATAACTAATTTTTAATCACTTTGCATGTCAGCTTCTAACGTCTCCTGACTTACAACATTACAGTTTCTCTCGGTTACAGAAAATTCCAAAATACGTCACAATACCACTAAAATGAAAAAAAAAATGTGTATGCGAAAACTGAAAACAATATTAAATCTGGATAAAATTCAAAATTGTGATGATAGTCATTTGAAATATTAGATGATACGATAAACCAATTGTGAACCTAATATTCAATTTTTACATCCCTGCAGACCACAACTGTTACTTTGCAAACTGTTTAGATCGAGATGAGACGGTCTCATTAGGATCTATAATTTGTGCCATTCAGTGTTTAATTTTTGACAGATACCCCTGTTTACAACAAGGACATGTCCAAACTCAAGAATGGAAGAGTCCACTTCAGAAAGTCAGGGATGAAAGGGTTAAATTCATTACCCTATCTGATACATGCGTCCCAGACAGAACTGTATAGCGCATAAAAGATTCATTATATATATTTACTCTAGGCAGGGCTGTGGAAGTACCATGCCGAGTTGTCTGACCATGGTAAATGAGAAAAATCAAGTAAAAACTTATGTGAAACAACAACATCAACAACAACAATATCAACAACAGTAACAACATAAAGTTACAATAAACATTTAAGTAAGAGCAAACATAGCCTGAAGTTGTCACAGAATACTTGAAGCATTAATCCCTTCATCTCTACATACCGATAGAGTTATTTTTGCAAACAGTGCAAATCCAAATGACACTTTTTGTCCCAACACGAGAACATACCTATATAATTTTGACCCCCTTAAACCCCACTTTTATATTGTAAAACTGGGGTTGACAGGGGTATACATTATTTTTCTTATTTCTGCTCAAAAACATAGATTGTGGGTACTCGTTAGAACCGCCTCGCCGAAGCGGTTCTAATGAGTAACCGCAATCTATGTTTTGAGCAGAAATATTAAAAATATCAGATTTTTTTTGTGAAAATTTTCATTTTTTGGTGGTAAAATTTTCAGTATATTTGAATAGGCATGTTTTCGTAATGGTTCTGTTATTGATTTTGAAAGAAATCCCTATTTGAAAAATTAGTGTGTCCATATTCAGAGATAGAAGAGTTGTTTTTTTTTTTCTTTCAGTAAATCACGGGTGAAAGGGTTACATTTTTGTGCTATCGGATACATGCCTCTGTGACAGAACTACAGTGTGACTGAAAGAATATGAAACAGCACATGAGAAAAGGGTACTTATCACATAGGCGACCAGCAAAGGCTCAGGCGAGACTGCGCATAAGCGCAGTCTCGCCAGAGTCTTTGCTGTTCGCAGACATGTAGAAGAGACCTTGACGAAGGTTTCAGTAAATCACGCATGTCTTTAACCAAAAAAAAGGGCTCATGTGCATTAATGAACCAAAAATCAGAAAAGCATAAGGTACCTTTTTTCATGTACCGGTTTATATATACATTTACTCTAGGTATGACCAAGTAAATGCGAACACAAATGTAAAACGCACTGAAAACAATAACATCAACAGCAACCACATTAACATAAAGTGGGCAGCTTCATGTCATCAAGAAAACATGCCTATATAATCTTGACTCCCTTAAACCCCATTTTATATAGTAAAACTGGGGTTTACAGAGGTATATATTATTTACTTATTTCTGCTAAAAAACATAGATTGTGGGTATTCGTTAGAACCGCCTCGTCGAGGCGGTTCTAACGAGTACCAACAATCTATGTTTTGAGCAGAAATCTGAAACATATCAGGATTTATTATCTGAATTTTTTCATTTTTGTTGGTAAAATTTTCAGTACATTTGAATAGGCATGTTTTTCTAATGGAAAAAAAATGCCTTCAAACATGCGCAAAATGCGCAGATTCAGATCATCCTGCAACCGCGCAAAGTATCATCCGGGCATTTGCTCTCCATTCATATAGTGTGTGGTATCCAATAATGCTGTTAGCGGACACTAAAAGCCCTGATCAGACTGCGCGGATGCGTCGGCTGATCTTGGCCTTTGCTGTCCGCGCATGCTCTGAAGGCATATTTTCGCTTGGTGCGACTCAAGTAATATTAGACATCGTCCGAGCAAACATAGCCAGGAGTTGTCACAGAATAGTAGTAGCATTAAGCCACCCACACATACACACAATAATAAGAAAAATAAAAACGTTATCTGTTACACTTTTCAGATCGTGCTCTAGACCTCAAGGTCAATACGACTTCTATATTAGAAAGACCTGCCGCTAGATGACCAAATGCTGACGAAAGTGTTGAGTATATACAGTGTCGTCACAATGAAGTTCAGACAAGAAAATGCTTAAATGTTATATACACAATTAGATATGTTTGAAATATCCAATGTCAGACATGTCCTGCTGACAAAATGACCTGCCTTTGCAAACAGTGTTGATCCAGATCAGTTGGCTTCCCCAGAAGCCGACTGATCTTGATCTGTACTGTTTGCCATTTACTATGTGAATTTATAACAACAACCTGGATCAAGAAATCTGATTGGCTAGGAATTAGAAGTGGGAGTGGCATCTTAATTTATTCAGCATGACAAGGGTTATGATGATGGATGCCATCAAACCGACAGATGCCATTTGCATTATACCGCCACTCGTTTCTGCTGGACTACTCACTCTAGTTGTTACAGGCTGAGTATCTGATGTATTGTTTGACATGTTGGTCACTTCATCTAAACTGGTCGTTTCTACGAAATTTCGGTTGGTGGCTATCACTGTCGCACCACCTGTGTTTTCCTTTTCCTTATACATCGTTGTTTCGTATATTTCAACAGTCGGCTTTGTGGCTGTGTGTGTTGTTGTACCATTGGAGTTGCCCTTCGTAGTCTTAGAAGCGTTCGCTGTAGTATCTTCAAAGCTTCTACTAATTTTTGCAGAACTGATTTCCGAAACATCAACTTGCGTTGTAGTCACTTCTTTTGAGGTGGATACCTGTGTTGTTCTTACTACTTGTGATGTTGTTATAACTTGCGTATGAGCATATGTAGTTCGTTCTGTTTGGTCCACCGCCCTTGTAGATCTGCTAGCCATTTCGCCATTTATTTTGGACACTCCGTCCTCTACGGTTGTGCTTTCAATGGGGTATGTCGCTGTAACTGCCGGTTGCGTTGTTAAATCGTGTGCGCCCTGTGTTGTGAACAATGGTGATGAGAAGCGCTTTGTTTCTAATGTGGTCGACTGCCACGATGTTATTACAGTAGTACTGCTCGTGCTGCTTTGCCAAGGGTCGGCCCCTCCTGAAATAAAAAAAAAATGCGACATAACTACGATAGAAATATAGTCCAACTTCAATGGCTTGACCATCTTTGGAACCATCGAAATTAGTTCTAAACATGGGTAGTTCGATCACTGAGATTTAATCATAGCGCCTGGTCAGACGGCAAATGGAGATGATTTAGGGATGTCTTTTCGATCTTTATAAAACAGTGGTATGTTGAGTGAACGTATTAGAATCGCCTCATCGAGGCGATTCTAATGCGTACACTCAACATACCATTTCTTTATTATGAGTACGCACAACATACATTTTCATGATAAAATAAAAAAAAATCCCAAAATTATCACTAAATATGTTTCCTTGAAATATCCGAAAAATTTCATAGGTCGAATCACCTACGGTAAACGAGTCATCGAGTTATTGGTTTTACTGAAAGTCCTGCTAAACTAAGCAGTCGATGTCACAAACTTTGCAAAATATGTTCTGAAATTTATTGTCTTATAATCAAAACACTGAATCAATTTCTAATAAATATCGGAAAAGTATGAGATACCCATATAATGACACAATTACGAAGTTGAGCCTTCCCGAGGTACCAAAAAATAGGAGAGATAAGGAACAAATAATGACAAACTAAACGCCACAAATAAAACTACGAACAAAGACGCACAGACAAAGAAGAGCTGCAAAAAGGGAACCGCCTTGGAAGGGTCAGTAGGAAAACTACAGGGAGGCTCGCGTGAAAACCTTTGGTCTATTTGCCAGTTTTTACTCTTCCTTATTACGAAAACATGCCTATATAGTTTTGACTCCCTTAAACCCCACTTTTATATAGTACGAGCTGGGGTTTACAGGGTATATACTATTTTTCTTAGTTTTGCTCAAAAAACATATATTGTGGGTACTCGTTAGAACCGCCTCGCCTAGGCGGTTCTAACGAGTGCTCATAATCTATGTTTTGAACAGAAATATAAAAAATATCAGAGTTTTTTTTTTTTTCTGAAAATTTTCAGTTTTTGGAGGTGACATTTTCTATATATTTGAATTGGCGTGTTTTCATAAGTGTACATAATGGAGTTGTAAAAATTAAGAATCATTTCGAAAACACGCTTATATAATTTTGACCCCCTTAAACCCCACTTTTATACAGTAAAACTGGGATTTACAGGGGTAAACATTATTTTTCTTATTTTGCTGGAAAACATAAATTGTGGGTACGCGTTAAAACCGCCCCGCCGAGGCGGTTCTAACGAGTATCCACAATCTATGTTTTGAACAGAAATTAGAAAAATATCAGAGTTTTTGTCAGAAAATTTTCAGTTTTTTGGAGGTGAAGTTTTCTTTATATTTGAAAGGCGTGTTTCCGTAATGGTAGACAGCAAACTGTGACTGAAATATTATCTGAAATGGAAGCATGTAATTGTTGTGTCTTTTCATTTTTCTTTGTGCATTCGTAATCAGCTTATCAAACAAGATGTAACCCATCACGTGCGTTTCCTTGTAGTTTGTTATCTGCACTCACCCTGTCCTGCAATATTACCTTTTAACTGTGTAAAGTGGTGAAATGTGGGAAATGGCGTACTCGGTTTTGAATGACTGAACCATTTTTTATATGTTGTTTTATATGCTGTATATAACAAGAAAAGATTTATTTATTTACAACTGACACAAGATTTTGTTTTGCTAATCTGGGCCCAGTTGTTCAAAGCTAACGACGTCGTTAACTAACGATTCTATAAAATTTACATCGAGTGATACGCAAATATTCTGAAATTTTTTGCTGAAAAAATGTGAGTAGCTTTTGCATTGCAAAAGCTACTCACATTTTTTCAGCAAAAAATATCAGAATATTGTGTATTGGATCAGCTAAAACAGTTAACGAAATGACCCTTAACGACGTCGTTAAGCTAACGACGCTTTGAACAACCGGGCCCTGATCGCCAACTGAACAAGAGCTGAGACTAAATTTATATTCTGAATCTCTTTAAAGTGATTTGTAAATTAAATGATAGTTGGAAACATACACAGTGTAAGATTTGTGTAAAATGTAAGTGAAGATGTAAGTACAAATATTATAACTTTATAAGAATTAAGTATGTAGTGATGTCATATTTTTTATCTTTGAGATAACAGACCTTTTGATAACCAGTCAGGCACAATCTATTACCTTCTGTCTTGTAGAAAGTTGCACGGAACCCTCTTGCAGAATTGACGATATCAGATCTAAACAATACAATAAATATATGTTTAGACGTCATTAACGGCGGTGACGTCGTTCCACAATAGGTGCCAAGGAGCGTAGTGTTTTCTCTTGTCTTTTCATAGATCTGAAACATTAGTTTGCGACAACATTTGAGCTTCAAGGATGGAACACCGTTTATGTTTACCCATCGGTCCATACTGAGTCACAGTCCGGAACTATTTTCGTTTAGACATAACTAATCCTTGAGGACAAAATCTAGGACAAGTTTCAAGAGAATTCCTACTGTCGTCTCAAAGGAAATGCAATAACGAACCAAATGCTTACGGACACATCACGAAATCACGCCTATATAATTTTGAACCCCACCCCACCCCCTGAACTCGGTTTACAAGAGTATACATTATTTTTCTTATTTTGCTAAAACCATAAATTGTGGGTCCTCGTTACAATCGCCCCGCCAAGGCGATTACCCACAATCTATGTTTTGAGCAGAAATATAAAAAAGAATATCAGAATTTTTATCTGAAAATTTTACGTTTTTGGTTGTAAAATTTTCAATATATTTGAATAGGCGTGTTTTTATTATGAGAATGACGGGCGGATGTTGAATAGGCGGACAGATGTGTGATGCCTTTCTTGCGGAAATAGCACAACAATTCTCAGAAAATGACAAAGTTTAAGAAAATAAACAACTGAAACTGACTGTGTTGAGCACCTCGATAAATGAGACGCAACAGGAGAAAACGTACATTAAGGCATGTGCGCCAAACGAAGACTCAAATCAACTTGCGCATCCACGTAGTCTGATCAGTGTCTTCCTTGTCCACATGAGGAATTTTTTGCATCCTTGACTATCAAAATAGCGCTTGGTGATAATTCTGATCAGCCTGCGCGTATGCGCAGGCTGATCAGAATTTTCGCCGGGCGCACATATGTGTTGATCCACAGATCAGTTTAACAGTTGCTAGACGGGCTGAACGATTATGTAGTGGATTAAGGTTGGGCGCTCGTGAAATCAGGTTTAAACCATCAAAGTTTTTAATGTTGACCGTTCCAGGTCAGTCTTTCTGTTGCACTTCCTCTTCGCTTGTTCGTTCTGATTGGACCGAGGGAAATACGTAAATACTTAGGCTGATCTGGGCCTTCGCTGTTCAATTGTGATAATAACATCCAAAAGGACTGTCCCTTGAGATAATTACCGCTAGGTCATATATATAGCCCTTCAGAGTCAGGAGACATAACCACTGCACCACTACGCTTGTTAAAACTAGTTTCATGGAACAGCATTATGCTTGATTTCTCTGAATGACACGTCGGATAGGGTATATTTTTGGTGCGCTAGAGCACTCATTATATACAAGGAACTCAATGGATCCTTAGGATATTGAAGCTTGAAAATATTATTATGATTTAAGATTTAAACAAACTTCAACAAAGAATTCCGGCCCTGCATCAATACTGATGCAAGTACTTCAGAAAAAAAAATGTATAGGGAGAAATATGAAATACCACTGGACTGAGTGAGCTTCGAACCCACGCCGGCTACGGCGGCTGCGCCTAGCCCTTCAGAATCAGGAGACATAACCACTGCACCACTACGCTTGTTAAAAAATAAGTTTCATGGAAGAGCATTATGCTTGATTTCTCTGAATGACAGGTCGGATAGGGTATATTTTTGGTGCAACTCTCTGGATCCGCAGGATACTGAAGCTTGGAAAATATTATTACAATTTAAGATTTAAACAAATTTCGATAAAGAATTCCGGCCCAGAATCATTACTGATGTAAGTACTTCAGAAAAAAAGTGTATAGGGAGAAATATGAAATACCACTGGGCTGAATGAGGATCAAACCTACGCCAGCTACGACGACAGCGCCTAGCCCTTCAGAGTCAGAAGACATAACCTCTGCACCACTACGCTTGTTAAAAAAAAAAAATTCATAGACCAGTATTATGATTGATTTCTCTGAATGACTCGTCGAATAGGGTACATTTGTGGTGCACTAGTACACTCATTATATACAAGGAACTCTATTATTACAATTTAAGATTTAAACAATGTTCAACAAAAAATTCCGGCCCAGGATCATTATCTCACTCAGCCCAGTGGTATTTCATACTTCTCCCTATACACTTTTTCTGAAGTACTTGCATTAGTAATGATCCTGATTACTGCAAGACCAAGCACGCTGTTTTCTGACAACTTTGGAGCATCAACATATAAACACTTCCAGAAGAAAATCGAAAGGAACACGACCAAAACAATGTGATTTATTTTTTCAAACAAACCATGCTGATATTCTTATTTCTCCATAAAAACATGTTGTTCGTACTCATTAAAAGTACTTCGCCGAGGCGCTTCTTATGAGTACCCACTCCGTATGTTTTCGTGGAAAAATCAGAAAAATATTATGTTTGGTATCTACATATACAACTTTAGAAGAAAACCGAAAGGAATACGACCTAATACAAGTTCCAGATAAGAAGCTATTTTCAGTTATTTTTCTTATTTCTCCATGAAAACATATGTTATGGTGCTTATAAGAAGCGCCTCGACGAGGCGCCACTAATGAGTACCACAACAAATGTTTTCGTGGAGAAATAAGAAAACTATAATGTTGTTACCCTCTCTTATCTATTACTATGCAGAAAGAAATAACAAGTACCTTCAAATAATCAAGGAGGCAGAAAGCACTCTCTTCTATATCCAGCTGTCTTATATTAAGATATGTCGTGTGATTTTGTATCGGTGGTATGATCCAGTAGCATCTCAGAAGAGGATCGTACAGACCATTCTTATCCAAATCATTAGGACGAAATCTGCCTCTCCCTCCAGACATAACTGCTCCACAGGACGACTCATAACCTGCAATCAATATTCGGTCGAGCTTCAATGGCTTTTGGACAATGGTAATTTGTTCTAGGTATGGGTAGTTGTAGTTCGAGCAACTGAGGGTTACCCCTAGCGACAGGTCAGGAAGCAAATGGAAATAATTTACAGATGTTGTTTGAGATACACTACAAAATAATACTATTTTGAGTGTTCTCATCAGATTTGCCTCAATGAGGGGCGTCTAATCAGTACACACAACATACATTTTTGTATTGCAATGAGAAAATTTCCCTAAAATATCTCCCTAAAATATCTCTAAGTATATATGAGCCAGCGAACAACACCGACAGCAATACCTGTGTTATCAGAAAATACTCAAGTCAGCCTGTACACACACAGACTATTGCAAGTGTTGTTATTCATCCCTCTTTGGATAATTCGGATGCTGCAGACGGCATATGCGATCAGCGAAGACTCTGATCAGCCTGCGCGAATGCGCAGGCTGATCTGAAACTTAACTGGTCGCACAAGTCTTGTTGTAGGTTTTGTCGTGTGCTGACCCATATATTTTCTTGAGCTATCGGAAGAATTCAAAGCGACTCAAAAGCTAGTAAGAATAAGCTGCGACAGACAAGCCATCGGTGTTCAAACCAAAGAACTTTTACTGTATACTATGCCATTTCACACAAGAAAAATTCCTTAGTGCCTAAGTAAATCAGGAATACCCAGATCAGGCCGTATCCGTCTGATCGCAGGGCATCGCCCGAAGAAGGCTGTTTTTTGGGGGTTTTTTCACCAGGACAATGCTCCGGCTCATACGTCTGTCATTGCTATGGCTGCCCTAAATGATTGTGACTTTGACCTGATTTAACATTCCCCTTACTTGTCTCATCTCGCTCTATCAGACTTTCCTTTTTCCTAAAGTTAAAAAAGGCCATTTTTGGTACCCGTTCTTTGTAAGATGATGACGTCATGCAGTGAGGACTTTCTGGACAGTCACGAAAAGTGCATTGAGGCCAAGCAACCTTGCTGGCAAATATGTATAGACATTGAGGGGGATTGTGTTGAAAATAATACAGTATGTGTCCAAAAGTCAAAAAATTACGTGTGAGGCTCGCAATGTTTCAAGTAGTCCTCGTATATCTCTTATACCACAGATACAGTATTAAAGTGCTAGCAAGATTAACTTATACCTGTATAACTCTCACGTGAACATCTTTTCTTAAGGCTTAAAGGACTGCGGAGCCTCAGAGGGGTTTTAAGCTCAGACTGTTTGGACTGTGGCGCATAAGTAGCTCAATACATTTAGCCCTCGCCTGCTGATATTATCGTCTGGACTTTAAATACTGCTTATGATTATAGGGTGTTTCCTTAAGAACACTTTATAACCATTACGAAAACACGCCTATTCAAATATATGGAAAATTTCACCTCCAAAAACTGAAAATTTTCAGATAAAAAACTCTGATATTTTTCATATTTCTGCTCAAAACATAGATTGTGGGTACTCGCTAGTACCGCCTCGGCACAATCTATGTTTTATGCAGTAATAAGAAAAATAATGTATACCCCTGTAAACCCCAGTTTTACTGTATAAAAGTGGGGTTCAAGGGGGTCAAAATTATATAGGCATGTTTTCGTGATGATTTTCCATTTATCGTTGTGTCAGAATGGCTTAAATACGGATGCCGGGACGTTAACACGTTAAAACACCAAAATGTATTTGATCGTCAAGTATATTTCTAAACTATTCAAAGATAATCCTGTATCCAATTAATGCGTCATATATGATTTAGCAAGTATCTACACATTGCAATATTCAAACATTTATGCGCATTTATACGCATGTCTGTATTAATCGTGGTAAGGTATTGGTGAGTAATGCCTGTCCAAATTGTGTGAGTCATATAGGGATGATATCCCTTATTCAGTTAATAGACCCTACCACGGCCAAACTGATAAGTGTCAACAGATTTTAAAATAGGGAAAAGATCTATAAATACAAGTATTTCTTATGTGTACCTAATAAATAAGTTAAGTTGAATCCTCTGCCAGCTATCATATAATCAGAAACGAAATATACAAGTAAACGACTCCCTGAAGAGGTGTGGGTTATCCCTGGAGAAAACGTCCCACAGTATGTTCCAAGAATAGCAGTCTCTTCAAATAATCCATCCCAGATCTAAAAAAAAAAATAAAAATAAAAACGTGTGTACTGCTCATTTTAATATTACTGAAAATAGTTTTACTTAACCTTCGAAAACATTATGTATAATAATAAGTTCTACTTAACCTTCGGAAAAAATGTGTTTGCTAATCTCTTTTAGTTTTACTGAAAATAAAGTTCTACTCAACCCCCGAAAAAGATCGTATATACTGATCTCTTTTAGTTTTACTGAAAATAAAGTTCTGCTTAGCCCCCACCCCTACCCCCACAAAAAAATGATAATAATGTATACATACCTCTTCTTATTTCACTGAAAATAAGGTTCCACTGGATGCCCCCAAAAAATGTGTATTCGATATACTGACCTCTTTTTGTTTGACTGCATATAAAGTTTTGCTCAATCCCCGAAAAAATAATGTATATTTATCCTTTTTTGTTTTACTGAAAATAATTTCAACTCAATCTCCTGAACAATCGCGTATACTGGACTCTTTAACTTTACTGAAAATAAAGTTCTACTCAATCATTGAAAATATCGTGTTTACTAATCTCTTAGATTTACTGAAAATAAAGTTCTACAAAGCCCATGAAAAAAAATCGTGTAAACTGATCTCTGATCTCTTTTAGTTTTACTAAAAATAAAGTTCTAATCAATTCCCGAAAAATCGTGTATACTGTTCTCATTCAGTTTTATTGAAATTTAAGTTCTGCTGAACGCCGAATAATCGTGTATACTGATCTGTTTCAGTTTTACGGAAAATAAAGTTCTATTCAACTCCCGAAAAAACAACGTTTGTACCGATTTCTTTCAGCTGTACTGTTTATCAAAATTTGCTCCCCCCAAATAATCGCGTATAATTATCTTCATTAGTTTTACTGGAAATAAATTATTGGCTAATTAAAAAAATCGTATACACTGATCTCTTTCCTTTTTATTGGAAATAAAGTTATACGAGTATTGTCTATAAAATGCATATGATATAAGTCTGAGACACATTCGGTATATGTACATGTGTATAATACGCATACGGTGTATGTACTCATATTGTATAAGTTGTGTATGTGTAAGGTATATGTTTAATGCGCATATGGTATGAATATAGCATGTACATATTGCTTACGTTATGCCAAACTGAAAAATCCATCACCACAACTGGCATATATAAAACAAACATCAAGGGTCATTATATAGTTACCTGGAGGTAGTCACATTCACAAGTCTCCGTCTTCTGTATGTCCAGGTCAAGAATGTGCACTTTCACTGTCATGTAAAACTCTCCATCTATTGTCCAAGAACATCGCAAATTGTGGTCATACAGTCCGTCTAAGTCACAATCAAGTGGACTGATATGTCCATCCATCCAAGGAACTTCCTCATTACAAGTGCGATTGCAGCCTTAAAACAAAAGAAACGCACTTACGTAATTAATTAAACAAGTAATACTGATATAGATATCAAATACTTTTTCGAAGCATATGGAAATAGGTACGTATATGTACAGACCTTTTTAAACACTACGTCACACATTAAACATCATTCGGAACCCCCTCGGCCTTTAAAGCAGAGTAAGTTCTAGCCTCGTTCCTATTGGATGGCAGAAAGTTGTTGTTGACATTTATCGGACAGTGTAAGTGCCGATATTTCTTCAAAAAATAAAGCAGTTTTAGTCGTCAAAAGTTTTTTTTTTTCAGAAGAGTTTCTCATCGAGTGACCATTTAAATTTCATAAACACAAATATTGACATATGTTTTGATAATGCACATGCTAAAACTATGCGTAAAAATAGTCACCATAAAGCAATATTACGGTTACGCGGGTGCCTGCTAATATCGAAAAAATATCATCGAAAATATGTATTTGTATTTGTCTCAGGAAACGCAGTCAGATAATTTTAAAGCTTTATTTTAAAACATGAGATAAAATTTACGATTAAATATTAACCAAAAGGGATTTATTATCAAAGTAAAATTTGGCTTGTATCAATTGGTATCAATGGAACCGGAAATGTTTTTGCCATCCACAATTTTTGGTCACATGGCATAACATTGTAATCACGTGGTTAGTAGCCCGGATGAAAACAATAACATTAAAAAGGTCTATTAACAGGCAACATAACAGGAAAATAGTAATAGCTCAAGAAAATATACATGTATATTTAGGGATATTTTAGAGATTTTTTTTCTTACTTGATCAAGAAAATGTTTGTTGTGTGTACTCATTAAAATCGCTTCGACGAGGTGATATGTCATTCCTAAATTATCACCATTTGTCTAATGGCCTGGCGTTTTGATTTACCCTTAGTGGATTGAAAAACTACAGTGTTGCATATGAAGGGCTCAATCAAACCGAGTCTCCGATTTTCGTGATTTTTTGCATTCGTTGCTTCCAAGGGCAATCCCTTTTTACTTTTATTTCACTCAAATGTAGCTGGTGTTGTGCCGTGTGGCTGCTGTAAAAAGTCTCACTATACGTCATCACAGTGCAGGCTATATTTTATTTCCTTTGGGATCATTGAGCCCATCCTGGTTATTTTGAAAATCGATAACCGCTTAAGCCAGCGCTAGGGGGCGTATGCAGCCTCGCAAACTATAGTGTTGCATATGAAGAGACTCAGTCAAACCGAGCCTACGATTCTCGTGATTTTGCGTGTTCTTTGTTTCCAAAGGCAATACTTTTTGAGTTTTATTGAAATACTCACGACGTTGAAAATCTCAATAATAATCAAACTGGCAACTTGCATAAGTAGTAATTCGATATATGCGATTACATAGCTTGGGGAAGATAAAGCTGGTATGCGTGTCCTTTTCGTGCGTTTGTTTATTCTGCGTTTGATGGTTTTGTCTTCCTACTTTTTTTCCTCTTGGTGTCAGGGATTGGCTGCGACGTGATTGTGGAACCTTTTTTTTACCTTTTTCAAACCTTGATAACTTTCTTCATTTTCATCCTATTTCGATACATGTGCATAAAATGTAAGACAAACGATATAAGGTACGGACATATAGGCAAACTAAACATATGTTTACCATTAATTTCTTTATAGAGAACCATAAATCCAGTACCGATTACACTGGTGTCAGAAAAGAAGTAAATGTCAGTTACATTGTCGAGAGATTCAATCAGATATGTCTGGTTCGTACCACAAAAAGATGTCGAGAAGATCTGAAAAAGAAATAATCACACTGCGTCACACAAAAACTTGGCCTTACCTTATATTAGAACAACTATGGTCGGGATGAGTGTGCGCACTCTCTCCAAACGATCTATTCTTCGACAACTTGTAATGTACCGACAAATTCTGTTCTTTTGTCGACGCTGTTCGTATATATGCAAATATGATCAGGCATCCGATAAAAGGGACCTTATAGTTTTCTGGTTTATGTCTGCGACCAGCAAAGGTTATGACTAGTGCGCTTATGCGAAGCATGCCTGATAATTTGCTGTTCGCCTATGTGATAAGTACCTATCTACTGGCTTGCATTATGTTAACAAGCTTGTGTTGTGTATAGCCTATTGATCCTGCGTATATTGCAATAAAGGTATGCAGGGGAGCGGGTAGCAGGGATACATTATTAGGCGCATTCTCAGAGCTGTGTTGTTTTTATAGGCGTGTCGCAGAACCAAGTTCAATAGACAAAAACTTACCTTAAATGTCCCTGCTTTATTTTTCAAGTGATCGTACGCTCCAAATGGTTAGTGTCATATTCGAAAACAAATTTTTATTTGTTAATAAACAAAAACATAGTGTACGCTCTTCAACACGAGTTTCCTCATTTTAAGTAAATAAGTGAATTCATGAACTAATACAATTAGATCCATATCAAACCACATAAATGGAAAAGTCAGACCAATACAATAAAGCACGAAAGTAAGAAGGTTAACCACAACATAAAAATTAACAATAAAGTACCATGATGAAATTACCGCCTTGGAACGGTTAGTAATGAATTACTGGGGGCTACAGCTAGAACTTTACGAGATCCCAACCCTCGCCCTAAGCTTCCACAGCAGTAAAATCATACACTTGTTTGGTCCGTGTGGATGTCTTCTAACTCATCTATGAGTCATTACGGGCAACAAATAAATCACAGATAAACCTATAATGAAACACACACAAGGATTCAATTAAAAATAAACAACAAAAAAACGTGTTGAGACACTTTGGGATCCTTGGCTTGTCAAATAACACCACTGGAATACTGGAGCAAAAGACGACCACCAGCAGAACGCCTGTGCGCCAAGAAATAGACTTAAAAGATTCCGGCACAGACCGTCTAATGAATAGTTTTTAAAACGGGGTCATCATAGGGTCTGAACACATCTGCGTGCAATTAAAGAGGTAAGCAAAGTAGTCAACCGTGATTGGATTAACCGCTAAGGAAACAGACTGTTTTAAGACATCAATGTTATAGCCCTTTTGTTTATTACATAAGACAATTTAACTGAAATTATTAGAACATTTAGGTTTTCCTACATTTTTTCTAGACTTAAATACACCAAGTCATCATAAAATTCAAGTTCCGAAAGGCCTTGTAGGAGGAGTAGTTTTAGTCCGGTATAAACCCGTCTCTTTTCGCAAACTGATTTTTGTTTTCTTCAAGTGAATTCTAAACCTGTAATTTCTGTTCGTAATTAGGTGATATTCTATAAGGAGATAATTCGTACTCCCCCATGAAATCAGATTTTTGCACCTATGATTGTTTTTCTGCTATCTTTAGTTTACAAAACACAGCATAAAACTATCCATTATCTGAAGAATCAAATATTTCGCTATTCAAACTCAGAAATTATGGTATCCTGATACGCTTAGCGGCTTAGAAACCCACCGTCAAAAGCAAATCCTTTATGAAAAGAGAATAGTTGTAATGCGCTTTTCTACTATATATAGCCAGCGACTTTAAGGAGTAGTTCGGCATCCCATTGTAGGAGCATGTATCTCAGTAGACACACAGCAACGATATGTATAAGTTAAATCAACGTCGACTCGACGTCATGACGTCTAACATTTGTCGCTGATTCAACGTTATGAGAGCGCTGTGTATTAGTGAGTCTGTCCAACTACTAGTCGTTAATCTTATGGGCAACTGTTCATCTTAGTTTATGTTTAATTAAAGTATGGGGCAAAGTTGTATAAAGCTAAAAAAATCATATGTGACAAACTGGACGCGCGAAATCCTCTTGACTTTAGATTATAAAGTACCTTATCAGAACTTTTAATTGAACAAAACATATTCCTGTCTGATCTTTCATAAACTTTTTTTCAAACTATCCAAATACATTAGTTTTAATAGCAGTGAGCCAAGAAATTAATGAAGTTCACCAACACGCCTATTAAATTTATTTTATTTGTTTTTTGTTGTTGTTTTTTTATTTCTGACTTTCTATTTTAATATTCTTAATAACCAATAGTTCCCTTTTTATCTTATCTCTATCATATGGTTAAAATGCTATTGTCAGGATTATCCTTTACCACTTTCTGGGCTAACTCAATAGACGACAAATCGATGATACTTTTCATATTTTTTTCCGTTTTCAAGGGAGAATAGGGAAATTATTTTAGGATGTCGGCTGCTGATTTTTAACCCAGAGTGCCAAGCGTTAAGCGCGAGATATGGTGCGTATGCAACCAGCTTAGGACTCCAAATGTTTTACAGATGACCGTTCTAAGGTTGGTTTTATTGCAGTTTTTTACTGTTGATTTGTTGTTGTTGTTGTTGTTGTTGTTGTTTTATTGTTTTATGGATATTGTCTCCATTGGACACAATCTGCAAGAAATGTCAATAGCTGTTTTCTGGGGAAAAATAAGAAAACTATTTCAAGATGTCAGCTGCTGGATTTTTATCCAGAGTGCTAAGCGTTAAGGTTGAGGTATGTTCTAAGGTGGTGGTGCCGCTGTTAGTCTTACTCTTTGTTGCTTTGTGGTTTATTCTACGAGGCGTTTGTTTTAAAATTTGCCTTTGTTATTTTGCTTTTGTGTTTTTCGGTCTTTAGAGCTTTGCGATTGCCTCGCTTTGGGAAGAGAGAGCGAATCTTAGTGCTTTTCTTACGTTTGTTCGATTTGCGCTTGTCTGATTGTTTTGTTTGTTTCCGCTTTCTCTTAGCGTCTGGGAAGGGCCGACATTCCCTGACCTTCAATTATTTGTTTATTAAAAACCCACTTATTTTGGACTTTTTTGTTTTGCTAAAACAGTCCTCTATAGTGCTGTCTGCACTGGCTCCAGATTGCTAGGCAGCCCTCCTCTTAACCATTGCACATTTTATGGTTATTTTGTTAAACCAATATGTTTCACCGATGACGTAACAGACAAAGTGGGGACCCCGCATAGATTTATGATTTTTTGATGAATCGAAATTAAGGTTGAGGTTTTGATCGAATAAAATTCGTTTAAGATTACCTTTAGTTAAAACTTTAAAGTTTTAAAGAAATCTGAAACTTTGATTTACAAAATTAATACCCCTGTATAAGCCTGTTTTCGCAATATTCTAACTGGGGAACAAGCAGATACATATGGCAAACCAAGTCTATAACATCACAAAAACACGCCTATATAATTCTGACCCCATTAAACCCTACTTTTATATTGTAAAATTGGAGTTTACAGGGATACACATTATTTTTTTTTACTATTTTACTAAAAAAAACATAGATTGTGGGTACTCGTCAGAACCGCCTCACCAATGCGGTGCTAACGAGTACCCACAATCTATGTTTTGAGCAGAAATGTGAAAAATATCAGAGTTGTTTTATCTGAAAATGATCCTGTTTTAGTTGTAAAATTTTCAATATATTTTAATTGGCGTGTTTTCGTAATGCAAATCTTCAAACCGTGCTTTGAAGTTCAAACTGTGGTTTAAAGTTTTCAATCCCAGGTTTAAAAGCAAAATGCGCACTTGGTTTAAACATATTTATTTCAATAAATTCTACATATATTCATACAATATTGAGAATAAGTAATGGGATTCAGGAAGAAGCCCAAAAGGCTTATTCGAATCTGTTTCCCAATATAATATAAAATTACAATCAACCGGTGACATTTACAAAGAAATAACTATGAGTGATGCTTCCAAATTTGAGTTCAAACCAATATACATGTACATATAACGAAGAGAGAGAGAGAGAGAGAGAGAGAGAGAGAGAGAGAGAGAGAGAGAGAGTTTCTCAAGACTTAAAACGTTTACTTTCAAATATAAACTTCTGCACAGCCATAAAAACATCAGAATTACAACCATGATTTAAATGATCGTCTCCAAATAGTAAACAATCTAAACTAGGCGTACAGTATTTTGATATCTCGTTTAACATTTCCTGACGTAATTGACTATATCTCTGGCATTCGAAAAGATAGTGCTTGGTGGTTTCAACTGAACCACATTGACAGTATGGGTCGTTTATTATATTTTTAGAAAACAAGTGATGGTTCAAAGAACTACAAGAAGTTCTAAGACGTGTGTGTTGTATTTGAGCAAATCGAAAACCAACTGTAAAATATCGAGGTGGTTTCTGTATGTTCTTATTCATGTGATACTTGAAACTCGTAAGAGTAAGTGCGTCTCTCGTTTCAGGGGACAGATCATTCCATAATCTTATGGTAGAAGGAAGAAACGATTTATAGTATAACTGCGTTCTCGCTAGTGTGGCCGTATATTAGAAGCGTCCCTTAAACCGTAATGAGTAGTATTTTCAATAGGTTGTGGAACTAACGAAGATAGATACTCTGGAGAAATATTATTACTCATTTTGTAAAACAAACACAATTATGCGCACTTATTTCTGTAACCACGTACTAGAAACTTCAAACTGGATTTTTTAAATATATTTTGCTTTGTAACAAACTTTAAAAAACAAATGCACAGCAAATGTTTAAACCATGGTTTTAGGTTTCAAATCATTGCTTGAGGATTGTTCTGACTAGTTATAAGTTCAAATCTTGGTTCCAACAGAATCTAATTTGCTTTCAATATTGTGAATATGACATTCAAACCGTAGTTTAAAAGTTAAACACATATTTTTATGCAAAAAAGAATCGAACCTAGGTTACAAATGAATTGTTGTGAAAGCAGCCTTTAAAACAGTTTTAACTTTCACATTACATACACAAGTTAACATAATAGAGTGATTACTCATTACAACGACAGCATTTCTTTCCACATGTGTTGCCATTAAGATGAACGAGAACAATGATTTCAGAAAAAAAAAGATAAAACAGATATCACTCCAGCCACTACCATAAATTTAAAGTTTTTAAGTGTGACCTTAAAATTTAGGTCATGGTCACCAAAATTTTATCAGTTCTTTGCCATGTGGCAATTACATGTCCATAAAAACGGTAATAATCGGACCTCTAGTTCACAATATATTGTGCAGACAATTCAGTGTCACGCCGACGCCAAACATTCGCACATAATTTGTAAAAGAATCCTTTATGAGCAGATTAACATAAAGGAAAGTCATCGTTTAATTTTTATTTCCTTACACGTTTTGGATAAATTTGAAATAGTGGTGAAGACGCGATTCTTACAAATATCAAAAAAGATAAAAAAATCTGAAGTATTAAATACATAGACGATTCTTTTGTTTTCGTTATATCGAGTGTCTGTATAAAGAAATGACTGTAACAGTTTTGCCTCACATGCAGTAAGAGTCATATTTTCATATTCACCCATATATATTGCATACAACACAGGGCTATGGAACTACCATGTTCGACCTGTCCAACGTGTCCCTTTTTCTCTGCGGCCAAATAAGACAATTTACTTGTCCTCGGACAAGAACTTAATAGTTCTAGCTGATAAGAGTATCCTAGGCGATATATTTTCTTCGAGAACTAAGAAGAATGTTACTTACGAAATCTTGGTTGGACAAGTGATTTTGACCATTTACTTGTCCGCGGACAAGAAATAAAATGTAATAATTTCACAATCCTGATACAACATCAACAATATTGCAAACAAAAACGTTAGTTTATTAGAGGTATGAATATTATTTCTGTGTATTTTATCGATGTGTTAACGCCGGGGACTCACTTACAAACTGTATTACATGTAAGTCCAAAGGGTTTTGTGTTGTTTGTGAATAATTTGCTCGAGTTTACAATCGATAAAATACACAACAACATTAACTGATTTCGTATAATTGAACTGTGCCATCAAAATTTTAAATTGTTACCTAAAATGACAATCTTTTAAGACGACGGCAGGTCAAAAGATCCGACAGATCCGACTTTTCTGAAATGTAGAACTTGTCCTTCAACCAATCAAATTGCGAGAAATGTGAATAAAAATTGCCAGTTTGAGCTATTGACATATATCACTAAAAATAGTATGGTAAACAAATCAACTTTCAAGGCAGGCATTTTTGTAAAAAAGGTTTTTGCCTCTTTTCTGAAAAAGGGTCTAATTTAAAGGAAAAAATGTTACACTTGGAAGAAAAGCTGTTTTCTGTATCAGGCCTTTTTAGGAGTACTTTGGTGGGCAGAAAAACTGAAAGGAAGTCTCCCTTGTTCAGCAAAGTTGAAAATTTATTGATTCCAGTTCCATTTAAAGGGTCCGTAAAAATTGTACAAGAGAGAGAGATGGCAAAAGTGACAAATACCGAGAAAAAGATACAGAAACAGGAAGAAGAACAGATGGCAAGAGAGATAAAGACGGAGACACAATTATGGAAACAAAAAACAAGAAATCCGCGGAAAGCGATGTCGCACCTGCGGGGATTAAGTCATACAAATTCCTATTTGTATTGAAAAAAAAAATCTATTTTGCAGTATTCAAGAAATTGATGGGTTAGTTTGTAAGAAAAATGGACAAAGTAGAAAATTTGAAATATTGGCTTGCAAAATCTGATCTAAACCTGTCCATTATTTCACAAGATATTGATATAGAGCGGATATCATTTTTGCTCATTAATCAAGGCCAGTAAATCAGCTGAAAATTGACGAAAAATGTCATGTGACAATCCCAAGCTAGGTATTGTTAACAACAATATGTATGCAAAATATGATCCTAATCCATCAATTCTTTCACAAGATATTGAGCGGAAACCAATTTTGGGCATAAATCAAGGGCACCTAACTCTGCTGAAATGAATCTGAGATTTATGTGCAAATAATATGCACATTTGAGACCATGACCTAATCATCTGTGATGTTTTAAAGCTATTGGCCTAAAACTGCAGGAGGATTTGCGCTCACGAAACACCCACTGACTATAAGGGTTTTAGTTAAAAACTGACTAAGTTAACAAAGCGGAAAAAGTTGAAACAAAATCTGAGATTTATGTGCAAACAATATGCAAATCTTCAGACCCTGACCTAATCATCTGTGAAGTTTCAAAACTATTGGTCTAAAACTGCAGGAGGAGTTGCGCTCACGAGACACCCACTGACTATAAGGGTTTAGGTAAAATCTGACTAAGGTAACAAAGTGGAAAAAGTTGAAAAAAAATAGAGATTTATGAGCTAACAATATGCACATCTACACACCATGGCCAAAACATCTGTGAAGTTTCAAAATGATTGGCCAAAAACTGTAGGAGGAGTTGCGCTCACGAGACACCCACTGACTATAAGGGTTTTAGGTAAATACTGACTAAGTTAACAAAGCGAAAAAAGTTGAAAAAAAAATCTGAGAATTATGAGCAAATAATATGCACATCTACACACCATGGCAAAAAACATCTGTGCAGTTTCAAAATGATTGGCCAAAAACTGTAGGAGGAGTTGCGCTCACGAGACACCCACTGACTATAAGGGTTTTAGGTATTGACTATGTTAACAAAGTGGAAAAAAGTTGAAAAAAAATCTGAGACTTATGAGCAAACAATATGCACATCTACACATCATGGCCAAAACATCTGTGAATTTTCAAAATGATTGGCCAAAAACTGTAAGAGGAGTTGCGCTCACAAGACATCCACTGACTATAAGGGTTTTAGGTAAAAACCGACTAAGTTAGCAAAGCGAAAAAAGTTGAAAAAAAAAATCTGGAAATTATGAGCAAACAATATGCACATCTACATGCCATGGCCAAAACACCTGTGAAGTTTCAAAACGATTGGCCAAAAACTGTAGGAGGAGTTGCGCTCACAAGTCAATTGTTGACGAACGGACGAACGGACGGGTCACGGCACGCCTATATCGCACCTGCGTGCTAACGCAGTGCGACAAAAACAGGTAGCAAGATGGATGAAGAAGGAGACAGAGATACAGAAAGAGGAAGAAGAACGGGTAGCGAGAGGGACTTTAACGAGGCACAGATATAGAAACGTGAAGAAACACAGGTACCAAATGGAAAGAAGAAGGAGACACTGCTACAAAAACCGGAAGAACATGATGCAAAAGAGACAAAGACGAAGACAGATATAGAAACAGAAGGAACAGGTAGAAGAAAGGCCAAAGACGATGACACAAATCAAGGAATAGGAAATAGAACAGACAGAAAGAAAGACAAAGACGGATACCATGAGACAGAAACGGGAAGAAGAACAGGTAACAAGAGGGACAAACACGGAGGCACAGATATAGAAACTGGAAGAAGAACAGGTAGCAAGAGGATCAAAGACGGTGACACAGATATAGAAACAAGAAGAAGAACAGGTAGCAAGAGGGATAAAGACGGAGACACACATATATATAAACAAAAGAAGAACAGCTAACCAGAGGGACAAAGACGGAGACATAGATAACAGGCAGCAAGAGAGACAAAGACGGGGACACAAACATAGAAACATGAAGTAGAACAGGTAGCAAGAGGGACAAAGACAGAGACCCAGATAAAGGAATAAGAAGAAGAACAGGTAGCAAGACGGGCAAAGACGGGGACGCACATGTAAACAGAATGAACAATAGAGGGACCAAGACGGAGCCACAAATATAG